>CM024179.1:1102500-2352500 GCA_013433145.1 Ascaris suum | reverse complement strand
GTATAGTTGAGAATCTAAATGATCTGAGACGATATAATTACTTTTTTAATCAAAATACTGCGAGCTATTGTCCTTCTCTCAATTCCTCCACATTTACTAATAAAATATCGAGTAGATCAAATGCTACAGTCACAGAATTAGCTTAGATTGCTTCATCAAATTCAAACAGATTCGAATCGTTTTGCAAGAATCCGATAAATTGCGCAATCATATCAATATATTTCAATAATAAGACAGGACAGCATCTCTGCACATTTATCCGATATTGTGCATTTCACTATTGCAATAACGATTCAAAATCGCTAGGTAATAGATTAATTCTCTTAAAAGCAATTTGATTATCTTTCACAAATCATTGTCTATATCATAAAAATTTAAAAAATTCATGTGAGTAAAAAACTGCAAACATGAGCGCATATCACTGCATATTTTTTTTTTTCAAAGTTGATCAACTTAGCATAATAGCGAACTGCAAAATGTAACTATTTCAATACGCTATTCAAAAATTTTTTCTCTAAATTTTCACTTCTATGAATATAGTTTAATTCATGACATGAAAAATGCGTTTTATTATATCGTTATCACAAAAGAAAATTTCCAAAGTGGCGCATTTTGTTGAAATATCTTAATAAGGTGCATTCTTATTGATCAAATTATTTAGTGCAACAATAACAAAAACGTTAGCAAAAATTGAATGAAATTTAATTTTTACGCAATATTTGATAAATCGAATCAAAATAACCATAATAAATTATATTCACAAGTCACGAACTCATAATAAGTGGGAAAAAAAATATTCTACAGTGGAAATTAAAACGAAATACGCTATTGCTATTTCATTTCATCTACCGACCGATTTCATAAATGCTCAGAAATAATTTTTAAAAAAATCTACCCATTTATTGAACAATAAGCGGCAATTCAGAATCTCATATCGTTACAGCGTCTCTAGTTTGTTTCTCCACTTACTATGTTAATCGACGAGTTATTTGGCATGAGAAATTTCGAATATATCGTATGGAAAAACTCATAGGTTTTATATCATTTGCAACGATGTTTTCCGGATATTCATTTAAAAAATATGACTTGAAACATCCCACCACATCCCAATATAAGTTCCGTGCTACTAGATCGGCGAGGCGGCCAGCATTTACGATTTCCACCGTCAATTGTCTTCACCTTGGAATCGACTCCCTCGGATATGCAGTGTGGAGAAATTTATAGTGTTTTTCATCAAATATGAAAGGAATTGTTATATAAAATCAACGAAGCTAATGGAAGAAAACTAAAAAGGAATAAACCTCTTTCTTGAGTGCATTTAAAAGCTTTTCCTTGCGTTTCACAGCTTCCGTTGCAATTTCGGTAGAGAAATCGACAACTATAATACTGCCGTTGCTTGTTCTTCGTTCGATTGCACTCTCACTAGTCTGACGAGTTAATGCAACGTTCGCTTCTTTTCTTTTCTCTTCACAAGCACTCAGTTTCCTTAGTATTGGCGCTGAGCTCATCGCGTTTGCAACAGTTTTCATCCTGAAACTGCAGCATTAGGCAGTGAATAAAATATATCATACAAGCGACAGTTTGGAGTAACAATAAAGTTAAGTAAATAATAATCTGCATATATATATATATATATATATATATATATATATATATATATATATATATATATATATATATATATATATATATATATATATATATATATATATATATATATATATATATATATATATATATATATAGTGATAATCACTGAATCAAGCTGCAGGTCGTCTATAACAGTTCGTTGATATATGGATGTGATATCACAACGATTGATTCAATCTGAATAACGAGTGAGCAGTAACAATCCTCTCAAAAATTGCAGTCGCTTGCGTTGTATGAAAGTTGCAAATAGCACAAGTACGATATCGACTGCGTCAGCAAAACGATATGGGGAAGGGGAGAGGGCGATGGGAAAACTTATCTTAGTTGATCCAACCTCTCTCTACTCAATTCGTTCACCTCTGCCTTAAATGAGAATATGAAACTTTAATAGACATTCCACGAGCATTCATACATTTTTCAATCAAGTGATATAAGGAATTACCTTTGACACCTAAATTTTTGTTTTATGTTTTATTTTTTTTTCAAATCAAAGTCAAATTTTGTTTTAATCAATAAATTCTGCGTTATTTTTTCCTGAAATTTCAACTTTTTTCCACCTAAAATCTTTATTCTCTTTTTTTTGGAGCATTATGGTCAATAATGTCCTCGCCCTAACCTCTTTAGCTTCAAAAACATAAATATGGTAATAACTACATCGATTAGTGAATAAAGCACTGCTCATTTCAAGTCAGTATTCGCTTCTTTCATAGTTGTGATCAGTGGTCTGCCTTCGAGATATGTTATTTTTGATAAAGTGGATGAAAAACCTTTGAAGAGGAGATTACTTGACAAAGCGATAAGATTGAAAAGGAATTACCACTTTTGTTAAAATCATGAATATTTTTGCGATGATATATTGCCTAAATTGAACAATCTAAATCAATATATGTAACTTGTTTTTCGCTATGATTTTATAAATTCATAAATTATAGAAGATATAGACATAAAAATAAACTTATGCTAATTTTTTGCCATTTTATGAGAAAAAAAAATGCAGGAAAGCTCTTTTTTTTGGAAAGAACTTAATTGATCCTGAAAAGCTAATGAGAAGGACAGTGAGAAGCAGCTCAATGGATGCTTTAACGATGGATGAAATAATAAAACTGCTGAATGACAATGAAATAAGACGATAGTTTTTGAAAGACAATGAAACGGCTTCCTCTTGAATAAAATAATCTCGAAAAATGACTTTGATCAAATCGAGAGCATATCAATTGAATTCCACTGATGTGCGCTGACAATATGGGTAACTAAAATGATAGTAAATTGAAATAGTAATAAAAATATAAATAAGAATGCTATAAGTAGTTTATATCATGTTTGCACCAATCAAAAAATACAGTCAATGAAGACGCCTATGATAGCCGATTGGCATAGCATCCGTTAAGCGAACGAAAAGCCCAAAGTTCACTCCATTGTGAGAAAACTGTTATAAAGCATTACATGATGGTTGTCATCTATATCTAAGTCATACTAAAACAGTTACTTGCAACACACATACAACGTTAATAGAATATAACAATGGATACATGCAGCACCGAAAATCAGCTGAATTATGTGGGCAAAAAAATTGCCAGGTGTAATGCACAGAAACAGCTTCAGGAAAATCCCACAGCAAACATTTTGTTGTTCAACAATAATAGTGCGTCGTTGATTGCAGCTATTTTCGATTGCAGCACATTTCGCTCGTCTCGATATTGCTTCTTTAAATATAAATAAATTTTGAAATGTCATCAAGAGAGTTATATTACCAATCTTAAGGGAATTGTCGAAAGACGCATACAATTGAGACGATAATAACAGACCTCTTATTAAAATAAAAGATAAATGAATAGCACTAATGAACTATATTATTGTTATTCTATGATTTCAATAGAGATTTGTGCATATTTCTTTGATAATATTGCTCGATCGACGAGAATCTATATGTCTATATATGTAATAAGCATTTATCCATAGATTTTTTTCAATTCGCTATATATAATAGCCATAATTAATAGGTTCCATATGCAAGCTATTAATTCAAAATTTCTCTTCAATTCAATAAAAACAACTTTACTTAAAATACTTAAATGAATTTTACTCGTTACTAAAATATTATAATAAAATGAACAACTTAAAATAACATTCATATTCAGCTGTACTTTTTGGAATGATTATTGATACTTAGATCAATTATTTGATCATTTAATTTCACCAGTGAGTAGTGCTAATATTTTGAAATAATATGAATAGAAGAAAATAAATAAAGCATAATTTGATTATAAATGATTGCAAAAAATTACATATAAATAAAAAGTGAAGATGAATAAAAATCAAATAGAGATCATAATTCGATAATCGATCAACGATTCTCAATACGATATACGAAGTGTGTTCATAACGGAGAAATTGTTTCCTCAAAAGTGGATTTTATGACAATTGAATTAGGTGAAATGCTATTAGACGGCAATAAAACAACTTTTGAAAAGTTTAGTAATAAAGAACTTACAATGGTTCCTTAATCAAATTTATTAAATGAAAACTACCATTTTTTCTTTTAGGAATTCTAATTCAATGATAAATTTAATTATTTTACTCGGTAATTGAAATAGAAAACAAATGAAGAAGCATGCAAATGCAACTCTCACGATACGTCCTTTTTCCAATCTACTCATATGTTTATGAAGTAAACGATATAGTATAGGCGTTCCAAATATAAAATTACTACTTTTGCGATAAATATCATAGGATGTTAAGGTAATCAAATATTTATAAGCAACGAGTTACAAAATCGTACCTTTTAAATTCAGTAAGTAAATAATAAGTAAGTAATAGCATTATAAACTTATAACTAGATACGTGGAGTCGTGTTTAGAGTAAGAACTCACGAGAAATCAAAGCTATCTATAAGCATCTCGCAGCATGCCGATAGTTACTGCCTGAGCTTAGTTAGTAAATAACGAAGAGGGTGTATTATGATAAAATTATCATCACAGTATAGATAGCATAGCATATCGGCAAAAAGCTATGCGCAACAAATCGCCTGTTTCATATTGATGCGCTACTGCTAGCATAATCACGCAATGATCTCTATGTGGTAAATCCCTCCTCCCCAGCGCAAATCAATAATCATGTTGCACAGAGTATTTGACCTTTGACCTGCTTATTTCTAGCAAATCATCCGGTGCGGTATAGCTGGAACTTCAAAAATTCATGGGAAATCTGGTGCGTTCCATTTTGAACGCAATCGCATGGAATGTCTCTTTCGTACACCAAGTCAGCATATAGAAATATGAGGCCTATGCAGGTGAAGATAAAATTGGAGATAGCGGAGTTGCGCAAAATGCTTCTGCGCTTAATCCGATGAAAAAAAAATTCCTCTCATCTTTCAAATTTAAGGAAGTTGTTAAATCGTTAACCCTGAAGCGTTTATCACTTATATGCACTGTCGAATTTCGATGAATATTTCTTTTGGTAGTTGTTTAGCGCTTTACTCGATAAGCACGTACATTGCAATCCCTTTGCATTATTATTTTCTTATCGAAGTGTAACTTAAATTCAAATAACTATTCTCGCTCAATGATAAGATGATAAGGATGCATGTGAATTCTTTTATGAGTGATGAGAATATCGTTGGTGATATATCATCATTGATGCTAAATGATCTAATATGCAATCATAATTAGCTCTACCTGAGAGCATAATGCATAATAATATTGCACTTTAACTTCACCTTCAAACATTCACCTTTATGATGGCAAAAGACAATATGATAGAGCATTTAAACGAATTCACTTGTTGCAATTTATGATTGCTGGTTGGTCAAAAGTTCTGAAAAAGAAATCATATTTTTATGGAAGCGATCACCCAGTTGATTGTATGCTAATGCAAATGATAAATCAGACTTAAACACCGATAACTGCTTGCAAAGTTGCTGTATCAGTTTCGAGCTGATGAACACGATCACTTATCCGGTTGTCTATTTCGGCAGCCATCAAATGTAATTCCTCTTGTTTCAATAGATTCTCGAGCTAAAACTATCGAATATACAGACAGACACGCATATACATCGCAGAAAAAAGACGCACACATATCAGACAACGTATATAGGTGGACAACGATATCATAATGCAGTTCACATGTGCAAATTTGCAGGAGCGAATAAAAAAACGTGCTGTCGAGTCGAAGCGATAGCTGAATGTGGCTAAATTGGGCAAGAAGCCATAAGCTTTGCATAATGGCTTTTATCGACTGGGAAGGACATCGAAGAAAGCTTTTGATGGAGTAGAGAGATTAATGAAATATTGATAGATAGGCAACGACATGCACGTATATGCGTATGCTCATATAGGTCGCATTGCTAAAATGAGAGCATAATCCTGCAAAATGCAATTTTAAGCCTCACAAATGCAAATTAGCAAAAAAAAAATGAATTAATAGAGAATGAATGTGTACTATTGAAAGAGAAGAATAGATTTGTACTCATTTAATGTATGCAAGAAATCGAGAAATCGATTGCAGAAAACCATTCAACGATATGAATCCAGACTGACATATCCATTATTTTGAAAAGTTAATGACACATCGAGCTTGAACCTTTCTCTGCGACTTTTGCAAAAGCGCATTATAGGAAAGTGATGTCCGCATGTTCGCTAATCTTTCAGAAGTTTCCACTTGGAATGCACTGAAGCCGGAACCAAACAGTTTGGTACTATATGGCATATCCTAGAATAATCTTCAAATTTTATGTTTACCTGCCGATTTTGAAAAAAACAAAGACTATGGGATTTGAAAGGGAGAAAAATTTGCATGCATTTAACATCATTTTTTGGCTTTAAGCAAGCTGAAAAGCTTTTAAAAATCGATTCTTCTGCAGAAAACTGGTATGATTGATCGGATTCGATGACTATATGTAAAAAGTGAATACAAAAAGTGAAGACATCATTTCATATATATATATATATATATATATATATATATATATATATATATATATATATATATATATATATATATATATATATATATATATATATATATATATATATATATATATATATATATATATATATATATATATATATATATATATATATATATATATTTGGCCATTTGTGAAGTTGGTTGTTGAAATGAATGGAATTAAGAAATGTTTATCGTGCTAACTTCTCTGATCTGCTCTCACTTTTTTTCTGCATTGGAAATTTATTTTATGGAACTTGTTAGATATTAAAAGAATGCCGTCTTGTACTTTATCAGTTCTATTGAAATGCATTTAATCTTTCTAAAGCACAACCAGAAAGCGCTCACTATTTAGCGTGTCTTCGATTCACTTAACCGGAAGTGAGCGGAGGGAAGAGGGATCGCCGAGAATTCCTATTTATAACACGATGAGATTTACTATCAACGTCTCACCTTTTTTCTATTTGTATGCTAAGGTTGAATGCAACATTTATTCTTATTTCCGTTGCATTTATAAAATCCCTATACATTTCGCTCATATGAGATGCAAGTACTGGTGCATATTTGAAAGTTATCTCTTTGATACAGACGGTGAGTGGCTATATCATTGAAAATTTTATCAGATATGCTTGCTTATTAAGATATTGAAAACGCGCCTTATAAATTTATGGCCATTCAATCAAAAAGTTTGATAGTATATTTGTTTAAGCGGTCGGTCGCTTTTCTTGGCTTAAAATGTTCCTGTTGAGCATTTTAAGCCAAGTGGTGTTTATAAACATCTCATCTCATCTTCTGTCTAAAAATATTTTTGCTCATTTTTTTGAATCATTGCTTAGAGCTTCTCATCTCAAAACACTTTCTAATCACAGTCAACGTCTATTGTGGTACTATTTTCCAGATGTAAAAATAAGCGCTAATGAAGCGAACAATCGAAAATATATTCAAAACACAAGTGAATGATCAAATTATCTGAACAATAACTTAATATTATTCCATGAATTTTAAAAATAAACTTCAAGAATATACATTATGATCATTGTTAATTAAGCATTCAATTCGTTCATATTGTTTGCATTTAAATTGCACTTGCAAATTGCAAGAATAGTTGCAAATAAGCATTGCAAAAAACAATCTATACAATCATGAGAAACAGTTTCCACTTGAAAAATGATTCATTTTATACGATAAAGAAATATCGTAATGCAAAAGTGTCACAATAGCAGCAATCGTTTTTCTGATTTAATGAAGAAATTGAAATTTATTATATTTATTAAAATGCAAATATTCGATATATATGCAAATATTTCATAAGCGTTTAACTTTTCGAAACGGATCTATCGTTGATGTTTTAAGACTTTAATATTGATTTTTTTTTCTCAGATCTTTTACCTGCAAAGGAAATGAGAAAATGAATAATTATATTGTCTATCATCAAATTTTATATTCGTATTGCTAAGAAATTCTTTTCGTTTAGCTTACATCCGATAAGGACGATTAAATTATAAGGCTAAAGATATTATTGAGGTGTGTTAATGAGGGATCAATTCAATTCAGAGTTATTCAATTTATCACGATAACGATCTAAGTTTATCATCTGATTAAACTTAATAAAGAAATAAACTTATTTATTATTCGGTGTATGAAATGCATATGAAATATTCCATCGGAAAAGTGAATATCGTTGTGAATATAAAGTAATCTAATTATAAAGTGAAAAATATTTCACTTCAACTCCATTATTAGCATTAAATCGTTTTTAAAAAATATCACGCAATCATTAGTAAACAATTTGCAAAATATACGAAATGAAACGATTGAGTGGAAGGGAGGGGCGAGAAGATGGATTCAGACGATTCGGGTAAAATATGTGCAATTTAGGAATTATGATAGGTATTCGAACATAATGGGCAAAATTTGGACAATGTGATAGATGACATCTCATAAAAATCTATAAAACGCATCAAAAAAAAAATCACACATACAAAGAATCGAACAAACGACCAAGTCCTTTATGTGCTGTTTCATTGGCATATTATGAACAACTCACGGACAACTTTAATCATTGTTTTCAAAAAATGTTTACAAAAACATCGTTTAACCCGATAGACGAGATCACTTCCTGAGACCTCCTAAGAGAACGTTTCAAGACTATGACTATGTTATGAAGAAAATCGTAAAATTTTTTGCAATATTCCAATATGGTAGATGGCGAAGATGTTGTTAGAGATTAGAAAAAGCTCACCTCTGCTTCATTTTGATGATCAGATTTCATGATCACTGTCTAGTTTTTAAAAAGAATCGTGAAATGTCAAAATTTCCTGTAAATTTCTGAGAAAGACGCTGCATGATGCCACCAATGATACTTCTGAAGCGAAGATCAAACTTATGGGTTCTGTTTATGAAGCCGAGACGTCCACAGAAGAAGCTAAATTCAGATTCCGGGAAATCCGTTGTTGAAGCGTGCATATTTCACAGAAACCTTTTTGTTGAAGGGGATTTGAACTTGAGAGCCTCAACAGGGAAAAAGATATGAAAGGTCATCGAACGAAGTCGGGAAGTACAGGAATAATTTTCGGAATTTGATCTTAAACACTCCTCACATTTCTATCGAATCAACGAATGTGTGAAATATAAGGTGAAATGATTAGACAACGCCTCTGAATGTTTTTTAACTCAGAAAAAAAGTGCATTAAAAGTGAAAAGTAAAAGCTAAGAAAATAACACATTAATGATTGAGAATTAGAAATGAGAGGAAAACAGCTACGAAGTAAACATTTCTAGCAGTTGAAGTAAAGCAACTTATCGAAAACTTGAAGTTCAAAGATCACTTTCTGCTCGCCTCATTTCATCCTTTTCACCTCTGATGGATATTCGTTATGATGTAGAAATGCTTCGCTATGTGTATATATCCATAGATGTCGTTGAATTATCGCTAAATTTCCCGAGGGGGTTTTTTTGAAAAAAAAAAAACAACGCGAAATTTCCTTTCACAACTCCTCAGAAACGTCTGACTTCCTTCCGACGGAAGTTGAAAATGTTGATATTCAATGATGCAGAACCGCCACCATAGTCGCTTATTGGGATACTCATTAGTGAAGTATTAGATAACATAAATTCGACGATTTGCCTATAATGCTTCAATAACTATTTGATAAAATTGAAAAACATAGAAAAACGAGTATAATACCCGTTTGTGATAGTATCCCTCCATGTGATGATATGGTTCCATTATACAAATTGGGACAACCTATAGCTTTAGATGAATAACTTGAGTCTTATATTTATGGCTTCTTCCCTACAATTTAGCACATATGAGGCTTCCATACTGTGCTCTTGTGCGTAATATATTTTATGCTTTTACATATCAATCATGCGTTATGTTACCCTATAGCGCGCCTACGAAAATATATCATATAACTTCAATTTGCTGAATTTAGAGAGGATTAGCGATCTCGATGGAGTTATAGCTTGGTTGAGCTGTTATGTGGACTTATTTGGAAATGAAAACAAGTAAATCCCTATTATTGTATATGGAATATCATTTTTACGTAATAAAAACATCGATTTCCTTCGTATCGCTTTAGTGAAGGTGTATAATTCGAAATAGGCTTTCTATCAGTGAGCAATTTTTATCATTGAAGTAGTAAATAAAAATTTATATGGAAAGTTATTATATTCACTAATTTATGCGATTATTTGAGTTGAAAATTTTTCGAGTAATTGGCATTCAGTAATTTTTTTCACGGAGTGACCATTTAAAGTTCATTAAAAATTCACTTCGATCAATACATCTTTCCAGTCATCCCTCTTCTATGAAACTACTCTGTAATGATTCTCTGTCCTTTATTATTATCCTTTCTCCGTTTTCATAGTCGGTTTCACTGGTCTTTTGGATATGCTTATACACATTTTTCTTACTTTTCTTATTTATTGTGATTGCGTAAAACACTATATATATATATATATATATATATATATATATATATATATATATATATATATATATATATATATATATATATATATATATATATATATATATATATATATATATATATATATATATATATATATATATATATATATATATATATATATATATATATATATATATATATATATATATATATATATATATATATATATATATATATATATATATATATATATATATATATATATATATATATATATATATATATAATGTACGCAATATTAGATGCCTTCAGTTGTGATTGCGATTGTGCAGCGATTATATTCTCCTGTTGTTTTGCTGTTTGATGCTTTTAATTAGCATAAGGAAGGTAGTAATAATAAAAGTTATTAGAAACTGGAAGGTGGCTAAATGAATAGCAACTTTAAATTACCTATATAAAAGTGCAAGCAATAAGAAGAGAAATTTGTTTCGTGATGAATTTCATTGTTGTTCGAAGTAAACAAAATAAATAAATAAATAAATTGATGAGAATATTTTTACGATGAATAAAAAATTTCAAAAAAATAGTAAAATTTTGCAAAAAAATTTTTAAAAAATGATAAAAGATAATTTCATTGATGAAAAAATAACAATAAAAACAATTATATTTAATAATTTAATAATTCATTTGTCGCTTCAATATATGTGAAAATAAACGTATCATAAAGTAGTATAAAACCTATTGAGATTTGTAAGCTTTGAAAATTCGGATAATTAAATCCCCTCGGGAAAAGCTCTTACCCGTAATTAATGCTCAATAAAGTACACTAAACGTCGTTGATTGTCGGGTAAATCACTTATGTACATTGCCAACTAAACGCAAATTATGAATCTGCTAAGAATAGTCTCATCGAGTGGATTTCCTACCGATAAATCTTCGATAAGTTGGCAACTCTTTAAGAGGAGGTCACTTAACGAAGCCTCGACTTTAGCTTATTATTTTAATCTTTTTTCATCGCTGATATAAATCCCTCTATTATACGTACTTAATTACTTGCTTAATTAATTAACTAATTAAATAGATATTTGTTTATTTATCTATTTATTTGTTTGTTTATTTGTTTATTTGTTTATCCATTTGACTAATACATATGGCCTCATATATTATTTCGTCAATATATCTTTAATTTCATCATAATTGTATCAAATTTTAAATATTATCTCACAATAAAGGGAATGTGTTGATTATTTTCATAGATGTGTGATCGAATATTTATCGTCTTCCTCTTATCTCACAATAGAATTTCAAATAAACGTTTCCTCTAGCTCATGAATATTAACATATGTTTCATCTTTTACCTTTTTCAATTGATTTTCATTGATTTTAAAGAGTTCAGACTAGAAAAAAATCAATACAAATGAAGGGCCAATATTAACATATTTAGCTAATATGGAGAATAACACCCGAATCCATGGAAATCAACACATTAAAAAATTATTCATTTAGTTTTGCTATGAAATAAATAGTCGAACATTTACCCTTTGATGAAAAAATTTTTCCCACTTCATCTGCAATATTAAGAATATTTATTGCCTGTCTAATTATATAAGAGATAAATATGTACAATTTAAATTGCCGCAAAAAATGCTTGAAAATAAGAGATTTTTTTAAAAATTTTAACTGCCTCGATAATAAGTGAAATATTTTCAAAAAAAAAAAGACTAAATCATTCAGAAAAATTTCTCTGTATTAAAAATTAATAAGATCTTTAATTTTTTTTTAGTTGAAAACATTTGCTAGTAATATCCTCTTAAGGATGTTTTCGAATATATAATATTAAGAAAAGGAATGGTAAACGAACTCGTTTAATTGTAATGATATTTTTCTTTAATTTAGATACTAAATGAGAGCGCATTTTCCAACACAAATATTTGCTTTAAAAAAAAACGAACTCTTAACGCAAATTGACGTAGTGAAATTTTTCCAGTATGGCGTCACATAACACGCAATACAAACACAATAGCTGTGAAAGAGAAAATGTGCTTGAAATATGAAACCACTTGACAAGGAGATTTCAGAAATTGCAGCGGCACACTCCTCAAACGTCGACAATAATCATGATGGAGGAGAGGGGTGGGGGGGGGGGGGGGGGAGAGGGGAGAGGAGCGGCAACGAAGGAAAGCGGAGGAAGGAGGAAAGGAGAGTGGACGTTCACCTAAGGTATGCGATTGTGATTTTGCATGGAAGGAATTGAGTAAAAATGAACTGCGACGATAAATTGATATCATCGCTGTTAGTTCAAATTAGAAATAGACGAGCGATATGATAGCGTAGATCAAGAAATTTGATATGGAATTTCTTGAAGACGAAAAATTTTTGAAAATCTCCATCGTTAAAAAAATTCATCGAACTGGCAAACTGCCAAAAGTCATTCATTTATATTGTCAAATTTTTAAAAAAAAGTTTAATTGTTAGCATCGCCTAAAAAAGTTTTTAATGATGAAACGATCGAAATAATTTCTTTTTTTTTTTGAAGATATCTGAATCAGTTGGAAAGCAAACTATTCACTGCTTGAGTACTTCTCGCATGTCATGCCAATATTGCCAGTGCAGTTTTTATGCTCACATAACGCATTCAAATCATATGTGTGTAAATCCTCTCAAGCACGTTCATTTGGAGGAGAACGTATCGCAAAATTTAGAGCGCTTCCTTCCAAGCCCATCCTATTGGGAGGAAGCATTCTCGGCTCCACTCGTCCACTAGGGATTCAGACGGAAATTAGGCGGAAATTTAGAGTGAGAAAAAGAATTTCATAAGACGCTTAAGAAAGTTGGAAATTTCCATAAAATTTTCAAGACAAGTGAGAATATAAATGCGATTATGTGATTCTAACGTTTAAATCGAAGTGTTCGCATAATTTGTTAATAAATTATAAAATATGCACCACAAATGTATGCGTCAAAACTTTAACAAATTCCGCCGCCGTTTCAAATTTTCAGTGATGAAATTAGCTTTCATAAAATTCTACAAATTTGCTTTTGGAGAGCGTATATAATATGGAAATTCCTTTGCATATGCAAATTTCTACCGTTATATTCGGAAGCTTCAAGTTGGAAGATCACAGAGCGCTATAACCAAAAAAAATTTGATAGAAATGGTGTCCATCATCAAATTCATTTAAGAATTGAAGAGTATTATAAGAGTTATATGAAAATAGGAGTGTTTGCAAGTTTTATGCGTTTTGCAATCTGTTGAATTTTTATTTTACACCAATGGGGACCATTTAAAAAAAAAATGAAGAAACCTGCCATAGAAAAATTTCTATTGATATTTCGTCCAACTAACCAAACGATTCAATAAATCACCAACAAATTGCAAAAGTGGAATAATTTAGCTTATTTCAATTAAGCGAATCAATCTTATAAAATTTCCAAAAAAAAAAGAAAAATTCATTTTTTTTTTTGCGACTGGATCTATGCAAAATTATATGCAAATTTTCCGATGCCGTCGAATTTTTAGAATTTTTTTTGAAATTGATCGAAGAATACAAAGCGTAACAATATGAACGATACTATAGAATTCGGCACCATTTATGAAGGCAAAATTTGCAAATAAACATAAAATGATTTTTTTTAAAGCGTTCGAAAAATTGCTGAGAGGAAAAGCAAAAGCATGTATCGTGCTAGCTCTTCTGGCGCGCTTTTCCACCTGTTTGCGACCTCATCGATACAAGGTACGGCAAAGAATTTTGCGATAATTTCGGGTGGAAGATGCAGACGTATGATGCGAATGCAAAAAAAAAAGAGTCATTTTTCGATTGTCCACCTTGATCACAGAAGCAATAAATTAGCTAATGTGCATTGCTTCAGAAAGCATTTCATGGTTTGGTAGATTAATTTAATGCACGTTAAATTGCTACCGCAAATAGGTTTATACATATGCTTTTCGCTTTCAAGACCATAGTTACCGTATTAACTTGAATAGAGACCCTATAAATGGTAATCCTCCTCCAAATGAAGTCATTTGATGGTGAACCATGAAAAATGGCAGATTTCTTTCTAATAGACCGCCTCATAAATGTAAGCCGTCCTGTAAGAGGTCAGTAGACAAAAACTCTTTTTTTGTGTTTTAAAACGTGGAAAACTTGATAAAATATGAATAAGCAACTTCTATGACCTTTAATTGAAAGCACTTTTACGCACGTGAATTCTATAAAAATAGCGACCGAATGTGTAATGAAATGAGAGAATCTAGGCTATAAAGAAAAGATTTTCTATGTGTTCGAATTGCCTTTAAATGAAAATAGTCTCCTCAAATATTGCAAACAATGAAGGCCCGAGGCTTCTATTCGAATGACTATTGTATACTTATTTGTGTATCTCCTCATCTTTTCTTCGAAATGAATAATGAAATTTAAAAAAAAAAAAGTGATACATTTGTAGAGTTGAAAGTGGTTAAAATGCGAAAGAAAAAGATAAATTTAATGCATTGATTCTAATAATGTTATAACTATTTTATTCATTCGACTTATTGCATCCATCATAAATAACATTGAAAAATTCGTCGATATGATTAGAAAAATATTTGAGAATTTTCCATAATGATATCAGAAAATTTTTTGAAAACTTTATACAACACTATTTTAAGGAAGATGTCTCAAAAATTTGCATAAAAGTATTTTATGTAAATAAAATCTTGAGAGATATTATTTAAAATGCAGAAAATATTTAAAAAATATTAATAGAAAAATGATAAATATTTTTATTAACCATTCATATCGTTCAATTTTGATCCTTTTGAAATACGAAACAGTAGAATGCATCAAAAGTCATAAACTGTATATGATTAGTGCATTGGGAGTCCTCTGGAATAAACGACATTGAAGAGAGTGGACAACGCGGTCATCGGAAAAGATGGTCATCACTAGAGCAAAAACAATTACTCTATTCGGTGATAAGATAGGATATTGATTAGCTCGAAATAAGATATGCTAAATAAGAGATGAGCGTTTAAGCACACGCACGCTCACGTTGAATGAGCCATGATGCTATGTGCTAAGCTTTGCGCAGCTCAATAGCTAACAACGACTTCGCGTTGAACTAATGACAAATAAAAAAACATGCTGCTAACGTCGCATTCTTTTGCATTTAAATTCCCGCCATACTGTAGTTTGATGTGCAGATGGGCGGGTCATAACGAGCCTGGCGATCAGCTGCTCGTGAGTGTTACTTCGTGCTTCCTTCACTTTTTTTCGGACGGCGCGGGCTTAGTGGTTCTTGCCCGGGAGGTTGGGTTGGGTTGGGTGGGGAGGGGGAAGTTGTGGCTGAGAGATGGGGTTTGTGTTTGGTTCGTGCTTTATAGAAGTGGACGAAGGAAGCGTTGAGGAGGTGAGAGGATCGAAAGCAGTGTTGATAGGGCGGCATTTCTTTCTGAAGTTTTTCACGGAGTTCTGCAAAAGTTATTTTGAGGTGCCTAATCTTGTGTTGTGAAAAAAAATAAATAAAATCCATGAGTCGCCTCGAAGGAATTTTGTTGATACATTTGAGTCGCTTTCCATCGTCTCATCTTCGTTTTGATTTCATTTTCTTACTAATAATGTATGTTGTATCATATCGTTTTTTGTCGTTTTACCGTATTCGTTGAATAAAACGCCCGGGCCTTTAATTTCCTCAAGTTCCTAGTTAAGCAAGCATGGTTTTTGTCTCTTATGCCTACATCTTATCCTGTATTCATTACCTTTCAATTGATGTTTTTGTTGTTTCTGCTAAACAATGATTGATATAATTTAATTTATTAATTAAGTGGCCATTCGCTTCCGGTGCACCTTACAGTATTTTAATCTTGCCTCAGTTACAACAAAGTAGGCGACTCCTATTTCCCAGAAGGAACTCAACTCACTTGTTTGCATATTTGTAGTCATTAACAAACTGCAATGCTAACAGTAGTCACCTGATGTTACAGAAACAAATTGAGAAAGCAGCGAAAAAACTTATCCGTTGTCACTTCCGACACGTCCTTGTCTGTCTGTCTGTTCGTTTAAGAGATGCCTCGTATCTAGGTATTTCATGCTGCTATTTTCAGTAAATTCGCTGAATGAAGACTCTTTTACGCGGAATGGTCTTCATGTGTTCAAGAAAGTTTTTTGCCCATTTTAGTGGTGATAATTTTAATACGGTTTTATAATATCGATGTTAGCATTCTTTTCATTGACCACTCAGTGGACGTGAGCCATTATTTACATCTATTTGTGTATTCTTTTGGAGGTGACCAATCGTTGCTGCTCGCCCCCATCCCGACCTCTGCTTTCCACAATCTGTCGTAATAATTGTGTTGCATGTTTCTACGTTTGTTATGGTCATCTGGTCAGTTTCCTACGCGATTTCATTTCATTTTTAATTGGAACTTGCCCGATTGTCGCTTTGTGGCCGTTACCTGGCATACCTCCTCCTCCTATAACCTTGCGCTGAACCTTAGGAGTGCGGTGTCGGCAAGAAAAAAAGAGGCATTTTCAATGTCGTTTCATGGCATAATGGAAGATGAGCCTCTCATAGCGAGTTGCGATCTCTCTTCCTTTCAAGTTCCAGTATGAGCTATAACCATTACACTAGCTAGCTTTAGTCTCTCTGAAAGATCGCGTGATGCAGTACAATGCTTTATAGTGATCAGGCTGGAGAAGGTTAATATGTGATGAAATTTCGTTGCTTTCTCATTATTATTAATACAAAGATCTCGTAGATATTTCTGATCTCTTTAAATCTTAGAGATTTTTTTTTTTCAATTACGACACCGAATGGAAATGTGACTGGATGAGAAATTGAAATGAAAAGAAAAAACGTAGAATGTTGAATTGAATAAAACTTGCTGACGGGAACCGTATGCTATCATATTTCGACCCAAATTTCATCATAAAGACAAGAACGCATCATCGAAATGCATAGAGATTCTCGTGAGGAATATTTATTAGACATTATGCTTAAGTGATAAAATAATATATCACATTTTATAAGTAATTTTCTTTTCTATTTTAGGTCAAATAGAGGAACAATAACAATAAAAATTTCTTAGGAAAGCACATTAAGGGACTATATTTATATAATAAAAGAGAGGCGCATATCGGTTTTTGATGTTGAGTCGATGTTTGATATAATATGAATAGTTTGTATGAGTATGACGCTTTGAAGATTCGTTTAAGTTGAAAGGATTATAGATGAAGTGATTGAGGAATATGTTGTTTTAATAGTCGGTAGTTTTACAAAACAGGAAAATTAAATTTATTAGGGTTTCATTGGTACTTGGACTAGAAAGTTGCGACTTATTTCAGTATCGTCGTTGCGGTGATTTGAGTCATAAATGCGCAACTAAAATTAAAATTTTGTGATTTCAGGTTGTTTAACACGATTGTTTGCATGATGGAATGTCCCTCTTTATTTTTGAGAGGGAAGGAAAGGGGTGGGATCAAGTCTACAATTTTAAATCAGTATCGAGTATGTGTTTTATCACTTGAATTTGTTTAGTTTTCGTGATGGGATTTGCTTGAGGAATTTTTTATTGCCAGCAGACTGCGTTTCAGACATTTCAGGCCCTCAGATCCTGTTGTTGAGCTTTCTTTTCTCTGCAACTTTGCCAGCTGAAAGAAGTATCTATAGTCCAGATCAGTATACCTTTGAAAAATTTTCGAGGTGTTTGTCATGTCTAATTCGTTACGAGAGGGGGGGGTTGCTTTCGCTTCCCCTCCTCCCCCCCCCCCCCGCTCCTTTTAGGTTTAAAGCTACTTTAGGTCTTGGTTTTGTTTCACCCAGTGCTGTCCAAAAACCGTTGCTCCCAACCTTTCCCAACCCTTTATATTTTTCATTTATCTCGTCCGCTCTTCTTAATGAAAGGTCAAAACTCCGCGTTTCATGTTCCTAATTATTCGAAGCAGTGGTGCTTGCTGGAACTTAATGTTGCTATTATCTTAGAGCAGCGTTGAATGCAATTATGTCAACTTTCTTCTCGTTCATTGTTAGAATGACTGGAAATGCGCATAAACATGACTTTTTTTCGCTTATTTTCCACAGAAAATGTTTCTTTTTTCTTTCATGAAAAATGTTTTTATTTCCCAAGAGGAATATTTTTATCTTTTTTTAGTCGATATTTTTCAAAATTGTGCAATGGTGTCATAGTGAATCACTTCATTTTGCAATAATAGTTTCATGGTTTTATGCCGCATAATTTTCCATTTTTGGCTCTCGTCACCTACCGTTGAACTTGGACTCACCACTAAATTTTTTTCCTGCCTATCTAAGTTTGAGCAGTTCTCAATTTAGAGGAAGGAAGTGCAACCGCCGTCCTTCCAATACCTCGGATCGCATTTCGTTGGATGTTCAACTTCCTCATAGATTTGCATCATTTTTATATTATTTCTGTTTTCAAGCTGCTCTTTTCATTCTCTCTAGTTGTTGGTTCTAGTCATTGCCTTTATTTAATAAAATATGATTAAATCGTGCTATGACGAGGTTGTGTTCGTGAGTATATATGTCTGTGTCTGTTGGTCTACTCATTCTCTACTTTCAACTCGTAAATACTGAAACTAGACCTAGAAATTTTCTCGGATTTATAATCCACTTCATAGGTTTAACTTTAAGCTTTTACCACCATCCATCAATTTCGGGACTTCAGCAGGAGGGATTTAGAGACTAAAGATGCGCGAAAATCGGTTATATCGGAGGATTAATTGAGTATATGAATCGTTTAAAATATCGTTGACAGATGAATAAACAGCAAGCACGTTGATCGTAACATTTCCTTAGGCATCCTTCTTCGTTTACTTCTTCATGTCGATTCGTTTATTTAAATTATTGCTGTTTTAATGTGCATTTAGTGTTTATTCTTTTGAAAGAAAAGGATTCATTTATTCTGTTTGCGTCCAGTGTGCACTTGTGGTCTAGCTAGGCTCATTAAATGCAGCCTGAGTAAATGTGAGGTAAAGGAGGAAAGATGATGAGGTAGGGAGTGGACAGGTACCTGGGAGGACGAATTTTGAGGTGAATGGCTACCTGTTTAGCATATGAAAGTAACCGAAATAATCTCTATCTCATACCGCTTTTGAGGTAATTTCCATCGCATATAACGACTATTATTGAACCCACTAGAGAATAGTTGACCTCAGCGGTGATGTCTTAGCTTGAAAGGTAAAGTCATTTAAAGCAGCTCAATATATTCTATTATATCGTTCATATTTGATGTTCCTTTACATCAAACATATTTCTATTGTGAGTTCGTATATGAGCATAATCTGTCTAGTTTCCTCGCCCAATAGCGCATTCAAAACGTGCATTTCAAACTCACCAACTAGGAAGTGGGCTATAGCTAGTGAAATACGTAAATTACTAATTGCCATTATATATTTTCGTTTATGTTTATGTGAGTATTAAGCAAAGAATTCATATTCTTAGTGATGGCGATACAATCAAAGAATTGATCGGCGAATTGCCACCCCATTTTTTAGCACTGACCAACCGTTAGCTATATTTTATTTTAAAAATGATCCATCGGTAATTGCTATTACTTCCTTGTGATTTTTTTTATTTTTATTTCTTGATGGAATTTTATTCTTTTCGCTCAGTTATATTTATGCCTATTTAATTATCTTTCCATATAAGTTAGGTTGAGTGAGCTTGTTTGCAAGAGGTCAAAGGGCATTCATATGAATGAGTTGTTGAAAAGTTCGAAATGCGAGTGAAGGGTCGCTTCTTTCTCTAATTCTTTTCGAAGAGCATTCAATACATAACCTCTGAGTTATATGATGCTAGAAAATTTATAAAAAGAAATTGAGTTTCTTCCACTTTCGATTAAAAAGGCATTAAGTGAACTCATAGAGCAAGGGGGGGGGGGGGGGGGACCAAGGAAGAAAGGGAGGGATTTCAACAGAATGCATTCAATAAATTTTTAATTAAATTCAGGTTGCCTAGAACGGTAAGCATACTTTTTGTGTTTGCCTTGGGTGTCTGTTAATCATTCTCGTTTCTAATTTGCGTTTTTTATTATCTGCTAAAATGGAAGTTTTTATTGATTTCGTGTAGAGGTCGCGATGTGCTTTCCCATTTTTATGTCTTCCTCCGTTTTTCTTATAGCTGAAAAGAGCGCTATCAGATTCTTTAAGGATTCAGTGGTGCCTGGCGGATTCAACCGCATCTTACAACGGAATATGAACGACAGAGGCAAGTAGTTGCATCAAGCAGTTCTTTTTTTTTCTGGAATACGTGCATTACGAACGTCAGTCGATGTGGAGCTAATCTCCTTCGCACTTTACTTAATGCCAGCTTTCGTTTTCGTTTGCCAGCCCATATCGACGAATAATCTTTGAGCTTCTCAAATTCTCAAAAAAGAAATAAAAAAGAAAGAAATTTTCTTATTCGATCGTTTTTATTTTCGAAATTCGCTTTTCATTTTTTCTCGAAGTCCATTTTTCTTTTTTTTTTTCTCAGGTAATAATTGTTTAACAGATTGCTGCACTTACTGTTAACGATACTTACTAGTAATAGTAAGTCAAATTGTGGAATTTTTATTAGCATATGACGAAATTTTTCGTTAAATATGAGGATATTGCAAGCGTTGTTAATAAAAAGTAAGTGGTTGAATTTTCCTTAAATTTTGGCTTATTTGATTCATGATGTCTGTTAAGGAATGTAAGTCGGATAACCTATAAAGCCATGGATGATAGTGGTGTGAAGATTTGAGCGGATTTTTACACGCTTATAAAAGCAGTATTATGACGTAGTATGACAGCAGCAATAAGCTCGCTTAGATATTAGAAGACAGATAAAAGGATATGCAGGTGAAATTTTTTTTTCCATTTAGAAGCGGTTAATTATGGAACGTCTGCGCTTCTTAGAAGTCATACTGTTTTCTACTTTATTTTATATTCTTTCAATATGCATCTGCATACATTCCACCTACTGGTTTTATTTATTATGCACTTCTGCAAATTTACTTCGCAGAAGTACGCTGTGACGTTATCACTTTTGGTTAGAATATTGAGTGAGATCACTTAAAATAGAGTTATGGCATTTGATGGATATATTGTGGAATTTAGGTTTATCTTCTTCTTTACCTTGTTTCGGGTTGATGCATCGATTTCGAAAAAACGTTGTAAGTCTTTAACTTGGTCAGAAAATTTCCATATCTTTTGCACCGGCGGATTTTCATTTCGTATTGTTCGAATCAAAGCGAGAGAAATCTTCATACCGTTTCGCGAACAGCCGATTATATAAAACGTCAAAACATTGGTCTGCGTAATTTATTTTTGTTGTTAACTTGTGAAAATGGTTGGTCAGATAAACAGGATCCGTAAGAACACATTATAACAGCTTATTTCGCGATTGTATCTAGGGATCAGTGTTGTTGAACTATGTGCAACTAGGAAGAGAGGGGGGAGAGGAGGAGGGGAGCAAGAAGACAAAGTGTACTGGCAACGAATATAGTTGTGTCTTTACTGATAGTGATTTTCTTCCCATGCATTTCAGTGCACAAATACTTGATTTTTCGTATACATTTTTCGGTCTTCCACCTGTTGTTTTATTTTCCTATGCAATATGCCACCCTTCAATTTCCGTCGTTTGAAATATACTTATGACACTCATAGCAGGATGAGGCTAGCGATGCAGCTCATTGGGTAATATTATTATTTCCAACTTTTGCCAAACTTTTGGGCATTTTATCGAACTGGTAATTTTTTGGTAGGCACAGAAGTGGGGTCTACTTTCAAATCGCTTTTCACGCAATGAACGTTAAAAGACTTCCGGTTATCGAGGTTGAGATAGTAGTAGTGCTGAAAATTTCGACTTCCAGTAAAATATATTAACCATTTATATATGCATTTGTCTAATTTTGGCACTTCTTTGAAAGAGGAAGTAGAGGGAAAGGTGGACTGAGGTTTAGGGTCTCCGAGGCCAGAGATGAGGTTATGTGAGCCTCGAGGAACTTTCGTCGCCGAGCGTATCTGAGCTCACGATGAGATCGAACTAGCTGAGAGGTTCTAAATTATCGGAAACCTCCGAGTTAAGGTTGTGGTGGCATAAAGCACTTAGCGGAAACAACACAAGGTCAAGAGTGCTTCCTTTGCCGTTGCATATTTTCCAATACTTCTAACTGCAAGGATATTTATCGAGAAATTTTTTTTCGTTTGTCTCTCATTCTAATCACCTGTGCTGTTATGTTCTCTTGGGAATGTTTATGTTGAAAGAGAGTTAGTATGCAGGCGATGAAGTTTAGCTGATTGAATCAGAAGGTGGCTTCATGCTTAGAGGGAATGGAATGCTTGACGTGGAGACGTCATGCTGGGCAAATATGTTTATCATAGATTACTCAAATTTTGTTTTATTACGCCTCTCAAATGCATTCTGCATTTCCATGTAGAGCACATTATTCATTAGAGCGCATTACGGATCTAACAATGCGTATATGAGTGCATATATGTATATGCCAATATATGCGTAGGTTGATCCATCCACGATTTTTTTACCTAGCGATATTAAATAAAGAAACGGAAAGATACGAGAGATGATCGGTATTGTCTTTGATCCTAACAGCTACGAATAATTAAATTTATATAGGTTGACTAATTATTTCTCTTTAATCAATTGGATAAATTTTTATTTCAAAATGAGGACTTAGAGGTTTTTTTCCAGGAATTTGTCGCTAGTGTACCTCATTTTAATTTCTGGATTTAACATTGCCCACGAGGTGGATAGTATGGTAGGTGCTTTTAATAGTAGTTATATGGTTGTTTACCATTTATGAGATAGATAACCATATGGGCGATTTCTATTTGAAATTGTATCTGATTTTTGGATGCATTGCATTGATTTCATATGCGGCTGTCAGCTGTAATCGTTCTTTTTTTGACAATAATAGTCGTAAAATTCAATACTTCATAAGCGCATTTTCTGTTAGCCTTTCGATTGTGTTACTGCATGAGTTTGTTTTTTTAGAAAATGTGGTTGTTTATCGTAATTATTTCCCCTTATAATTCAAAGATTGGTGAGTGAAAGTTGGCTTCAAGGGAGTAAACGAATAGAGTTGCACTTTGCTGTATTTTTAGCTTTTCAAATAGGATTGATTTCTTGCTTAGGCTGTCACTGTAAGCTCAGGTTGTATTTGTTCTTCATATATATAATGAAGCATAAAGATTAACCGCTCTATGTGATCGTTATATAACATTTCTGCACTCATCATATATTTGCTAACAAATTATAGACGTTAATATTGGTTGGAAGGTAATAGCATACAAGACAACGAATGAGGGAATTCCCATGTGAGTTGATGATTATGAGCTCAATTAAGGATAACGAGTTCAATTTTTGTGCGAATGATGGAGTTTGAAGAGTTGGCATATTGGATATTACAATATTTAGTAGTATGTTAATCCCTAATGAGTTCACGATAGCTACGGAAATGCAGATTCATTATGTCTGAGGGGAGGTTCGCGGCTGCTTTTCTTTTTTGTTATCACATAAGGAAACAACTTATCAGGTAAACCTGATTTTTACAGGTCGTAGGTGTGCATGATATAGGTAGTGTGCGCCTATCAGCTGGCCATGATAGGATGTGCATGGCGGAAGTGATCGTTATATTATTGATAGTGATTGTTATATGTATGTATATATATATATATATATATATATATATATATATATATATATATATATATATATATATATATATATATATATATATATATGTTCAAACGTAGGTAGCAGAAGAGAAATGTTAAAAGGAAATTGAACTCACATGCTACTGCAAAGTTATAAATTAAGCTTGCAGCCTATGAGCATAAGTTGACAGGTTTGAAACAGATATGGCGTATTGTGAAAGTATACTTTGAACATGAATGAACGAAACGAAATTTTACATAAAGATCAATTTTTACGCTTTCAACATCAGTGCCATTCGAAACGCAGACAAGAGGGAACATAAAAAGGGATTTTCTCAGAACGCTTCATTGATTCTGTGGCAGTGAATGAGATGAAAGTTGTTAGCATTTCGATGCACTAGTTCCGCATTCATTGTGGGCTGCATTTTCTTGATTGATTATCCGTCTTATGTTTTGAATGATTGTAATGCACGCATCCAAGAAATTTGTTTTTTAGTTGAGAATCATTGCATTACTTTGTTGCATAAAAATGCATATTTTAGTTATCTTTTTAATATTTTCCTATGGTTTGTTTGCAAATTTTTTCAAGCTCTATTACCTTTGTTTTTCACAGATCTATGAATATATGTTTTCTTGACTTAGCCGTAAGGACAAAATTTCATTGGCTTTAATCTATATCATCGCTGATCCGATCGCCACATATATCCGCTATCACTCGGCTGTCACTCTTGTTAGTCACTTCAGTTATGAGTTATAAGAGAGTAAACAAAGTTTTATTTACATATGCATAAAAATTATATGACGTTTTAGAGCTCAGTTATAAATTTCAGGATGTAGACTTGTTACTTTTCGTATAAATCCTCTCAAAGGCTGTCGTTTACTCCTATCCACTTAGATTCCTTCATCTGTGCTAGAACTTAAAATCGATTAGGAAATGATAGAGTAAGATGGAAGAAGAGGGGGGGGGGGGGGGGGGTGGGGGTGGTTGGAGGAGAGGATTGTGACATTTCACAACCTACTAGGGAGCTTTATTTGAAATTTTATGCTGTAGAAGGAGATCCAATTTGGTAGTAATATCGATTAGAAGCCTCGCTGTTTGCGGATGTTGCCAGCAATGTTGGCAAAGAATTTTATGTTATTGATGTGCGTCACAACAAAGAATTTTTGTGCAATGTGAGCCCATTCGAATGAAATGGGTTTGATTATCGATTCTTTTTGTGCGGTGTAATAGCCGTTGACATATGATCCACTTCTTTTATCTCTTCCCCATTGATCATTATTTCACACTCGGGAAAATTTCCTTCCGATTTTTTTATAGTAAAGTCTTTTTTGTTTTTTTTTTGCTCCTCGTTAAATGTCGTAATAATATGAATAAGTTTCTTAGCTTGAACAATAAAAGTGTTTTATATATTTAAAAAAAAGGTGAAGTTTAATTTCCAACATGATAAGATTGTTTAGCATGCCTTTGAAATGAATTTTAGCATATGGTGGGAAATACTATCGGTGTCAGCGATACGAGATTCATTTCTTGTAACAACTTTTTGCTGACTGACCGACTGTGTAAATATTTGGAACAGATGTTGGCGTTTTAGATAACGACGATTTTGCATTCGATCGGCAAAGTCGATGGATGGCACAATATGTTGTCCATCGGTGGGCGACAATATGTTCAAGAAGAGGTGGAATAAAGCATTTATTCGAGATTTGATTAACGTTGCGTTTGGTTCGATTATTGCATTGTGGAAAGAGGGAGGAATTAAATTAGCATTAGTCGATTGGCGACTCAATTTTGATAACATCGACGTCGACTGGCAAACCACATTGATTCTGCTTTTTACTGCATCGTCTTTAGGGTCTTTAGACGTTGCCTTCATACTTTATAACGAAAGATGCTTTAATGAGACTCGTTGTATAGGTGATTTCTCTTCTAAGGGGAGTGGGTTTGTTGATCTTGTGTTTTGATTATAGTTTAGAGCAGGGTGGGAAAAAAATTTTTTTTTGGAGACGGAGATTTTATGATAGAACAAAGGAAATTCGAACGAAAAGATGATGTAGTTTGCATTTTTTTTTCAAGGGAAAATTTTCGCACAAGCCAGCAATGACTAGGAAAATTGTTTGATTCAAGCTCAACAAGGCTTTAATGCTGCGATTTCCGCTTGTTGATGCACCAGTTTTTGGGCATATCTGTGGATATTTACTTGACCGATATTATCGGCTACCTTGGAAAGCTGTATTCAGTGATACTATTTAATTTTGGTTAATCCTTTTACTCTGAAGCATTTTTTCGTGGCTGAGGTCTATTTAAGCGTTTGTACATAATTTTTTCTTCCTCTGCGCTTATGAAGCCGACTTTATGAGAGGTGTTTCTGCCAGCCGCTTAACATGCTTCATCCTATCTTTTGTAGGTTTTGTTTTGTTTCAATTTCCCATTTTTCCATGATAATAAAATGCTTGATAGCGAGGTTTGATCTATTCGTATCGCTTATGAGCGTATCACTCACATCAAAAAACTTCTTTTTTTTTGAATTTTCATACCTGAAACATTTTTGACCAAATTTTGGAATTTAATAGAAATAACTGATAAAAGTATTTTTTTTACACAGTGAAATGAGGCAGGTGAATTGTAAATTACTGTCAACTATCATATTTTAGCGACGTGAACTACGCTGATGCATTTGATTTGATTAGAAAAATCAACAAAAATTTCGCACATTTTCGGATGAACTTTTTTCACACCTTAAGATTCCCAATTCTTTGTTGCGTTTGTTTACTTGTTTACCGTTTAATTGCAACTCGATTATTGGGAATCTCGAAATCTTTGGCAGATCCTCTCTTTTTAAATTATTTTCCATTCTATTCGGCTTCTTTCGTTCTCTTCTCCTATTTCCATGGCATATTGCTACTTTTTATCTGAAATAAATAGTATCAAAGTCTATTAGTATTTTGGTATGAAATCCACATTTTGCACTTCTAACCTGAATTTTTTTTTTTAATTTTGTTTCTGTTGGAGGCCTTTTCGTGTTTATTCTAGGTTTCGTTATATGAGCGAATATTGCCTAGATAGGCAATTTCATTCCCCAGTGCATGAAAGTTCTCTCCTTTTTTTTTTAATATAAGACAATATTTATGCACGTATAGCAAACTTATTTATTTCTTTGTCTACTTGTATTTGTATTTGTAATTGTTTGTATTTTTATTTATATTCATGCTCGTAGGCTATACGTGCATAAACAATTTTTTACGGGACACGCTGAGATGGCATTTTGCTGTCCGATGGCACAATAAGTGCTATAGAGAAGGCCTTCACCTATTGGTGAAAAGAGCAAGATTACTGCGAGTTGATTGAAAAGCCGATGCTTTAACAGCAGCAGTTGGCATTTAGTTCGTTCCGAATCGTTTCCCTGATTGTTGTCGATTCGTGAATGCGCATCGTGCAGCTAGCTGTAAAGTGATCGTCTTCTGTTGATTGGTTTTTTTTTTCTTCCTCAATAAATAAGAAAGGCGCAAAGTACCTGCTATTCGTTAAGCTAAACTCAATTCCATTCAAATTTAAATCCATTCAATATTTATTCAACATTCACTTCAGATGAATAATTAATGCAGCAAGCCATATTTAAAATATATGTCACGACTTGAACGAATATAATTGTGTGCTGCGTTGCAGTCAGTGACTGCAATAGGAGTTTATGGAAATGGAAACGGAGGGATCCGCATCATTTCTTCACTTTTGCAACCACCTACCCTACCTTTGCAGTTATTGATATTATGCATCTTCCATTGCAACGTTGCCAATTTCCAATTGAAGCATTGCATTTGTTGTCAGATATTTGCATTATTTAATAGATTTGTGCATATTTAGGAGTGTTTTTAGGCTCGTATGCAAATTTATATTGTCTACGATGCCAGCAACCGCTGCAGTAAGTTTCGTAGGTGTATTATGAACTATCATTAGTTGGTCTAACATCATTCGTGGTTGTAGAGATTTAAGGGCGCTAAAAACTTTGCGTACATTTGCAACCGCGACAGGTTTGCATTTCGCACCTTCCCGGCCATAAATGCAAAAATTTTGCATTTAAATTTTGCACGATCGGAGAGATCAGTCACAATATGATCGCATTATTCCATCTGCGTCTGCTTGGCATACTCATTTTCCTTAGCTTTTTTTTTGGCTACGTAGAGGGATGGCCTGAATAAGTGGCCATAAGTAACGCAGCATTGAAACCTTTATGAAGCAATGCGTTGCGCGATAAATAATCTGTTTACTAGCAATGCAAAGCCTTTTTATGCTTCACTGATGTGTATTAATGGTAGAAAATATGCGGAAGTTGGCCGTTTTTATCGCTAAAAATGTGAAGCGTCATCGAATGTCGATCGTCAATATGACCACTCGGCAATACTTTATTGCATAAAGGCGTTGTGATCAACTTGTCGATTTGCATATGCCGTCAGTTCAGCTGGTTATTCAACCAAGCTAGTTAATCAGCTTGGACTTTGCCTTCGCTTTGCGTCAGTTCATTCGGGTGCTTGAAACTCACGCTTGACTTTATGTCAACTTATTTAAGTAGCTGAACCGTTGGCCGGCTGAAGTTTGCAGGCTGTTAATTCATTCATTGATTGGCTTACTGTTCACAGCATCGAGCGTTCGAACGCGTTTGATTATCGAATTGTAAGGCGATTTCGATTCAATGACCTTGTTTTCAGAGGAAGATAGCGCCGTCTAGGGAAGGCAGTCTGTGAGGGGTTGGCCAGGATGTCGGCAGACATCGATGTTATCGAAAGTGACGACGATGTGATACCGTGTGCCACCCGTAACAGAGAGCCGATCATTATTCGTGGTGTTGGTCACATGACCATGTGAGTTACTTATGCGCATTGAGGCGGCAAAGCTTCATATCATTTTCGCTGTTGAAGAGGGGAATATATACGAAGACAGAGTCGCATGAGGTTGATTTCTAAAAAGTTCTTCGGGATTTTACGAGTATTAAGAAATCTTTTCGTTTGCTTGAAAAAATCGAAAAGTTATTATTTCCTTGTAATGGTGGAATTCCTTTGCTTTCCTTGGTGCTGTTTCCCCTTTCCCGTCTTTTATTGTAATATTACTAAGAGGTGAGGTCTTGATTATGATATATTTTCCTTGAGGCTGTCGGCGGAATACAGACAAGGGCCACTGTGGGGAATCCCAACGAGTCTTACTAACTGTGCATCACTTCCTAGCAGGCTTTAGTCGCCCGCAGCGATTTTCTTCCAAATTTATCTCTAGTATGTCACCGTTGCGGGAAAAGTGCACCTCACATGCGCTATCTTCTACGGAGGGTGAGGGATGGGAGAAGGGAGGTTTACCTGCTCTCGAGAGAGTTCTGGCAACTCGAAGATTTTTGCAGACGATGTGTTCCAGGTTGCCTTCATGCTAAATTGTGTTTTTCTTTTCTGACCTTACCTTTGTTATTTTTTGCGCTATTACTATGTCTTTGCAGTATTTTTTTTTCGTGAATACTATGCGAGGTCTTTTTAAACGTTTCTTTCCATGAACTGTTACTGGTTGTTATTCTGTTCACATCGACTGTACCTCTCGATCGTTATAAATCGTGGCATATAGGGGGAGACAATTCCACGATGTTCCTTCCCGCTGTCCCCTAATACAGCATGGTGGGGAAGGCTAGGGAAATTTTGTGGTATAGACGCTGACGTTGCATAGAGGAAACAATGGGTGTTCACCTTCCCCTAGTCGGGATCCACCTCCTTCAGCATATCTTAATTTTGCACAGGCCTGCAGATGTTTCCATAAAGGCACCATGAAGCTTAGATTCGCGCGGTGAAAACGCAGTTGGATATTCGTAAAGGCTTGCATGCTGTTCAGGCGAAGTTGAGCACTATATTCTTATGAGAGGTTCTTGTATTCTTTTCCGACAAAGTGGTATACAATAGGATCGTTTTTTAGACCACATGAACTGTAATTGCAACATGCGTATGATGGAAGTTTTCCATGGATCATAGGTATTCGATTAGTTTCCACGCTTGTTTAAGGTAGCGTTGAGGTTCTCTCAAGAAGGCGCACTTTTGTTTCCAGCAGTATTTGGGAAGTGTATTTCTAGGTTTGGTCTTAACTCTCGTTTCGACACCGAATTTCCAAGTGTCTTGACGGGTCGATTGGCACCCGAAGAGTTGGCCGATACAATGCGACGGATCAATAACGTGCTTAGCAGAACAATGCCCAATAATGCGCGTTGGCTTGTTTGTGGACTTCTTTTCTGCTGTTGCACTGTTGGTTGCTCTCTTTGGCCGGTGGTTTGCCTTAACAAAAGGGTTTGCTCTTTCTTCTCATTGCTTTTAGGTTTTTATTTTGTTTCGTCATCTCAGAATGAGGGATATTGATAAATTGCAGCAGTATGACTTTCTCACTTCAATTCGCCTTGAAAGATGAACCTGTGAACACCATGTTTTGTACCTGTTTCTTTCGGCTTCAAAAAATATAAGATGTTGGGATGGAGTTTATAATGTAATAAGGAATGAAAAATTAGCATCCATACAAAGGAAACGATTTCACAGATTCTTCATCTTCTTGGTTCGCCTGAAAATTCGTTGTTTTGCAGTAGGCAGTTCGTTAAGTTTCGTGAGGTGTAGGAAGTATTGAATATTCTGTAGAAGACATTATGCTGAATTGCAATAAAGCCATTTATTTGCTACCAGCCATGGTTTCTTTGATTGGGCGCTTCATCAGTTTTTTCAGTGAAATTTCCTTTTTATCGATGCCTAAATTTAATAAAAGTACCAGCTCATTTAATCGAATGCTAATCTAATTCCTATATAAATGATAGGCCAATACTATTTCGCTATATTGAAGTAGCATTTTTTATAAATCGTTTCATATAAAACTCGTTGCAAGTAAAGAATTTTTGAGTTGAAAGTTTTAGAAACTATTTCTTTAGCGTAAATAGTGCAAATTTATAAACAAGTAACGACGTTGACAAACAACTCATTTCTGTTAAATTGCGTCATATCACACGATTATCACTGTAATTTTGTGAGATTCTTTGTTCGACATTCCAACCGTTTGTATAGGTTTCGTTGATTGAGAGGTGGACGATAAGTTTTTTGGAATGTAATCGTTTTTTTTTTTGACCGTATAATCCCATAATTCAATGTATTCCATGATTTTAGGGTCATCACACGTTGCATACTCTATTATTTCATTATCTATATATTCTAGTGGAAGGGAATTTTGGGAGTAGAACTGAATTGAAACGGAATACTCGAAAAATTGCGTGTTGGAAATGGAACTAAGCCTGGAATTTAAAGGAAGAAAGCAAAGAAAAAACCTTAAGCCTGGAATTTAACCATGCAGTTATAGGTGAAATTTGAAAATTGCTGATTGTTTATCCAAGAATTTTATGATAACACCCACATTTTAATTTCTGTTTCTTAGGCACTTAGCTAATATATCTAATGAAGGGTAGCGATTTCGTGCTCTAATCATTGCTAGTGTAACAAAGGGGAGAAGGAGTGGGGTGGACAGGAGAGGAATCGACTTCACATGGCTATGCAGTAATGATTTGTCCTCACCTACGAATTATCCACCTGTTCGTTGGACGATGCGTTTATCTTTTATTTTCAAGCGATACTTTATTTGCGTTAAAAGGGCATATATTTTTCAGACGGTGCATACATTAGAGAAGACGTTAGACCACGAGAATCAGTCGCTATACAATAAACTTGGTTTACATTGGCGTTTGGTGAGGCGTCCTGTCGATTTGAATCACAGTATGACCGAGTATGTGCTGCTTCTCGAAATGCTTCCTAAGGCCCCTCTCCTCCTGCCTGATTAGTGGTTGTTTGCCTGCATCCATGACTTCCTCACAGGTTGCTTTTGCGGGGGTATCCTGCACTTTTTTTCTCTGACATAAAGGTTGGGGTTGCAGGGAATGGCATGTAGTTAGCATCTTCAGATATAGGTTTGTTTGTTATAGGTATACGGTAGTAGATTAAAAAGCGTCAATCATTTTACTGGCAAACGCAATTCGAGCGAGTAGTATTCGATTTTGGTGAAGTTGAAAATAAAAATTATCTTTTTATGGAGAGGGAGAGGAATGTTTGGATCTCCGATGAATGTTTATCGATTAATACTAGCCAATAGTGTACTTTATGAGCTGTCTTACTACTAGGCTATATATGCTTTTCGTTGTGGAATTCGAGTTATGGGAGCAGTTTTTAAATTTGGCCAGCATCCAAAAAATTTTTAATGTTCCTAGACGGTGATCGCGCTTTTATTCGATATGACATGTAATGCCTATGTATTTACGTTTGTTGCAGAGCCATTGCAGCTATCGCTCTTGCCGAGGGTTTTTTATTTTGCACTTTTAACAGGGTGATTTTTTCTGGGACAGGGGAGGGAGATAAGGAGGGAAATTGATATCCTCCCATCCTATTGTGTCATCCGGCTGCTTACTTCATTAATGTTTGTAATATGGTCATTCGAATATTCGAATGACCGTCGACTGAGATGATCCAAGAAGTTGGCAAATGTTACGTCGACAGTGAGACCGTTGGAAACTTATTCGACGATTTTTGTCTTTTTTTTCAGCGATCCCGAAATTTGTTTAGTATCAATAATGGTTTTCTTTTATCTTTTGGTGCCAGCGTTTTTTATTGTTTTGCCTCCAGAATGAACCGCAGTTTATTTTTATAGCAAGTGGACTGAAGCTCGTAACAATCTGTATTTACGGGAGCCTCCTTTTCTATTGATATTATGAGATTGCTTGCTGTTCTTTCAATCGTACGATCAATCGCTGCATTGTTGAGCTGTGCTCATGCTTATCTCCTTTATTGCATTTCATAGATAAAGGCGATTCTCTGTCTATTTTCTCCTGCTTTCTTAGGGTCTATAGGTGATTGTCTGTAGGTATAACAAGGAAGAAAAGAGTGCAGAGTTAAGTTCATCGGAGGTTTTTTTCTGAGGTCTCAATATGCCGCCCATCGATTCATCCGTGCTGATTCGCCGCCTTCTTATTTTATGATTTAATGTTTAATTTTATTTTAATTTGGAATGGTTGTAATGCATGTAAAATATAGTTGTGTGAAAGTATATTAATTGCTGGAATATGTTACCTTGTTCTTTCTTTATAAAATGCTAACTGATTCAATAGAATATTTAAGAACAAGATAGACCTAAAAAAGAGAGAGAGAGGAAGAGGAATTGGCGGAAATCGAAATCGATTTCCTCAAATTTTCGTGGAGATTTCAAGTTTAGAGGAAGTTTTTCTTTTGGTTTTGCTTGTTGATAGAGAAAACATAATTTGCTTGTTCTCTTAATTTCATCATAAGATTCGTCCTCATAATCGAAACGCAGGTAGTAATTGATATGTGTGTTTGTTTGCTATGAAATAATACACAATTTTGTCATAAGATGCCTCATAATGGAAAGGCAGATGTTGAATGATCTAAGGATTTTTGTCATAATATCGTATAATTAATAGGCGGAATTCTTAATTAGAAGCAAGAGGTGATCGAATTTTTTTTATAGGTGACTAACTATTTTTCGTTTGAAATGACAGGTAATCGGTGCATTCAAGTGACCTTATAGAATTGTTGATTGTATAGGAGTGACATAAGACGAGATGGTTGCGGTCTATTTCCGCCTCCTATCTTCGGAGAACAGCTGTCGCTATTTCTTTATGAAATAGGAGGAGGGGGATGAAAGGAATTTAGGAAGTGAGAGTGGAGAGTCTAGTTAAATATATATTATACTTTCATGGATGGTTGTCTATGCAACGTATGCATCAGCTTGATCATTGCCTTTGCGTCTCTGTCCGAAGCGCATTCCACAAGACTTACATGGAAACGATCGGGTACCTCACCCGGTACTTAAGCGCTCATTAGTGTTCGACGAAGGCATTCTGGAGCCAAGCAATTCAGTATGGGTTTCTGAATCGATCGCTTTTCGTTTTTAACGGAGGATTGATTGCCAATTCATAAGGGAGGGAAGTTGATGAACTGTGGAAGGGGAACATATCATTCATTATGAGTTGATGTTTTGGTCTTTGTTGCATCAACGATTGCTTGTTGGATTAAATTTCGTTATGGATCGCTTCTTTTTTTTTCGTTTATTATGTTGCCTATTTTTGGTTATGTTGATCTAGCATCAGAATGCGTACGGTGATCTTCAAATAGTCATTTTTTTTGCTATTCATTCATTTGCATGCTATGTAATTAGCCAGTTTCCTTTATCAGAGTTGAATTTCAAGGAATGGTTTGGAAAGTCTCGTCATTAATGCTGAAAATTTTTAAGTGGAATTAAAATATTTTTGAAATTTTTCGTGGAAAATGGGGAAAAATTTATAAAAAATTCTCACAATTTCTTTTTCGGTTTCCGATTTTTTTAAATAATTCGTTTCTGGAAGGATTTGAATTTCCGGAATGTCAATTCCTTTTGAATGTCATCACCCACTTGCTGAAGCCGTGAAGAGATAAAAGAAAGAAGATTGCATATGAAGAAAATTGGCTAAGAAAAATTCAATAGTCTTAATTACTGATACCAATTCATGCTTTACTTCGAAATTCTTTTTATTTTTGCTCATTTTTCATATTTTTGCTGAATTGAAGATATTTCACGTTTTTTTTTCTGTGTCTTTAAAAAATTACATAGAACAGAAAAACGTATTTTATGCGGAAAAAGTCGTGAAGAACGGAGAAATACTTGATGGGAGGGCGAGAAGCCGACCATTGTTATTTTTCGTCATTTGAGAACGAATGCAAAAATTGTCTAATAAGAATAATTTAATAAAGATACGAGCTCCTTTTCTTCCATTGTCTTCCCCACGTAGAAAATCTCTTCTCGGATTTTAATTTCTATAGGTAGAGCCAATATTGGTACAGAGTCTAACTAAAGCACGGACGATGCAGAAATAGGATTGATTTTACCGTTGTACTAATCAACTGTTTTGAAGGAAGGGGGTGCAAAACAAAGAAAGAGTGGTACTGATTTAATTGCTCCATTAAATTACAGGACCTTAAATTGCAATGGTTTTTTTAACTGATGTGTTGATGAAAAGGATTCAATTCCTTAATCCTGTTGATCGTGAGTTGCTATACCCGCAACAATAAAATCCCCACGGCAACATGACGAAGTACATAATGAAAGGCATTAGCAGTATCGTTGTGATGGCTCATCAATATGATCGATGCACACGGTTCAATGTTTTTGTTGTGCATTCCTAACAGTCATTTTATTGAAGTGCTGTCTTGACGATTGCATATATCGTTTAGCGATCAATTCGAAGTCAATCATTGAAGTGATAATCACCTGTATATAGAAGCAAACTTCACACCTGTGTTATGTAATTAAAGATAATGGAAAAAAAAAATTTGTTCGCTTGCTCTCTAATGTCTAAACACTTAACATTCAACCTGTTCGTCCGAATGTGCCAAACTGTCAATACACTTGAGGTGTCAATTAGTGCCATTAGAGAAGGCTCCGCAGCTGCAACGCTCTCTCTTAGTTAGCTCTCCATTATCGACTCAATTGAATATTAAGGCCATTCTTCTGGGCGAATGGAAGATACAAAAGCGGTTTTCTCATATTAACGAAAACATTCGTTGGAAACTAATGCTGAGCCACAGCAATATGTCAGTGCCGTCTCCTCGATGTTTTAATTACGGTTCCACCCTCTGGAAGGGAGAGGGCATGTTGAATGTTGGGGGCAAAAGGGGGAGTGTGAGCTATGAGCTTCAGGACCTGGAGGTGCAGGTAACACAGGACAGCCTTTACAAAACAAGGTCATAGAGGGAACGTGCCTCCAGCACTGAAACAACATTGCGTTTCTACAACAGAAGACATTCAGGTTTATAATACCAATAGCATTTGCGTAAAACAAAATCGACAATTTCAAAGAGGTTGCTGCTTAAAGAACCTTCCACGAGAAGGTGGGAATCGCCTAAAATAGTTCCCATTATGTGATGAAGAGCATAAGTAAAGAAAAACCGGATTTTTTCAATTCTTAAAAAAAATTTCAGTTTTTCTTCGCGATCAAAGGAAAACTAAACTTATGCATCCTTCTCAATAACAGATTCTTGGAGTCACATCATTGTTCATGGAATCTTTTCGCTAACCTTATAATACAATCAGTGAGAAAACTCCTGGCTAACCGATAGTCCACAGATTACTTGGTCACTTAATAAAGATTACAGTACTTCATGATGTGTAGTACTCACTTCGAAATAAAAATGGAAAGAAATTAAAGACATTGATGAAGTCCGATTATACGAAATGAATAATCACCAGCAGTAATCATACTCCTCAATTTTCTGGACGCAAACTTCGAATCTCTATCCGTTCAACACGTTAAACTACAACGGCTCATTCTCAACAATGCGGTGGATATAAGACGCTTGCCGTATCCATAGAACACTAGCGCTCCTGTATGCTCCTATATCATCTCTCGAATCCACAAAACAATCGAACATTCTCATCTAAATGTGACATGGACACTTTTGCTATATTCACTGACACATGAGATAGCCAACTTTCATATTGATGCATAATCCACAAAAAAAAGTAATGAATATGAAATGCTTAGTGAATACCTCGGCAAATGAGAATAAACAAACGACGCGTTATCTGTACTATGTATCTAAACAACGATCAAGAATATCAACCTATTTACAAGAGGAAAATCAATAAAGATATTAGTTTGCAACACGAAAACAATTCTATAAGTTGACCGATATGCAATCGGGTCTTGGCCAAACGGCTATCTGATCATTAGATCTAATCCGCACTGTGTAATAAAAAGCTTTCGAAAAATATTGCATCAATTACAAAAACTAATTTGCGATAAATATCAAAACCGGCTGAAAATGCATTCCGCTTAATTAAGCATCTAAAAGTAAATATCTCCAGTAGAATAAGCCCTCAAGTGAGGAGGTATATGATTGCATTCTTTGTCCCTCATTCAATGACTGCATTCTCATAAAAAGCTGGCAACCTGTGGAGCCGAATGCCTACACTTTATGGTGTTACACCTCCACATTGAGCATTTTCGTCCCACATTCATTTAAATTTTTATATGTGAGTGCTTACATATAATTCGGGCTCCCCACTTTATAGCCGGATTTTTTTAGCAACAAAAAAAAAACTTAAAAGCAACAACATCCACAAAAAAATCTTCGAACAAATTCCCATACTCACTACATTAATAAATAAATTCATAGAGCACAGTGACGATTTCTATCAAAGAGTCCTCATCTAAAATTTTCCTTCATAAAATTTTTCAACGAAAAGACCTCATATATTTTTCAAAACAAAGTGAACCAAAAGGAATATCGATATTCCTTTTGGCTCAATCATAGAAAACAATTGCTCGTCAAGCAAAATTTCTGCAATAATAATGCTATTTTCGATTCAAATACAACAAAAAATAATAATGAAGATTTTAGTCTTTGCAAATGGCCGATAATTTTTCGCTTAAAGTAATACCGAAAAATTGAGCAATCAAAAACGCGAAAAAAAAAAGAAATAAACGATAGTCGAAATCTTACAGCTATAATACCTGTTAAGTTGCTAATTACGACGTTTACGAAAACTTTTTCGGAAGTGTTAGTAACTTTCTCAGTAACATCATTCATGAGAATCACCAGTTAAATTTGAAGTTTCATTCAAACGGTGGATAGCAAACCTCAAAAACAGAGCTGTTGAAATTTGGGGACTCTAAACGTCCTTTAAAAAAATACTGATCTTTAAAAATCTTTTATTCTTTACCTTTCCTCCCTCCGCAAACATATTCAAGAAAATCCACTTAACTATCTACTATCAAAACGAGATCACCAAGAGTCGCCATGGAATGAATGTCAACAATATCAAAACTCATAAAGGATTTTGAGGAAAAGAAAAAAGAAAGACATAAGCACTTGATAAAGAAACTGATTAAGAAATGATAAATTGATAAGAATTGCACATTTGTACAAAACGATTACAAACAATACTTCAACGACGAGGTGCGCTTTTATGTTATGCAAACAATGATCTCCTTACTGCAAAATAAACCGGCGGTATTTGTGCACCAGCTTCAAGCATTTCAGCACCTAACGATGCACACACTTGTCGTATCCGGACACCCTTCCGATCCGGTTGATGTAATAATCCACGCAGGAACAACTTCTTGCGATACCAACGTTGAATTCTGAAATCACGTGATCGTTCCGTGTATCGCCTCAAACGTGTATTTGCAACAACAAATGGGCCCAAAAAAAATTTTTCATTGAGATTGGCGGGGCAAAAAAAGACGGCTCGTAATATATCCTCGTCATCAACTGATCACATATTGTCAACTAATTCTATCCAATGAAAAAGAGTCTGATTCTATGAGTTGATGCCTCCGAAAGATTTCTCATAATCATCGGAAAAATCTATTGTTTTTCAATACAAAATTTATAACACACAAAATATGGGAATACGAGACGATACGACAAAAAACCGTTAAGTCCTTTCAATGATAACGTAACAAATCAACACTCAACCATAAATTTCTAATATCCCAACGACAATATTGTTGGCAAAATCCAGAAAAAGGATAGCTTACTCGTTTCATAAGTGAGATTTCATTTGACGATGCAATAGAAGCGAAGATGAATCAGCGATAAAAATATTTCAATTTGCATAAACGAATTATAATTTCAATTCGCAGTGAAATTATAGCTTCAACGAAAAACTCAATTATTTTAACTAGCACAAAGTAAAAAAAAAAGTTACTGCAATGAGAATTGAGAGAGTGAAAACACCAGCTACCATTAGTTTATCATAGAAATTAATGAAGACAGAAGAAATTACTGGAAATTAGCGAACGAGAAAAAAAAAAAACTGATAGAAATAATTAAGCTTAAACATGCAAAAAATATAATGGTAATCCTAGTGGCCTTAGAAAACAATAAAGTAACTCGGCTAACCTCCTAGCAGCTCGGTCGATGATCTCAAAAGGAAGCATTGCACCATGCATCTTCAAATATGCTACGAAGAGTTCATTGCCAGCTGTTTGTGCTAGTGAGAGAGTTGATACGTTATCTATCGGTGAATAACCATTCATATTTGGTGAATGTCTAAACAATCAATAATAATTGAAAATTATTTATAAAACAAGAGAATAATAAATATGCGAAATTATTCTGCTCATTATAAATTAAAATCAACCTTTATTACCCCGAAGAGGTTATCCTTGCCTCAAAAGAAACAACAAATAACAAATGAACTATGAACAGTTATGTAGCTAGTTAACCTTCCATTATAAATTCTAGACGTTATTCATTGCAAAATGCCTGATAATCATTAACTAAACATTGTTCTTCAACAGAGAGAATACATTTTAAATGAATTTCCTCCAATTTTCATTTCCTTCTTCATACTTCTGGAACTATGTTTCGAGTAAGAACATCTCTAAGGATGTTCCTCCTTTTTTCCTTGCTCCTTTCAAAAGTAGGGTCATTTGGAACCCTTTCAGCGAGTATTCATTCGTTCAAGCGACTAGCAAGAGTATCCCGAAATCGAGATAAATATCGAATCATTGCCTATCGTGTGGATTGTGATGCGTGGTAAAGGGCACACATTGTACAGGTTTGAGATACAAAAAGGAAATATAAACGAAAAAAGAGGAAACAAACGATTACTTGATTAGAAGCGTGAGAATGGGCCATGAGCGAGGGTTAGCCTTTATTGTAAGCATGAGGCAGTCCCAACCTCGTGAATCACGTACTCTAATATCAGCGCCATTCTGTAAAGCAATTAAATTTATCGCTCAAATACAAATAAATGTCTTAAATATGAACTTCTATCACCTAATTTGCGTCTAGAGAATTAAATACTAACAGTATTTCATTCTTTTATAACTGCAGTTAAGTCATTTCGTATTGAAAAGTACCGTAAACATAAGGTACTGCAGGAATGTCAAATCGCTGAAAGAGACATCCTACTTCATTAATAAACAGGACTCAAAAAACAAAAAGGAAATAAGAAAGAGAAGTGAAATAAAAGAAGATTAGCAGTACATGGAAAACTCTAACCATCAATGATTGCGAATGCTCAACCTTCGCTCAATGTGAATGCGTGAATTCTTGCCGCATTTTTGAAATTAACTTCAGGCGATTTTTCGCGTTCACTGCCTCTCATTTTAGAAACTCACGCCAGTCAAATCTCACTTTCAAATTTGCAACAATAAACTACGACTTGAGCTTTAGACCCGAAGTTTTGTCGTTCCTTAATTCTTACTTTAGACGGTATAGTGAATCAGGTCATACCTTCAAAAGTTCACGGATGCATTTGACAGCACAGTTTTCGGCTGCGATATGCAGTGGTGTTTTGCCATCGTTGTTACGGAAATTGATGAACCTCGACTCCATAAGCCATGCCAACAATTCACGCAAAGCGTCACGACAGTTATCCGAACGTGACGCCACATGTAGAGCCGAATTGCCATCCTGAAAGTGCCTAGTATCATAGCAGATTGTGTCATCCTGAACGACTCCATTTAATACACGAAACGCTGCGGTTGGCTCTCACAATTGAGCGTAGAACTTCCGGCAATAAATCCGTCATCCGCCCAGCGCAACTGCTGAAGATGAAACAGTTTCCGCCCATACATCTCGCGCACCGCCCAACGTAGCCACCAAAGACCAAAGAGTTCCATCGATAAATCCCGCGTTCCGCCCAACGTAGCCGTCAGCTTAAGCGAGCTTCACTCCGTAGAACCTCACATGCACTCATCTGCGTGTGTAAAAGATGAAACGCATAGAAACCTTGCGAACAATTATTGAGGATTTGAACTCCATGACCATGTTTTCACTCACTCCCCCTTTCCTCTCCCATTATCTTCCCCACCTCCCTCCGAAACACCAGGTGGACCCTTGAGTGAGAGAACGGAAGTAAACATGATTTCTTATGCAGAACGACTGACCCCACACTATCTTTTTAAAAGGCTTAAAACGTTGCCTTGTCGAGTGCGAACACATCAGCACCATAGCTGAGTAACGCCCGCATCGCATTCGCACTCCCATTTGCCGCGGCCGTCACGAAAGCACTCTCGCCACGATCGTTCTTATACTGCAATATCCTTTCGTGAGTGATCCTTTCATGCCAGTGACAAATATGACCTGTCGTTATTCTTGAAAGAGAACTTCCATGTCAACATTATCAGCTTGCATCAAATGCCACCTAACATTCTTCGGAAAGTGAGTGCTTCGTGAAGTAAAGCATTTATTTTTACCACTTCCATTGGCCGTGGAGAAACCTTTCAATTCTTACTTGTGCGCTAGCGGAATAAAAATCCAAGAGACTACCGTTGCCAAGCAAGCCCTCCGACGTCTCACCAAAGGCTCTTCTGTTTTCGGAAATACTGCAAACACAACCTTTCTTTTTCCTCCCCAGTTTGCTTCCCCCTCGCCCCCCAAACGTCTCCCCCGTTGGCACGCCACTACGTGACGACATCATCACAAGCAATACGTGCAAATAGCTCTTGTGAGAGAGCCGCAAAAAGAGCTAAAAACTGAGATGAAACTGATGGGCCAACTGCTTAACCGAAAGCTCATTTCCTTAACCAAAACAACAAAAATTGAACCAACTGAGCCGATATCAAGGACCGTATTTCAAATTGTACCGTTAAGCGCTTTTGGCCGAAATGGCGTTGAGAAAAACATTTCTTAAGACCGCATCAGCCAAAAGATATGAATTCGGGTTACAGTTTAGAGTAACGAATTTCTCAATAAAAAACTCATAATTTCAATTAAAGCTTTTGAATTTTATACCACTTACATTCTTACATTACATTACAGTCTTACACTCTATGACCATAATATAAGTGATTATCGCCACCAATAACTTCTTGCTTCACAGTAAATCTCAATCACCGGGACAGATTTTTCATTGACTTTTAACACCAAAACGCGCTTTATTTTTTCTTCTTGCTTGACGTCAAAATTAGCATAATAAAGCATGAATCGATTTTCGATCACTGTAATAAACACTTTTCGCATCAGGCCTTTTCTAATACCAGTCACATTTGATGGAATTAACTTTATTCAGCATTTCAAGTAGCCATTTAAAATGATAAAGCTAGAAGAATAGTGTAACGCTAACTTCGGTATCCCAGCCAGCACTGAGGAGAAGCTTGACAGTGTTCGGCAGATCACGTTTAGCAGCCAAATGCAATGCTGTATTGCCCTCATTATCACGTTCGTGACGACTCAACAATGGATTCGCATTCAACATTGTTCGTAGTGAGGCATCACATCCAAACATCGCTGCCCACATAAATGCCGTATGACCATTCGGCGTCGCCACATCCTTTAATTGTTAATATTATTATTGACCGGAAACATCTAACAATATAAAAAAAGAAAATATATTGTAACAACATACCAAAAATTGCGTTGTAATAATACTTTTAGTAATAAAACTATTACCTATTACCAATGAGTCATCAATATTACCAAAAGGACATTAATCTTTACATACTATCCAGTAAATCCAACCTTTCATTGGTAAAACGGTGTTTTCTTTGCACTAAATTTTGGCAACTTTCTCTATCAGTGCTATTTTAGAAGTTATCAAAGGACATTTTTTATAGGAGAGGATCTGGTGCTTCAATAAGAGTAAAGATTCAGATATTTCTCTGGACAAACCTCATATCATACTAGACAACCGGGCCACTAATCTGCCAATGCGAACAGCGGAAGTGTTAGACTGAGCTGTACTCTTTTAACGTTGCAATCATTGCCTGCCAAAAAAGTCACACATTGAATCTTTCCTCTTCATCTTTCTGAAGCTTATCAAATAAAAAAACCCACGATATACTTGTTGGCCCTGTAGAGGAGTCGAAGACTGGCGGTATGTCCCTTAATGGCAGCATAATGCATCGGTCTGTTGCATTCGAAATCAGGTCTGCAAGGTGATGCGCCCCACGATAATAAAATCGCAACCTGTCGCGAAATACCACGTGACGCCGCATGATGCATAGCCGTACGTCCCTTCCCGTCCACCTCCTAAATTAGACTTTTCCAAAGTGCATAGTCTTGTATCATCAAGAAATATAGAAGTAATCTCCTGGAAGAAAACATCAATAATCCTTAATGTAGATGCTGGTTGAGACGATTTCTTGCTCAGTCTCGTCATAATGACTCGGCAATTACAGCTAGCTCTGGCACAGGCTGCGATGGGATGCTCAAGAAAAAAGTGCAGAAAATCAAAATCCTCCACAAACCCATAACCAATTCCACTCCAGAAAGCACAATAACCCGATTAATCGCGTCAATAACTTCACACAATCGCACCTGTCATGACAGACCGGCTAGTGATAAGATGCGGTGAGTTGATAATAAGAAATGCACCCTCTCCCCGTACACATCGCTGCGCCAACAGCCGCAACGACAGTCCTCTCGCCCCTCCTCGCCCCCGCCCGTGATGCTGCCTTTTATGGTGAAGCGGAAACTCTCATTTCACATCCTGAATTCAGAATCCACATTAAAGAAGAAGCGATTCGAAACAGCTTGTATGTAACAAAGCTGAAGAGGATGAGGCCGACATTTCGAAAATGCGTCCTTGATATATACAATTCAAGTAGATTTTAGAAAAAAAGATAATCTCAAATGAATCGTTTTTAAGTGCAATTGCAATGCACATGAACGTGCTGCTGTTGCCCTCACACATCACGGTTTCCACTACGTCTCTCGTTGGGTCCTTTACAATACCTCTCCCTCGTTGGGGTATTTGTATGGACCTATATGAACAGCAAGAAAAATGCTCATATAAATGATAGCTTTATCACGAGGAATCGCAAGAAAAAGGGCAATTTTGACACTAAAAATGGCAGTTACCTGATCAGGAATCAGAATTAATCTCTTTCTAATTCAAGAAACTTCTGCGGCTCCGCGTTGCTGCATCGAAGGGAAAACAATTGGGAGGTACACCACTTAATCAAAACAATAAAATTTAATCAAGGGCCTATGTGAGCTTAAAATATAATTTGTTGCATACGCTCATCCAGATTACCGTGAACATGTTTCTTGACTGAGATCATCGAGCAGCCAAACATCTGACAGCAATACGTTTGGAGGGGGGTTCTATTTTCACCGAGGGAAGTTTCTGAACGAAATCTACTATCAAGGCAAGATCTGTCCTTCTCATTCAAATTTCATTGGCATTATGGATTATACTGCACGATTTTCCGAAGTAACCCTTCTCGCCTAATGTGAAAGTCTATTACCTCAAGTACAATATATGATCTTTTGGAGCAAATGGGTGGAAAGGTTCGAGCAAAGAGCCGGCAAATAACAGTCAGCTTTTTTTCAACAAATAGTGGTTAATGATTACAAAATCTTCAAAAGATGCCTTGGCTATGAGTGATACCTTTGCCGATCACACAGCAATCATACCGAAGCTTTTTAAACCATGATGGACGGGTTTCTCCTTAAATCAGCTCTTTACGCTCCTTGAAACTGCACATAAAACCTAACATTATATTTTATAGCACTAACAGGATTTACTAAAAGAAGTGGGCAGAAGGAGAGGTTACGGTCATTACATGAGTGACCAGCACCTCACACCAACTGAACTGACCTCAGTGTCCACTTTTAGCTGAAGAAGTGCCTCCACAATACCTAATGCGTCTTTCGCAACGGCACTCATTAGTGGCGTAAGTCCTGAGATTGAACGAGTGACCAATAGTTGTGGACAGCGTTTTGCGAGCAGCTTCACTATCTCTTTTGCTTCTCAAATAACATCAATTGTATCCACATGGAACGTTATCAAGATCAGAGAAACGAGATTATTAGCATGGTCTTAATAGCAAAGACCATAAAAATTGAATGTTTTAGGTTCCTTACAATGTTGCAATCAATTCCCAAATAATAATTGCACAGACAATTAAGTGTATCTTTTTGAAATACATAAATAAATATGAAATCATTTCATATTGAAGATAATATACTAGAAAGTCAAAAAAAAAAACACATAGAATGAACTTGATTGTGCTTGGAAGTTCTCTAAAAAATCACCAATTATAAAGTATTATTTATGAGCGTTACTTATGAAGTGATTCATGTTTATGAATAAAAAAATGAAGTGAATGTTATTTAAATCGTTCAAATGAATCAAATTTAGCGATAACCAACTTCTCTCACATTGGATACATTTGCGTGAGGGTAAATCCAAATCGTCCTCCTCATATTCAGCAACAACACCTATCGGAAGTCCCTCAACATAGCCCAAGTTTGAAGCAATTCCTATATGAGGTTGACCGATTGTTTCACATGCGCATCCACTACACGCTTTACTGCATGCCATTTCATGTAATATCGATCCGCTGAAAAAAAAAAAAAAATCGTCAGAGAAAATTTGCATATTTTCTCACAAATACAGTAGAACGGCTTCAATGATGAACAAATCGAGCAATTTTTTCGAGTGGTCTGTTCGGATTTTTTTTCTTATTCGAAATATTTGATAAAAAGTGCATAGTTAATCGTCTTCCCATCACAGCATTCGATCTGACTTAAAATAGTTGCCGATCTTTCCTCACAGTAGTATCTATTATAATTTACGCACCACTACGACCTAATGAAAGACATCTGGCAACGTCTAACAAAGAACTCTCGCCAAATACGCTTGAGAAATTCTATCCCCTATTCATTAATCGACCATAACTTGAATGCCCAAATTCCTAATTTTCGCTATTGCTTCCCACATAGATCTCCGACATTCTTTCGTCGACACACTGACAATTTCTAGCCGAATTCTAAGTTCAATACAGAAATGTGTTATCATGTCACAAATCTTTATGAAACGTATCATTATGCTTCTTTCAGCCAATCTTTTCTGATAGCTAAACAAAACGACCTTGCTAAATAATAATTCACCATAACACATACTTTTATTATAATTGCTAAATTTGCTCAATACGCCCTAATAACACTCTTACAAGTTTCAGTTATCCATGAAGAATCAAAACAAAGAGGAAAAAAAATAACGTTTGAAGTTCCCAGGTGAGTGCATTAATCGATGCATTGCGAAGAGCGTTTGCGATTCGATTCGTTCTTCCGATTGGACAAACCTTTGCAATTGCCTTATTGCACTCATTGCTCAACAACAATCGCACCACAGCTACACTACGCCACATACATGCAACATGAATTGGTGCATAGCCTCTTTCATTCGCCTGACCGAGGATCTTCTCGGCTGCTCGCCAATCCACTTTACTAATTATAGCGCACAACAGAGTCTGCAAATTAAACAAACTATATTTTATTGTATATCTTTATTACTGTATATATCTCACTGTATGACAACTCTTAGGCAGTTTTGTGTAAATATTAGTTGCAAATATCAAAAAAAAGGAAAATTCGATTACAAAACAAATAAAATGAAACTGAATGCCATGAAAATTCAGTTACTAATTAAAAGTACTGATCGACAAAGAAAAAAAAAGCATCCTCTTAAGATACATGCAAAAATATATCCGATGTGAGTTTTTAGAGCAATTAGAAGAGATTCTCATACAAGAAAATTTTTTGCAGTGACTCCAATGGAGCGCAAAAATAAACTGCTAATCAACAACATATCCGTCGACTGCAATTAAACCTTTCAATAAGCAATTCGTTGAGATAAGACTCGTACTGTTATTCATCAACTCAGTGCCATATCAGGCTAGTAGGCCTCAATTTAGATTAATCTTGCGCAACATGGAAACCAAAGAACGCTATTTCCTATAAGTTGCCATATGATCTGGAATATAAGGATGAACCTTTTTGCAAATCCGACATGAGCAGAAATGCTACCCAACTCTATGATGGTATTTATAACAAACCTTAACGCATTTATACTCCAATCCTCTGCAAGCCAAATGAAGCGCACTATCGTTATTTTCGTCGAATGCGAATAAAAAATCGTAGGCATTTTCAGTGCTTGTCGATTTGTTGTTTGATTTCTTTAGCCGACTCTGAACGATAGCGATCTACGATTATTTCTATCCCATTCAAAATATTTACCTAGAATTAGCTGAAAAAATCCAATGAGACAAAAAAATTGATCTGCAGAATATGGTGCGATCAGCAATCGACACTATATTAACCATGGGACAGCTAAGATGACTAAATTCTGTAACTATAAGCGACAACCAACGAATGAATGGCAAAGTTCATGTTCACTCAAAATGAACATCACCTCACCAGGAAATATCGATTTCCACAGGTGTTACTAGCTTTTATGCACTGATAAAGCAAACACGCTTATATATTGTAAATGATGCCTAACACTAACTGATAAGAAATGATTTTTGAAAAATTATTAATAAGTTTCAGTTAAATATACAAATCTATGCACAGCAGTTGTGACCTGATTCAGACTCCGTCTGTCCATCTAAATCCATAATGGTAACATTTTTCGACCACTAAGATGCCATTCACACAACATAAGACGGTAAATAGCCAAACATATCAAACTTAAGTATGAAGCAATAGCCGTAAAAACCAAAAATTTCAATTCAACAACGGAAGCATGAACTAGCGCACTTTCTCTTGCTCGCAAAGCAGTTGAAGAATGAGCCTCATCGATTGAATAGCGCCATATTTTGCAGCTGTTAGAAGTGGAGTCCGGCCACGGGATGTTGCCTTATTAAGGCTTGCTCCAAGCCTCGAATAAATAACGAATAAAATCTATGAAGTTTCTACATATAATGCGCAAATAATTTTTAGAAATTAGAATATTTCAATCATAACGACAACGACACATTGCTAAGAACAATGGTTTTCATTTATGAATTCATATTACAACTTTTGACATGAGGTTAGACATTAATTAGGGTCAATTTCGAGTAAGCAGCTAAAAAACGATGTCAATTTATAGAACTTCATATCGTAATAAACAAAACTTGAGAGTACGAACTTACTTAGAAAATCAGCCGATCAGTAAAACCAATACGAAACTCCTAAATTTCAAGACATCATACGGGAGGAAAATTTGCATAAGTAAGCTGGTTCTAATATAGCACGGTTTATCAATAATCATACGCTAATACGTTTAACTGGACGTGAGAAGCACGCTATTTATAGCTACCAAAATGCTAATCTCATACAAAACTAGACTGGGACAATACGACCATACGAGAATATCCCTCCTCATTCCGTTTTCGCTCGTACCTCTCTATGTTTTTGCAGGCTATCACACGCGGCTTCCTGTTCGTTTTTTTTGGAGAAGGGGAGTCTTAGCATGAAAACCATAAGAAATATTAGCCGGAAATACGAAGGATTTAGCCAAGATTCTTTCTTTGAATCGTCGATTGCCCTTGGCTATATCAATATGATGCAGTAGCTGATATTGCTCAAGTATTTTTACAACATACAGGATTTGGTAAAACAAAATTATAGATGTGCAATGATGAAACCTACTCGATAAGCACTTTAACCGCTTTGACGTGATCTCTTTGAATCGCCAACTGAAGTAGAGAAACACCCTGTGAACTTTCGACATCCGCGGGAATACCCTCATTGATAATACACGCCGATAGAGTGGTCGTATCTCCTTTACTTGCGGCTTGAAATGCTGTCCTTAACTGCTGAAAATAACTGTATTTGAAAAGAGTACATGTGAGTGTAACTTACAGCAGTGAATAAATGATGAGCAGTAGTGACCATAAACCTCATAAGCAAATCTCTAAAGACTAATTTAAAAGTATAAATGTAAATTTCTTCAGGGTTTTGGATGTTCTGATAGGAGAGAATATCCCACAAGAAACCTTTCGAAATATTTCAATAAAATAAACTACTAATTACTTTATAAGATGTAAACTAAATTATTTATGCAGTACCTTTCTCAACATTTACAAACTCCGTATAAGATCATGAAAAAAAAAATTGATTTACCTTAGAGAAAAAAATTAGGCAGGAAAAAATGATGCAAACTGATTTAACTTTGATCCCATCAGTTATAACTCAGAACATAGAATTTCGCTTGTAGTAACAAATAAAAAAAATTTGCATATAGAATTCTTCCCAATATAGCGCTATGCATCTTTGCATTAAGTGAACATATTTCGCAAAGAAAAGAAATTCAAAAATTAATTCATAATTACAGTTGAGAATCTATCCGTTAGACTGCCGATCTGGTTAGAGCACTGGAGTGGATCCCGAGCAGATAGCCATTTCCGATTCCATTAGTGCAAACAAGTCTTATTGCTCTTCTATCAGATAATCATATCAATTAGTACTTTCAAATATGATTTAAAAAACTCGATAAAAGCAAAAAAAAAAATGAAACAATAAAACACATGTAAAACCAACAGCAAGGTCATAATGATCGCCAATACCCTCAATATATTCGTCTAATGCAATCTGCTGCCTTTCCTCATCTCCGCGAGCGTCGATCAAATGCTCAAAACGATGCATTTCTGTGCATTCACAGATCCTTCCATCCTGCGAAAAAAAATCACCAACTGAAACATATAATGGAAGCGAAAGGAGGGGGAAGGTGGAAGGTGAAGGTAGATATCAGCAATGACGTATTCAAGACCTTCTGGAGGCTGGAGGCTATTTATATTTACAAAAAGCCAAGCATTCAGCTCCAGCATTTAAAATCCATAACCTGCTTAAAACACATTATTTACAAATATTTACCCGGTGTTTATAAATAAAACGCCTTCTAAACATTTTCCCTGCCAGCTAAATCCGGAGCAACCTCCATGAAGTGAACATCGCTCCGGAGTTGATTCTGAGGTGCAACTGGGGAGGATGTCGATGATTTCCTAAAAAAAACAAAGTAAAAATATCTGAACAAAGGTTTGCTACGCTACACGATGGATTTTTTCAACTTTCAAAACATCTTATCATGAAAGGGGCGCTAAATCAACGCATGACAAGTGGGCGCATACTATAGCAAGTATGGTATGAAGGTACTGGAGCTACAAACAAATCGGTCATCAGGTCATTTAAATGAAAACCAATTGCTCATAGGAAAAGATCCCGGCCGTATTACGGATTTTGCCCCATAGCCAAGAACTTCCTCCGGAGAGGTGAGCGCCACTTTATTTTATCGCTCTTAATTATAGAAAACCCACAGAAAACGCTCTTGTATTAAACTCGCCTGCTCCGCTTGTTGTGCTAAAATATGAGAGGGAAAATGAAACCGAGACGCTGAGATGCTTAGAGGCACAAAGAAGTCATGATAGTTCTGACATATAAATTTTAGTACGACCGAGTTTGTTAAATCAAGTATTAATGCCAACAGTAATTAAGTATAATAAGTAGTAATGAAAGTTTTAAATCAGTGCAGGGCTTTTTAAAGGTTGTGGCGAAGGGCAAATTAAAGTAGAACCTTGTTATCGGTTGCTTCTCCTTCGTTGAGCTTCCTCGTTGACAACGGTGCATATCCGCTGGAAATGAATGCATTAAACTTGAATTAAATTCAAATTGAAGTAGAAGGAACTGCAATGCACACTGGCTCCATAAGAGAAGCATCACATCATCTATGTATATGATATATTATGGCTGTTTATCATCACTACGATATGTCACAACTGTTATCAGTATGCCAAATGATAAGAAATGACTGTAGTATTCTCTCTCTCTCTCTCTCTCTCTCTCTCTCTCTATATATATATATATATATATATATATATATATATATATATATATATATATATATATATATATATATATATATATATGCCGTATGCTACGAAAAATGAACGTACTAACATAACGCCAAATGCTATAGAAATTACTTAGTACGTTTGAAGGACGTATTTTCCAGAAAAGTTGGGTTTAATACGACAATAAAAATAGGCGGCAACAACAGCTAAATCTTTAATATTTAACCATGAAACAGCTTCCTAAAGACTTTCCAAAAAAAGCAACAAACAAAAAACAAGTTGGGAAGTGTGCCAATTACGCTGGCATTTTAAGCGCTTTCTGCATTGCGATCACCTTATAAATCAATTTCGTAAACTATCAATAAATAAAAGAATATGCGAAATAATACACTCACATATTAATTAACTCGTCCGCTCACAAAAACTTTTTGCAGCAGATCCGCTTGTCTTTGCAGAAGATTTGACAAGGTTATAGATGGAAGAACTGACCGGCGTAAGAAACAAACCACTTTTCTTGGAAGTTGATGGATGAAATTCAAAAAAAAAAAAAAATGGTGCAGGATGTCTGATTATCCTGTGTATTACCTCGTCCCACAAATTTGTATCCCCTCAGTTTTGTGCTTTCCAAGTGAGAATTAAAGCATAGGCAAGCATGAACATGTAACAGTGCACTCAACAAGTAAACTTGCATAAGGACCATAGCAACCATCCAGCATGTCGTATTAAGAAGCATTATAATTTGCCGCACATAGTTATCACACTTTGGATGGCCAAATAAAACGTCCAAATGAATTGAAAATGCATTACTTTGAACTGAGAGGTGTACGTGAATCATGAGTGGGTATCTTGCGTAGTGCGGTTAATTTCACGTCCTCGTCCGCCGATGCATCATCATAGCCGTATCGCCGATGCAGCTTCTCTTGCCTTAGCGAATGCTCATTGGTCGATGATGGAGGCAAATCAAACGAATCCTTTACTCGATGTCGCACTCGCATCAAACATCTCAGACCCTCGAACAGCATCGCCACAATCACCACAACACCACTTACACCTTCAACGGTTTAAAACCTGAGATAGAGACGGGAAAACAACGCGAAGCGGCATCCTCTTCCCCGATCGTCTTATACGACAAGTTACCGGAAAGACGGCAACGATAAGCACCCGCCCAAGTTCAGTGAAAACATTTGAACAATGAACTATGCTGATATTACCGACATAATTACAGAAAAACCGTCAAATCTTGGGCGGAGGTGGATAGTTTCACCCGGCATGCGTCTCCTTCCGGCCAGTTTCTCGCGAACTATCTTATGCTTCCATAGACTCTTTTTCCTTCAGGTTCGTATGAAAACTAACACATAATAAACGTTGAGCAGATGCTAACTCTTTCAAGATTAGTACTGAAAATTCTCTACTGACTAATTTGCTCTAAATGACTTATATATTAGTCTTTTTTTTATTGTTTGCTTCCAAGCGTTCTCACCTCAAAAAGCGAAAATATCCACTTGCAACAGTACGATTTTAGGTATGATCACAACGATGACATCGAATAAATTCGTCCGACAACATTGTTTTTTTTTAATTAGTGCTATATGAATGAGTTGGTGTAGAAGTGAATTCCTATTGCTTCACTTAGTAATTAGGTAATAATAACTTAAAAAATTTTTTTTTTTGCATAAATTCTGCAAAGAGCAATCAGTTTTTTTTTAAAGCAAATAAAACGTTTGAGTGAAAAAAAAAGTGAGTAGAAAATTGCAGCGCCATTTCCATGGTCGACGAATTGTTTGCATTTAAAATAATCACTATATATTAGCATATCGTGAAATTTCCGCCTCATGATTCCATGATGTCAATATCGGCATTATTTATGATAGTCCCCGTTTAAGAGATTGAGAGCATATAACAGATGCAAATTTCAGAAAAGATGTATATCGGAGAGAAAAAATATGGGAATGAAGATTGCCTATATTCAGTGAAACTAATGAGATGGTCTAAAGAAATCATTAGGCTCTCGATATAAACGTATTTTCGTATCTCAGGTTTGTTGGCAATTTTTAAAAGTTGATGTGCCAGAACGCCAGGTAACACGTTGAAGGTGTTTTCTTTCTCATAAAAGATCAATTATCATTCCAAAAACCTTTGCAGCCTCACCTAAAAAAGAGAAAAATTTGTTTTGCGAAGTTTGAGAATCTCCGGAAAAGGCTGAATAATTCGAAACATAATGAAAACAATATCACAATATCACAAAGCTTAATGGTCACTCTATAAAAGCTTAATGGTCACTTCAAGATATAATGTAGCTAAATAAGACAGCAAATCATAGAATCAAGGAGAGCAAAGACCTTACACCAGCACATAAAGAAGCATAAAATAAAATATGAATAAGGGTAATAATAAATCTAAATGGGGTGATTTTATTAGCCCTCAAGTGTGATAACACTTACCCATTCATGTATCTCAACTAAGCGATGCACTATCGAACGCAAACGACCTCAACGAATAATGCCTAACGATCATGAACATTGCCTTCTAGACATGCCTCATGCCGTATGAACGCTTATTCGTTGATCGGCCGCGTCCTTTGATCCTCATTGTGCACGCCTCTATGTATAACACATGTGCCTGATTATAACTAACCACTGAACGCGCAGAGCCAAGAAATTTAGATGATAGGAGGGTTAGAGAAGGACGAGGGGAGGGGAGATGGGTAGTAGTGGGGATTCGCTTATGTCCGAGGATTTTTTTGAATGTTGAATTCGCCGAGATATCCGAGGATGAACTTTTTTGGTTCCTCGAATACCCCCCCCCCCCGGCTAATTTTTCAAAAACAATAAAAACATCACTGAACCTTTCCATCTTAGTTGCTCGATTTTTCGGAATTTTGAGGCAATTCGAAATCGTTAATCGTTTTTCCTCGAAAATTCTCTCGTTGAAACGAATTCGCTCCACCTCACAATGTTGAAAATTGCATAAGAATATCGAAGTCGAATATATCTTTGAAAGAATAAACGAAAAATTTTTATTCGCTCAAAAAGAAAATTTTGAGAAAACCATATGAAATATTCTATAAGTTAGATTTTAAAAGCAAATATAGTAGTCAAAAAATAAAGAGCAAAGAATAATGCGATAAATCAATGTTTGAGCAGTTCGCAAAATATCGTTTCCATTGGGATCTCTCAAAAAAAAGCTTCTTATCTTTAGTGATTGTAAGCTGTCCTTGTCAGCATTGAATCCATTGATCAACAAATTGAATAATTTATATTTGCATATAAATAACACTCAAAATGATCACTTATAAAAATAGAAAAGAATGCATAAAATTTTGCATATTTTTGAAATAAATATAATTAGTGATGAAAGGATCCAGGAAGGTTAATGCAATATGCATATTTGATTTCAAGATTATCGCTAGTGTAATATTCAAAAAAAAGAACAATTATCGAGGCAAATCCTCCGATGGGAAAGATTTATTTTATGTCCCATAAGTAGAGTTGTTTATTATCAAAGATTATAAGCATCAAGTTGGATAAAGTTTTGGCTTATCAATTGATAAGTTGATGACTGATAATACTAATGCATTAGGCATATAGAAATGTTTTGAGCTCTCAAGGATTATAAATATCAAATTTTACGCTTCTAGATAAAAATTGCTATTCTATAAACTGATGAGTTAATATAACTTATCAGTTGATATAGCTGTAAAGTTTTTTTTCCGGGATATAGATTATCCTCATTTAATATTTCAAGCTTTTCATGAGCTCATCGGAAAAAAAAAACGCCATTTATGGACGAATAACTGCATAGGTGGCATTTGGCGCTATAGTTCCAGAACACAAAAATATATGCGCTCAAAGTTTATGAGATTGGCATTTTTTTATAGAGGAAAGACCTTTGATTTTTAATATTTAGCACGTTTGGTTGTTCAATCTCTCGTTTAAGCTTCATCGTCCTTCCCTTCCCTTCCACTTTATATCGATTCAACTTTTCGCTTCGTAATTACATTGTATTTATTAAACACTTCCAAGTTTACTGAATGCCGAAAATTTCATTGCATTGAAAAATTTTCAAGGCGTCATCGATTGCCACTGAAGCACCTTTCGATCAATGGCAAAGGATATATTCCTTGATTATAAACCCCGGATATCAGTGAGACGTTCTGGAAGATGAGGAGGGCAGCAGCGCGAAAGAGAAGGGGAACTTCATTGACGGCACGATGAATCAACATCATTTGGTTGCTTTTTTTCTTCAAAATTTGCGTGTATAAAGAAGTACTTATTGAATAGAACGACATTTTCTATAATATGAATTTTTTTCATGATATCTTTCATTATTTTGTCGTTGATTTATCTGTTCGTTTATTTACCGAATATTTTGAAGGAGACAAAAAAAGAAAGTACCGCAATTTTCGCATACATTTAAGAAAGAAAAAACGACGTTAAAGCTTGTTTTTTTTTCTTTATAAATATAAAGCTATACCATATTTACTAAAAAAAAAAATGTTATTAAAAAAAATGCAATTTTTTTTAAAGTTATACCCCATAGAGTTCCTCTAATTTTCACGCAAATCTGAAACAATGCCTTTGATCTAAAACAATCATTTTGCTTATCACCATTATCTATATTGATAAACAATGACGATTTAATTTGCGTAAAATTGCTCATTGTTGTGATAAATGGCGAAATTAGTGTCAAAACGTTTTTAAACCATTTCAACGAGCAATAGATATCCAGTTTATTTGCAGACAATCACATTCTGAAATAAAGTTCGGTTGTGTGAGACGAAAGTCATAAATCTACCATACTCTATGTTATCAACTGAAATTTCAAATTCACAGGTGATTCAAGGTAAATTCTTGATTTCCAGGGTTATTAACACTCATCTGATTAGCTGCTAAGTGATGCGATTGCCATTCCTATAAATGAAGGATCGATACTTGAACAACATCATATTCCTGGTTTCATAGGATCTTGAGTGGTTTAAAGTAGTAGAATATTCACCATTCATCGTTTCATATTGATAAATGCGTGGTTGGTTATGAGCTGGCCCCGACCAAACTCTTCGGTTTTGTCCTGTCGAATCACTTAATCCGGCAACTCATCCGGATGAGACTGATGGATTAGGTCCCGACCTCCTCCTGAGCGGAAGAACGGTAGATCGACTTGTGGGCATCCGATAGGCAGGAGTTGAGCATAAGCTCTAAACTACACGCGATATTACAACTTCCACTAAGCGGAATTAAAAGGAGATATACAGTGACATTTATCAATAATGAATGCTTTGTTGATTAAAGTAAAATAAATCTTCTCTCTTTTTATTATTCTCTCATTATATTTTTCATACATTTAAATTAATGAGTACTATTTTCTAGATTTCGATGTGTTTCCCACTTAAAATTCCTTTCATTTAATCGATTCATATAGTGCTATGCTCTAGAAATCTTTTTTTTCCAAGATTTTCCAAAAACAATACTGTTAAATAATAGCAAATTCATGCAATCGCTATAAAATGGCAAAAATGGATATCCATTTTATGTAGGCGAATTAGTGATCAAAGAGTAATCGCCTTTGTTTGTGTGAAATCGTTTATAAATGAGATAGTTTAGAAAGGATTTTCAATGATAGAATGAGATTAAAAGAGCGAGAACAACCAAAGAAAATTATGGAATAAATCCGGTTGTGCAAACCTTCGTTATCTTCAATGACCTATATTCTTTAGACGCATAACCAACGCAATGCGTACACATTTTTACACGATTCAAACATTGCGATCATTATTATCACTTCGTATTTCGTTTCCCCATTCACTTTCATCTTCACTTTTGTACGACAAGTTTTATTTTTTTTTTTTTTACCTGTCCAGGTTTCTTATATGAAAGTAAAATAATTGTGATATCCCTTTCCGCTAGCGTTCGAAGACTTGAGAGGATAGAACAAAGAGTGGTGATGCGAATGCAAGAAGGAGCTAGTAGAAGAAAATCTTCAAGTAAATATCTCTTTGTGAACTGTTAGGGTTTTCGAGATGAAATGAGAAGAGGATGGGGATGAGGCAGAAATTAAAAGAATGCCGTAATTTTTGCTGTTTTCTGCTTAAGTCATTAAAAAGAAATGTGTGTCATGTGCATTTTTAAGCGAATCTCACCTGTTTTCATCCTATAATCCAAAAACGATTGGCGCAGTTATTCTATAATTTTAAGCACTCAGCTTCGCCTATGATTACTTAATTAATAATATTATTTCATCACAAGATGGATTTAGTTTATAAATCACCAGAGACCAAAAGTCTCGAATTATGAGGCATCAGCTTAAAAGTAGACTTGGTACCAAGCTGCTACCACAGGCCATATCCTGGACTGCTACTGGCCATATCCTGGACTTACCAATCCTCGAAGAGATATTGTAGCATACTTGAATAACTGCCCATGATACCATTTTAGCAATGTTTGCATCTTCACTTTTTCATGAATACATTCGTCAACGAATTCGACTGATTCTTATCAGTTCAACGTTTATGATGCGCGTTCTGAGGGCATTGATTTTTCCCGTCTAGAATGTGCGGTTTTCGTTCTTGTGAGGTTTTAGGATCGGCCATTTGAAAGCTTTACGATTTTTTAAAGTCCACTCATTGTGAAAAGCTGTAGTTTTTTTTTGGTGGGCGATTAGGTTTTATTGAAAATTCGGTGCTTTAGAAAGGTTTCCGTTGAAAACCGGACAAAATAGTTGCCTATCCGGAAAATTTTTATGCTTATTCGGAAATTCTTCGATTGGCGAAAGTTTGCTTTTTTTATTCATCAATAGAAAGCATCCAAATCGTTTTATGAAGATTGAGTACAACTTTCTCTTATCAGACTAAACTATGTAATATGAACCCGCTTTGCTCTATAATCTAACTTCTCTAAAATTTTCATCAAAAGCCTTGAAAAAAGCTTCTTTCAATAAATTCTCTTATTAAAGCTTATAATTTACTTAGAAGAAAAGTTGTTCAAGTTTGTCTGCAAAATAACTTCTAGATCCCGAAAAACTTTCCGGACAGACAGTCTTCGACTTCAATTATTGCCGATGAAACTTTCGCATCCGGAAATTAATGGATTGCTTACCTGTTTTCGAAACTTTCGGACGAAATATTTTGCGCATAATTTTAGAAATTTCTATTTAATGCAAATAAACCAAATTTAAAAAATTCTTTAAGGTTTTTTGAAAGATAGCCATTTCACTGCATTTTAATAAAAGCTTCACACCTAATTTCCTTCCAAATCATTCATACACAAGTCATGAGCCTTTTCTTATGCATTGAAATATGAAATTTTCAAAAATTTGCATAAACTTTTTCGGAAATTAGCGATACTCCAATATGATGAATTATATGCAAATGATCAATATTATGCAATATTAAAAAAATAATTTAAACTTGACGAATAAATGTAATTATTATTCAAAACAATAATTAATAAACAACCAGTGGAAATGCATCAAAAATGAAAGGGGGATGCCAAAGAAATATGCAAATTTACTTTCTTGCTCAAAGTCTGAATGAACAACGCCGGTTATGTTTCTATGAGATATGTTGTCGACTATATGAACGATCATTTGAATGCTAATTAAATATGCAAATAACAGAATAGACGGATACACAATAAAGTCATCTATGAACATCCACAATAGCTTTACACTCCCTAATATATGTTATTGTAGATTTACACTTCAAAAAAAAAAATTATATTTGTAAATTTCTTTATGGTACGAATTTAAACCCCCCCCCCCCCCCGTATGTGGCTATAAACGATTACATCAAAAAGCGGTCAATATTTGTTCATATACTTTAAAAAATTTTACAATATAAAAAATTACTTTATTCACACAATGATAGTCTTTCTTTTATTATGAGCGTATTGATGCAAATCAACAGGAAAATATATAATTACAATGAATTGCATTATTTCAGATGTTATTTCATTGTTTATTCGTATTGTTACCGCTGACTTTTGCTGAGAATTTAGTGCTCTACTATCCGGTGAATCCGCATATTCTTGTGCCTCGATCCCAACAAAGCTTCGAAAAAAATGCCCCACCGAGGTTAATATCACTTTTATTTTCATTAAATTTCAATTTTCGATGCATTACATTAGCAAAATATGGCAAAAGAGATTGCAATCGGTAATGCGGAGATGATTGTCGATAAAATATGTAAATATTCGTTTGAAATATTCATTCCAATTGAAGTTTCATAAAGCCATTAATGTATGAACGACGTCTCTTTATATGAAGGAAGTAGAATTTAAAGAATCAAGAAAAAATGTCCATTGGATGCAAAAACTTGAAGAACTAGAGTTGAAATAATGATTCACCTTAGAAAATTACAACAATTCGCATATAATTAGACGTTTCAATATTAATGAAGAGATTTAAACAAATATGCCAATTAAAAAAAAAAAAAAGTAGAAACGCCAATTGTGGCAAAAATCATTGCAATTCAAATAATTGTTTGGCTTTATGAGAATATTCAGCTTTGATGAGTCATTTTGCATTAGTTAAACAAATCGCAAAAAGGCTAAGAAAACAATGAAAGTCACGCTAATATGTGAGATAATAAAAGCACATCTATTCAATTCTTTGAGAATCTAATGGTAAATGAATGTAAAGAGAAGAATATTCCAGGGTATGGTCCCGTGATCCGGATGCACCTTCGGCCGGAATCGTCTTCATTAATGAAACAAACAAAAAATCGCCACAAAGTTCATCACAAATCCACTCGAATAGTAAAAAAAAAATGTTTTCCAATCTTTTTTAATGCGATTGCGCTAATTTGCTTTGTAGGAGCAAATTACAACGGAGTCGTTTCTATGCGTGTGTATGTGTATATCTGTCTGCTTGCCGGTTTATCTTTCCATTAGCTTCAATTCGAGAATCAATGAAGTCAAAACTACGAAATCTCATGGACATAATATGTTCCATATGTTGGCCTCCTCTAACATATTTCCTTTCATTGATCAATTTCAAAAGGAATTATAGGTGTTTCAATTTGGAAAGAAATTGCATGCGTTTCACATCAATCAGATCGTTTAAAAAAATCACTTCATTATGGAAAATTTTTATGAATCTTCGGATTAATTAAAGTATAAAGGCAATATTTCAAGTATTTTTTTGTTTCGTCTTGATAACTGGATGATCGATAGTCAGCTCCGATTAGACTTCTTGGCTCCGTCCTCTCGAACCATATCGTCAACACCTTAACCGAAACGATGAGGGTGAGGTAAGCCCAGGCCTTTCCCCTGTTCAGTGTAACGGCGAATCGATTCGTCGGTATCCGACGGGTAAGAGCCGAACCTGAGCCCCTACCCTCACCCGATCTTAGAACTTCGCCTCCCAAGCGAAATGAAGAGACATTTATTCTAATAAACGCTTTGTTGATCACAGTATAGCAGAGCTAGTGGAATACATAAGTGCAAATCGCGCCAGCCCCTTTGGCCTACTTCTCCACTTATTTATATCTGACCGTTGTGAAATGCAAATCAGCTGTGAAATACATGCAAATTTTTAGCTATTCTTAAGTATGAACAACCTCTTTCGCAGAAATCTAATCAACTAGCAACTAGCAATTACTATATACGAGCTAGGCGTATGGCATAAATTTTTCGATTTGAGCTGAGATGCTTCACGAGTTGCAGCCTTTGGGCACACAGATAGAAACCCAAAGACATGATGTTGCGCCAACTCGCTTTGCCGCATGTAAATTTTGCACAAGCGAATCATCAGAATGCAGTGAATTTGAATAGCCTAAGCTTGTGGCTTAGAGCAAAAATGTTTCAGAACAATCCGGTAAAAACGAGCAATTACAAAATGAACGAAAAAGTGAAGCGAAAAAAATTGCTCCAACAACTCGTTCGAGAGTATTAACGACAACGCCTCCACGACGAATAACTCAAACTGTGGTACCATCCGCTGCCAAATTCCCATCGGTAAATTCGGATACTCAACTCTTAACTTAGCTCTTCTTTTAAAACATAAATGAACTAAATATAAGATAATAGGTTGGTGGATGATTATTCTAAATGTATTTTACTGCATTATAGCTTGTTTGGTGCATTAGAGCTTATTTCGACATGCGGATTCAATGAGAGAGCAGAAAATTGAAAATTTTGAAATTCGTTTCTCATTGAAAAAAATCCGTCTATTTTTTTGTTCTTTGAAAAATTCTCAAGTGATTCTAATTTAACACACCATTATTTAGAAACGTAAACTTTTTTTCTTCAATAGATATTCGGTGATTTATTATTATTGGATTATCGAAAAAACCGTTTATCACTATCATCACATAAAATAATGAAATTATTAATCATTGAAAAATTCGAATTTCAATAAGTCATTTTCTTTGAAAATCGATCAAAAATAAAAAAATTTCAGCTATCAACTCAATTATCAGTTTAATTTCAACTTAACTATCAGGAAGTAAAAAGCTAATAGAAGTTAATGGTTATCAAAGTTCTAAAAAGATTTCAATCAAAACTATGTCGGTCAATTATGCAAGAGAAATTTCCTTATAAAGGTGCATTGTGGAAAATCATTTTTACATTGAGATATGCGTTCCACATAAAAATTTTCTATTTTAGCAATAAAAATTGTTGTATTTTCAAGTGAAAATACTCGAGAAAAAATTTTCACAATGCAATTTGAATGAAGCGATAAAATTATTGCCTCAATATGAAGATATTTTGCAGCGAGATTACGAATTCGTCGATGTTGTCGATGATGATCTCGATTATTCCGTATATGATAGCGATAAAATAAATGAAAAGGTTAATCTTTATGTTGAAATATTATGTAGTAAATTTCTTTCTTCATGAAACAAATTTTTTTCACTTCATTGATAATTCAATCAATGAAATATTGGAAGACAAAATATTTCCCGTATGAAATTAATTTATAGTTAGAGATTTCTATTCGTATTAGTCAATATGTTTTTAAAAAAATTCTTTTATTTATCTGCTAAAGTTTTCGGCTAGCGAAAATGTCCGATCGTGAAATTTATATTTATACTTCAACGTAATTCATTTAATATTCTTTTGTAAGTGATGTGATTTGTGTTTAGTTCATTGTTTGGATTAGTGTATGACGACTGAATTGCTCAAATTCGATGCCTTAATTTGGGAAACTAGGTGAGAACTATAGATTTTCAAACTTATTTCAACAGATTATAGACATATTGCAGAGTGATGTGAATAATTGATGAGAGTGATCGATTTAAATGAATTGCAATAATATGATTATTAAAGGTAATTTGCATACCTGTGAAGGTGAGATTTCATTAAATTATTAGTAAGTAAAGAAACCAAATGCGTGAAGCAATTCGATCAAGACGTAGAAAGAAACGCTAATGATCTTACAATTAATGTTGTTAGTTAATGATGCTATCAAAATATTCGCTTGAACTTGAAGTGATTTGTTGCTAAATTTCTTGGCTTCAACTTCAGTGGCTCGAGACGAAACTATTGAATAATCAAACAAGCGGAGACCAACAAGCAGACAGACATATGCTTACGTGAACATATAAAGAACCGTTGAAAGTTTCTGATTAAAACATTTCGATTGCAGGTAAAACCTGCATCTGCGCTGAAAAAACCACTGAAGGTGAATGTAGCAGCTCGAGGCGCGCGAAGGATAATAAAGCCTATTCTGGCTCGTGACAACAAAAATATTGTTGGTATGTTAATCGCATATAATCGCACTAAGATATTAGAGAGATGGAAAATGAGTGCAGGTATGTTTATGAGTGAACGGAATTTTCGAAAAAATTCAGCACAAAAAAGACATTTATGGAATTTATTTTTAAAACAAGATAATTTATTAATAGACGTATAGCCGAGATATTATGCAAAAAAAAAAAAGACGCGAAATAATTCTAATGTTTTAAATTTTAGTTGGCAAGTTTCTCTGCTCAACATTCGGCTAAAAACTTTCTTGAAACTTTTCATGAAGACATTCTTTCTTTTCAACTATTTTTTTTTATTCTCATGGCTAATTTTAAAGTTGGAAAATGGAAGTAATTTTCTAGACAAGTATTTTATATTCGGATTAAAAAAACTCTATATCTTTTGCAAAGTTAATAGTGACTTTCAGCTTCAATTCTGCATCCTTGAAAGAAAAGAAGGCCACATCCATAGATACCTGCCAATATCAAACTTCTAGGCGACAGAACCCACTAACTGTATTTATAGGCGGTGAAACGAATAAGAGAAATAAGACGCCGGTGGGCGTTCGAGCACGTGCAGATGCTACGCGCTTCATAAACGTCGGTGCTGCATTGCAGCCGCATAAAAATATCCGATGAACTAAATTACTGTGTGAACTTCTCCCATTTGTTGTAATCGTATGTCGCTTAGGATCTACTAATTTATTTCAGTGATGTTTTTATGTAATATGCTTGTTTATCTATTATTGAGGTGTAAAAGTTTTGCATATTTTCAATTAGAGAATAGAATTCATGAATTGCAAAAAAATCGACTAAGAGCGTTTTCCTTGTTTAAATCTTCCAATGAGATGGGAAATCCCTCGAAATGAGCAGTGAAAGTGAGTTGGGGGGAATCTTAGTGTTGTACCAGAATAGTGACCCTTTTGGGAGTTTATAACTATATAATTCCTCCACGAGGCATCATAACAAGCCTTTAAGGAGCTATGTGGTTCTAGCAACTCGTTAATGCGAAATTAACATCACAAAAGTGTCATAATAGCATTCGACGAGGATGATAAAGAAATAGATTTTATTGCTCTCATTTATGCATTCTACTCGATGCAGATATACATAAATCACATGAGAAAAGTAACGGTCTGTGTAGGATCGGTCATTTGCAGAAAGCCTTTCCCATTGAGAACTTTCAATGGTCATTTGGTCAATTTGCAATGGTCAACGGATCGATATTGATCGATAATCCTCGTAATTTCAAGGCATTAATTAGATAGGACTAGAGAGTATTGTGGACTTGTTGATGCTTCGCTTCAATATTTGCACTCACCTCATAGGAATATAATAAACGTAAGATTGATCAAGTATCGTGCAACTACAGGAATTATAGATATAGAAACGTAATTTGCAATATGAACTTATGAAGTATTGAATAATTTTCGCAATTCGAAAAGATTGATGAGGCCATCTGAACGGATTTATTGATAATTGAGATCGTTAATAATGCAGTAAAAATGAGAGTATAAATGCTTTATGAATCATTTCATTTACGGTATTTTAGTATTCCAAATAATTTATTAGTAGGGAATTCGTTTATTAGATTCTTTTCCGTGGTTATGTTAGAGATCGGATTCCCCTCAATTTTATTATTTCCAAAAAAATGACACTGACTCTAGCTATGACACTAGAATTAAATTTAATTTCTACCTGTGGAATTTTCATGTATTTTGTGAATGAGAAAAACGGATATCAGGGCCGGGTTCTGTGTTCTTACTCTTACTGTCTAATCGTTCTCCTTACTCTCCACCGGCTAGGAATTAGTAAAGTTAGACTCTCCACATTCATTTTTCATCGACGGCTAGTTTTAAGTAATCGGCCTCATAAGAGTATCATATCATGATGTCGGAACGTGGTGAATAGAGGCGTTGTAGAGATTTCCTTGGTGAATTACTTTATCGCACATTAACAATACTACAATTCACTTCCTGCACATCAACTTGGCTTAAGAGCGATAATCTTTACTTCTTTCCGTCCGGCCACTCATCACGGCCATTTGCACACCTTTGTCATGTACAAGTCGGTCGACCACTGGTTCCTATCACACAGACTCCGCGACGGCAATTTTCTGCAACTTCATAAGTATATCTCAGTATTGAAATTTCCTCATATTTCATGGAATGAGTATAAGTCAAGAAGGTTACAATAAACTATCTTGGCTGGTTAGAATCGTTCTCGAGAAAAAAATCATCCTAACAACATTCAGCAAGCAACAATCTGATCTGAAGGGATGTAACTAGAAAGATTTAATCGTATAATGAAAAAGCAATGAGGTGCGCCATATACATGCAACTCAACATTGCAATTACAGTGGCACTCACCTGCTCGCTTGTCACATCATTTCATTAATAAACGTTCGGGATGTAACAAACTTGTTAAAGAACAGAGATACAAGCTTTTTGCACAAGTTCATAGCAAAATGTTTTGGCCGAAACAAACAAGAAATGACGGCCTAAATAAATCAGGCCAGTTAGCAGTATATTCAGAACTGCGGTATTGGTCGAATCAACTAAAAACTCCCATTTATGGGAGTGAATAGAATAATTCTTGCATGCATTTAGTGAATTTCAATGTCCTACATAAGCATCACGCACTGTTTTCTGTTTGGTTTGCATTCTTTAAAAAACGATTACAAAAGGTAACGTTTGTAGTCAGTTTATCGTTTCAAATGGTGGTGGTGAGTGGCCGGGCGGAAAGAAATAAAGGCTATCGCTCTCTGCAGGAAGCGAATTGAATTTAGTGTGCGACAAAGTAATTCACTAAAGAAATCTCTACAACGCATCTATTCACCACGTTCTGACATCAGCTTTACCCACATAGTCTTGTCTACAGTTTTCAAGCTCTGCATTAGTTGCTGTCACGGTTTCTCCTTTGTCTTTTTTTCCCACGAACATCGACGAAAAGCGGAGCATTACCGAAGACTTCTGCAAACGACTTAAGGTTCCATAAAACCTCTCCCTCTCATCTTCTTCCCTTACAAGTGCATTCTTTGTATCACTGTTTAGTAACAGGCTCAAGAATATTCCATCACCGGCACTTTCGTCATTTTCGTTTGATAGTTCACCAGAGTTTCTACTAAATTTGTTTATGAATCGCCTCCATATTGAATCTTTCGCCTGGAAGCAATCGCCGCGGAGATTATTTTTCGCGAAATCTAAAATCGCCTAGTGGAAAATCTTTCTTGGACATTTCCAGGCAACTATTTCTCTAATTACTGGATCATTCATACCTACATTCGAGTTGACACGTTTTTCGAGTGGAGCATTGAATGTCGGCAATTCTAATCCTATCCTTAACCTCGAACTGATCAGTAATGATTCTCAAGACGTTGACCCAATAAAATTTTCCGTAGATCTAGCGAAGTTTTATCGAAAGAAAGCAGACTTATTTAAATCGAATAAGAGCGAGCAGAGATAAAGAAACAAAAAATCGCTGCTTTTCGATCATTTGAGAGAATAATTTTTCATTGCCGATTTTGTTGATTTTTATATCAAACGAAAGAGCTCATTGAGAATGCTATGAATATATGAAAGCATTTCCTACTCTACCTCTAAGTGAGAAAATTTTTAAGCATTTAAATTCTCAATATTCGAATGTTCTCAAATGAAAAATTTTATTTTTTTTTTATTAACGATGTAGAGTAATCGATATGCACAATACGAATCTATGAAATATTTCATGCAGAAATATTTTATAATTTCTGCGTTCATTTTATTAAGCAATAGAAATTTCTCGTTTAAATATCTCTTTATTTTCTCTGCGATATGAATATATTTCTTATCTATCATTCTTCTCTGATATTTTTGAATTTCAAAATTTTATACAAATATCAAAAATATTTTTTGCCGTATAAAAAAAAATGAGCAAAATTTTTACATGATTTTATAAACGAGGAAATTTGATGTGTGCATCATAAACCCTTACATCTCAATAATTAAGCATATAAACGGCTTAAAATACCTGGCGGAATGTTAACAAATAGAAATATTATCATATAGCGGCAAAAAAAAGAACGAAATACCTTTAATTAGAAAACCCATTGCGTTCACCTATTTACAGCTCTTCCCCCTACCCGGCCCCCACATAAGCGCTTCGTGCTTTATAGTTCGTTTGAATAGCAACATCTCACTTAAAATATAAGCGCAACCGCTGACTCAAAATGCACGAATTCATTTCCTCGTTTAGTGAAATATAGAAACGTTTTATAGCGAGAAAATAATTTCCATTAGAATATAATTGCTCATTAATTCCCCTCAAATATGTGCATGTCCTCTTGTCGTAGTTTTTCGAATATGCGCTGCTTTTCGAGTTCGTTAGTGGAATAAATCGCTCATAAATTAACAACCCATCCATCCAGTGGACATTCTGAAAATCTATGAACACTATAGGCCTTGGATCTATGATTAAGAGTGCACTATATAGTCGTGTGCAGATTTACAACCTACGTGACTTACGTCCATCGGTGCTTACGACCACGACAAAAAGAGATTCTCCGTTTTGTGGGTATCGCGAGCAATTGTTTATACGCGAGTCAGATATTATCTTCTTCTGTAATTCTTTATGAAGTTCATGTTATGTTTCATTTGCGGCTTTTTATTACCTCTATTTTTTGCATTATAACCTCTTGCAAAAGTAAACCAAAACGCTTGAATTGAACCACTTCTATGATTTAAAAAAAGGACAGGAAAGGTCACAAAAGTACAATCTGATAGGAAAGGTCACAAAGAAACTAATATAAAACATCTGAGACCCAGTTAACGTTAATACTGACATATTACCGGTCACTCAAAAATAATGAGGTCGTAAGCCAACGAACGCTTATTTAGCTAAATTGCTGATTGAACTGCGCTGAAATTGGTCGTTTTGAAGAACAGATTCCATAGCTACCTTTCTCTTATTCCCATATTTCAGCGCGTCATTCTCTTATCAGGCTATAACTGTGTGAACGGAGGTGGTGCATCAATCGGTTTTGGTCTTTTGATAGACAGAAGCCGACGCCGATTGAGTGTCGAAAAGTCAGGATTAGATGCGGAGCTACTGGATCGATTTCGTGACGAATCGATTGGAGTGATCGATATCGATCCAATACTTTGACATTCACCAGAAATGCGACGCTCCTTTTGCAGTGGATGTGTAGAAAATGGACCAGGTGATGCGTCACGCGAATGACTTCGATTCGTATCTGGCACTTCAACTTCATCGTTTGGCCTAAGTTATAGATTTGTTCAGAAATGAAAAAAAAAGAGAAATTCAAATGAAGTAAATGAAATTAATCCCTTATAAAATATGGACAGCCTCCACTCTTTTTTGCTTCAAAAGTGGTCGCTCATCCCGCCCCTCCCCATGTCCCCTTTTAGAGTTAAGAATAATTAAAAACAATTAAAAAATTATTCACTCTTGAGGCATAATAGTTTTTTGCAATGAATTCTATATCTAGAGGGCTATTTAGCATAAATGAAATGACTATAGTCATACGATTGAATATTTGAGTGGAATATTTCAATAATGAAGTACTTTTTATCCAGAGGTAATTCGTTAGCCGATGTGCTTCTCGCGCCTGCTAATGACGTATCCGCATCACATGATTTATTGCCTTCCAATCGAACCTTCTGAAATATTCAATCCAAAAAAAAATTTCGTATATCAACAAATAAAGTTATTCAATCTTCTTACATCTCATTTGATTTTTTAATATCTGATAACAATTGTGCTGCAAAAGATAGAGATTAATAGGCGCTGTGCGTAATGGAAAATCCCTTGTTTACCTGTTCCTTCATATGAGCAACTTTTAAAGAATTGTCGGATGTTTATTATTAATTGTCCTCCACACCTGTTCTGTAGAGAGAATAAGAACTTGATGGATAACGCGAGTGGAAAATGTTGGTCTCGTAGAGGGGAAGGGAGAGGAGAGGTGAAGAGAAAAAGATTCGAAAGGATAATGGCCTAATATGCCGAGATATTTTGGCTGAAGTGAAAAATACTGCAAATATGACAATTGTGACAAACAAATTTTCTCGCCTTTTTCATCTATCGTTTCGATATTCAATTAATTTGAGACTATTGAAAATCATAGTTAGCAAATAGTAAAGCATTAAGCATAAAGAGGTTTTTTGATAAGTCATCTTTATTAGCCGATTGATTAATTATTTATTTATTTGCATTATTTATATTTTATTTCGATGTCTTCAAATGGAAATCTTCGCTTTTGTTGCGCCAACAATATAGCATATATCCACTCCATTTTCTATTGTTTTTAAGAAAATTTTTTAAAACTAAAGAATTTTGAAATGAATCTTTCATAATGATTCACAGGAAAGATTTGTTATTATAACTAACCGTCTCATAGGTGAGATTAAATTTGGCGACACTAAATGGAGTTTCAACTTCGATCATTCGATTTCTGCGTGGATCATTCCTCTTCGGTATTTTCTGGATTACGGTGTCGGTTTTTTGCATCACTCCATCGGATGGTGGTGCGCCGAATAAAGTTAACTCATGACAGGATGCTGATCGGCTTGTTGCTGAGGACGAGGATGTCGTATTTCTAAATGGTAGATTACTGCGGATGATGATATGCGTCAAACGCTTTATCTAATTTACATTAAAACTTTCTCGTATTGAAATGAGTTAAAAAATTAAAAATTTTCGAGTTTTTTGTTTTGGCAGTTGACGCGAACTATCGAGATTCTATTTCTCTCGTTGAGCTACTTCAAAAGAGTAAGAATATCGCCCTTAAATTTGAAATTTTTCTCAACCTATTTAGCATTCAAACGAGTAATAGTTAAGGTAACAAGTGATGGCGATTTTTTTTTAGCGTGGCCCGAGTGACCCGAACGAGTGACCATTAGATTGTCACCTCATTAAATTTTTATCCGATCAACTAATCAAATGAGGGCACTAAAAATTGTTATTTAGCAAGCTCTTACAATGGTTACTAAGAAAACTCTACTCTTACTAATTTAGATTAAAAACACTTTATAATTACTACCGTAGGTTAAAAACACTAAGCGTATATAAAAAATAATAACAAACAGTTGCTTTGGTGGGATTTGTTGTGACTGTTGTGGGTCACCATTTGACGGCTCATAACGATCACCAAGTGTGGCTGCATTCTTCTTGGCCCATTCATTGATCATCTCCACCATTGCATTATAGCCAACATCATCAACCATTGTTGCATTTGGTCTACGTGCAGACGCTACACGTGAAACTGGATCGGCTATTGACTGAAAATCTTGAAATTGGACCCCTCGAGACTATAGGAATTCATTTTCCTATTATCTTATCAATTCTTTCATTAAAATGCTTTCTCTACTTACTAAGACTACAAATGAAATGATTTCGTTGAATGTTTTGTAAATAACGATTTCTCACCTCAATTATATACCTCTTTAGACTTTGGAAAAGCTCCAATCATAATGTCTTCACTGAAGAGATAAATAGATTCGCATACTTTTTTTTTATTGTTTATTTTAATTTGAACATTACTCTTAGTTTTTCTTGTTAATTGTTTATTTCTTTATGTTGTTTATTTATTGCTCTAAAAGTTTACTTATTACTAATATTACAGGATTCTTTGTTATATTTCTTATATTTGTTTGCGTATTTATGTAATTACTAATAAGTATTTCTGTACATATGTGCGTATTTATTTAGTTACTGTTAAAGGTACTAAAACATATTCCAGTAAATCTCGGTTTTCAGATAAGGCAATATAGATCGAGAGGTCCAATAATACAAACATAGTAACAATACAGAGAGAGTATGAGAAAAATGAAGCATATTACGCTATGGTATACGTTAAGGATAAGTTCGGAATACACCTCAAATATACTTGATATTGACAGCCGCTATAGTTGAGAGTAAAAAGTTTTCAACGAATTATAATTAATCTGATTCTTACACCGTTATATTCTCTAGAATTTGAGTGCAGACGAGAGTTTCCACTATTTTAAAATGCTGCTGATATTTTTCTAGTTGCAATCTGCAACACTGGCTATTTACACTCTTCAACAACTTTGCTTATGGCCATGACGTCATTTTTCGTCCAAATTAGACAATTTTCCAGTGCAATTTTCATAACTTCTGCAATAAACGTTCTACTCAATAAGGACGAAAAACTCTTGTTGGATGCCGAAGATGATTATCGAAATTAAAGCAATAAATTGAATTTTATTGCTTGTTATCGTGAAATTCCTCAAGAGTTACGCAAATTATATTTTAAAAGTATTCTCCTATTTATGTATTGAATATTTTAGAAAGCATTTTTCGTCTTATTGTCCGTCTATTCCTGAGTATTACACTCCAATCTGCTGTTTTTCTAGCCACTCAGAAATTCGTTGTCATAGCGCAGGTGCATTTTACCTGTTGGGCGTTTCGGAAATGCTGCTAAGACTCAAACTTAGTCCTTTCATGGGCTTCCTCTCAAAATTTTTGATTTTCTAGGCTCGAGTGTCGGAAATAGAAGAAACTCCCCTGATTTAACTCTGCATTTTAAAACGATTAAAAAGTTCTTTGATATTAGTTTCAATGACCTTCAGAGTAGGCTCTAGCAAAGTAGAACCTATACGCATCCTTATGATAGCTCATAGAACAGATACTCTGCGATAAATTCATCAAGATGTTTGACATTCCAGTATTGTCATGCATGTTTTCTTGTGTTTTAAAGATATCAGATAGCTTCTCTCTTGATTTTCTTGTTCTTCATATTGCATTCCCAATATGTGTTCAACACATCACTCATAGTTTCGCTTGAAAACTTTGAAAATTATTTGCGAAATTTGCATACGTAACATTTTCTACTATTATAAATGTTGAACTGATGATAATATTTCCGTTTACTGAAATAATTGATTAGATATGCATAAAATTGCAGGGAAATGCGACATTTTTTATGTTTTATTGAATATTTTCATATATTCCACTTATGCAAATTTGTTACGTTTTTTAAGGATATGTCACTGATTTGCTCTTCTCATAATTTTTTTTTACTCCGGATGATTGTTGTTGGAATTAAGCCGTTGTGCTCTTTTATTGTCCAATTTTGCATTTCAGTTCCTATAAATCTATAGTATAAAATCTCATTCGTTTGGTAAAATTCTTCTGGGGAACTCAATCTTCCTGTAATTAGCTAGAGAAAATATGGAATAAATATTAAGATACGGTATTGTTTACTACGGTATGTTTCAAAAGGTCGGAAATATAACTACAGTGTAAGTGGTAAAGTAAGGGAAATCAAGTATCTGGTGAAATAGTGTAGCTTCAGAGAAGATGCGTGGAGTAGTATAAACAATAGACAACGTCTAGTTGCGCGTTGAAAATAAAAACATAGTGTGATGTGTTTTAGGAAATGCTGCCATAAAAACACCACTATTCGATTAAGTTTGGGTTTCGTTGTACCCAATCCATTGACGTAACTTAAGACCATTCATAATCCTCCATCCGCCAATAAAACTAAACGAAGGACGGGGTCCGAATCGTTCAGATCGTGAGGCAATATCCAGAAGATCGTCTACATCAGAAGCAACAAAATATAAACGAGATTAATTATATGACAAGGATATTACAAAGAATTACCCAATAATCCTGTTCTTCCTTCTCGGTGTGTTTAGGCTCGGAAGAATCTTCACCGTTCTTTTTATGTCGCCATTGACTGCTATCGAACACTGATGATAGTGGCTACAAATATTCACTTAGAAACTTTCGAAGGGAATTTCAATGAGAAGAAAATATTCTCTTAGGTAGTTTTATGGTAGGAATAAAAGTTGATAGGTAAAAATTGATAACTAAAAAAAATTTGATAAGGAAAAAAATTGATATGGGAAATGAAATCATCAAGCATTTATTTCTGAACTTCTGCAAAAAAAAAAAAAACCTTAATGAAAATCATTGAAAATATCGATTAGATAATGCTGCCACAAATATATGGATGTCACTTATCAGAAAAATTCAAGATCTTAGTTTTCTCTTCTTTTTTTTTAAACCAATTCTCTTTAATTAAATAGAGCAAACAGAAGATAAAGCGATGGGCCGCTTAAAATTAAATATGCAGTCGCATCCTAAATTACAAGATGACTCTCTCAATAACGGTCATAGAGATTTAGGCAAATTATGTTTTAATAAGAAGTGATAAAAGATAGATAATTTATTTAGCAAATTTTCGAAGATTTTCGAATTTCAAAAAAAAAGAAAATAATAGAAATTCTCTGATTGATATAATGACGGAAAGAATAATTATAAAAGGTGATAATTTAGAGGAAATTTTCATTGAATCCTATTTTCTCTTATGTCTGTGGTCCTGAGAATTAGAAAGACTGAATCTCTAATACTTTTATTTTAATATTCAACACTTTAGCGGAAGTTATTTGCCATAAAATTTACCTTTCCATTCTTATACGCCTCATAAATAGTATATATCGCAGTCAAAGGTATAATGAAAAGTGGTCCGATCATTGCGATCCATGCAACTAATTCATAATAGATCGGTAGTGGATAATCCTCAAATGTGACTCGTTGATAACTGAATATCGACGCAAACAACAGAAACTGCAACACTCTATTTCAGAACGAGACAATCGTGCAATTTCCTCTCAAATCGGCAGTGATCGGTTAAATGCGGTGCGCTTAAGTGAGTGAATTAGACAATAGAGGTATATCGAAATTTCATAGCCAAAGGTTTAGCTTGTAAGCTTCATAAGAAACACAGTCTTTTATACCTTCCATGTGACTGTAACCTCACATGACCGCAACCTTATGCGACTGTAACCCCCACGCAACCGCAACCCCACATGAGCGTAACCTCGTGCGAGTGCAAGGTTATATCACCGTAAGCCTTAAGTTAGTGTAAGATGATACGACCGTAAGTCTTATGTAAGTGTAAGCTTATATGACCGTAAGCTTCACATGGCCGTAAGCCTCGTAAATCTCGTTAGTAAATCTAAAGCTAAACCTTGTCTTAAGATCACTGTATTATTTCCTATTTAATAAGAAATTCACAATTTGCAGACTTATTTTACAGTGCATTATGCAGTGTTTTCAATTTCAATAATTTATTTGCCTATAATTTTATTTATTTTTATAACTCTATAGTGATATGATTTTCACCTATTTAAAAGCACTCATTATTCTAATCTATAGTGATCAAAGTCTCTTTAGGTACTCAAAAATATTTTAATTGTTGCAAATACAAAATAATATTCTCAGTTTTAATGAAGTAAAGTGAAACATTTGAAAGGGTATCTTAGATGAAATATTATAGAGGAATGAACCCCAAGAATGCATGGACTGAAGAGGCACCAACTCCATCGTATATAGGTACCGGTCGGACCGAAGAAGAATTTCGCTTTCTTCCAGAAGCCAACTTGTACCACATTCAAATTATGCGACCTGAGTTCCTCTATTAAATTTGTTGGAACGCGTAGCATTTCACCTATATCTTTGATGAAATTGTCCACACCTGTAATGTGGAAAATATTACTTTACTTTGCAAAGTGCAGACACTGCACTATTGCCTGAAAACTACGACAGAGATAAAATGGTTTACAGCAAAACCGGAAGAACCTGGAACAGAAACAGAATAAGCAAAGAAAAAAAAATACCAATAGAAAAGTAGAGCTAAGTGAAAGTCGTGCATTGTGTCCTTCAAGACGCAAAGAGCGGTCAAATTATACTAGTGGACTTTAGTCACTTTAAGGGAAGTCCTCTGTCTACACTCGACCTCCGTCAACACCGTCGCTGCTGTGGCTGGTAGCAGCGGCGTTGAGGGAAGCCGAATGTAAGCAGAGGGTAGAACAGATAATCATTGGCCGATTATGCGAAGGCAGGGCACAAGCGGATAGAAGACGTAGTTTATCCGGTAGCACCACTGCTCCAAAGCACGAGTAGAACGAAAGACGAAGGACGAGCGACGAATGGCAAGTTAAATGGGTCGAAGCCTGACTTATATTGGTCCCAGATATCGCCTGGGGAGGTAAAAGAGCTCATAAGCTGATCAATGACATTGTGTGAAGAACAATAAACGAGAATCGACTATACGAGTGAATTTGATCACTGCAGTGTTAGATCACAAGTAGATATCTTGGGTTGGCTCTTCAGTGCATACCCAACAGTCAATGTTAGAGAAGACGCTGTCAGAAATCAATTGTCTTCAACGTTCATAATATTTTCTTTCATAGTGCCACAATAGGTATAGATTCCTTTGTTATACTCTCCTTACTTTATCATCTACAAAATAAATACTAGGACTTTATTGTGCATTAGGAGATGGGAGAGAGCGAAAAAATTAGAAATCCCAACATATGTGTCGAACTTACCATAAATATAACAGACGACGACAATTTGTATAAGACTGAGTGAGAATGAATTCCAATTGGCGTTGAGATTTTCGATTGAATGAAAAATAAAAATACCACCCTAAAATACAGCCGCTTTAATAATTCGGAGACAATTTAAATATGGCATTAAATATGCAAATTTTTGCAAATTGTCCGAATAATGTGGGCAATTTGTGAAAGTTAAGGATTGCACTAATGAAGCATCAAATGATTATATTGAATTGCAAATTAAAATTTAGTTCCTTCGAATGATTCTTCCGAAAATTCTATAACTCTCGAGAAGGCAAAAAATAGAATGACGAACGCGAGTGGTGAGAGGAAGACCGCAGACAAAGCAAAAGAGGCAAAGTCCAACAACAAGTCGTATTTCGATACGTCTGTTCGCCTGTCCGAATTGTTTCATCACTGACGAAATTATCATCTCCAACCTGAAATGTTACATGCAAAATATGCCTGACTCTAAACTAAAGGAATTACTTATAAACAAGGAATTCGGTGTCCCCTTGTACTTGTTGAAATCAAAAAATTTCACAAATTTGCAAAAATGAGGGGTTGGGGGCACAGGAACTGAAGGTAGTAAAGAAATGAAAGAAAGCCGATCATAATATGGTTGTATGTAATTGCCGGTTGTTGCACGTGACTACTATTTCGATGCGTATGTCTTTATTCACCAGCCTGCCGCTTACATTTTGAAGAAATACTCAACCGGGCGGGTTGCACGTGATCACCGTACAGAGCATTCACATATCGATTATGATGTTTCAAGCAATGAAAACGGCTTCTATACTCATTAATTTATGCATTTAACTTGATTCGACCGGTCGGTCATCTACCTATTTCGGATCCCAACTTATTAACATAGAAATGCATCAGTGCTTTTTGTTCGATTCTGTACATTATAGTATCTCCAATAAAGAAGCGAAATAAGACAAAATCTCATCCCTTGTGTTATTTTCTGTAGAAGCCCGCACAATTATTTCATTCAAAAAAGAACTAGTCCCCAAATATTATCGTCCGTCATGGGCACTGATACAGATCGTGTGGCGCAAATGTCACTGCACTTTGCATAAATATGAAGACGGAAATATATTTCTAATATATAATAAAAACCATTATTAGAAAACTGAACAATGTAATTGGAAGCCTAGTTATGCAATAAATGTAAAAGCAGAAAATTACCAAGCAAATTCGGCATCGAGTGCTGAAATTGTCAGCATCGCAAAAAAGAGTGCCGCCCACATCGGACCCATCATATCCATAAATGATGTCACTCCCGGATAAACCGTAAACGCTATATACAACGAATCATGCTCTAAAATAAAATTACCTGTACAGAGCATGCTTAAAACGAGTTTAGATATTGACGTTAGAAAAAGAAAAAGCGCCACATGTAAGCGAGTTGGAAACGCTCTCGAAAAGAGCGATGCGGATGCAAGGATGTGGATAATGTAGGCTTCCTCCAAGATATGTTGGCTGTTACGAAGTAGAGGCTTTAGTTGCGTTTCCTTTCCTCTCCTTCTCTTCTATCATTGAGGGGGATATAACACACAAAATATACGAGCGACACAAATTATCCCTCTATGAAATCCATAATAAAGTTATGACTGCCGGGAGCACAGATTCACAACTAACTGAATACCTAGAACTTTAGATTCTTGTTTCCTCAACAGAACTCTTCGTGTAAGAATGAATGAAGATATCCTTCAAACTGATAACTCGAAGTGCAAGAATTACAAAAAAAAAATGTATTTTAAGAGAGGAAAAAATCGGCAAAAATAAATGTAATACAATAATGGTTTTTAATGCTCTCATAAAAAAAGTGCACATTTTCAATAAAACTTTCAAAAATTTTCGCACCCACCGATTATTTCCAAAAGTTCTCATCCAACGACCTAGTCATCGTTTTCACCTGCTAGGACAACCCGTTATTTTGATATTTTCCAGGTTTTATCAAGGAATTGAAGTACTCCCTTTTCATTCGTTTTATTCCATTAATATTAGTTGTGTAAAATTTTAAAACACGCTTTGCCACTCAAATTCTAAGCGATATAATTTTCCTTCCGTAAACTTTATTGCCATTAAATTCCAGAAAAGAAATTCAAGAAAAAAAAAACGAACGTAAAATTGCGTTAATAGGCTGGTTTTGGCTCTGTGCAAGGAAACCAACGAATGAAAAAATTACCATTCCAGCGAGAACACTCGTAAAGGTATTTCTGAAATATGCAGGATTAATCTTTTTTGTGAAAGGAAGCACGAAAAGATCGTTTCAAGAACATCTCTCAGAGTGTGCAAGTCCCAAGATCCGAGCAGACTTTGTTCTCAGACATCCCGATTCCGAACCTCAGCTCCGAGCTTCGGGATCATACAACAATTTTTATGAAGGCCCTGAGACTCCGTCGATTGAGGGATTCCCGGAAGCTCCAAATATTGAGGTTCCGCAAAAGTTTAGAAGTTAATTTGATCAAATAGAGTATCTTAAATCTTTCCCCGCATAAAATAAGGTTTACTTTCGTGTTTTGAATGAAAACTCTATCATTCAATCGATACGGCATTCTAAAGTCGATGTACTGTGATAATAAAAAATCTGGTAAGTTGCTATAAATTGCTTAAGTTAGGTGAAATCTTTTCAGCTGTTCTCAAAAAGATTGCAGAACAATTTTTCAATCGTTTATCGTTCTAGCGGAAATAACTGTTTGTTCAGAATCACTATCAGTAGAACTGATTGCATGCTAATATATTTCAACTATGGCGTTCATAGAATCATTGCAAAGTTTTATCGTAGAGAGACAAATGATTACAATTATTCTGCAGCTCATATACTGAAAGTTTTCCGACTATAAAAAATGTTCAACTACTCATATTTGAAGTATTTGGGAGTATCGAGTAGGCAAAACTTTGATGCCCTAAAGCGCTGATAATGTAATGCTCTCATATATGAGTCCTCTTTCCTATATTTTAATCGCATATTGACATAGTGCAATCTTTTTTCACATTCCCTTACGAGCATTTAGTGCCTCATTTCGCTTCATTTGCAAAATGCAAATGGATGGAAAATTAGTTTCTTTTAATGAAAAATAGTTATACAGCCATCGAAGGACATGATTTTATGGCCATCAAACGAGGGAATATATGCTGATGATGTTCGAAAGCGAATTCGGGGCATCTCGAGGTTCTAAACGCTGCAGGATTCAGAACGACTCGGAACTTATGATGTTTCAATGTTGAGAACGCGTGGAGGTCAAACCTCGTCCAATCTAGTGTGAATGACTCGTAGAGAGAGAGAGGAGTGTTTTTTTTTTCCTAGAAACATCGAAATGCTTAATAGCACATATAGTAGACATAAATTTCAACAAATAGCTCACCAATTGTTATTAATAGCTAAATTTTTTTAAAAAATATGCATTCAACTTTTATACTATTATTAAATCTATTCTTATAAAAATGAATTTTTTTTTAAATTTCGATTTTAAATATTATCAATATGCAAATATATAAGAGAAAAATGACAATAGATCAAAGATTATTACATAACGACGACAGCAACTGCATCACGATAGATATTATTACGATATCTGCTGAAGCTAGCCATCGAAATCAACGGTCCAGCATCGATACCTAACGAATAGAAAACTTGTTCGGCGGCCGCTTTCCACATCTGCAATCATATATCGATAATCTTTGGCATTTATTATTGAAAATATTTCTCTTTTTTTTTTTATTTTCAAAGATTTTGAAAAATTTATATTATTGGAAATACAAATATTTTTGCAATTTAAAAGAATCTTCCAAAACAATCATACAAATGAACAATTGTAAATATATGATTAGAGATTTATCTATGCATTTTAATGTATATGGGAAAGTATTGGGAGATCCATTCCGACAAAGATTTTTCGTATGATTTCTAAGGCATAAAATATAAAATAAATGAAAACACTTGAGAATATCAAAAAAAAAACACCGAATTTCGATTCTTTTTGATGACTTTTATTCTTTAATAAGAGCTATTTGTTGAAAAAGAAGGAAGCCGAAAGAAGAAGGGCGGAAGGAGGAACATATGATAGCAAAAGTAGACTGCTGAAAGCCTATTGTGGATCCCGTTCCTTATGCATCACTTTTATGGGAAACGAATTCAAACATATGTATAGTAACGAAGTGTCAATATGATCTAAAATGTTCGACAAACGTTCCCCGATTTACGCTGAACTCTCTCTCTCTCTCTCTCTCTCTCTCCCTCTCTCTCTCTCTCTCTCTCTCTCTCTCTCTCTCTCTCTCTCGTACAAAGTTATTACTTCCTGATCCACCTGAAAACTCATAGCTACCTTACTACTAAATGGAGACTATTTTTTCGGATTTATTGCAAAGGCGAGACTACTAATGAATTGCGTTAAACCGGTCATAAAAAAGTGAACGGATCTAGAAAAGCGCTTCGCTTAAATGCTTATATGAATAGCAGAAGACGAGAGATAAGTAAGTTGCAATCAACAGAGGGTTTACGGATACCTTTGGAGGCTCTCTTCTCTTATGTGTCCATTAGAGGGTGATAGAAAGGTGAGGTATCTATCCACCAACTAAGTCGACGTTCATTGAATGCCCTTTTTCGGTGAAAATATGAACCAGAAAGGAGAAGAAACAACGAACCGGTATTGACCAAAGTTCTTCCATTTTCGGTTTGAAGAGAAATGCAAGACCTTCGTTAGCGCCGGGTAGTGAAACTCCGCGCAGCAAAAGAATACCGAGCTTAAAATGACCTCCTCTCATATATATAGCACAACGTCCTTCATTTTACCGTACACCTATGATTATATTTAAAAGCTTCCTTCCATTAGAGTATATGTCTTCTCTCACACACACTCCTAAATTACTAGAAACTCAAAAATTTTCCTGTAATCGCTTTTATGAGTTTTTATTTGCAATGCACATCTTTGTCGTGCCTATGCGTTTGTCTTGCGTGTGTCTGTGTCTGTTTGTCGGGTTGTCTGAACCCTTCTTCTTTATTCTTTTTGAATGTTCTTTTACTAACACTACTTGCTACTAACACTTTTATAGTTGCTACTTTTGTTGCCGGACTATAATTGCTACCAATACTTTTATTACCACTATTACGTTTCACGATTATTGCTATTGCCATAACCGAAATCTTCTAAAAGCGCTATGCTACGCTATTAGTGGTATTGCTACTTCTATTACTACCGCAAGCCATGACCTTTGAGACGTCATTTAATCAAAACACTTTAAGCGATCAATTTATTTTATGGCATTTTCACTTTCAGAGAACTTCTTCAAATCGTTTTTATTGAGGAAAGCTAACCAAAAGATAGGGCAACGTGGCTGTGATTGTGACAGCCCATCCGATGGAGCCGATTCCTTTAAAGACACCAAAGAAGACGAGAATCCACGCGATAGCAAGCGCGAGTGCTAGATGACTCTGTACTGGACCCAATTCTGGATTCAACGCGCCCGTAACGTCATAGCTGTTTGAATGGGACAACGTCATATTCAATGTGGCCAACAACGTTCCTGTTGTTGACAAGTTGTTGTATGACATCATCTCGTCTTCCGGATAGATCTTCGCCGTACGATTCAAAACCTCATAGCTATAAATGTAGATTCAACTGCACAACATGATTTGATCAAAGTCACGCAAAAGTTTGCACTATTTATTTATTTATTTATTTCAATGCAACTAGTGCGGTTAAATAATTTTGATGCCATATTCGACTGCAAGTTTGTAGAATATTCGTGATGGGCCGATAGGATAGCAAAATAAACAACAACACCCGCTTGAGAATCAGCATAGAAGCAAATAATTCGATGAAAAAAAAAATCTACTGACTATAACTTTCAAAACTATGAGGTAAAACGAGAATACTCTATTCCTCCGAGTAGCACTAAAGATATTCAAGATATGTTTATTTAACCATAATATCACTATATAGAAAAGCATTTTTTAAAGTTTTTTCTCAAATATTTTGAGAAATTTCCAACGGTTTTTTTTTCAATGATTCTATCCCATAATAATAAAATTTCAAAAATATAAAAATTTATCAATATTATTGAATTTATATTTTAAATAACGAAATTCACAATCAATTAAAAAAACTTTTACAACGAGAGAATATTTCCATAAAGTTACTAACTGAAAATATGCTTCAGGTGAAGAGATTGCATGCGGTTGTAGAAAACATTCCGGTGATTCGCCCAATAAGCAACACGGAATGTTGTTAGGCCAATCTAAAATCTCCACCTTTTCTGGCCATTAAAAAAAAATTGCCTCAGCAATTAATGCAGTCATTTTTTTTAACGTTCCCATATATTAAATATCGCAAAAGAGTTTTTCCACAATATCATTTTTACAATCAGAAATTAGTGATCGTGTTTTTCGTCTATAACCCCCCCCCCCCCCCCTCTTATGAGATCATCGAATACTTTTTGCAAAGGAAACGACTTATGTTTTATAGACAACAAAATAGGATGAGTAGTTTTGTTTATTTCATAAAATTAGAAAAAAAATCCTAGCTAGAAAGTGATGAAAATAAAAACTTTTGCAATAGTGGAAAAATGAATAATGATTAACGAACGAGGATTGCAGTGATTCCAAGGAAGACCACCAGTGAAGAAACCTTTTAATGAGAACCAAAAATAATAAATCGACCATGCAACAATAATATTGTAATAAATCGATACAGGTAATGCCAATAACACCAATGCCCAACCAATTCCTTGCAAAAAGAAATTAATTTTAGGTTATTAGATAGGAGAAGTAATTAGATGATAAATGTTGAATTATTACTTATAAAGTTTTAACTACTAAACTATGAATGAAATTTTCAAAATTAACGCGGAAAGTGATTTCTGCAATAAACGTGCAGCTAAACGAAAGGAGTTTCCATATATTCCATATAATCACACCTGATATGAGTTAATTATAGCCAACATTAGTCTTCAGTGCTATATTTTATGATCACTAATGCTCTCTTGAACCCGTTTTGGCTTTAATTCTTTCTATGTTCTTCTTCTCTACAGATGTCTATTATCGAATATAAATTTATGCAAATAAAGCGTGGTGTGCTTAGAGGTAAGAGGTACTAACAGAGTATTCTATATTACACGGGCGAATAAGTGATCCTGCAAGCAAGGCGCTATATTAATGTGGTTACTGTCAATGATTAGCCTCAGTGAAAGAGCGATAAAAAGTAAGGAGGATCTCAACTTCTTTGAGCGAAAGGTAGTGCAAATCGGTAGAGGAAATCATCGTGTGATTTCCTCTAATTTATACCCACCAAATTTTTGATTTGGTACTCGTGATTCGTGAGTCGAAGCTAGCAGATGGATCGATGTGATCACATATGCCAAGCATAGACAATGTTTTTTGCTATAATCCACTTAACAAATGTAAAATTGCAAAAAATGGACAATGAGTGAAATTACTGAACGGAGTGATAAATAATGTTTCAATACCGGATGCAACGGGCATCATTTTCCAAAATGCACCACTCGCTGAGAGTCCAGAATATTGACCAATCGAGAGATGCATAAATACAATTGGAAGGCCAAATAAAGCCAAACAAACAAAATACGGTATTAAAAAGACACCTGAAAATTGAGAATCTCGTAATTGAAGCTTGGAGGTTTAGTTGTAGGCTTTACTTTATTTAATGTTGAGGCATCAGCTGCAATGGCAAATGAGCTGGCTAGATGAGGGTACTGGAAAGAGAAGAAATCGGGGATGAGGCTCACCTTTTGACCCCACCAATGTTTCACTTTCTTAAGCTATGCATATAAACCGAACAATTCTCCCTTCCGCTCAAATCCCGCATTCACACGGAAACAGAGTTCCAAACTTCAACATGCTATTATTTTATCACCAATATCATCCACATTTAAATGCATATATATATATATATATATATATATATATATATATATATATATATATATATATATATATATATATATATATATATATATATATATATATATATATATGCTGTAAATTTTTGCAGCATTTATCTTACCCAGTGATAACAGCTTGAAGTACATTAACGCTGACCTACCTCCACCATGTTGGTATGCAAGCGAGGGAAATTTGAGTGTATTTCCAACACCAACCATAAAGCCGACAACTGACAGAAAGAATTCGAACTGAAAGAAAAAGATATGAATAAATGAATTTTTGCTTACCTATGGAAACATCGCTTTGACGTCATTTAAAAATCAACCTGAAAATCTATGGTACTTGATTCATTTCCGGAAACCTTAAGTTTGCAGTTTCGCGCAAATTCGATTACTTATCAGTTGATAGCATCTATCGGTCGATGCTATTATAAATATGAGCATAACAGCCTTTTAAAAGAACTCATTGATTGAATGTCATAAAAGAACACAAACCGGATGTTTGGATTTCAATCACATAATCAACTGAATTGTGTATTTAACTTGGAAGGTTTTATATAAAGGTATCTTCAAATGATATAGAAAATATAAGTGATAACGAGAAAGTTATAAATATATTCGATTTATATAAATTCATGATACGATACCCACCATTATCCATATAAACGGGAACCTGATTTAAAAATAGGCTAGCTTTTGCACTCTTTTTTCGAACAATTTAGGAAATTGGCGTTGTCTCATAATGCTCTCACGAAGATTTAATTCAACCTCTCGTTCTCCCTCCGGTGGCACTTCTTCATCAGAGTTTTCACTGTTTTCAAAACCACAAGCGAGAAAATCCAAACGCTCTTTATCGATTTTATTGCACGAATATTCCAACCTCTATGTGATAATGTTTTGTGGAACAATTTTGGGGTTCTGAAAATATTTCCACTCAATTTTACTTTTTCGCCTACTCACCTGTGTTTTCCACAAATCTCGGACATCATCATCGCCTTTATTTCGTGCCTCTTTTCCACTATCCATACAGAAGTTACACGCTTTTCCCGCCTTCTTTGCCTCATAAACACCGTCACTGTCGTTATTTGAACCTGAGGTCGAGAACCTCCGTCTGAACAACGACCATCCTCCACCTGTCGGGTTCTCGTCGCCGATTGAAGATGCTTTCACGTTATCCGGATCAGTTTCTTCGAGATCCGCAAATGTTGTAAAACGCATCGTAGTTGTCTGAATTAATCTCACTGCTAGCATCTTAATAACCTCGAGGAACGATCTCAGATGAGCTAATGTGGTTCTCCACTTGCAATTAGCCAAACTCATGCAGTGTTGTTTTATTTTAATTTTAATTTTTGTTTTTTTTTTTTTTTGATTTTCGAGGAGAACGATTCGAATTTGGCTCTCAAAAATTTCTTTAAAAATTCCTTTCGTCGCGAAAATTCGACTCGATAAAAAAACACTCTATCACTTTTATTCGTATAAATAATGAAATTTTTTAAATAAGAATATTCCGCAGTAATGAAAAAGTTTATTAACGTAGATGCAAACTATTATCTTCCTTCTAAAGATGAGAAAGAGTTCGGCGTGAAGGATGTTTATTAGTGAATAGTGCTCGTATGATTTCAGTTTTAATTTCAATTAAAGAAGCAAACCTTTCAAAGTTTATATAATAAATATTATTTTCTTCAAATAATTGAACTTTTTGAAGCATTAAACTTGGCTCGATAATAAAATATTATATAGATAAATCATCAAATATATGTACCGTCGTCTCAGGTGCAACCTTATTGCAGAGTGCATGTCTTAGGATGCTTGTTTGCATCGCATATGGCGTGAATTGTTGCAACGATGAAGCATTCGGTAATTTTGCTGCTATAAGACGATCAGTTTCGTCGAGTATCGAGACGGCTTGAACATGAAGTCGTGCCGCCTCTTCTGGACTCGTATTGACCAATTCTCGTAATTTGACAACAATATCGTCCATTTCCTTTAAATGCTTTTGATTTTTGAAGTGAAAATCTTCGCGTTACTCTTATCCATCCTCTGATTTTCCTTTACATAGCTCCCTTAGGAAGATGAATTTTGCTTGAATGAATTACGGAAAAGCACTTGTGTGGCATCGCTATGCCTCTAAAATTGTATAAGCAGTACCTTTCGAACAGCATAAATTGTACTAATATTCTAATCTTCTCATAAATATGGCACAAAAATGGTTATTAGTTTTTATTATCACCTGAAAAAGGTTCCCATTTAACGAACATCTTTTCCCAATAAAATGCGCTCATAGACCGATGACTGTAAATCAAATCATTAAATAAGTCTCTATACTTGCATTTTATAGGCAATTCATATAGAGTTATATTGTAATCGAATGATTAATTTGTGAATAAATTTCCAACAGTAATTTATAATTCACTCAATGGTGATAGCAAAGAGCTAATATGTGAAGAGCTAACTATGAAACATTTACTCTTTTATAAACGTTAATGACACTCAATATACGTAAGAAAACGATTGCCGATATGATCGCATGGCGATTACCTTAAGCGATAAAGAAAATGAGTATCGTTGCTGATCACTCAAATACATATCACCCTCCTACTGTTTCCGTTCGATTATAAGTATATGAATTTCTACTAGGATAAGAAAAAAAAATAAATGAATATTATTAGCGTTAATAATATATGAACATAGTTATTTGCATTTGTAATATTTTTGAAAATATGCAAAAACGTTTAACGAGAGAAACCGCTTGAAAGAAGGATCTGAATAGGAAAACGAACGAGGACGTGAAGGGTGCAGATTTCGTGTGATTAATGATAACACTAGTTGAAATATTTATGAATGTTTCTAGGTGAAAATTTAATTAGAGGATAAATTGGAGGCGATATTGAAAGCGAATCGATGCCGAATCTAAATTCAGGTTTCCGATGGCTATTTGGTCTCTCGAGAAAATATTATTCAATCACTAACGATAAAAAATATTTGAATAATGAAACAGTACGGGTTTGATAGAAATTTTTGAAACACTCAAAGCGACTTTCCCAGCAAAGAAAAATTACTCCCTCTGACTAAACTTAGAATTTAAATTTTATATAACTACCAAGGCCATAAAGATAGGGGAACCGCTGATCACGATTAAGTAAGTAACCAAGTAAGCAAGTAAATATATAAGCATATAAATAGTAAGAGATAAAAACTCCATAAGCGCATTGAAAACCCAAAAAAGTGATCAGATAAGTCGTTTTCTCGCAGAACCGTTTCAAATGTTGGGAGTGGGTATGGCCTGGAAGATGGTGAAGGGGATGCATTATTAATTTCAGGGCTGAGATGACCACGATAAAGCCACTAAAGTGCCCCGGAATGAGTCATAACTGATCCTATAACCTCGAACAGAGCTCTCCGAGGATTACAAGTTCCATAGGGTTTTCAGCGGGATTTTTTTGAGGCATCGGTTACTTTTATTCTTAGAATTTCGGCAATAACAGCAGTACGTAAATGATGCTTCAGCAATGCGAAGAACAATTTATTTCATGAAAGCAGATGACGGAAACCTATTTCTTGAGAAGGAAGCTATTCTCCTTTCCGAAGCTGAAAGGGAATGGAAAGGATGCCGAAGAAAGACTGATCTCAAGGGTTTACAGCAGTGTATCCCTCAAGTGATCTGGGATGATTAATGTCACATCTTTTACTTATATTTACTTGGAAAGTTACAATTTACGAAAAAAAAAACGAACAAAGATAGCAAATGTTGCATAAATATCAGATATGAACTTGCTAACAAAAAAAAGGGCATTTCCTTTCATTTTAGTCGAAGTGTTACAACAATAGGCTATCAATAAGGTGGGATTTATTCAATGAATGAAAACATATACGGGATTACCTGAGTTCGATCCTGCACTTGGGCATACTTTTTATGATCGCTATTGCGGCGTGCAATCTCCTCGATTTGTTGCCTTAAAGCGATATGCCAGTGTTGTTCGTTTGGAAAACGCATTGCATCACTGATTGACAACACGCACCAAGCAAACGGCGACACTCGTCTTGATACACAAACCTGTTCTTCACCTCTATAAAGTGTCACCTTCGCTAACCTTTAGCGATTAACCTGCTTCCCATTTCATTTCGGTTGTACTTCGTGTCGTCGATCACACTCTAAAGCCGAAAGCTTCAAATGAAAACTCAGTGACTTAATGGTCGATGGTGGGTAGTGCTCATCAAACCACACGATCTACGGTCACGGATGTAACACCATTACAACGTTATATGTCGGCAATCCCCCTTTATTGTAGAATTTACCGTGACTGAATTACAGAATGTTACATATATGGTATATCTATTGTTCCAGTTTCGATAAGCTTAAACTTACCTCACTGCCTCTATACACAACCGGCGTTTCGACTACAGTTGTGGTTTCATTTGGTAATAAAACCATCAGGTCTTTATTGTTCATGCTTACACATTTGTGTATGTTTCCCCACTTTAGGACGTCCAGATAAATAAACAAATAAATAAAGAAATAAATAAATAAATAAATAAATAAATAAATAAACAGGTAGATTATCACCATAGCCATTTCATATATATATATATATATATATATATATATATATATATATATATATATATATATATATATATATATATATATATATATATATATATATATATATATATATATATATATATATATATATATATATATATATATATATATATATATTCAAAATTTAATATTTTATTTATGTGATATGTTTTGAAAAAAAATTTCTGTGAGAGCATCCTAATTTTTTTTTGAAATCACCGAACTGATTTGCAAAATTTTATTTATATAGACGCTCTCGATTATTTTACACATTAAAAACCCACAATAGTGATGCCATCAATTCTCCAGGAATGCACACACAACACAATACGAATATTGTGGATACTGTATGCAATAAACGCCAATTACTGCCAATGATGATTTGTATAGTTAAATTTAGTGATTTTAATTATATTTGAATAATAAAAACTATTTGAAATAATAAATTTCACGGCGAATAACGAAACTTTCGTTATTTAAATCGGAAATAATTGAGTGCAATTTTTCGCTTATAATAATTTACTGAAAAGCAATCAAATTTGAACTTCTCCTTTAGATAGGTGCATAGTTAACAAAGTGGAAACTCGATGAAAGATGCTTCTCGCTGTCTTATTTCAAGCCAACATCCCAACGTGTACCAGACGACAACCACAGGAAGTGACTTGCTACACACTGAGACCCTTCCTCCCCCCCCCCCCCCCCCCCCCATCACTCCGTTTTTTTCCTCTTCTACTTGTAACTTGCCCATAAAAAATTGTAAACAACAACAAAGGAAGAGCAATTGCACATAAGCACCAACACTGCGGCACTTTACAGGTCTGGAGAAGCAAACGTTAAGATTGAAGGAAGTGACACTAGCTTCATGTCGTGGATCATCGAATTGCAATTGCGACTGCGGACACCGCGGAACTGTACACGCATGTCACCGAAAACCTTGGAAAGCAGTCATTTAAATCAACATCCATAACGACCAGCTCCATGTTGGCTTCCCAGTCAGCACGCAAATTAGTGTAAAAAAAATTTTTTTTGTCTGGAAAGACTCAGAATAATTGGGGTCGGAAACAGAGATAAATATCGTTGAGGTGAACCTACTATAGTGTTAACCAGCGGGTGAGATGTAATATCACTTGCGTCGAGCATTTCTCCGGTGATAATGAACTCTATAGAATACTTGCCACAGATATAATCACGCCGACGTATGCGCTTCAGTAATATGATTTCTTTATCGAGTCAACAACTGAAAGTGCATATCACAAAGAACATCAATAACAGCATCAAAATCATTCTACAAAGCATCTTGAGCCTTCCGTTTGCGACTCTGAATCCGTTCGTTTTTCCTTTGTTGGTATTCGCCGACGTTATTGAAGCCGACCTTCTTTTCGAGTGGAGGCAATCCGTCGTGTGCAGCTTGAAGGCTCTCAATTAATGAACCATCGACCCCCTCCACCACATCGAGTTTACCGTCCGCTTTTATCTCCCCAAACAGAATCGAGCTGCTGCAATCATGACACATTTGCAATGTTTTATTGAGTCACCATGAGCTAAAATAACACGCATAGTCGTTTGCTGTGATCGTTTAATAAAGACAAACGTGAAGGTGTAATAAAGGTAGAGGTATGACGTGTTACGGAAGTAAATTACCATCATCATATTATTTATTACGGAAGTAAATTGGAGTCGATAAATGAAAAAAAAGAGGTGACAAAAACACAAAGAAAAATTCTTCCGCGTTAAACGACAGATCAGCAAAACTGAACTTGAAGGCCTAGTCGAACTTAAAGGTTACACAACTGCTGCACATTCAATCAATAAAATTCTATCATTTGGTAGCTATAGACACGAAACTCGTTTCACAATTGTTTAGTCGTCTTGGTGCAAAAATGCCTATCAAAGGTCCAGTTTTTGGCTGTTTGCCAATATCCTGCAAATTTCTTTTTCAACACCCCATAAAGTTCTTTAAGATGATGAGATATTGGGCACCCTAAACGCTTTGCTCACCTGCATTTTTTGACTGCAGGCAGAAGGGTACAGTCATTGAAAGGAACACAAAATTAGGTATTCATAACCGACACAGTATTCAATGATGCATTGAACACAAAAACATAATTAACGCAGAAAATATGCTATAACAATGAATATTATTGACAAAAATGAACGTTAATGATTGACGCACCTTGACAGGTCATCAAATAACCTATATAAATATATCAAATAATATATATATATATATATATATATATATATATATATATATATATATATATATATATATATATATATATATATATATATATATATATATATATATATATATATATAGGAAAAAGCAACCAAAACTCGTTTCCCAGGTTTTCCTATTGTCTCTGAGGTCAGCAGCTGGGTGTTTCGTCCTTTTTTGGTCTCTGTGCGATTTGAATTGGATACGTCTACTGGAATCAAAATAACATGACAGCACTCTTTCGAGTGTTTTGAAGAACTCCATATAAATTCTGTCCCCCCCCCCCCCCCCGCCTAACTATAAATAGAAATTCTAACGACCACACCCGGTCAATGTCTCAAATAAAGATGACGTAAATAAAACCAAGTGGCAGACTCAATAAAATGACGTGCAAACTGCGTGAAAATCTACCTGTCTTGCTGAAAAAAAAGAGATCGTCGATAAAAATAGTTAAATATAAAGAAAAACAGAAAGCTTACTTTGTTATGGCAACAATGTGATCGCGGTCACAGAACGCGACGTCGACCACGTTCTGTGGAACCTTCAGCTCACACATTACCGCGAACGATGAACTCGACGAATCATACAACATCAAAGTAACGCTATCACACTCTTTCGGTACTACCGCCAACATCATCTTTTCCTAAAGAGTAATAAAATATATACATAATCTTGATTAGGTAAATCCAAAATATGTCTGTGTACCTCGAATAAAAGACAACAGAGCACAAGCTGCCAACTACACCGGAAGATGTTCATGCATCTATTCTCCTTCCCCCTCTCCTTTAAAACTAAGATTTGAGGGGCGTAAGACCTCCACTGAGTTAGCCATCCATCTCGGTCGAAGCCACTAAAATAAACAGTGTTACCTAGCAATCATATATTCGGTCACACTTTCGTGTAGTTTATGAGGCAATCTTTAAAAAGCCGCAGAAATCTAGATACCGATGAAACCGATCTTATTATCGGATGAAGGTGGAACAGTTAAAGCGAGCACAAGTCATCAAGAACGGTTGATGAAAAATGTTCATTTTTAAATAATGCTGAAGATCGCCATCAAGGTTTACGCTAAGACTGGCAAGAGTGCACAAAAACGAGCAGCAAAAAGCTGGTAAAAGATTGACCTTCGGTTCAGCCTTCGGGAAGAATACTTTCGCATACAACGGATCGGTTTCTTAGCGAAATGATCACAAGTCGATAGTGCTGCACCCGTCTCAATATCCCACACTCGAATTGTGCCATCACCACCTCAAAGATTAGCAACTTTTACAACCGGTATCACAGACATTACACAATGCTTTACATACAACATTAATTTAATAATAAGAAAAACATCTAGACCTCTTTCTAGCCTAGAATTTCGTTGGCCAAGAAATGTGAGCATCGTGCAGGTGTGCTTACAAGGGTACCATCGAGGAAGGCATGGATCTTACTATCCTTCGGGAGGAGGTGACAGCGACTAAAAAATCTCAATGGATGCCTCGTATATTTAAAAGCCCTCTAAACCTTCTACTGGCTGCTGACTCTAAGGAGAAGCTCATGAAAATCTATGCCAGTCTAGCGCTGCCCTCAGAGATTCGATGCCAAGGACACCAACTAGTAGTGAATCAGAAATTTGTGGGCGATAATCTGCAGGAGGACAGCAAAATCTGCAAATATGCTAATTACGAATCGACTTCATTCAGTTATAAAATCATAATAAGAGCATAAAAATAAACCTGATGTAAATGCAAAATGGCCATCGACACAGAGAGAATTGATGTACGAGGTATGTCCCAAACAGAAACGATGAATTACAAATGACTGCGGATAACGCGATATACGCAACTTTTCATCCCGATCGGCACTTAAAACAAAACGGCCATCCTCAGATAAGCTTACGTCTAGTACCATTGACACGTGTCCCACTAACGGATCGCCTTCGTAACGACTTTGTTCACCTAGAATCAACGATGTAGCCTGAAATATTCTGCAATTAAGGGGAGGCTCCTGAGTAATCGAGGATAGGCTGTTATTTTAACCAACTATTCTGAGAACTGAGTGTAATGTTACCTCTGATGGTACTTTTTTGGCTGACCGTCTACGAATGAATGAAGTAAATTACATTGGATGCAGCAACAGAGGATGGGGTGAGTGGGCAGCTGCATTCTCCTCTTTAATCAATTCTGCTCCTTCCAACCAAAAAATGAAACCTCCAATATTAAAGGATAATTTTCAAAAGAAATTAGAGCCCTTTCAAAATTTACGACATTACTAGAAGAACAAGAAACAGCGCAGAAAATTAATCGCCTTTCGAGATAAAATGGATAACAATGGCAACGATCAGCGGGGTCCTAAACTCTCTGCTAATATCTCATCATGGATCATTGCATATGCTTTAACTAATTTTCTTTATCATATTTTTCCGGTTGGTGGTTCTTTATACCCGAGATCGCAACGTCGAAGAATTAATGAACATCAAAAAGTGGTGCCAAATAATTAAAGAGATAAACAATATCCCTCAATAGGTGAGATTCAATCTACTCGTTCTTAGCTCACAAATATACTTTCCATAGAGAACTTCATATATCGCTATCGTTTAATTGAGTTAAAGACCATAAAGACCAAACAAATATCCGCAGATAACGAAACAACTACCGTCGAACTAAACAACAGCAATGGTAAACTCTGGTAGACCCCACAAGCACCTTTCGATATACTATATAGATGACTGTGAAAATCTTTCGAATTTATAGACTGCTATATTATATCGTGAACGCCTCAAATTTATATAATACTATGATTGAAACTATATTTAAACTACATCAATATTATTGCCGTAGTAGTAGATAGTAGCAGTTGGAAGTAAACAAATATTTTCACCAAAAGGCAGAGATATTGCTTGAGAGCAACGCAACCGCTTGGAACGTTCTACTGGATTGAGTCATGATGCTATCTGTTTCACACCGTTGATACCTCACTCAATACCTGTGCAATGATCGATGAATATATTCGAAAAATTACCGTTAATATCTACGTGCACGTTGGTAGTTCTATTAGCGCATTCATCGAGCGTATATCTGCAGACATTACCGGCTCGGTCGGCAACTATCAGATGTGATGTATCTGCGTCGAATGTGACCGCAGTGGGTGCTTTCGGGATACGGAATGGACGACGCCGTTGTTTCCATTCCTGACGGGTATCATAGACGAGACATGTTTTCATCGAAGTCACCACAGCAAACAGCGATCCATCACGCGAGAACGCACTACCAAGAATCTAAATACCATCTTTCCGAAGGACATTGATTTCCAATTCATAGGAGCCATTACTAGTCGATAATTAAGTCTTTTTACTCGTTTTCTCTCGTTATTTTTCCTCTCTTTCAATGAGCCTCTTCACCGTTTTGTGCGTTGTTTCAGAAACCTGCGGTGTCTTGCGTGTTTTTTTCGGCAGTCCATACGAGGGAGGGGAGGGGTCGGGAAAAGGGGAAGTTACTTGCCACCGTTCATGATCGACTCCAGGGCGGAGTGCTCACATGAATCAGGTGATTAGTTTGTTAGAAAAACGTCTCTAAAAACTTATAAAAATAAAAGTAAAATTTTATTAAAAAATATCTAAAATATAAAAGACCAATGATGAATATTTATTTTCTCTCATTGAAAGACAACCTGTTTGTCGGTTTCCACTAGACGATTTTCATTTGCTGATTTATCGTCTCCAACATTCGTCGTATTTTTGCATCGTTTTCTTGCTCCGGAGCCGTTTTTCTTATCGCATTTCAAAATTTTCTGGCTATCTTCGAGAGTGTTTGCAGTTGGCAGCAATTCATTGACCACATCTGGCAATTGTGGGATTTCATCGACGATCACATCCACGTTTAGTACTTGTTGTTTTTTCAAGTTGAGCTTCACATCATTCACTTCGAATGTAAAGATTACGATCTCGGTTTTGGCTGTAATGACGAGACGGTCATCGTTGCAATGCACTCGAGCCATTTGCTGTAATGACTAAACACATCTTTCGGGACGTAAGACCTGAGGAACAAAAATTCAAGTACTTGACCTCGATCTGTAGATATGAGGGATTGCTGGTCGGTCATATCAAAGATGATCATGATTCGATGAATAGAGAGAAATGAGAACTCTTTTTTTTTTAAACAACAAAAATCTATCATTATGGAAAAATTCATTTCTTGCATTTTTTTTTTCAGCGAAGAAAAAAACTATTTCTCGGAAGATTCATCCAAACAAGAAAAACTTTTTCAGTCCTGTGGAAAAATGGAAAAGGTAATATTCTCAGCTATCGACCAGCCATCCACTTTCCCCACCTGGTTATATGCCAATGAGAGAGCATCTTGTTGGGAAGCTGGACAACGCCTCAAAGATATTCTTAGCTAACGACTGCAGAATTAAGTATGGGTCGGAGACTTTTATGGTGGTGATCGATTTAAATCTCCATGTGTAAGAAATTTGCCCCTGCTGTGCTATCGAAAGAAAGCATTGTAAACATTGGCGGTTCACGCCCGGGGCATTATTTCATAATGTACTGTAAACACATAAGAGACACTCGATGATATCCATATTTCATGCTGAGACAACCAAATTTTACTCAAAAATTTTAACTTGCAAGGATGCATAAGCCCGGGGTTCCAATCAGGGACTATAAGCCCTGATCAAAAACGATAAATGCAATTGTTGATGAAAAATAAGTGGAGAAACGCGATAAGGAGCCCGGCACGGTATGCGCTTTTTGCAAAATCGATCACGCGCCGCTGATCCAGTTTGATGGATCGACCTTATCGGGATCGGATCATCAGAGCTTTAAAAAAAACATTGTATTTTAAGTTGCGCTAAAGGAAATTTCAAAACATAAATCTACGATAAAAGAGCCAAATATTATTTATCAAATAACGTACCCGATAAAATGACGTTCAAGAAGGATAAAAGGAGTTCGAGATCAAGCTGAATTACTGAAACAGCGATATTTCAAGCTTCTCCACAGATATGACGATGCTGCCATTTAAAATCAAGGAAAAATCTCCGACTTATTTGAATGACGTTACTGTAGCTCATAAACGCGAACGGCAACTTTCACCTAGAACGATTGTTTGATGAGAATTTGAGCTTAACGTGGGAGTTGGTGCAAAAAAATTGACGATTCTTCAATTGGATTTGATGATGGGGATTTATTATATACCTCACAATAGCGCAATGCAGCGACTTGCAGTAGACAGGTAGCCGTTTGAGTTCGAGGTGAGGAAGGACGGGTGGAGAATGAAGTTTGAGCTCGAAACGGCCGCTGTCTTGATGAATAGGATCTAACAGTGCTGAGATGCGAGATGCTGTATGCTGCATAATCGCTGATATAACCTTCGTATAACCGCAAGCTTGCTGATTAGTAAGATATGATAGAAATGTTGTGCACTTGATCGCATATTAAATGAAAACAGATGGATTAGGTTATCTTCTACCAGTGTCGTCGGATTCTGAAGCCCAATATACCTATACAGGACATCAAAAAACCGAAGAATATGAGAGAATGAGGTTACATCTGCAGATACCTCGAAAATGCGCGGCACCTTTCCAGTCTTTTAAGTTAGATTTTCGACGCATCAATTTCCGGTACTTTTATCTTTAACATGAACTAATCGGGTGTTTTCAGTTGATCTCCTATAAGATATTGGACACTCATGAGTAGCTTTATTGCTTTCGATTCTCTGCAAAATCTATTAAGACCTTCCGAAAATTGCATAAATCTTGAATTGATTGCAATTTGAACCCGATACGATTGCAAGCATATAATTGAACGAGTGCAAATTTTAATTATTTCGAGAAATTATTGCGCTGCAATCTATAATCTCATGTTCAGTTTCGGTCTTAGAGCGCCTATCGTTTCTTCTGAACACTGTTATTTTTTCTCATCCCACCGACAGCTTCCATAGAAACTGTACTTCGTATCGAGTATATTACGATTGAGAGGAGGGGGTGAGGGGGGGGGTTGTATATCGTGTACAGTTTCTGACACTCATGATCAGATAGTCTGTTAATGCTTCGCCTAATAGCGACTTTGCGTTTCATTTTATTTTCCACTTGTGGCGATATAGTCTTGGACTAGTTTTATAAGCCTGCATTTGCGTAGCACGTTATGTCTCCTATATATGCATTTGTGTTCGTCTGTGTCCGTCCGTGTCTGTCTGTCCGTTTGGAGAGTTTCAATCAGTGGAATTGAAAAATACGCTGATGAAATTTTTATCGATGAATCTATGCGATAGTGCGGTATGATGAATTCAGTTTTCATGCGATTAAGCACATTTCGAAATTAACAAATAAACGAAAAATTTGCTAATGCAGATTTTTTTTTCACCGCAAAGGTTTGGTTGCTTATAGATCAAAATCGGAATTTATGGATTTATACGACCCGTCAATTTCATAGGACAATTCATTACTGGATGTTTTTTTAATGGTTTGAATATTTCATTAAGCGGTTGGTCAACGTCGGCAGAAACACAAAAGCGCATTTTGTGTTAGCCGTTCGTTGTTGGCGCGCTTTCCCAATTTCTTTAAATGGGCTATTTACTGCGTGACATGGATCGGCTTTAAGGCTGAAAATTTTTTCCCTCTTTTAAGCTTTACCGCATTGATTTCTATTTTATTAAATATTATCAATATTCCCGTTAAAAAATCGTTTAGCTCATTTATTAGCATCCATTCAGGGTGATCTTTTCGTTGAGAGTATCTTTATAGCATCATTTTATCACTGGAATCAAAAAGAATTTTTTTTTCTTTGAGAGGGAGACCTTTTCTGTCCCTTCATTAATGAATAACGAATCCATCCCCCCACCTACTTCTTCTCTTATTAAAAATATTTGTGCTGAAAAATTTGCTTCACATAATTATCCTTTACTTCCAAAATAAAATATTTCTCCTTACCTTAATATTCCAAAAAGAAGTTTTTATTCAAAAATTTCTAAATTATTCGATTGTTTAACATACATTTATATTAGAGAATATTGAAATAGATGAGTGGATACTGTCGGCCATTTATTAGGAACAAAAAGGAATGGCAACAAAAGACGCGTTGAAAGCGATACTTGAAAGGAGCAATCTGATCGTCTAATGGTCGGGACCATCGTATCGCCGAAATTTCTTCGGCGATTACCTCAGCCAGCTGTTTAGTTAGCAGTTTTAATTATTTGATTATAAAATTTGGCGGATATGGCGCATATAACAAGAAATTCGCCTATATTAGTTCTCAGTTTTGAGGAGATAAACCAACTTAAGTTGGTGCGTCAACGTTGGGAATTGTAGGTCATTTAAGTATGCCAAAAAATTTGCGTGCATTTTGCAGCCGATCGATGTGCATTATGCGCTGATTTTGATCCATAAAAGGGTTGTGCCAATGCTAGATTAGTTTCAAATAGTAATGCAGTATTGCTTTAATATTTATCGTCATGCTATGAAATTGGCTGCTATCGTGGAAGAAATCACAAAAAGCACATATTGCGCCACCTCTATTGGTCTGTTTTCCCATTTTTTAAAAAAATTCTTACAGTATAGTTTTTGCATAATAAACGTGTTAATTTATTTTTCCCTAATAAGGCATTTGTCGCCTCTTTAAGAAATACGAGAGGTTGTTTTCCACTTGTGTGCGTTTTCTTGTTGACTTGTAACGATTAGGACATGGCAACTCGTTTTTGCAGCTTGTTTACTTGATAGATCACATCACTTGTGTGGTCGAATGGAATCACCGTTAGGAGGAAATTTAAACCCCATGGAGGTATATTCACCAATGGATATTAGCGTGACGCATTACTAGTGAAGCGATATTTGTAATGAATTTTTCGCTATTTCCTCAATTATCAAGCTGAACTGAATTGGGCGCTGAATTCACTGCTTAGGGAAAAGATACGAATTACGAGCATCTTGTCATCGAGCCGATTGTCGTTGCGTGAGGTCTCGCTGTAATAGTGCAACTAGGCTGGAGAGGGAACAACGGGAATACTGGTGTAATACCTTTTATACTAACCACAGGTAACTATTAAGTAACAATAAGCTCAGGTGAGTTTTGAAAAGTTTGTGACAGTTGACTAACTCCAAAAGCAATTTGAGTGAAGCGTTGGCTTATTATTGTACGCTTTGGAGAGAGAAATGCTTCAAACGATTTGGTGATATTCTTTGTTTCATGCTCGTCTCATCCCACCCCCTCTCCTTCACTTTCCTCCTCTCTGGCCTCTCCCACCTTCCTCTCCTTCAACGCAAGACTACTCTGGTGACATCTCACCTCCTTTAATGGTGGTCAAGTGGTCAACAATTTCCTCCACTTCATAACTGAAGATCAACTGTTCTATGGAGATATAATTTGCTTGCTTAGTACATCTCTACAGTCGTCTTCTGTAGTGATGCTCAATGAGCTAGTAGTGACCAAGCGAGAGGGTACGCATCGACGGGAACGACGATCACATCGGGTGTTCGCAGATGATTCATGACGGCAACGAAATCAGCCGGTAGAAAAGCCAACGGATGGCTGCAAGGGCTATCGAGCATGACGGTTGAATCAATGCTGCTGAAGTAAGGGAGCTGAGCTGGACAATAGGAATATTATTCATAACAGATTATAATGGATGGACAGGAAAAGCAGTGAGCCACCCAGAATGACCACCGAAGTGATGACCGAGTGGGTGAGAGAAACAGTGAATAGTGACCACGCGGATTGATATGAAAGGACTTTCATCCGTGGTGGATGCGGTTTGGATTGGAGTAAAATGAAGCACTGTAAATGGGAAAATTGTGCCTTTGTGAGCGAACACTACATCGATGTGTTTTGCTGATTTCTATGTTTTTGAAAAGCGATAAGAGGGCGCGGCATGCGCTTTTTGTAGTCTCGCTCACTATATGCCAGCAATTTTGTAAATTGCCGAGAAAGTAATAAAATATAAACAACACTGTGCTCATTTTTCAACACATCCGACCATTCACACTCGCTGCATCCATTGGTACACCTTGAAGCGGATATAATCGTTTTTTTTTTGAAGTTTACGGGTTGTCATTCATGGTCATAGGTGTTCATCCATGAACGGTAAAGATGCTGTAGGCAGTCGACGATTGGCAATTTTTGAAGTTCATGAATAAGTGGACACATTGGCGTTCACCGAATGAATGCAATAGTGACCAGTATTGTCCATTAAATGGACACAATAGTGACCATCAGATCTTCCAAGTCCGCTTTCAATAGTTTCAGAATTGAAACTGCTGAACGAATAGACATAAGCGTATAGATATGCAAACACACAACGCTGCTTTTAATGCGCTTTGCAAATTCTAATTTATAAAAAACGCGTTTGCTATCGAATGCCGTTCATCTCGCGAATGAGAGATAGTTTTTCGTTTGCAGCGAATTGCCGCCCACTTCATGTCGCAACCATGAAAGTTGTCGTTGATACACATGGTGGGGTTTTTATTCAGGTTTAATTATTACTGAACAAACATGACGCATTTCTATTTACCACTTATTCGTTGTCCATTTGCTATTTATTGCACTTTAGGTAGTTAATAGTATTGTTGAAATAGATGCTATTGACTCGTTTATTCATTCACTTCCATTATTCCTGTAAGAGAGATTGGAGGTGGGAGAAGGGCGATTGCACGGATATTCATGTAAGAGAGATTGGAGGGGGGGGGGGAGGGGGAAGGGCGGTTGCAGGGATATTCCTATAAGAGAGATTTTAGGCGATGGGGTAGGTGCAGGTAATGTGAAGATCTGTTATCATTAGAAGTAATATCATAACGTTAGCAAATTACTGCAATAAATTTCCACCGGATCTCATCTTATGTTACTCAGGTAGATGCCTTCCAAGAGGAGACGTGATAAAGAACGTGGATATTCTTTTTTGTGGTAATCTTAGATGCTCGTATTGATGTTTGATGGAGGAATACTGAAATAAGAAAAATGCATGCTTCAGGTTCATATATCAGAATTAATTAATGACTTTTCATAGGATAGTTTCACTTCATCTTTCAATGATGCATTCCGGTTTGATGGGTATATCTGAGCATTAATATTAAGCTTATCGGAAAAGTTTATGGTAACACCTCACATTAAGGTGACTTTCAGGAAAATATTCCATCAACTGTTCCAGCTGGCCTATGACTTCAGGCTTCAAGTTTAAAATTATCCATATTCTAGAGGTTGACCTGAAATCTCTATTGGCTTCAAGGATTTTTCCGGAATCCGTAATGTCGTTTTTCTTGCAAAAAAATTTTCACTACTTTCTAGGCAGCATTCATTTTTGAATCGAATTGAGGGATATAATTGACGTGAATAATTTTTGTGCTCTTCATTTAGAATCTCTTCAAAGCATCTAATTTCTGAAATGAGAGGTGTTTTAGTCGGTATTCGGAGCACTGTGATCTTTGCGATAGAGATCCTTCCTGATGGATTCGACTTTTTTATTATGCAAATTTTCGTGCATTTTTTTCGCACAGTTATTCCACTTCCAAGTTTTTTCTCCTTCTTTTTGAGTTTTTTCCTCTCTCTCTTTTTTTTAAACTCGAAGTTGTATGTTTTCTAGATCAGAAAGTGAAAATGCGGTATATTGTTGAATTCCTTTTGCTCGGAAAATATATTAAAGGTAAATCAAATTTTAAATTTTTGTTTACCCGGTCCTTTCCTATACTCTATATTTTCTTCGGCTCTGTTAGCCTCCTTGATCATTCTCGTTCTTCCGTTACTCATTCCTTCTTTACCCGCTCTCTCCGCATCAACGTTCCCCATTGCAACTCCCTGGGAGAAAACCTACAGAGGTATTTGGGTTCAGATTGTTGCGTATTAATAAATGATTCATCAGTACAGATCACTGTTTGTTTTAGATCCGCACACACATGTCCCACCGGTCCGCTTTGGTTGACGTTGAAGCGTAAAGTTTTGGGTTCAGACACGTTGCTAGTGAAAGAAATATGTAACTCTTCCAGGGGAATTATACTCGGTTATAGAGCTTACTCTGGACAGCAGTTACTTTTATGCAGCACTTTGCAATTAGGGACTTCACTTAGCATCGTTTGCCTACCTGCTGTTGCAGTGTGATGTTCTTCGTTGTACGCTAGTGAATTTTGCATCAAAAGTGTTCATAACAAGGAGGAAGTGAAGTGGCATCAATATGGTCTCTTTGGTTTCTCCCACCCACCCCTCCACCGCCCTTTCGCCCAACTCCTCACCCGCTTCCACATCGTTCATCCATTCCCGTCAATCGATATGAGGTAATGGTCCTTACTTAGTGTTAATTGCAGGACTTGTGGCTGAACAGTTGGAATGGCGCCGCCGGGACAGTCGAGCAGTCAACCATTACCCTCGAAGGAGCTCACACTCTTCCGCAAGATTGTTGTTAGTAATTTACTTGTATTCACATTTCGAGCATTTCCGGTCAGTCACGTTCAAAAAAAAAGAAATAAATTTGAGGCATACTGAGCAAAAATTTGCTTAGTTATAATAATATGTTAGTAAGAATCGTCAAAATAAAGTGCCGTGAAATAATAGAATATTATGGGAGTAAAGTGTTATAGGAAGCAATACGAACTTAAAGGAAAGTCCATTTCATGTGTCCATATAAACGCTATGAAACAATCGTGCATATGAATTTAAATCGGTGTTGTCCATCTGAAGGGTTATTTCCGCTTCAAGATGAAATCTTTGCAGTTCGGATCGTTCGCGTAGGAGTAACGAAGATTTTGAATGAAGTTCTCGAAATATGATTTGTCTATGCTGACAGTGGGCTTATGTAGATCACTATTCTCTTATCAATGTTACAAGTCTGTCTTGAATGGCTTATTTTAGAAGCACTATGAGCACAAACAATATAAGAATGGTTTACGATATGCGAAGCTGATTTTATCGAATCCACAGTTCAGTGAACATGGAGGTCATTTTTCATTTCTTTTTTTTTTTCATTCTTTAAGAAAATATTATTTTTTAATGGCTTTAAACGGTTCGATCCGATTGACGGGGAACCCTATGAATAAGGCGTTACATTATGGTACGATGGTATGGGTGAATATGGCAAGGGATAGGCACTATATACACTTAAGAGTTTGCTAGCAGCAAAGAGAAACGCTCGCAACGATGGCGTTTAAGCGAGGTAGTTACATAGGACGATTTCGCTCGTAATCTCTCACATTCATCGATGTTAATCACTAAAAATCGCCATCTCTGCAATTATTTTCGCACTCATCGCTTTTTTCCACTCTAAAATGAGACATATTTTATCTAATGAAGTATTTTTTAGCTGCTAAACTTAGTTAATTTATTTCTATTTAGTATGTAAATTCCATTGGAAAATGTTGGAATGTTTTTGAGAATGTTTTATTCTCGTTGAAAGTTTGCAGTTGTGCGAATTTATTCATGAAGTTTTAGAGACATTAGCGATGAAGGGACTGATATTGAATTGTATGGGTAAACACGAAGAGGCACAAGAGAGCGTTAAGAGGGGACTCAAGGTGATCTTTTCTTTTTTTTTCTTACCTCATCTTGATTCACTAAAAAATTTCTAGTGCCTTTAAGCTTTAAATCTGTTCACATAGCAGAGAGAAAACTCAGTGAGTATTTAGTTCGTCACTCGTTTCTTGAGTTTTATTAATCCGAGTAAAGCTGAACACTTTTCCAGACAAATTTTGGCGGTTGTGGTTTATATATGTACCAGGCTTGTCGCCGCTGATATCTACTCCTTTAAGAATGTTAGAGAGAGGGGAAAATGGAGCGTCTACGAAAATGCGGTCTAGCTCTGTATTGATGGGCACAAGCAGTGTACGTACCCGTCTATTTTTTAAATTAATTTTAGGTCGTGATCGGTCTTGAAATGTGGCAGCGAATTCTAGTGAACACATTGTTATCGATTGATTTTATGTAATCATGCGGTGAAATCTCTTGCTGTCGACTCGTGGATGTTTTGAGAAAGCGTTCGAAATATCAGACTCACTCAGTGCTAGTCACAGGGAGGCGCTCGAAGTATGGAGCGGCCTGTGAGCAGCACTCAGTGCTAGGCGTTAAAGCCCACTTGAGTGGCCGCAATGGTCCGTCTCTTTAAGTAGCGAGCATGGCCACAGATAGACAGGCGTAGTTCGAGTTCCCTTGAACGGCTGTCAGCAAGCAATTTCAACATTGTGGGCAATGCATGAGGAGGCAGTGGGTAAGTGAGGTGTGCAGCTGGTATACGGGCAGATGTTGTTTGCAGGCAGATCTTCGATCGCACGTGTGCTGGCACGTGTATGGGCTGGTGCAGCGAAGTGAGAAGAAATACGATGAGGCGATGAAGGCGTACAAGCAGGCGTTGAAGCTAGACAAAGATAACATGCAAATCCTTAGAGACCTCTCTCTGCTGCAAATTCAAATGAGGGACCTTGACGGATATCGTGTAAGTTTTGTTGGTTGTCCATCTTGATGGGGCAAAGAAAGTTGCATTGAAAATAGTCCTGTGTACATTTGCTAAGCATATTTTTATGAACTAAGCAACTATTGAGATCTCCCCCGTCGGCTGTAAAACAGTAATGGGGCATCTTTTTTTCACCTAGCACTTGCATGGTTGCAGTAGTACCATTGCAAAATTAGCAATAAGTATAAACGGTTTTTGTGGCTTTGATCGTTGCAAAATTGTAAAATGGGAGCTGAGGGAGAAATTTTTGCGATATTTCAACTTTTATTGTCAAACACTTAACTAGTAAGTAAACCGTTGGAATTAAATAAATAAGAATAGAGTTGATTGTATGTTAAAAGGAGGGGTCACCTCTTAATTTTCAATAAATGAAAATTTAAAGGATTCACGCTATCGTCTCTTAATGTTACGTCCCCAACAGCGTTTCGCATGGATCGGCTATGCGACTGCGTATCATCTGCTAAAGGATTACGATATGGCGCTGAAGATTGTCAACGAGTTCTGCAATAATAACAAGGTTATAATTATATGCTACCTGCAAGAGACATATTTTTTAACGGTCGTCATTGATAGCAAGAATGCACTTTATTACCTTCGAAAGCAGGTTGTTAATGCACAGGTATTCCTCTTTACCTGATTTGAAGTATTTTCCTCCTCGTTCTCTTATGAGGCAGGCGTTATTTTCTCGTATGCTGTTAACTTAATTTTTAGTCTGCCGGCCAAAAACAAGCTCACCTCGATTTTATATACATCAGGCGCATAGAGGAGTCCTTTTGGTTTCGATGGAATGCAAGAAATTCCTTTAGATTTTTAGGTTTGATCTACAGGAGGTGCAGAAGATCTGCATAGAAATCTGGAAAAGACAAGATAACTTACAAAAATTAGGTGGAAAATCGAAAATAACGCAGAATACCGCAATGAAAATCAGATAAAATAGAGTAATTCACGAAAGTTGCTAAAATTGTAGTGTTGCGGTCTTTAAAAGTGGCGGCATCTTCTCTGTGAGATCGTAATAACAAATGTTTTCGCATTTATAAATCTATGAAAATTTTTATAATTAGGTTTTTATCTGGGAGTTTACCTGGAATTAGCGGATAGATGTTTGGTTGAGATTTTTTTAAAAACTCATCTGAACACCTGTCCGCCGATCTTATTATCTGAAGTATTTGAGAAAGAGCTTTTGTATAAAAATCTAGTTGAGGTTGAGAGCAGTGCCATTCTGGTTCCTCTCCGCTGTTTTTCCATTTGTGCTTTGTTTCTGATGTTGCGATGCGCAGTTATAAACCGAAGAAAGGCATAAAAAGCTATCTTGCAGAGGTGGCGCAATCGAATGATTCGTTTGTTTGATCATAAATTATAAGGCTTCTTTGATGCTACTGCTCTCTCCATCTACTTAGACTCGCCTCCCTCCTCCCTCCCCCCCCCCCCCCCCCCCCCCCCCCCCACCCCATCCCTCTATTCTTCTCTATTTGAGATGGGATTGCAGCGATTGATAACTACGTCTGAGTTTATGTACTTATGTTCGTTGAATGTGCACAATAAGCTCGAGATTTGCAGATGCAGTCCTCGGAGTACGACTTCGAGCAAAGCGAACTGATCCTTTATCAGAATATGATCTTGCGTGAGTCAGGGCAGCTCGAGCTCGCTCTCAAAAAACTCGAAGAAAATGCTCTCCATATTGTCGATCGTGTAGCCTATATGGAAACTCGAGGTAACGTTTTGACGAAATTTTGCAAGTGGCTAAATGAAAGCGGATATCAGTAGATGCAGTCTTACTCGCTAGCGAACCGGAAAGGCAAAATAAGGGTGGAAATGAGGTGTATTATGGAGAGGGGTTTCATATTCAGACTTCATATTGAGAAGAGTTGACATATGCTGCAATAATTTTTTTATTCTTGCATTGCAGCATAATTGAATATGTACCATGCTGTAACGCGCTCTATCGCCTCTTTCTCATGTGGTTTTGTGATCGGTGGTGCGCGAGCGAGATGAGGGTAGTGATGATCAAACGAGAGGTTCTTTTTGCTGGAAGGTCATCAGTTATAGGTGCTGAAATCTCGTTGTTGCTCGAATTAAAGCGCTAGTTCCAGATGTGTCATCACTAGTGCACAAAGGGTTTCGATTGAGGTGGGAAATCGACTTTTCCATTCTGTAGGTATAACTCTGTGTGAGATAAAGGGAACAGGGAGCGGGTGTGAATGAGGAAATAATTAGGAACGAAGCAACGTTTTATCAATAAACTGCTATGAAATATGAGTGTTTGTATTTGTTTTTTTTTTTGTGGTGCAGGAAATTTATTCATTGTAAAGTTTGTTGTTTTTATAGTTAGCCTAAATGATAACGGTTTTGATCAGTAGTTCTGGATCAGATCCTGCTTCTCCTTCTCTTTCTCTCCCCCTCTTTCTCTTTTTGTATCTGTCTCTCTCTCTGTGACCAGTAAATCAGCACGTAATATATTTTTTAAAAAAAATCTATTCAGGGGATTTGTTGATGCAATTAAACGAGCCGATCGATGCGGAACGTGTTTACTGGCAGTTAATCGAGAGGAACCCCGAAAATATTGAGTATTACAAACGCGTCGAAATGTGTCGCGGACTCGGTATGTACTTTCATTTTCATTGCAGAAATCAACTCACATCAATCTCAATCTTAAATATGTATATACCAATGACGTGAAAACTAGGAGGGTAAGGGAGATGGAGGAAGAGCAAAGAGAAGGACTTATAAGAACCGATCGGAGTTTTTTTCGTGCTTCGAAATGGCACATAAAATATGCGAAATACGATAGAGATTCTTTGATGGGGGAAGCATAGATTAGCTATTGTGTGTTTTGCTGATGAAACGGTGTTCGGGAATTGTTTAGCTTAATTGATCTTTATCAATTACACCATTTGCATTGAAATATGCACCTACTTTATGGCCATTAAATTTTATTCTCATTCCGTGGATAATATTTGTGTGTTTTTGTGACGCTTAATGAATTATGTTGCGCCGTAAGGACAAGTAAAATTCATTGGGAATTTCTCTAATTGCAAGGATAGGGATAAGGAAATTGAAAGGAATTGAGTGTTTCTAATGAGCGCCATTCGGCAAAACAATTTCCTATAGAGCTAGCTATGTAGCTATATAACCTTCCACTTCGTGCTCCTACTCCCTTGGCCACGTCTCCCACCTTCTCATTCCCTCATGAGGGTTCCTATAAGTCCTTCTCCTTGCTCTCCCTCCATCTCTCTTTCCCTCCTACTTTTCACGTCATTGGTATATATATTTAAGATTGATGTGAAATGTTTAAGACTGATGTGAGCGTACTCTTACATCATAAAATCAGATGTTATGTGAAGCAGTCTGCCCTCGGTTGGGGAGACCCCTTCGAGGATTTTATGGAGACGAGATTTCGACGAAGAAGTTTGAGGAGTTGCCGTCTTCTTCCCCATTTCCTCCCTCCGCTGTCCCCTTGCCGGTGACATCTCCGACGAGAACACCACCAGGGATAGGAGGTAGTGTACCACGGTATTACGAAAACGGGTTGCTTAAATTTTTTCGTTCATTTGGATAGAGAAGATAGATGATAAACTAATCGCTCGCTTTAATAAAACAGTTAAATCATTTGCAACGGAAAATACAACTAGTAGGTGACGTCATCTGATTTTAAAACGAAATCCCTTCAAATTCTAAAGCTGAAAGGTTTTTTGATAGTGCTAAGGGGTATGCAATTTCATCGAAAGCAAACATCGATGTCGATATTTCCGATCTTCGTGCAATAGATTCGTGAGAAATTCTTCCATCCACTGTGATGATATTCTCATGGAAAAAAAAGATTGTCTAAACAGTATTTTATATATTCAAACGTTTTTAGCGCTCGTCGAGGAACAGTGATAAAGCTTTCGACAGTCTGTATTATTTGTGATTTCCTTTTTCTTTACTATGATGGATGAATCGAAATTCTTGCATATTGCTTAGGAAAATGAATTTTATTATAATTTCGATGATTTTTCCGTTGAATTTTTTTTTGATCAAATTGAGTGATCAAGATGCTTACTATAGATAATAAAGATTGAAATACTATAGGAATATGGGGCGACAATATTACCCACGAAATATTTATAATGAATCATTTTAAATCATAAGAGATTGGAAATGAAACGTTACCCGAGGACTGAGTAGGGAATCAGTTCGTCTTATCCTGATTATTTAATAAAGCATTAAAGAAAGAAATAATGGAGGTGATATCCATTCAGAAAGGTAGGTAGTGAATTCCATAACGGCGTAATTCACTTTTTAATAGAAACTTTTTTAAAAAATTAATGAAATACTTCTAAGTGCTGATAGAGACGTCCGGTTGTTTTGAGAGCGATTGTGTTGTCGATGCGCAAAACTGTTCTAAAGTCCTGTTTATATTGCCTAAGGCGCAGTAAGGCCCATGCGATGCTTTCACGACACTCTCCTTGACAGATGGAATGTGCGGTATGAAAAATAGCACGGTGTATGGTTTTTGTAACTCGTCGCACCTGGTTGACCCATTTTGTGAGTATTCAATAGTATCGGATCTTTACTTAAACGTGAACGTTTTGTTTGATTTTAGGTGACGATGATATTGAGGAGCGTTATGCAATATATAAGAAAGCGTTATCGTTGAGGCCACGTGCTGCAACCCCTAGAAGAGCGCCGCTTTATTTCTTGAAGGGTAAGTTGATCAATTATGATGCACAGAGGAAAGCATATTGCTCAACTTCCGCCATCAAATGTGCTGAGATATTATGACTCACTAAATATTGTTTTTGCAGATTTTATTGAAGTAATTAATTCAATAATTACTAAATAGATAAAGGTGAACGATACGTTCACTTCGAAAAATATAATATGATTGAGAGCCGAGTGAAGGTGTTATGATAGCTCAATGAGAGGCTTATAGCAGTTAGTATGCGTATTCAGCGGTTAGCATGTGAATTCATTTCATGTCATTGCCTCATATTATTTAGAATTCTTGACCTTTCCCTGTGCAAGGCACCATATGAAGCCAATTTGATCGTCTTTATTTTTGAGTAAAACTGCAATTGTTTTGTCCGTTTAACCAAATTATTTGGACGGTAGTTTCTGTGCGGAGCCCGAAAATTGCCTTTTCGCACCTCCCATTTATTGAACTTTAGAGAAGGAGGGAAATGAAGTATGGTTTTATTGGCCAAAATATAAATCGACCGTAAACGAGTGTAAATTGATGTCATTGATGCGGAATGAACAGCACTGAGAATGCTTGCGATTTACATAAATACGCACTCAGGCAGCTCTTTATCGATCGTTCTTTGTGGACATTTGACAGCTCACTAACCACTTTGAAGTTCTGAAATCGTTTCAACATGTTTCAGACCTTTCAAAAGACTCGTTAACTTTATTTGAAATGAGTCGGCTTTATACGCTACACATCGAAGGCTGTAAACGATGAAATATCCGAGAAAGTGCGCTGAGATTTACTTGTTCATTCGTTTAAGGTGGACGTTCTGACAAATGGTTGGCAAAGGTGGATTAAATAACTGTTGGTTATGAAAGTGCTTTTGTTGGGTTGTTTGCTCGAATTACCCGTGGGTTTTCCTTATTTTTCCTTATTCTACAAATTTCGGTTGGTATCATTCCATGAAAACATTAGAGAATAGGGGTTGAATTCGAGCATTACGGTATTAGTTGATTGTTCAATCTGTTTGTTTCAGGAGCAGAATTCGAGAAGCAACTCTTGAGTTATCTAATAGTGGGGTTACGAAAAGGTGTACCATCTCTCTTCAAGAATTTGGTGCCACTATACACAGATTGCGAAAAAGTTTGTTCGATTTTATTTCTTATATTTTTGCATTCATGCATAGAATGAGCGAAATTATTTCTTTAGTCAACATTACTATAGGCATACTTCCTATGTAGTTACACTTTTGAATAACGTGTTCCTTCTGCGTTCTCGTGATGCCCAACTGATCGGAGAAGGAAAGAGGTGCGGTAGAGATTTTGTGGTGCTTCATCTCTTCGCTTACGAAGCTACTTTATGGGAGTGTAAATGTGAGCTTGTTTCATGTAGTTGTGATTACAGGGATATTTATCTTTTAGAATGATATGTGCCGATACATTTATTTTTGCATTTTTGCGTTCATTTGGAGCGTTTTCTTATTTTTAAGCTATGTGGTTAGGGAGGTGTAAAAGATTTTAAAATGGAAATCACAGATCGCTGGCCGCAGTGATGTTGTCTTTTTCTCACTGGAAAACAAAAGACCTATCGAGTTTAATTCGAAGACTATCAACGTCAGGAATGTGTTCCTATGATCCTTCCAGCAGTTTTCCGTTTTCAAGGATTTTAGCGGAACTTCAAGGATTCTTTAACAAAGTGACATGTTTAATGCGCAAAAGTTTTTTGGTTTTAATGGAAGTAGCAATGATAAAAAAATTCGCCCACATTGAGCAAAGAAAAAAGTTCGTTGATTGAGCACTTTAGTTTTTTAGTTTTTTCTCGGAGGTTTAGCGCTTCATCGGTATAATCCGTTTATCATTTATCATTAATATTAGTATGTTGGTATAGCTTTATTACATTAAAATGAATATAGTCACAATTTGACGTTGTTGAAAGGTTGTTCAATTTTGAATGCTTAATTCTAGGTGCAGTTACTTGAAAGGACTCTCATCGAATTTGTGAAACGATTGGAAGAAAATGGGTACAGAAACGGGTCCCTTGATGGTTGGTCTCTTTTATCTTTTAGGTATACCTGCTGTTTTCTAAATTTGCGGCCGGCTGATGTAATAAATAATATCAGTCATAGGAATATATACATAAATAAAAATGGTCAGTGTTACGGGTAGTGTACTTGATTTTGTGTTGAGACCATTTCGTGTAAAAGACGGTTTAAAAGTAGCGTTACGTCTGTTTTGAATTTACTTCCCTGAAGTGGATAATGAAGCGATCTGATTCTGATGGGGGACAAACGAAGTAGTGAATAGAAGTGCTGAGCCGAATGTTCAAGTAGTGGGTGGATAATTTGCAGCAAGCAATCTTACCGAGCTTATGCGTTGATCAGTGGGTAGAATCGATGAGCTAGCTTGGGGGGGGGGGGGGGTGGGGAGGGGGGTTCGTATATTGTGAAATTCGCTGAATTGTACTTCCGACCCCTATCCCAGGTATCCTCTCAAAAGATTGCTTAAAAATACTATGTGGAAGTATGAAATTTTAATTGCAGTTGAAGCAATTTGAAAATATTTTTGTTTTGTCTCATTTCGTATTATTGTCTCATTATTTGTATTAATAATTCAAGAACAGCTGTGCTTCCACATAGCGAAGCTCCTCATTACAAAACAATCGAGAGGCCTATGTGACAGACGCCAAAATTTGTTGTGAACGAGCGATGATGCATAGTTGTTAGTGGCGAATAGCACGCAGAGACTGGCTCGACTTTTTTTTTTTTTTTTTTTGAGGAGATTATACGATTGATGTGCCACCCACCAGAGACGTTATTCGACAATGAAACATGAACACTTTCGGAACATTAAATGCTTTTGTAGTCTTTTTGCGATGAATTTCACTACAGTAAATGTAACGCAATCTTGTAGTCGTGATATATTATAGCAATGTGAGAGGCTGAAATAAGCATTTTCGATTTCCTTGATCTATGCTTGAAATTTGCTTTTTATTATTGATGTTTTTTGCAGCAGTTTGAGGGATCAAATCACTATGGGTGGTAGGCGAGAAGGGGGGAGTGCACAATTTTGAAGATTATTATGGGCCATCTTGCTGAACAAATTCTCAGGCATTATCTGCTGAGCCAAGGGCATAGTTGAAGGGGATTCTTATGCTTGGTGCTCTTAAGTTCGGGAGGATAGAAGTTGATGAGATGGTTGAAGGGTATATTTGTGCAATGCGACTTCAACAATCTGATTTAGAAAGCCTAGTGGAAAGGGGATTTTGCATTGATGAACGGGTTGATTATTGCAGAGAGTGCGCTTCCGGAGTCGCCAACGACAGTGTTGTGGTTATATTATCTGTTGGCACAACACTACGACAAGTTGGGCTCTATACAACAAGCTCATACGTACATCGATCGTGCAATCCAGCACACTCCCACTCTCATTGAGCTTTATATGGTCAAAGCTAAAATATATAAGGTATGTCCTTCCTGAATCTCAGCGTTTATAATTTCTAGTGCATTGGCATATTCTGCTTGCACTCTTTAATGCACATATCTCACGTAGGCGGACGTATCAATGAAATGGTAATATTAATATTGTGGTTCTTAGTTAAGTTGGGGGTGGAAGTTCTAAGAGACTTTCAGTTCATATTGGGTGCACTACAATATAAGAGGCCGGTGTGTATGGAAAAAAAGTTGAATTGTATTTGATTATTTGAATGACTCTGATGTGTTATTAAAGTACAAATTTGCTTGCCGTGGCAGTCGTTTCAGTTGAAAGTTAGTTCAGTGTGGCGATGATTGGACTGCAGTTACGTCCATTACTGATACACTGATAGGGATTTGTTTAAGTGATAGCGGCTAATAGAGACTTAGGTTGAGCGATAAATGCTGTTTAGAGCATTAACTAGTAGTGTGATAGTTCATAAAGAGGACGCATTCAAATGTGATATGCAAATGACTTTGCATAAATGTTACTTTCGTCGTTGCACGTGTGCAGGCTTATTGGGACAAATGCATCATACCTGTTGCATATATTCGGCTCATTGAATATATTCATTTCACATGCTTGCATGCACGGCCAGTTGTTATCGAGCAGGCAGATTTGTGGAACTTGGCAGCGAAGCGAATAACGCAACAACTTCATGCTAGCTCATTATGCAAATGGCTAATCCGCAGACACAAATACATATGTATAGCAATAACTTTATGTTGGGGATAGATTGCATATGTGTGTTATGCCAGTGAGGTTGGGGTGGTCTTTTGCAGAGAACATCCTCCATATCCATTTCAACATATTTTTCGATATTGTATTTGTACACCTGGATTATTTTGAAACACTTGAACCGTTTGTTCTCCGAGTTGGCCGTAAAGGAAATTTCAGTTTTTTGTACGTCGTCACGACTCTTTATTTCTTTATCAAACCCTCCTCCTTTCTTTTTCAGCTGTAAAAGTAATTAAAAGTTGTGTTTGCACTGTTACCTATAGCAAGATGAGATGCATTAATTGCGTCATGCACTGGTATTTTTTTAACGAACGCTTCTGTTAAAACGTTGTTTAGCATGCGGGTGATGCGCGTGAGGCGGCGCGCTTGATGGAGCAAGCACAAGCGTTGGATACGGCCGATCGCTATATCAATAGTAAATGCGCCAAATATATGCTCAGGGCTGGTCTTATCAAGGAGGCTGAAGAGATGTGCTCCAAGTTTACAAGGGTTACTTTCTTTTTTGCTATTTGGTTCATTTTGATATATATATATATATATATATATATATATATATATATATATATATATATATATATATATATATATATATATATATATATATATATAGCCAGCATTTTATGTTTGTTTAATCCGAAAATTTGAAAAATATTTGTAATCGATGCTTTTTAGATTTTTTCGAGAATGTAGAAACCTGTAAATCCTCTAGAAACTTTATGGTACTATTTATGTTACTGCATTATAATAATAGTTGTATTGATGCGATGAAATTTCAGGAGGGTGTGAATGCATCGGCTAATCTTAATGAAATGCAATGTATGTGGTACGAGATCGAATGTGCTAAAGCATATCAACGTATCGCCAACTATGGTGAAGCACTCAAAAAATGTCATGAAGTCGAGAGGGTAAGTTCTCGAAAATTCAGATACTATTAGTTTACTAATGAAAACTTTTCTGTGATTTTAAAATCCAGCTTTATTGAGTGACTATGGTAACAAATTGCCTGTGATCACAGAATCGTCAAGTTTGCTATAGTTTATGAAGTTTTCGAGGTGATTAAACAGAAGAGTATGGTTTAAACCGTGGTAGTGATTGTGGCTTGCTAATTATTGGCTGTTATGAAATTAAGGGATGCGTATTTTTGAGGTACGTAAACGCATATATACTGATAGAACTGTAGGAGGAGATGGCTTGGGGGCTAATCAGCTCCATCGATCACTCAATAGGTATTGGAAAGAGGTTGAGGTGGCTAGAGAACGCCAATTTCGGATCGCCGCACTTTTATGATAACCGAATTCGTTAATTAATTTTAAGTGAATAAAAGACTAACTAACTATAATAAATGAATTTAATAGATTTGCAGACCTACGTATTCGTTAGCTGCTGCAAAGAACGGAAACCATTTAGAAAATAGTAACTGTTAAACGTGAAGGAAGTGGGCTGAGAAAAGATTGAAGTGAGAGAAGCCGATGCAAGGACGTGTTTCTTATTTTTTATTTTTATTGACACATTGGTGTTTCTTCTTTATTTTATTGAAACAAAGAGGTTAATGCGTGTTGCAGCATTTTGTGGGTATAGTGGAAGATCAGTTCGATTTCCACACCTATTGTCTACGTAAGATGACGCTAGTCGCATATGTGGAATTGTTGAGGCTCGAAGATGTGTTGAGGCGACATAGCTTCTATTGCGAAGCTGCTAAAGTTGCCATTAGTGTAAGTTATGTGTTGCCTCTTTTATTGACCAGCCTTTTCGTTCTGTGGATATTTTAGAGCATTGAGGTGAGTATGTTTAGATGTTATTGAGATCACTCTTTGAATTACTAAAAAAAAGTGAACAGTCGACGCTTTCTTTCATTTCTTTCTTTCATTCTTGCAGAAATCTTTTATAAAGCGATGTAATTTATGCATTTACTTAGGTCTCCATATCGATATGCATGTTATTTCTAGGGGGGGAGGGCGGGTGGGGGGAGAAGAGTGGAGGAGCAGTAAGGGTTTTGAAAATTTTAACACATAAGTAATTTGCGAATCGCATGTGGATTGCGATTAAGGAATATATTTTTGAACAGATCTGATGGACTCATCTGTTTTTTCCATTCTTGAGAAGAGAGTGAGTAAATCATTATTTGTAGGCTTTACTATGTTGTTATTACTTTCGAGTAATAAAGTGTAAGTGTTTAAATGAGTCAATGAGTATGAAAGTTCGAAGTGCGAATTATAGATCTATTTGCGGATGTATGATCGACCAGATGATTTCAATGAAGCGAAGCAAAATGGTGATGGGAATTTGAGTGTGTCGGAGTTGAAGAAATTGAAGAAGAAGCAAAAGAAAGAGAAAGCGAAAGAGGCACTCGAAGCTGCAGCCAAACAAAAGCAACACAACGCTAAAAAGGTTTCCTTATCGTCGATTGGTTTGACGTCTTTCATTTTCCTTATTTAAGAGAGTATTCTTTGAGAGGATTTTAAAGATTTTTTGATTTCTTTTTTGACATTTTCGATTGAGTGTATTCGCGAGGATGCTATCCTCTAATAAGACTCAACGATTTATTCCCTTAAGCATTTAGAAGTATTGTTGGATTAGGATTATTTCAAAAGATTTGTCGGTGATTGTTTGTTGTAACAAATTATATTTATTGATAGTTTCGCAGTGCTCATATTCACAGTGGTTGATTTTAAGCGTGATAGGTGTTTGAATGGATTTCATTCGGTGGAATGGCAAATAGTTCACCCATTATATATGAAAGCTATGCGACTTACCTTTAATATATAGTCTATAGTAATCGAGCCGACATTGTATTTTGTTATTATTTAAGTGATAGTAATTAGTGCATGCTTGCGCAGTGTTCGTTTCATGTATTCAAGTTTTTTTGGCTGAAGGTCGATGTGGAAGTGGACGGCTTCGCTCCAGAACCATTGGATGCGGAAAAGTTGCTCAAGGTTGACGATCCGCTTGAAGAGGCGAGCAAGTTCGTTCAGCCGTTATTGCAACTCGACTGCAAACAATTCGGCGCCTATATACTCGGCTTTGAGGTATACTACAGGAAGAAAAAGGTGAATATTGCACTTCTTTGCAATGATCTCATGGGAATTGAAATGTTACAACTGTTTTTCCATGTGATCACTATTTATTTTCCTTCTAGTTCGACGTTTTTAAGGAAGAATTAAGGGAGATCAGCGTCTTATAAATTTGCGTATGTACTTGGTATTTCAGCATTTTGCATATTGTAGGTAGGCTGGCCTTTCTTCATCCCCACTCCTCTCCCCGAGCCCAGTTAGAGAGGGGAAGGAGCGTTTTCACATATGTAGTTCTAACGTTTAGTTGTGCCATTCGTTTTCACCAATCGCTTTCCCGCGTTCTGATTATTTTTATGTATAGGAAGCATTCAGTGATATAAATGTCAATATAGGCATTTCGGATTTGACGTCGAAAACAAATGATTTTGCGAATTATTATTATTATTTTGCTTAAAATTATTCAGTTTCCATCTATTTTAAGGCTAAAAAATTTCTTTGAGGGATTAACATAACTATTTAGATGCGGTTTTTCTATGTTTGCATTATCGCCGTTTTTACTGGAGTGATTTTTTTTGAAATAAAGAGTGAGGAACATTATTCCTAATTGTGCAGTGACGGTTTTTTTTATTAAAATATTGTTAGGAGTCATTTTCAAATATTTGGAAACTTTGGAAAAATTTGAATATTTGAGGAGTTTGTGGAATCGTTTTTTGAATATGTAAAGTTCACTAAAGATTCGTTTAGTGTAATTAAAAAATATTTGTGTCTCCTCTCATATCCTGTTGCATACTATTCTTTGAGGTGATTAGCAAATTTTGATCTGGTTTTTAGACCGGGTTAATTAATTCATTACTTTATGGGAGCGATCGTAATGCTTGATGGATTTTTTTAGTTTCATTACTACATTGCCTCAGCTGTAAAGAAATGTTATATGGGATATATATTTCAGGTGCTATTAATGCTGCAATGCCTCAACAAAGCGTCACAATTGGATCCGAAGAATCCACAGTTGCACGTCGCTGCTGCAAAATATCTTCACTTCTGTTAGTTCCATCTCATTGTGCTTCTCTTTATTTTATTTATATTTCTTCGTCAAGTTTTAGTGCCTTTAATTATAGAATTCTGATCATTATATTTGAGTTAAATATTCCTTTGATGACCATTTCGGCGTCGAATAAGTTAAATACATTTGCTGAACTCGGATCGGGACAAACGCGTGGTAATATAGAGGTAGGTTAAGCCTAATCCAGTGTGGGTCTTAGTTGGTGGTTCACTTGCGGCAAAGGTTGCGTTTGGCTCAAATCCTTCATTCAGACATTCTTATTCAAAGATGTTTTTCTGCAACATTTTGCAGGTATGGGAATAAATTCGTTCATGTTATTTTACAGGTGCAATATTAGGCAGAGAGAATGACTTTCAAAGACGTAGCTTCCGGTTGCCCATTGCTTCCTGAAAATTCGAGGGATAACGGTGTCTCCCTCATTGTTGTATTCCTAATTAATAATCACCAATTAAAGGGAAACGTTTTGTATGTTCGCGGTGATTGTTGGAAGGCGACCGCTTAGAGCATCATGACAGAGCTTATCAAGGGAGATGCTCGTGAGTAATTGCTAAATATCGATGGAAATAGGATTACAGATGCAAACGTTCATTTGGAAGGTACGGTGGGTCAATTGGCCAGTGAACTTACGGATGTTCTGTTTCCGGCATCGAAATCGGCATCCGAATTGAATGCAGCGTTCAAGAATGAGCACATCAATTCACTGCCTCATAGACTTGCTGGTTCGACTTTATCCACATTTGCGATTTATTTTAAATGCTTGGAATGATTGGCACTTTGCAGAAATTACCGCTGAATGAGGAATTATTGTTCTCGATTTTAAAATCACCGAAGAGGTGAAAAGATATTTTTGTATAGGTATAATTTCATTATTAACCCTTAGTCGAGATCTTCTCTTAAGTGTTTTTGTCTCGAGGTTTTAGGAAAGGGGGGGGGGTTAGAATAACAGTGATGATAGTTGTTTTAAATGTAACACAAAATGGGGAATGAAGAGGTTTATTGTGATGCTGAATAAAAGGAATTGAGTAGGAAAAATTTTTAGTGGGAAGTAATATAAATTTAAATGAAAGGAAACTTTTTTGTTTTGTTGAAAAGATATTTGATGATTTTAATTGATAATTAATGCATTTTATTATTTAAAAAACGAGTTTTTTAATTCTTATGTATTACATTTAATAAGCAAAGAATTATTTAGTGGCCGAGGTGAATATATTGCTGGATCCGAAGAGTGCCGACGCGACCAAAAATTGGCTACTGAAATCATTGGATGATGATAAGTTAAGTGGTGTAACGTTGAAGACAGCCGAGCAACTCTATCACGGGATTTTGTATGGCAAATATGGTTGTTGGTCTGCTGATGAGGTTGTTTTAATTTTGTTGTGTTTTTTGATTGATTAATACCCTGAGGGGCCATTGACAAGAGTGGGGAGGGGTTTGCTAGCATCTCTTTTTTTTGGTGAGTCCTCTAACCTCTCTCCGCCTTCGATTTATATGTTTTCCCTAATCTTCTATTCTTTAATTTCCTTTTTGCCTTATTCCTTGCTGTCTTCTTCTTTCATGCAATAATAAATTATCATCTGATAGGTTCTTTGAAGTAATGTATAGCTTCCACGCCGTTCAATCTATTCTGTGTTGTTCTTACTGAAAGGTCGAAGGAGAGCCACTCAAAAGGGAGAAAATTGGTCTTGGCACATTGCCGATTACGTCGTTGAAATAATATGGAATGCATTTTTCCTTGAGGTTCCTCCTCCTTACGTGTAATCTTTTCTTATCTTCAGAAGAAAGTTCCCAGCAATTTAAGATTCTGGTCTCCCTCCGCCCCTTCCCCCTCCCCTCCCCGATCCCTCTCTCAAGATTCTGCGAAAACAGTCGAGCATTATGCATACATTGAGAACCCTTGCGGTCTTTCCACAGATTGCAGACGTCATTTCGTGGCCAAAACCTGTGGGAATTGAATTTCGAGCTCATTGCTTATATGATGATTTTATTAAAAGTTTATTTTGCATTTACGAGTTTTGTATTTGATAACCGAAATCTTTCATTTTCTTGCGCTTGTCTTAAATATTTGAACTGGGAAACTCTCAGAAATGATGGAGATGGAGTTTGCGGGAAATTCCGCCTCCAGTTGAGGAGATGGGGAGGGGAGGGGGGAGGAGGGGTATGCCCATGCCCAATGGACAGCACTGCTACCCTCAGTTGGCATAAAGAATTCTGTTGAAGCATAAAAATGATCCATTGGGAATGCACAATGGTGACGTGGGTAATCTCGCTTTTATTTTTTTAAATATTTTTAGTTCGAATTAAAGTCGGCTGCGTAACAGTTGAATGCTTCCCTATATTCATCGTTGTTGGAGCAGATCCCTGCAGTATTTTATTTCCAGCATTACAGTTTCGTATTTGGAGGGAGGGCAATGAGAATTCACGGCTGGCCCACAGTCGGACTCAAAATGAAGCGGTGCTCGGTAATTGGTGGGATCAGCGCCTCGACGCCATCTATGCCACTCCGCTCGCTCCCTTACCTTTGGCCTCGTTGTGGGTCTATTATCCTAAAAAGACAAATATTTTCTTACAAAGAAAAGATTCCTAATAACTGATATCATGCGTTTAAGATAACTAAGTTCCCAAAGAATATAGGTCTCGTTATTTTTCGTTTAACTTTCGCAGTCGGACGTCTCGCTGCGGTCCAAGAATTTCACCTCTCACGCAGCGATACGAATGCCCCGTCCGTCCCTCTTATGCCATAAGGAGTTCGTCCATCTTAGCAATGTCCAATTTTTGACTGAAGCTGACCGACTGCGAGTCCCATATTCATAGAGAACACAATGAGAATTTGGCCGCGAGTGGTCACTTTATGAATCGTTTACATTGAGTTTACCTCTTGGCATCTCGAGCGATATAAGAGTAGCGGTTTTGTCTCGGAATAGAGGAGTACCGTTACTAATGTCAGAATCTTTTCGACTTGTCTGAGATTCCGTGTAGAGGAAGGAGGGAGATGGTATTGAATCAGTTAATGCCTAAAAACAATTCTTCTTGATGATTTGAGCAAACGATCAATTCCGCGTATACTTTATTTATTATTAGGTGTTTTTGACAGTAATTACGAGCGAAGTCTATGCGATCGAAGGGCAGCTATCACTTTTCTATAGGTATTATTGGCTTTGCTTTTGGACAAGTTGGTTCATATTGCAGCTGGGACGAGCATTTTTGCATCTGACAGTAATCGTGTTGAAGATAATTTTCAGAGGGCGCAGTTAATAAAACGTTGTCATTATCTCTTCAAGGATGCGACGTTATTCGGTGGAGGTGTGGAACCGATATCTCGTGCTGATGGTGATGGCATACATGTAAAGCCGATCAATGAATAGACTTCATGGCCAGCTCACGTAGGATGATTGATTAATTGATTTTTGATGTGCGGAACGCATACCCCGCCCCTCATCTTTTGTCTCCTTCTTCACTCATTCGTTATTCATTTGGTAGCACAGCTCTTCGCATCCTCCACTTAATATGAGTATAACCTTTTTGGAGGGATTGGCCACTTTTTTGGGTTGGAGGGAAAGGAAGCGGAAGGGGGAGGAGAGAAAATGAGCATGAAGGCCTCACTAATTCGTTATTCTATGCATCTACTAGTAGTGTAATTTTTCTTTCGCTGAATGAAGTGAAATGTTGAAGAGCTTCGCCACACTCTTTTCTCTCGTTGTTTTTTGATCTGATATATTATGTTTAGTCTTGTCTCGATTAGCCTTTTTTGTGATTTATGCTCGCTTGATGAATCTAGCTAGTTGGTGGCCTTTGTAAGTTTGTCTCTTTCCATCCCTCTTTCTCGCCTCGCATTCTTACCATTTCCATTTCTTTCTCTCTTTCTCTACTGAACCGTCGTTCATCCGGAACTGCATTCTTCGATCACGCAAAGGGTGGGGGTCATGACAGTGATGAAGGAATAAAGAAAAGGAATTTGTGACGATAAGCGAGCGATCTTGTAGAGTTGTGCTGCAACAAAGACTTCAGCTATGCGCTAGTTATATTCATTTACAATTTTTTAGAAGGGAATAAAATTTAATTTCCGGAATATTTTTATGTGATAGCTGAGTGAAAATGGATGAAGGAGAAGGGAGCAAAGTTTTCCCCGAATCCGTTCAAAGGAGCGACCTCTCGCTTGTCTTTTATGTTAGCAACCCCGCTGCTATGACTAATTTCTCGTCTCAGCGCTTCGAAAATATTCTTTTAGCTATAGCAATCTCTTATTTTGTGTCCGCGTTTAGTAGAAAATAACCTGCGATTGTGTCGTAAGCGAGAATGAGCGTGCGGGCATTGAAACTGAGGTCACAGAGGGTGTTTTATTCGTGGTCGGGGTGCGGTTGAGGCTGTGGGCTCGGCGACCCGTTTCTTTCGAAAAGCTCCGACCCTACCACCTTACTTGTGGAAGTTAGAAGAGTGGGGCGGCCCTGATGTTCTAGAGGTCAAGGCTGTTGAAGGGCAGAAAATTGCTGTTGAGTTCGAGTCCTTTAACTCTAATTCATTTTGAGCATCAGTGGCTGCCAACTATTTGTAGAACAGCCTGCGTTCTTCGTGGAGATAATATACTTAAGAGCGGTGTCAGCGATATACTCGATTTACCAATGGGTGGGACTAGGTATTCGTCGAGTTGTATGGTTTAGAGAAGGAATAGAACTTTAAACGCCGAGGTTTCGATTAAACGCAATCTTACCCTTCTCACCTTCCAGCCCAGGTTTACCCCTTTTAATTTCCTAGTTTTTCGAGAATTCTATTGTTCGTTATTTTAGCCATTTATATCAATATAGAAGTCAAATATTTCTTACACAATGAAATGCAGTATTGAGCGGTAATATTATTCTAAATAGTCATATCTCAGTGGTGAGCTTTGATATCCCTCTCTGGTTTATTTGAAGAGAATACCGAAAATTTTTTCGTCTTCGAATGATTTCCTGTCAGATTCTCAAAAAATTCACAAATTTCCGGTGTCTATTTATCGCCGATTGCGATCCAGTCGCGAAAACCTTGAATTTTGCTAATACCCTCACCGTCTTTTAATTAGGAGATATATGAGGATTGCTTGTCGATTTACAGGTGCAATTCTCAGAGATTATTGTTCGATCTTCGGCTACGAATAGAGAACAGTTTAGATAATGGCAGTTTAAAATGGTCTATGGGAAGCATCGATTCATGATTGCTATCGGTCATTGCGTTCTCTGAGTGTTTTCCTGTCTGATCCATTGCTGCGAATGTTGCTCTCTCGGCTTTTATCTCTGTTATCGCTATGATATTTTTATACTGCTGAGTTTTTTTGGTAAATATCGTTGTATATGACCAGAAGATGGCTCAAACCTTTCGGTGAATTTGCTTTGTCCTGTATTTTCTCATAATTTTATGAATACCTTCCCCCTCCCTTCTAACTCGACTTCCCCTCTCTTCTCACCATCCATCCTCCCATTCCCACACCCCCCCCCCCCCTCCGTTCCTCTCCCATCTTTGTACCGTCGCTTAGTTCCCTCACTTATGTCCTCTCTTAATAGTTGTTTCGAAGAACTGTCTTTCTTTTAGAGAATGATGGAAGCAGTGCGGATTTTTTGGAAAGTGTTGGAAGATTTTTTTTTTGAATTTCTATTCGTCTTCAATCTCGGTTGTCTCTCTTCAAATATTTCCAGCTGTGCGTTGGATTGAGTCATCTTGGCTATTATATGGTTAATGCTTTCTACTTTCTATAATTGTAGTAATTCTTGTAGTCATGGTTTGAATTTTTTTCTTACATAAGAGGGTGTGCGGATTTTACTTCAGAAGGTAGATGAGAGTAGGTAAATCATGAGGTAAATTATAGCCCGATAGGTTAAAAAGGAGTTGTAGAGTTATGGGTATTTGCGAGTTTGCGGTTCGTTTAGATTGTGATTTAATTGTTTCAATAGCACTAATTATCCGCAAGCGTTTATATTTCGATGGTTTTATACCGTTGAAATGCATACCTGAAATATAAAATGGTGCATATATTGCACTCAATATGCCGATACGGTCTATGTAAAGACATATAGTTGGCTCTTGCAAATGTACCTGATTCGACTACTCGACGTAAGGATACTCTGTAAGTAATTGCTTGCTGATCAGTGGTGATCGTCCGCTTAAGGGATGATCGGTCACTTATTGATTTGATCGGGTTGCGATCGGCTTTTAATCGGAGTTGATTTCGTTGTTTTCTTTTTTTTTTTGAGGAGTAAATCTGCTCGAATATGACGGCAATAGGCTGTTTTAATGAGTAGACTAGAATTGTTTTTATTCGATGATTTGCTGTGCACAATTTCGTTTGAGGGGACGCATTTGCTTGTTGTGTTCCATTTGCCTTTTTTGCTCAACTATGTGTTCTTGGCGAATTTGTTTGTTTTCTTTCTTTTCTCCTGAAAAAAAAAAAAAAATGAGGGAAATGAGAGACGTTTCATTTTGCTTCAAAATTAGTTGGCCACATTGATATTGATCACCTCATTAAAATCCTCTGTTATTGAAAGCTTTCTTTGTGGATTTTTTGTTCTGTGAAAATGGCGTATAGTTGGAAGGGGGAGGGAGAAAGGAGGGGAAGGTATGGGATTGGGGTTGGGATGGGAAGGGGGAAGGGATGGAATGGCATCAATCGAGACGGGGAGAGAATCAAGTTGAAGTGCCAAAGTTCTGTTAACAACAACACACATCAATGGATTTCTATAATGGATATTAAGAGTTGTTTTTTTTTTATTGGCTGTATTTGTGTGCTGAATAAAGTTGTTGCTAATTGAATCGTGATTCGCTCTTCGTCGCTATTTATTGCCGTTTATGTCGTTTATCAATTCGCTCTTCTCATATCTCTATTCAATTTCCTATCGTTTTATTATAATTTAATTCCATTAATTCAATCCCATGTATTAAACGGTTAGAAATTAGATATAGCTTGCATATTTCTAGTGTTGTGTTGAACCTTGGCGCATTGAATTTAGAGTGTAACTGATATAGTGGAAAGGGATACGTCGACTGGTGATTATATAGAGGACTGAGGTGTTTAGCATTTTCAATGGTACCGGGATCAGTAGAACGGGCAAAGGAGGAGGCTAGATTGGGTACAGAAGAGAGGAACCGATAAATTACTGCAACTCTATCGCCACCCACAACGTTGAGCGATGAAGTTGTTGAACTTTGCCGAGTATGAATTCAATAAATGAGAGTTGAGATTACCAAATTTGATCAGATATTACAGTCGATAAGTTACGTCGTGCTAAGCTTAGCTCATTAGGTTTTAATTATTACTGGTTTAATCAGTTATTAGTAAGTTACTGAACGAAATTACCATTTGTCGGATTAATACCGCAATCAGATTTGCATAAAATTAAGTAATGAAATCAATCGATTTTCACATATTGCTGCAGTTAGAGGGGATAATTATATGAGGAGGGTAATCGTCGAGTCGTCGTACCACGGTCGTTTTGATTTATTGAAATTGGGGTGACGCATTTGTCATGCGTTCACTGGCAGTCATTTTCAATTTGCGGCGTTTTGCATTTAGTTTTTATTATTTGACTTTCACTTGACGTAAGTGGTGGAACATTATTCGAACGGAAATGGGGTAATTTCGGGGACGGGGATCTAATCGTATCGTCGACTTCTTCGACGTTATCGAAGCAACCCAACCTCCTTTCCACCTGCTCTTGCCCATACGCACTCCCACCCCACCGTTTTATAAGCCTGTTCATAGAGCCATGTGGAAAAATCCATCTAACTTTTGAAGAATTTTGGCGATCCGTAACTAATAGTTCCGGCAACGTTCCGGGCCCGAGTTGTTTCCTATTCCATTATCCGCGGTATCCGTCCTCCTTCGCTCTTTTAAAAGGAAATCCTTAATTTCAATCCAGTTTCCTTTGTTTAATCATTTATTATAAAATAGATTCATGCGAATGCATGTTATGTTTAGAAAGGTTTTTATTAAGCCAATATTAGGATCGTAGTTTTGCATCATTTTTGACTCTTTTGATTTGTTGCAGCACACATAAACAATAGATATGATGTAACTTATCTGGGATTCTGACCTTCGACCTTGAAAAAGCGTTTGAAATATCCTGGATGTTGGAATGAACGACTGTCACTAAGAATTCATGGATTGTTCTACTTCCTGGAGTTGGAAGGGGAGGAGCGAAGGGGGGCCACGTCCTAAACGTTGGAGAAATCGCTCAACCTTAGTGGGCAATGATAGAATGTCGTTATAAGCAGCTGCAATTTGAGTCGGTACAGCACGTGATGTGTGTCATTTTTTCTAAGAGGTCATTTCCTCTATGGTTTCTCAAATAAAGAAGTGGTTTAATTGAACCAGTTGTAGATGTCTTCTCCAAGTGGCGAGCATTTAACGACATTTGATGAGGCAGATGAACGAGCTAAGCTACCGGCACTACCAAAATCCGTTAATAGCGGCAAGGTTGGTGGTTTTCACTCATAGAAACACCGCACTATGAATCAGAGAGGTAATTTGCGCAGATTTTCACTCCAAATGATCAATTTTAGTGCAATTTTTATGAAGCAATCAAATTTTAGAAGTTTTTGGTGATAAGAAGAAATAAGTTTTATAGAGGTATTTATAATTTGCTGATTACAAAAAATTGAGGTAAAAGAAATGTTTATTCGCTAGCACTTTAGAGTACTGAGCGATAAACGAATATTGTTGATATTTAGAACTTAAATTAATCAAATATTTTAAAAGCGGTGAAAGGCTGAAGAGCCACATAGGCAGATTGTCTTCTTGATTGAGATTTTCTAGATAATATCCACTTGTGGAGAATATTCGTGGAACGATCATTATAGGATCTCTTCTCCTTTATTCTGGATAGGTTCATGGATCAGATTTCATCAGTAAATTCGCTTGATGATGTTGCCATAAATTTAGACGGTGAAAATTTCAAAAAAACATCAGTAGTATTTGTTTAAAAAGAAACCTCACGTTTTAAAAGCAAATTTAAAAGTATTTCCGATCGTTTTATTCACATTTACCCCACTCAACTCGTTTTAATTAAAGTAATTAGCGAGTAATCAAATAACTACATAAATAAACAATTGAAGAAATCAGCTCACCACAGAAACAACTGAAAATTTTTGGGGATGAAACGAATAGAATTATAGGTAAATGTAAACATTTTAGGCAACGAACAATTGAAATTATTTATTGGCCTGTTCACTGATGGGCACCGATTATAATCAAATAAAGATGCAATCATATAGCGTGAAGGAAACTTCCTTCATAGTATATTCCTGCACGTTTATATGACTGCATAATTTCCATTTTATTCCAAACATTCACCTCTTTTTTAATCGGCTGAGTTTTTTTTTTTTTCATTCGTTTCGTTCGTTTAAGTTTCGAGAGTTTTTTTGCTCATTTCTGTTTTTTTTTTCCTCAGAGAGAAAAAGTCGAAATTTGCTTCATCTGTCTTTTAATGAAACCGATTGGCTATATTCGATTTACTGTGAAATCGATTCGCATCACCAATGAAAAAGTGTATACTTTGCACCTAGAAACGTTAGCGTTTTTGCGTAAAATCACCGCGTATTTGAACTCTCTCTTGAGGGAATGCCAAAAAGCCTCTCGAAGCAGAATGGAGGTATTGGTACTTGTGGGGAGGGGGAGGGGTTAAATTTCGAAATAACTACATTTAGTTCTTATTTATGAGAACGGGCTTATCGGTTGCAGTTTGCGCACTATCGCGCAAACATGCCTTTATTTTGTTTCTTTCTGTTCAAGCTTCGTTTGGTTTATCAGTAACGAAGCTTTGAAGTTTTAGAGAGGCGCTATCGAGGAGAGGGATTGTTAGTGTTCGATATTTTATTATTATTGCTTACTCCTACCCTCATTTTTATTTCGAGTGAACTTCGGTCTCCACAAATTCGCAATATTTGAGGAGACTCAATTTCATTCGAAGGTCTTCTGAATCTCGCATAGGTTTTTGAAATTTAGTAAGGAGGGGGGGAGGCCAGGAATGGAAGGAGGGGTCCGAGTGAGAGCATTAATTGCCAATTGTTCGCTCGTGGAGAAATTTGGGAGAATCTGGCTGCAGAGTTTGAAACTTCTTAGTGCCATGGGAAATTTGTCCATGGAACTGGTAGTGGGAGATGAAGGGAAGGAGGGGTTTGCCTATTTACGTTTGTGAGTAAACGAGGGCTTCAGTTTTCGGGATACGATAGACGGTCCCCTAAGTTTATATATGCTTAGGAGTGAGTCGTGAATGCTTATTATTTGTTCGATAACTTTATTTTCAGGTGGTGCAGTTGAGTGCTAAAAAGTTGCAAACTGTAAAAGAGGTGCGTACAGTTTTACCGGAACAGGAATATTTGCATAGATTGCAGAAGATTATCGTACGCGACTACTTCCCTGAGTTGCCCAAATTAAAGGTAAATTGAAGTGTTTGTTTGAGGTTATTCATAGAAATGTGCCTCACCGGATTGTATTGATTGAAGCGAAGTTTTATGCTCATTATAAACACACCTGTGTATATAAGTGATCGTCACCTTTGCAAAGTTGCCAGTCACCATCAAGTTTGCGAGGAATTTTGAGGGGAATTTGTTGATTATAGGAAAGTACCACGGATCCTGGTCCCTTCCATAAGTTTAGAGGGAAAGTGGAAGATGTGATCAGATCAAAAGTGAAGATGATCGGAATAGAATTGCTTTTGAGTATCACAGTGATGTCTCGGTAGTCAACATTGACGCAAAGTTATAATTAATTCGGCTATAGTGGAACTGCTATCACTGTGCAGATTCATTAATTATGTTGTCTTGCATTTATTTTCGGAGATCTGAATTTAAATATTTGTGATGAATAAATTCGATGATCAGTTTTTAGCTGCTGATTATGTGAGTTGATTTTAGGCACAAAAGGAGTATCTTGATGCGGTTGCAGCGAATGATTTCTCGAAAGTTCGCGAACTACAACTTCGATATAGTACGAAAAGAACCGAACGACGAACCTCACCAACGGCACGACGACGAAGTCCGGATGTTTTTGATGCGGATACGCCTGGACCGAGTCGTCCATCTGGCGATGTAATGGATTCGCAGCGAAGCGATCTTTGCAATCGCATGGGTGACAACGAAGCAGTTAGTGTTTGTTTTTTCATAAACGCAAATTGGCCCTGTGGAAGTAGTGCAGTTCATCCGCGTTTGGTTCGTGAATGCGCTTATTGGCCAACATGGTGGATGAGGTAGAGTTCGCCCGATCTGCGGTTGAAAGGGGATACGTGTTGTGGATTGACTGCTGATTATGCATAGCTGGACATTATTCCATATGGAAATGAGAGTGGGGAAGGCTCGAATTTCAGAAAATTGTGCGCATTTTAACAGAATGAGTGCAGAGAATGTAGAGAATGTGGGAGGCAGTTAAGGTGTTTTTTGATTTTGTGAAACAATTTAATTTCAGTTGGAACCGATGGAATTTGGTACATTTGCTTCTAAATGGGTATGTATATAAGGATTAAGGCAGATCTTTGTCTTGTCTCTTTTTTTTTCGAGATATCACCAAAAATATTCAAATTATGCATTTCGTGGTTTTTCATCACGAAGGCCAAGCCGTCCAATAGTCCTGAGGAGGAGGGGAGGCTAGTTTCAATAATTTAGCTTAGCTATAAAATCGAACATAAAACGCAATCAAGGCGATGTCAAAAAAGTCTATAAATAAGCGATTATGTCGTAAATGTAAATCGTCAAGCAAAGTGCGCTTCTAAACAAATGAACTTTAAATCTGTAAATGAGCCTGTTATTATGCAAATGAGCCTCATTATTTTGTTTATGCAATTTTGAACTTGAGGCTCATTTTTCATCGCTTCCTTCTACGTATCAATTAGCCAATGAAAAGTAATAATAGGAAATAATGTTTGAGAATCTTTTCAAAAATTCGATAAACCAATGCATCGATTATTGTTGTGCTGTGCCTGGTTCCTAGTATTTTGTTTCATCTAGAAGGGGGGGGGGTGGTTTTAATTGTAATATTACGGTATTTACTTTCTCAAGTGGAACAGTAAAGTATATCGATCTCGTAACTGTTTTTAGTATGATGTTTTGAAGAAAAAAGAAAAGAAGGAGGAAGACAAAATGACGGTGGATTCGTATCTGAATAAATACACGAGCGAGGATAACGCGTCGTTCGAAGAGCTAGCAGCATTGCATCTAAAGAAGGAGCGCATACGTAATGCTTGGATGTACGAAGCTGAGGAGAGGCACAACAAGGAGTTGGTGACGAGGGGTACGGAGCCGATAAAGGCCGCCGATGAGCAGCTTATGATCGCATCTGCGCCCGGCACGAGTGATGGTTTCTTTTATTTTGAATAAATTTTTTTAAATTCATTTAGCAACAACTTCCTGTGAGTAAATTATTCAGATATTTGTGCGTAATATTCTTGTTGGAGTAATTGCAATTAATAAAGCGATTCGGCGCGAAATTCGATACATTTGAAACAAAATATGCTAATTACAATAATTGTCGAATTTGATTTCCTGAATTGAAAATTACTACTCAAGTGGGTTAATTAAAAATTAGGCAAGTAAGTTGTATTGTACGCCCATCATATTTGTATTTAATAATGATATTTTTATATGATTAAGTGTTGATTCGTTTGGCCAGAATACTCTTAACTTTTCAAAATCTTGCACCTTTTAATGGGAATATTTCTCGCTTTTCCCGGGAAATAGTGATTTTCCTTCAGCTTTCTCTGCAGTTGATGGCAGTAGTGAAAATCATTTAAAAAGCAGCCAATATTTATGTAATTTTTCAAGTTGGATGTAAAAAAAGTTGTTTCAGAATTTAGCATCGCCACAGATTTTGAAAAAAGTCTTTTAGTATTGGGTGAATTATTTTCTCTTTCATTTTACAATCGATCACATAATGTATCTTAAGCGTCTGTAATGGAAAGCTATATTATTTATTTGAGATATGAGAAGTAATATTTATTTTAGTTTATTTTTTGATATATTTGATAAAACGCACTTAAAAGAAATAAATTCAGAGAAGCCGAAGGATTTGGATAATTGGACGTATAAGGCGAGAAATGCGGTACTTTTTGATATGGACGAAGTGCCATTGACAATCGAAGAGCACATCAAACGGCAAAAGATGAATCAAAGATTGATCAATAAAAAGGCCACTCGCTTCTCAGAACAATCACGTGTCGAGCCAAATCAGGTATGTGATTTGTGTATTTCGATGATTACCGGACGGGAACGGTATAATTATGACGATAAGACCGGAAAATTGATCGGATTAATGTTTCGGAGTGAATGTGAAGGAGGTTGAGCCCTATTCTCGATATTATGGCCGCTGAATTGTGATATTTTAGAGCTGCGATTCCGAAATTTTTCGTTCAGAAAATTTGGCAGAGAAACGGGTAGTTTACACGCTGAAAATGCATTATCGCTTTCCTCAGAAGGGAGATAAAGAGTGGGGCGACAGGTTTAGAAATGTTGGCAGGATGGAAATGTGTGCGTTTCTGTGTGCCTTTAATTGTAATATCGCTTATTGGACCATAATAGGTGAAACAGCGTCAGAATTGGATATCAGAGTATAGCTGATGCTTTTTGCTTCTGAGGTTGGATTCTTGAAAGCTTTACGATCGATTATAGCCTAAGGCTACAGTTATTCTCTGCAGGGTTCAATGGCGCGGGTGGCAATGTTGCAAGCAGTAAATCAACAGGGTAAAGTGGATATAAGTGGCAAGGAAGTGGGCACTATTAAGGCATCTTCACTCGATCTTCTCGCAACTCCTTCTCCGGCACCTGGTATCGTTTCAAGAACCGTTTAATAGGTTTTCTCTTAAGATATAATGCAGTCTTCTGCTTGTCCTTGGGTTACCATTCCATGAGTGCAAAATCGCTTAACCAGATGTTACAGAATAGTTAGCAGTTGTGTAAATAAGTAATGAAAGGGATCCGTTTATTTAGTGGTGTGGAGTACTCAATTTCTGTGAGATAGAGCACGGTTCTCTAAGCGGATAATGGTCAGTCCTAGCAATGGCTTGATGATCTTAGTGTTGTATGGATAAGAGTACTAGAGATCATCAAAACCTTTCTACTTTTTAGCTAGGAGTCGTTACATCTCGCAGTTGAATCGTCGAAGGTGATATTGGCAAATACTCCTGAAAAAAATTGGAAGCCCTAGATTTAGGGGAGGGAGTCTGCTCATGTTTGTTGGAAAGCGAAGCGAGAGCTGGCATTCGAGCGTGACTAATAGTGAGGCATAAATTTGCATGTAATAGTTAAATGGGATGATGGTTTGTCGATTATTTAGTAATGATATTGCAGGAGTTGAAGATTCTCCGTTCATGACGTGGGGTGAAATCGAAGGCACACCATTTCGATTAGATGCATCGGATATGCCGATTACTGGTGGTGATAGTGCTCCGGCTTTTAAAGTTTGTATGATGCGCTTTTTTGAATTTATTATTTCCACTCATTTTTAGTGTTTTGCTGTTAAATTTCGCTTTTATTAATTTTTGTTAGTTACCTTCGTGAAGGGTTCTATTATTTTTGTTCTTTAATAGGGAGCTTTCAGTTGATAAAGAGTGATAAAATGAACTTTGAATGGGAGGTGAGCAATATTTAATAGTGTGTAGAGTGAATGGATTCTTTTTTCCGAAGATCCCAGTGATTATCGATGATATTCTTTTGCGACGTTTGGGAGAATTCATTATTTGCTTCAAGTTATAAAAATAAATTTCTATACGAGGCATTCAATCGTCTTGTAGGGAAATGAGTTGAAAAGATTTCACTCGAATTTAGGTTGATTGATGAAAGGACATAACTGAATTGATATAAAATATATGGAGTATCAAAAAGGATAATTGTTGCCTATTTTATTAGTGAAGTGACTTGGTTGAAGTGCAGTAATATTATTCACAATTAAAGGATTTGTTGGTTTATTTGAATACCGTTTTGTTATAAAATAGATTGTTCGATATTTGCATAATTATGGTGCAGTGAATTATTGTTTATGTTGCAGATACCGGATGTTCCGGTTCGTGAGAAGATAGCACAAGAGATGACTGAAATGATTGCAAAAAGATATCGAGATAAGAGGAAGGCTGCAATTCGAGAAGTCGAAAAACATCACTCGTAAGTGTTTCCTTTGTTTGCCAATTGGGAATGAGTGCTCCATATTGATGTAAAAACTAATTTTTATATTACGTTGAATGGATTTGAGGAGGGGAATTGGGAATAATGAGTATTCGGCTATACACATAGTTCCTTCAGCTATATCCTTAGTCCCTGCCTGACCATCCCGTATGTTAGCCTGAAGAGGTGCTAAGAGCAGTACACCCTTTAACTCCTCACATTAAATTTAATTGTATCTAGGTGCTGTCAATATTGGATAGAGAGGAGTTGCTTTATTAATGTTGGAAAGTGGAAATGTGGAATATAGATGTATTGTAATTCTCGTTCTATCAAACGATGTCACTCTTGCTAAAGCCGATTTGTAGTAGTAAAAGATTTACTGGACGATTTCAATGGACTGTTACTATTTCAGGAGCCTTCCTTGTGCTCCTTGAATGTGGACCACGAAGAAACAGAGATTCCCTTGCCCATGAGGCGTTTCTTCGTTAGGCTGTATTTCCGTATAGGTTTTAGATAACTAATAACTAAAAAAGAGAGGAGATTTTATTAGAGGGAAAATTGCTAGCAGTTGGTTGTTTTAGTATGAGTAGATTTGTTCATTAGCTGGATAACTGACTGGTGGTTTTCTTTAATAGAGATGTCAGTAAAGTAAAGAAACACTAATATTGCCGGTTCAGAAGGACACCAGGCTTCGGAACGGCACGGAGTACGGGAAGGCTCTCGATGATGTCACCTGCGGCAAGACGCCTCGCCACGAAAGGATTGGGCATACGACTGAATTCAGACAAAGCCCTTAAGGCCAGCTATACACCGACGCGGGCGAGGTATTTTACTCGTTATTCTTGTTTGACCGTTAACTTGCTTTTCTGGGGCTATCGAAAACTATAAAATATTCCGGCAAACCAGGTTTCCTAGTGGAAATTTTCCACATTGATGCATATATGCAGAGTGTTGCATAGTGGCAACATCGTTTGTGTGTGAATGCGTATAAGTCTGTTCGTCCGTATGTATGTGTATTTGTGACTATGGGACCACTGCGGATATGCTTAAGTAAATTCTCTTGATGTAGACCAATCCATGGGATGAACCTCTACACTAATTTTAAAATTCACCGACCACTTTGAAGCGAGTTGCGAACCGGAAGGCATGTGAAACCGGAAGGAAATTTATGTGGATGTTGCAACAGTCGGGTCGCAAGGAGAGAATCTTTGTATAGGAATGTTCAGATCGTTGGACTGTGATTGGTCGAATGTACAGTGAAGTAATGGTAGAGGGATGATCGAATTTGTCAGAAAGGTGACAGAAGGAGAGGTTGAATCGGCTGTAAAAAGATAGCCAAACGAATAGTGGAACTTAATGAAAAAAGTCATAGAAATTGCGGTGTAGAAGTCATATAGAGCGATGTTGGCGCACACATAACGTGAACTCTTGTATCGGCAGTAAGTTAAAACTCGAACCCAGCTTTTGTTTCTCTATCGTTATGGGGCTTTGCCACCATATCTTCCTTAAGTATGAGGATTTATTGACATGGATGTTGTTTCTTTTCACACTTATTTTGCAGGATAAGTTTCCTTGTTTAATATCGTCACCTATGAATCTATGAATCTGTGTAGGTGATTGCAGTGGTGGTCGTTAGTTAATACTAGTGGTTTTAGGATACCATCAACGGGTATACGTACACCGTCGTCTTCACTAGTCCTTCGAAGGACTCCGTCACGGACACAATCCGATGCTAGTCCGATCGTAACGAACTCGTCGATCACAGACAATTTATTGCAGTTCGGCGATACGGCACCCACACAAAATAAATCTCGACCGTCAGCTGCAGATTTCTTTTAGTAACGTCCGCTTATCGCATCACCTCAATTGAAATAAATTATTTGAGTGTTGAGAGAGAGAGAGAAAGGATTGTGCATCAGAACTGTGTTCTATGGTTATAAAAGAGTACTGTACATTGGATTCAAAATTATGTATTATATTTAACGCTATGATTAGTATATGCCACAAAATATTTGTTTATTTATAACACGCATACTTAAATTTGGCGCATTTGTCCTTGCTTTTAATCAAAAATCTATCCTGTGGGATGGTGAGGAAGGAAGTGAAGGGAGAGGAATATGTTACCCAATCTCCAGTTACTATTTTTGCATGAATATTACTATGAGAGAATTTTTTTTGCATGTTTCGCAAATTTTCTTTGCAGAATGTCATATTGTTGTATGTGTATAGGTTGTCTAAATCTTTATATATTTCGCAACGGCAATCAGTTAAGACTGAGTTAAAAAGTTTCCCACTGTGTGCATGAGTACATCATTTAGTAACATCATATGTTGATGAACCACTAATAACAAAGAAAAGACTTATGAACATTTCAGTGTGGAAAAAAGATTTTGCATAGACTTTTCATTTGTGGAATTTCTAGTTTTACAACAGTTGGGTCATTTAATAAATGAATTTTTTTTTTTTGATGGTAGTTCTCTATGGATGATCAAATCAGCGGAAATGTAAACGCATTATTGTGTGTTCGTTTATTTATTTTTTTTATTGATTGATCATTTTTGAAATCGATTGATCAGATGAGATCAGATGAGCGGATGCAAATTTCTCTCTCTCTCTCTCTCATATCAATTTTTCCGTTTCTTTTGTCGTGTTGTAAAATTAATTGCTATTTTTTTCAACATTTTATATTGGGAAATATGAATAAAATTTTATTGATCATTTTATAGCGTTATTGATGTGTTACGTTTATTTACGTATTGCACCAAATATATCGGCAATCGTTATATGCAAATTTTATGTTATTATTAGTCTTGAAATATTTATCGAATAAGATCACTATTTTTATTTTATTTGATTGAATGCGAGTTATTAGGTTCTTTTGAACCTGAAGGGGAGGGGGGTAATTATTGTTGAGGATGAAGATGTTTTGCTGTTCACTTATAAACTGTAAATTGCTTTTCGGGTGAATATTTTTGCATATGATAGTATTGGTTAGGAGAAAGTATATTTGCGGCTAATAAAGACCCGCGTATTCTATCTCATAAGAGGGGAGGGGGAAAGAGGGACGGGGCAAGAGGCGGGGAGGGGTAGATTGGGAGTACAAAAATGAGAGTGCATACAAAATTTGATCACTGTAGAAATTTTCACATGAAAATTCGTTGCAATCATTTTTGTGCAGTTTGAGTTATTTATTTATTGATTTGTTTATTTATTTATTTATTTAATTGATTGCAGCAATGCCAGAATAGGAAAAACAAAAGATTGAGCACAGTCGGCCCTTTTTTTGGGGGGGGGGGGGGGGGGGAGGGGTAGCGCATTCAATACGCCCATTTAATTTAAGCGCATATTGAAAGGTTTGCAGAATTACGAAGATTACAACATCTTAAATTTAACTGAATTGGTTCAGTTTTGTTGCCGTCTCTATATGAGATGAAAGCGGATGATGGTGGGAGAGGGGGGGGGGGGGGGGAAGGGAGGGGTGATGGCATTTGTGCTGTGTCCTGGATATACCATTCAGGAAATTTAGCCTCGTTTAGTTTGGCTTTTATGCGCTTTTTTAACAGAAGTTTATTAAAGCGGTTGAAAAAGAGAACATCAATTAAGCTTCATCGAATTGCCAGCCGGGTGATGATTCGTTCGGTGATAAAGAGAAAAGTTTTATGCTCAAATGCACTGAACATTTTCGACCACAATAAAATCAGCATGTAAGCAACTTTATGATAGGTGAACTTTGCGCATCGCTGTTCGTTGTATTATTAAGGTGAGCAGGTTGGTTCGTTATAAACGTCTAATAATGCGAGCCGTTCCGAATTGGTTGGCACATTATTCCTACTCATTTGTGTTTTTCAAAACAGGTAGATGGGGTAACGGATAGGTTTACGAGTCTACTTGAAGTCGGTTACTATATTTATTGCTTCGCGTGTTTTTCTACTTTTATAGTGCTGAAAATTTTAATGATGTAATGAGAAAATAAAGAAAGGAGGCAAAAAATTGAACAAATCCTTAGTGATTGGATTATTGTGGTGCGATTGCTGAAGAAGAAAGTATTCCTGGAAAACGGATACGAGTCTGAGAAATTTAATTTATTGCTAGAGATAAGGTTTTGTGGACAATATTTGCATTGTTTGTCGGATCGTTTTATCATCTGCTTGTGAGTCAGATCGTAAAACAAATTGTCTATTAATAGAACGATTTAACTGTGCAATTGGGTTGTTGATTTCAGCCAATGTTTACTTAATGCTAGTTTATAAGAAGTGAAATAGTATGTAGTAAGGTACTACATCACTTCTGATTTGCCCATATTTGCGTTTATTTTGATCGGTCTGATTTATTATTTGCTTATCCGGTTTTGTGTGTGGTGGAGTGCGGGTATTGTGCTTCTAAGTATTGCTGTGTTTCTTGAGACGTTAATATCGAATACGGTATCTCGTCGTGAATGCTGCGTTACGTGTCGCGATGCGATCAATGTTCACGTTATGAGCGCGTTGCGAATATGACCCGATTGCACATTTATTTGCATGTATTACAGCCATGATGTTAGGTGTTGTTTAGGGGTGGGGGTTCCTGAAATTTAAAGGGGGGATGGGAGGATGAAGCGGGGCTAAGTTGGAGTCAACGAAGGAGTTGATGGAAATCATTTAAATCTTACTTGGTGGACAAGATGCGCTTTCGATTTTAAGTGCACCGAATGGCGTTTTCAGCGCTGCATTGATTCCCCCGCAAAATTAGTCTCACCTTTGCAATTCAGATGATGAGAGGCAATTCTATAATCGGCTCTCTTCTCATCTCTTGTATTGAGGAGTTTTGTGCGAAAACCGAACAGGTGTTGCGCTCTGAGTCGTGGATTTGCCTATCAGAAGGTGGAGGGAGGGAAGGTCGTTGTCGCGAAGTCGATTATGGGAAAGCAATAGGCTCTTACCCTCTTACCTTTTTTTGAGAACTTAGCCAGGAGAAATAGCGTTGAGGGTTGGGGCATGAGATATAGTTTCGATGAAAAAGTTGGTTAGTAGAAATAAACTTATAAGATGTGTAATGATTTTTAAAGAAAGTTACGGGTGAAGGACCCTGGGAGAGTTGGCGGCAAATGTCCTGGTAGGAGAGACTGAAAGATCCTGTAAGAGAGCCTAACCGGGTGCCGTGGTGCCGTTTTATTGCTGTTATTCATTGAGTGATGTTGTTCGGTATGTTGATTTTGAACCATAAGGTTGCAATCGTCAATTCTAAGAAAGCTCGTGATGTTTTCAGAGGATAGGGGGAAGCGGCATAAATGTGGTCTTTTTTGCTTCCATTAGCAGTACCCTCTTCCTTGTTCATTTTTTTTCAGTTGGCTTTTACAGATTTGGTCACCTCTCAGGTGCAGAATCATTCATTATTATTCGATGTCAACATGCTCGTAAGGTTGATGTTGAAAAAAATCATGAATAGACAAATTAGGTTGCGGGGTTTTGGGGTGAGATGGGAGGGGATGAATTTGTCTAGAAAACTCCTCAGTGGATGTTGACTTGTGGAAAAAAGCTGACCGTCCAACACATTCAACGTTTTTTTTTGTTGAGGTAAGTCACTTCAGGAAGTTTTTTTCTCTTTTTTTTTTGCAAATTGATGTATAATTTTTAATGCTTTTATGCCTTATTCCTCCTCATCTTTCGTTATCTTTATTTTCATTCGAATTTACGATGTTCTTCTTATAATGTTGATTTCGCATAATATTTCTATTGTTGGACTTTTTTTTCGGGAGAGGGAAGGGGTTCGTTTTCTTGAATTGTATTGCGATCACGTTTTCTGAGTAGTGTGCGTTTGAAACACGTGAAGCCATCGTCCATTAGGAATGCGAAGTTTTTATTACGTGCCACAGGTTTAACTCCGTTTGTTGGATTCAGGTTTGAATTCCGACGGAAGGGGAGAAAGGCGCTTTTTTAGGAATTGGGAAGCCAGATATTAGTATCGCTAAGAATTATAGCTCCGCGGCACTTAACAAAAGAAGTGACTAGGCCGTGTGAGCGCAGATATTATTGTAAGAAAGCATGTTAAAGGTAAAACCAGACTTCGAAATGGTTGTGTAATTGCATTCAGATGATGTACTGATCTTGCAGGGTTGTTGCGAAAGTTGTCTTTGCTCCAGCTGACTGTCTTCATTTGCGCCAACCACTTAAAATTCTGCCACCTGGGCGTTTTTTTTCGTTATTGAATTCCAAAGAGCATCCGGGATTTTGAGTCGTTTTAAATCAAGCACGGACGAATGGTGTTTAATAAATTAGTACTAAATTATATTTATGTTGTAATATCTCTTCATTGTTGATGTGCTATGGAAATAAAAGTAACAAATCAGTTAGCTTATATGCGGCAATTTGCATGTGTTATATTTATGTTTTATGTCTATAATTAAAAGGTATCGAAATATTGATGTACTGAGCATGTGGTTACCTTAGCTAAGATGAAGGGTCGACGGGTATCATTCAGCGGATATTAAGTCGAATGAAATGGGTTTATTAGAAATATACGCTTTCCATTGACAATAGTTAGAGGTTTCTTTCCTTGTGGCACTTATTCATTGTTAGCCTATATTTCTTGAATGGCCAAGTTTGCATGAACTTTATAATTGCTCCTCGCTCCCCATTGATCAGTTGATAAAGTGGTTGATTGTAATCATTTTGAAGCAGGCACAACTTTTACCTCAAAAAACCTCGCATGTTTTTTTTTTTTTTGAAATTATGCAAATCGCCTCCTAATTTATATTGGGTTTTTTTTTTGCATCCTTAAGTATTGTGTGGTGCTTACATTTTATTTCATCATTTCTTAATTATTAAAGATTGCATTCCATTCAATGCAAAAAAGTGAGGGGAATTCCCTCGCATATTGCAATCATTTATATATGCGTTAGTGAGCATTATCTCCAATAAATTTAATTATTTGTGGATATGTAAGTACCAGAAATTTTGGGCATTTTAGTAACACAGTGTTCTATATTTTATGAACGTCAGGTTTTAAGGTGAATTTTTTTTTCCTTAAGCAGTCATGGCTTTGATTGAATCACATTCCTCGATGATGCTTTATAAAAAATACTGCGGTCTTCATCATTAGTTGTCCTTTTGCTCTCTTTCTAGTATACGTGAATTTTATGCATGCGGATGTTTATGTGTACGACACCTTTACCTTTTGAAGAAAATGAGCTAAGGTGATCAAGTTTGGTAAATGCGATCTATCGTAGAGTGATCTCCGATCCGTCAGAGTTTTTTATGACTTCCTCCATCAATGAGAGCTACATGGCGATAGGTACAACAGTGGAATTTTCGAATCCGCGTAGCCGTCTTGCCGAACGAGTGAATTTTTCCCCATCATTTTTGTGTATTTAAATTTAAATCCGGTTGTGCCGGAGTGCAAAAGCGCTTGTTGGGTCGTTCTCGCTGGCGCGCTTTCCCACTTATTTGTTCGCCTAACGTTGTCAGCTAGTATAAGCAACTTCGCTCGAATATGATGTAAGATGTTTAGAACAGGCGGAAATTCATTCATACATCCTCATTCTTTAAAACTTAGTTTGTGTAATCGTTTTTCATTACATCTCATCTCAGGTAGCCTGTAATTAATTAAACACTGTCCACTATACCTTATTTTTGCGTTAGCTTGCCAACCATTTCCAAACCTTTAAGCTTCGTTGAATGTTCACCAGGTTGATTCTACGATGAAAGGAAACAATTTTCTTATTGAAGAGAATCTAACTAGAGCCGTTGTCTTGGTCGGGTCTGAATGTTTCCCTCTATTGTGCGCATCTTATAGGTTTCAACTTTGTTGGAGGTAAATTTTAGAGGTATCGCTTGAATGAGGTGCTGGTTGTGATCGTTAACCGAAAACTTATTGTTGATCTGCTCATTCAAGCAGTAAATATTTACTAATTATTTCTCCAAGACATTATGGAGCTTGTTTTCAAGCGATCTGATTATATACTTTGCATTGCCGCTGCACTGCTGATGTTTTTAGTTTTGCTCGACAACCTATGGTATTATCCCGAATGAAGCTTAAAAGGGTGCAAATTTCTGAGAGATGTGAAAAATTTTAGGTTTTTACCTCAAGAAGGTGGAAGTGGGGGGAGGGGAGGGGAAAGGGTTATTAAGCAATGGTTATTCTTGCCTCCTATTATTTAATTATACCGTAAAATGAGACGAAAAGCTCGTTTCATGCTATTTTAGTTTCAGTATTTTGTTACGAAGAGAGTCTTTTTTGTTCTTTATTTTGAAAGGCCTAAAAAAGATTTTTTTTCTTTGGTTGATTATATTTTAACGATAAGAATTGTTATGCTTGAGTTGTTATAAACTGCTTATATTTTTGTATTTTTCTGTTGACGTGGCACTTCCAATTCGTGAATCATTAGAGCTATTTGCGACGAGTATACACCATAGAGTAGCGTTTAAAGGCAGTTCCTCTCGCTTTGACTGATAGATATTTGAATTGCAAAAAGCGCATATCGTGCCGGCTTGTCTTCATTTTCCAGTCGTTTTATTGTTCTTTTCAAAATTATTGTATACTTTAACTTCCATTTTTTTTTCATTCGATATTATTCTCTCATGAAATAATCAGCGATAAATACACCTACTTGAAAAAGAAATAGGCGCACTTGAAGCGATCGGTGATCGCATGTTATGTGTTGAGATCGCAAATTTCATATGAGTATATTTGTGAGAGAAAACGATCGTGAAAACAAGACTAATAGATCTGTTTAAATCGAGTTCAGCAAATGATAAAGGTGAATTCGGAAGATGGCAGCTGAATATTTCGTTCGTTCGTTCCCATATATTGATGCTGAAGTTTTAGGTGAGTTTTCGGCATACCTGTTGAATACCTGTTCAGTACAGAAAATAGTACTTTTATTGTTTTTTCTTTTGTAAGGTTTTCAGTTGGAATGAGCACACCTCATTCGTAAATCTGAGACCTTTTCTAGTGGATTTGTTCGATAATAGATTGCTCGGCGAAGAATTGTTAGATATTATTAGAAAATGCAAAATATACATTCCGTTAATTTTTATTGCGCGCATATTAATGCATTTATTAGCGCTCCTGATTTCTCTTGATGTTTTAAATATAAGAAAGTTTCCTCGTCACTAAGTTATTTTACCTGCGATTAAAAAATTACCTTGCATAGAGATATGTTTACCTTTTTTCTTACTGACGATGTTTATTAGGCGTTTGGATGGAATTCGTTGTACGAGTGCTTTCTTGAAAAGAAGTAGATCTTTAGAAGGTTATAGCAATTAGACGATATATTTAGGTGGTATATGGATGAACGAATTGGGCCTCAGAGTTGAATTTTATCCTTTAGAAAGGACGATGAGAGGTGGCGGTGAATACTGCTTCATTTAGTGCCCTTAGTGAAGATGTATTTTATCAGGACAGGTTGCAATCGAAGTTTTTAAGTTTTTCACCTTTGCTCTATCATAAAGAGAGATAAGCTTACCGCGGAAGTGGTGATAAGAGGCTGTCACTAATGTCACGAGATGCTGCAACCTGTTAGTCATCTGTTATGATAAAAAAAGGCGGAATTTTCGAAGCTGCATGTATGGTTTCAATGACGATAGAGACAGATCGTTTGATGGAACTTCAATTCGCTTGAATATCTCTATGAGAAGGTTTGTTTAGGCATTGTAATACATCGTTGGAAGATATTTTTGCTTAAATTTCCTGTCATTTCCGCCTTACGCTTTCTTTACATTGCGCATTCGAATCTATCACCATTTCTTACCCTCTCGATCCATTTTTCCCCTCCCCATCCTCAGAATTAGGTCATGTTCTCAGCCCGAAGAAGGAAAGTTGTGCTGTAAAATGCTTGCCACATTAAACTTATGATTCGCGATTTTATTTCAGTCATATGCATTCTCATTTCTTTCAAATTTTCTCTTCGCCTGTCTATCTTCACATTATTTTTTGAATCGCCTGCGACCTTTGCTGGAAACCGGCTGTCGGCAGCGGTTCTTAGTAATCCGGGAGGTTGAGAGTATGGGAACTGACATATCATTTGATTGCCGCACTGTGTTAATGGAAAATGCTGCCGATAAATGCGATGTGCGTCTTGTTTCATTTATTCATAGAGCGGGCAAACCTCTATTGCTTGCAACATCCCATGATTGCACAGGCGCTCTCCACCTTGCTTTCCTTTTTTGAATGGTAGCTGCAAGTAGAAGAGAGATAAGGAAGGTGCGGGAGGTCGTGTCAGGCTTTACTTGAGGGTACATACCTCCTGGACTTAAGTATGTCTGAAGTGTAATATGACATCGTTTATGGAAATCACAGAGTCGCAGAGTGACATACCGTGATTTGACCTTGGGGAAGGGGGGGGGGAGGGAGCATTATTTGTAAATTTGTCAGCACTGGTCATCGAAGGCTGACTATGATCAGAACTTCTATAGGTTTTCGTGTCTGGTGTTTGCTACGATGGGATGAAAAGCTGATGCATGAGGAGTGACGCAGTATTTTTTTATTGGCAGAAGGTTTTCGACGAGCACAGCACGGCGAACTCATACTCTCATATGCATGAGCACTTTCAGTCACCATCGTCGCATAGCGTAGCAAGCAATTTATGGGTTTCGCTGTTATTTTTATTAGCGTTTTAATAAATGGTATAGGCCCATGATGAGTGGACATCGAGGCTTCTCTATCTGTTGTTTGGCCGAGACGTATTTGTTGGCAGTTTCCCTTTTTACGGATCGGTTGTTTTATGCGATCTTCCAATTGATGCAGATAATATATGAGATATGTGATGTTCCACTAAATGTTGCTGGCAGTTTTGAATGAGATGATCAGACTTATTCATTTATTATATTTGTATTTTTCTCACTTTTTTTACTGACTTAATATGTTGTATTTACTTTTTTAGACGTTAATTGTTAGAGCTCTTTTAAAGAAAACGGAAATAATATAGTGATTAGTGGAATTTCATCGGATCAGTTGTCGTTGGTTGTATGAGCCCGCTAATTCTGGATACTGAGAGTAAATGCCACATTGGCGAGAGTGGTAACAATTATTCTGAAGCTTTATTATGTGTTTATTGCGTTTTTATTGGAAAATGTTTTGCACTCATATATGGATTACATAGATTGGTTCAGTTCTCATTTTAATCTTTACTGTTTTCTTGAGTAAATGTCTACTATCAACTAGGCAGCTTTTAGCTTCTTCTTTTATCTCGGTGTGAAATTTATCGAAAGATCGAATTTCATTAGAATGGATTTGAAAAGGAAGGAAGATTTCAATTTCAGTAAAGATCATCACAACTATGCGATGTGTTGATATCGATGAATCGGGACTGCCGTTTTGTATTGCTTCTTTTACGGATTCGTATATTTGCTGTCATTGTGTTCGCTTATAAAAGTCCACTTTGAAGTAATAGCAATAATGAATTGCAACGTTAATCGATGGGAGGATTGTTGATATATTGTTCGATGTTAATGCACTTACGATATCATCGTGTGTAATGTTTTCAGTGAAAATAAACAACAATCAGTTAGTGATATGATCAGTGATGGTGCATAGCGAACCGACCGTTATTGCGAATGGAGATAAGGTGAACGGCAAAGCATCGTCCTCGAAACGTTCGTTTTTACCTTTAGTTTTTGTTGAATATACCTTTTCGACCTCAGTTTTCAACGCTTCTGTAGAAGTAGATATCAGAGTTGGTGAGAAGGTTTCGCTGCTATAAAGCTACGATTCTTTGAAGAGTTCAGCGTGCATAATGATAGATGTCTATCCCATTTTATAGAAAACGGCACCAAAGGATTGCAAGTAGTGTTGAACCTCGAGAAAAATTTCTTCGGAGGACCCAGATTCATGGACTGTTCCCACATATCGTTCTTGCTTTCGAGGCGCTGTTTTTAGCTTGAGAACATCTGAAGTTTGGAAATGTTTGAGTTGATGTCAGATGTCACTAATTTCGAAGAGATTACTGACTGAAGTCGATGTCTCCTATAGTCCATGGTCTGGAGAAATGGGCCAACTAAAGTCCATAGTCTGGATTTTCGAAGCTATGAATGCCAACATCGCGAGTGTCTTTCATAGCGATAACCGATTGGAGCGTATCAACTTTTTGCTAGCGTTGGGAGTGACAGGCGAATGGCGCTTTCTTCTTGTCTTGATTGCTTTTTTCTTTCTTTTTTTCTCATGCATAAGTTAGCACCATCTATGGAACGTTCCTTTATATCATCGAACATTCGGGCGTCGTTTTTCCTTTCATTTTGATGTTGCATTACCCGATACACCGCGTCGTTTCCCCTCCATCTCGAAGGATGCAGTCAATACTATTCTTCTCATATTCTCTTGCGCTTCACACCGCTCACCAATGTCAAATTGCTGCCCATTCTCGCTTTATAGCGAGATTATGCAGCACTCAAGCAACGCAATTAGCAGCACTTTAATAAAATAAACAAGCGAAAGGACCGGACAGGTTTTTTAATAGTAGGCAAGAAAGTCGTAGTGGTGCACTGGCCAGGTGAATTCTCTGAAGGTAACGTCCTTTCATCGGCTTTGCAATTCTTCACATGTGCACTACTTGGAAGCCCATCAATTTGAACATCAGCTTATCTGAAACATTTCGATGAGTTTTTCAGTTATTCTCCACCTCCGTCTTTTTGTACAGCGTTTCTCGCGTGAGAGGCGGATTGCACTGTCTGTGTGGTGTGCGTGGAGCGGCGTCCTATTGGTATTGGTGGATCGCTGTGTGTTGCAAATGAGGTTTTATATACTGAGCATATAGGGTAGTAAAGAAAATTAACAGCTTTCGAATGTGTTCAATGTATTTTAGTATGTTTTAGATTCGTTTCGCTTTTCCAAAAGACAGCGATATTTGTTATCACTGTTGGGTAACTCTCCCCTCCCCTTCTCTCTCAGTCATACGCCGGATGGCGAGGAGAGGGAAGGACTAAGTCTTCTACATTTGAGAAAATTTGATAGTTGAATTATTTGTTGTTTTTATCATTTGTGTTTATGATTTCTCATTTTCTGACAACGCCATTTTCTAGCTGTTCCTTTCCCCTCTCCACCACTCTTCTTCCTCGACCCGTTCTTGGTGTGACCAATTCCCGCATCTCCGTTTAATATTTCAGAACTCTCAATGCGGTTTCTGCTTATGTTTTTATAAGTATTATAGTTAGCGTGATATGTGCAGTTGGAGTTCCGACCTGATATTTTGCGATCAGACTTCCGATGCTCCGCCAAATTTTTGACTGCTTGCACGGTTCGGCCTTCTTTGACTGTTGCATCGATCATCGTTTCAGTTAGACATTGAAAAGTTTTCTTTATGCTTGGCACACTTTTGCGCTTGATCTACAAGCTTAAGCGTTAGGCAACCATAGGCGCATTTTTGTGTCCAACATTCTGAATTATAACGGTTGCTATTTTCTGAGAAAGCATCACAGAAAGTATTCAACTCTGTGAGATCTGAGTATTTAAAATACGCTTTGAAAGGAAAAATTGCGCTTATGAAGCAATTTTAGAATACAGTCCTCGACGTCAATGCAGTAGGAGCGTCATGTCTTGTCTTCCCTTCTTTCTTACCTTTCCGGGAAGGAACTTTTTCATTTGCAGCTTATTGCACTCTGTGCGGGGTCTTTCTTCGATCACGTCGTCTGTGCAGGATCCAGTTAGTAAAAAGTGAGAGGAAGGGGGGGGGGGTGGTCATTGATGAGCCTTTTGAAGTAAACTATGAAGTGATGTGTAATAAGCTTTGCGTGTTTTGTGGGATGTTTCGATTGATGGATACGTCGAAAATATTCTTTAATAAATCTGCTGAAGCACTAATTAAATGTTTCCCTTTGAAGTCGAGTTGATGTAAGTGATCGTTTTAATTGTGACTTTAAAATAAAGTTGCAAATGGTGACATTCGATGCAGATCCTAAACTGCAAGTGTTGGCTCGTTTATCCTTGCATCCCCTCCTCTCATACAAATACATCTTCGGCACTATGTGGGTAGGTTGACGGAAGTGCTTTTTAACCATATGTGGTCGTGCGGTGGGGCATCTTCACTAAGCGATGAAACATTCGATGAAGACGATCTTTGTACAATCCGGCCATGGAGAGCTCCACTTGTAGAGGTTGTGCTAGAGGGGCAGTCGTAGTTTATTTTATCCCCTCACCGTGGTAGCCAGTGCAATTCGAAAAGGTGGACATTGGTGCAGCAGCCATTGCAAGTCGAGAGGGCCTTTATAGCGAAACTGTTAGACGACCCATCCACCCTTCCCCTGAAGGTACGCTTGTTTTATTGCTGAGAAGAAATGGTCTTACAGAGGGATACCGAACTCCGGCGTCAAGTAGCAACAGAAGTGATGATGGCCGGGACCATTCCTCATCGCCTTCACCTCCTCGACCACGCAGGTCTGGGTCGTCGTCGCGCAAGAAGAGAGGCAGTGAGCGCGATTCGTCAGCAAAACGGCGAAGAAGGTCGCACTCCTCCCTAACTCCGCCTTATAATAGGTGTGTAGGATTTGTTTATTCTTGCTTCATTTATTTGTTGAATTACTTTCAAAAAGTTTGTTGCCCGGAGCTATTGGTGAAGAGATAGTTTTTGAGGAGATCGCGTTCTCGGTCGACATCTCGACCGCGTAAACGAAGGCGATCACAAACACCGTCGAATGCAAAGGGGCGTGACTATGAGCGTAGATCGGGCGATCACCGACGAACAGATTCAAGAAGGGATAACAACACTTCTAGTCGAAGGCAGCTTAATCGGTTTGACCTGTTGCAACATCATTTCGTTTATACATTTGTCGTCTCAACTTGGAATTTATTCTATTTCTAGAGAATCTGCAGAATACGGTATGCTTGTATTTTGCCGGTGATTGCATCTCGTCATCAGGCGACGTATTTCATAAACAAGCATTTAGCCTCGAACAGATTAGTAATACCTGCGCGCAGCCAGCGCAGTAGAATTAGTGACAGATGCTCGGCAGCAATCGTCGTTTGAAGTTCGCATTCAACTGAGGTGGATGGAATGAAACACAGCCAGATATGAAGTGTTGCATGTGGTTCGCATAGAGGGGATGTTGCCGACTGGATGAATATAAATGGAAGGAATATATACTGATATTAATATTTATATTACTGTTATTTGTACTGTCATTAATATTATTGTTACCATTGGTAGCATCGCTTGGACTTTCCATATGTCGCAAGGCTTTGAGGGGATCAGTGACTACATTGCTAACTATTTTGATGGAAGTTCCAGTGAATTTGTTATGTTCGTAAGGAAAGCATTAATTTCGATTTTTTGTTTTATATAAGAGCTCTTATAGGAGAACAGAAGTGGCATGCAGGCTGGGTCAAAAGTAGGCACATGGTATCATCTCGGTTAAGGTGTTTGTCCTAATTTTTATTTTTTATTAGCACATTTTTATTGACACCGGTCAACGGTCGTATTATGTGATGAGCTTTGTCGACGTAAATGTGAATGGTCACAATGGTCTAAAAATATGGGGAGAACGTTGTACGGTCGTGCCATGACCGGCCATTAGGGCTGACGTCGCCGAAGTGTTCTCTTAACAGAGTTGCCCTTCTCATTGGACAGTTGGCTTGAAAAAATTCCCGTAGCACTGGGATCGGGCACCGTGGCAATGTAGATTGGCAGCTATGTTCATCCGTTTTGACATTTGCGAAGTACTTTTTATGAGGGCCCAGCAAAGGGTTTAAAGGGCAAGTATGTGCCAGCCGGTGAATTGAGGCAGTTCACTTCACGAGCATTGATCGACTGACGGGAATTTGTGGATTTGCTTGTTTCTTTACGTCATATTCCAGCTCGGCAACATATTTCAGAAATATGGCACAGCTACTTGAGGTTGTTTTAAGAAGCCGGACATGGCCCGAGCAGTTTTGTACGCCTGCTTTTGTCATGCCTGCATTGTTACATTTGTTGGAGGGAAAATCTGGCAGGAATTGGCTGTATTTAAATTCAGCCAATTTTAAAGCCTATATTGCTTTCTTTTTTCGAGGGAATGTTCAATAATTCCTGGACTTCTAAGATTGCTTGCTTCCTCCCCCCTTTCCCCCAGCCTTCCTTCACATCCTCCTCTTTTGGAGGTTAATATTTGGATATAGGATGAAAAGGCAGAATGTGAATTTGTTCCTTGCCCGACGTGAGCAAATCTTTCGTGCTAATTCAAGGCGGGTTCATCGTACAGCGCCACGTTCTGGAGGAGGTCCGTCGAGGCGACCAGAAAAGAGAGATGCAAGGCGCAGGCGTAGCAGAACAAGGTCAAGTAGTTGGAGCTCGAGCTCATCGGATTCATCCTCGCCGAGTTTTAGGAGCATGAACGAGTTAGTTTTCATTTATGCTTTTAATGCTTGGGTTCATTTGTTATCGTTTGATAACTCGGTTATTCTGTAAAGAAACTTTCAAGGGATTGAAAGGCTATCGGCGATAAGGTGCACGAAGTAAATTTTGTGAAGTAACAAAAAATAAAATTGCGATTGTGGTGGTTTAGAATACTGTGGCTGTGTAATGTGTAAGGTCCCATTTGTAAGCGTTATACCCGACTTCAATTCCGAGTTTCAAGCTACAGAAATCAAGCCTCTTTCCCTCTACCCGTCTTTTACGCTTCTGGGTAACTTTTTTTGAGGTTTTTATGGTTAAACTGGGTTGTGATGCCACCACATGATTGGAATTGGATGCGTTCAGGATCGGAAAGTTGCTCTGATACTTCCTAATGGCCTGATTCATAGTGCGTATGAGTTATTTTCCTCAACTCAACGCACAGTCCTTCAAACGAAATGCCGGATGATTCCAGGGAATCATTTACCGTCGTGTGCATGCGACGGAACCAAAGTTAATCCCTTGACTTCGCGTTTGGTACAGGTAGAAAGAGATTTTTGTTTCTCGGACATCATTTGTTCTGATGCTTTAATGTGATGTACGAAGTGCGAGCTATAGAGGAAGCAATATATATGTTAAGTGGGACTATAAGAACCCGGCTTATTCAAGGGTAGGGCACCCCCATTGAAATCATGGGCTAGTGCGCGATTGCATCATGACATCTGCCCACTCCACCCTTTGCCATCTTTCTTTTTGCCTTTCCTCACTCAGCAGCCGTTTGTTTTCTGGAATTTGTTTATAGAAGAATTGTTTTTCCAATTCCTTTGTGATGCTTCTTGATGAGAATCGTCTACATATGAATAAGAGTTAGTCAGATTCATGCAGAACCCTGTGTTTTGGTTGCGAGTTGAGTAAAGGCAGAGGTCGGTTTAGCTTGCGGTTGAAGCATTCGTTGCTGGGTGAAATAATGTCGAGGCATCACGACAAGCGACTAGACAAAGAGAAGACGAGGAAAAGTAAACACCGCAGACGCAGTCCCTCTGTGCCAAAGAAACGATCTTCGAAGAAACGACGCTCACCAACCAGGTCGCCATCCACTGAATCATCGTCGTCATCTTCAAGTAGAAGTCCTCCACCAGCGGTATGTTCTCATGAGATGATTTTATAGGTTTATCATGGAAAAATATTCGCTGAGAAAGCTATATGAAAGAGGAGGATGCTTTGCCTTTGGGATATTTGTTCCATGTGCAGATGGATTTCCTTCTCTTGCATCCCCTTCTGCTCCCCTAACATTCCCCTCGTCATTTGACAAATAAAGGTTCGTTTCGCCAAGTGAACGAAAGGAAAGTGAAATATGAAGAGGAAGAAATCGTAGATAAGCGGAAAATGGTTTGGCAAGAAGGATTTCGACAAAAAAATCGAGATCGCAAGTAGGCGTCTAGTTGAGAAATGCGGTCACAACCTGTCTTCCAACTTGAACTGGGGAGGAAATTTCCTTACGTCTGCAACTGTGGTGTTCGGTGCATAGCTGACAGGTTATTAATAACCCAACTGGCGAGGTGTTAGTCGCCGGCTGGAGTGTTTATGATTCGACGCTATCGAACCGGCATTCGATCGCAACCGAAGTAGGTCTGTCATCGAATGCATCTGATCGGCTCGATTGGTTGCTTGTCCATTTGTGATCAGCAGTTATTCTTTTGGGAGCTTAACACTTGCTGGAACATTGCCGTCCAGCTGCCCTGAAACGATAACATCCTGCACCCTTGATGTTGCCCTTTTGCATCAGTCCATCAGTGGATGCGGTTAAGGATCTCTGAGAATGGTGGTCTCAAGAGGCGGCTTTCTCGCCTTGAGTTGAGTTGCAGTTATGGGCTTATAGTTGACATAGCTGTCAGGTAGTCGAGAATACAAAAATCGGGAGCCTCAGAACGACTTCCTTAAGTCTCGAAACTCCGACGCGCCTCTGTGATTTCGCAGCATTTGTTAGATGAGTGGTCCCTCGTGATTCATCGCGGTATTTAACAACTTGCATCAAGAGTTGACAGGTGATAACTCTGTGGTCGTTACTCGAAAAATCTGGATTTATGAGAAACCTTACGCTTTTTGCTATCTGCATTTATGCAGTTTGTATGATCACGTTATTTGGCAAATGAAGCTTCGCCAGCCTTATCGATAGGTTCTGGAATAAACACTATAGTCGATGCTGCAGTCCAACAATACGCTTGTAATATTTGAATTTTGCTCCGTTCTGAGCATAGTTGAGGATAATTATATGATTTTAATCGTTGGCTTATCCAGTTCGTTCATCAGCCACTTCATATCTCTCTGAGCGTCTGAGATGCTGATATCATTGTAGTAATTTAAACTGCACTCACCTCCGTCCATAGGTCGATTGCAGCTTTGCGATCTGGTGCATGAGTTGAGGCGGTGTCCCGTGCTGCTAGGAAGAAAGCAATCTAGTATCTAGCATCACTCATTATTTGTTTTTATTTACTGATCTTTCCGAAATGGCATTAACTCATGATGCCTTTAGGTGAATTTACGAAGCAAAGCATTTAATCGCTGCTCTTTCTGCCTTATCTGTTGGGGAGACATGCCCAAATTATTAAATAGTTTGAGCATGTCTCAACATTTCAAGCAGGAGCGGGAAGAAAAGAGGGTCGTTTAGATATTAACCCATTTGGCTGCAGGCAATTTCTGTCGTTAGCTTTATGCACTAATTATCCTTTAGATTGTTGAAATTGACCGAATATATATATTTTTTTACTGCTCAATGGGCTTGTAATAACTCTTTTTTCATCATTTAAACGATGGTTGTTTTGGTTATTTTCGACAGCGATATCGTTTTGTAAAACATTTACTGTTATTTCGTAAAATAGTTCTATTCTGAGGAGTGATTAGATGAATAAGTACAGAACGGGTTTGGCCCCATATTATACTATTAGATGAGCACTCCTCGATTATGGCCATAAAGTGTAAATGAAATGATGTCTTATCAAACATCAGTCTCAGGTTCCTGTTATTCGCTGCGTTTATTTATTTGGTGTTCTTCTGTAGCAAAGTATTGATTCGGGTTGGTTCTTCGAAGCGTTTAAATAAATCCACATTGTGTTTTTGACAGATTCCACGAAGTTGCTTTAGACGGCTTCATATTGCGGCTGTTAGTGCTTTCAATTGTTTCATAGTTTTCTTTAATTCATTATATTCTTCTTCGCCGTCACTAACGACTGCATAGAGCAGTTGGATGTCATCGGTGGATATCAATATGTGATCAGTGGGGACACCCTTTAAATTTAAGAAGTAATTAATCGATAGGAAGTATCACTACGCAGATGGCATACTTGAGGATATTTGAGTAACGAGCAGATAGACGTTGAGAAAGAACTCTACTTATAGCGTATCGTTAGGTATCAACGATTATTATAAACCTTGCACATTAAACAACAATGGAGGCATGCGATCAAGAATTAATACTCCAGCTAAAATTAGCTTGCAGTGCTGAATCAAATGTTTTAAGGCGCAACAGTCTGCTTTGCAGGGGTCTTATTCAGAGCTCCAAACTTTGCCGCTACCAGAATGGAATTTTGGTTTTGGTGGAAAAGGAATGGAGCCCACAGTAGAGTTGACGTAGCAGGAGCCCTAGCCCACAGGCGTGCTCTCAAGGTGGCAGCTGCTTTCTTGGATTTGATGTGGCACTTTTGAAAACGAACCCATCATCCTAGTGGTTGCAAGCAGAGCGGCATTGATGCGATTGCAGATGTCGTCGGCACATGTGGTACCGCCTCCACCTCCGCCGCCAATGCCGACTGGCGTGCTCATGCATACTCCATCATCAATCCCACCGCCGGTACCTTTGGGAATGGATGCTGTTGCATACCAGAGTGCAATGACCACCTACAATGCCCAATACGGGTACACCGCCCAGGTATGTTTCTGTTCTCTAAGACGCATGATTTTCGTTGTAAGTTATGGGTCGGAAACACCGTAGCCTCCGAGTAGAATCTCCACCTCATCCGTTGGGTAGAAGGAGCTTAATCTTTTTCACTTCAAAGAAACCTCTTCCGTCCCTCTCAAATACCAGCATTTTGTTACTGAAGTAGGTGCCGCTTGTCGTCACTGTTGTCGCTGATGACAGTAGTCGATGCAACCTATCGCTTTAAGTCATGCAACGCATTGCTAGTGGTAATATCACTTACTGCTCCGTACACTTGTGTTCCTTACTCTACTTACTCTACCATATTAAGCAGTTCTTTCAATTACTGCATACCGTTACTGATAATGTTACCATGGCAGAATCCCACTAAGGCTGCATTTCCATTGATGCTATGGTACTGCATACACTGGTACCAGTACCTTTTCTTTTTCTTTGGCGAGCCTCGAAGCGACAAATGCCGAAAGCTGAACTTGTAGGTCAACATTGTTTCCCCTCCGTCATTCCTTACTCAAAGTTTTTTCTCTTATTACGGAAGAATTTATTCTTTATTTCTTTTTTTTGACTCCGATTATTTATGTGGAAATTCGTTTCACTTAAAGTGTACAGCAGAAGTGCAGTTTCTAATTGCTCACAAAGACATTTGTTACATCTTGCATTTTACAAGTTTTACTTGAATGTCTTGCTTATAGCTGGATGGATCATCGTACTGCGATGCTGTCACCCTTATATTTACTTTTTGCCCGCACATTCGATCCTCCTGTGGGCAGGAAATTGGGTGGATGGAAGCCGATGACGGACCAGAACTGAGGTAGACAGTCGTAGGGCATCGTGGACGAAGAATCATGAAAGCTTCTCTTTTGAAACGGTTGATGTCCTGATGGCTTCAGAGAAAATGGTTTGGTTTCGTCTGTGCTAGGCTTATGATGTACTAAACTCAGTGTGGATTGCAGTGATATTTGATTTTCAGTATTCGGCGTTCCCGATCCCACCACCGCCATATCCGCAGCCGCCGCCTTTACCTCCACCACCGTCAGCACCGGAACCGCTAATACCTCCTCCTCCCTTGCCTCCGCTGCCGACTGCGATCCCACCTCCCGGACCACCCCCCGCTCCACCTTCAATATCTCAGCCGCCTCCACCTGCTCCTTTACCGCCCCCTACCGCCCATCCGGTAACACCGATGAGTACGCTTCCGCCGTTACCGCTGCCCAGGATACCTCCACCAGCACCACCGCCTGTGCCTCAACCATCGGTCAGCAACAGGTTGCCTCCGAAGAGGACATTCTGCCGTCCACTGTGAGTGTACTATATTTTTGCAGTTTGCAAGTCGTTTTTGCGGCTTTTTGAATGATAAAGAAATATTCTGCTTTTCTATGCCTCACTGCGGTTGTGAAATAAAGAATATGAGAATAAGAGAAGCACTCAGGTCCTCCTGTAATTTGAGCAACGATATAGCTCTTGATTTATTATACTGACGTCTTTTGGTGTCGTACTTCACGTAATGGAGTTCATTGCTATGGAGGTGGGGAGGGCAAGCAGTGATATTAACTCTGTATATTTTTAAACATTTCTGTAAATAACGTTGTTGCGTTGCGGTTTTGCTGAGCATTTTCTTTTGTTTTCGTAACGGTTGTGTTCCCTTGTTATGCGTGACCACTTTGTCGGCTATACGGTCGATGTTGAAAGAAGCGTCTAGTTGAATAGTTAGAGGAATAGAAAATTTCTTGTTACTGTAAAGGACTAATCGGATTGCGTTGCAGTGTACTGAATAAACGCCTAAAACTTCGTGATGATCCCGAGAATTGGGGCTGTTCGACGGTGGAGAAGTACGATATAAAGGTGCAAGTGGGTGAGGGCACTTATGGACAGGTCTATAAAGCGATCGACAAGTTCACTGGTTCGTTTTACTAATTGAGAAATTAATGCTTGTTTGATTAAATTTAAAAATAGTTGAGGAATGCAGGAATTTAATAAAATATTTCGTCATAGTACAACGTTGTTTTAATTTTTTTTTTCCGCTATTCATCGCTATGCGGACACTACAGCATTCTTTTTTGTGGGATAGCTTTGAGCTACATGCAAACGAGGGAAAGGACGATTTGGTTCATAGGAACAGCCTTTAGAGGATAAGTTTTTCGTGAAAAGCTCCAGTGTGACCGCGTAATTTTTGACATGCTATTTTGGTGATTTAAGGAGAAATTGTCGCGCTGAAGAAGGTCCGCCTTGAGAACGAGAAGGAAGGTTTTCCAATAACGGCTGTACGCGAGATCAAGATCCTGCGACAGTTGAATCATAAGAACGTTGTTAGGTTAATTGATATTGTCACCGATAAGCAAACAGCAGCCGATTTTCGCCGAGACAAAGGTAAGTGCATTTTTATGCAGGTAGCATGCACCGCTTATGATGTTGACTTTAAGGTACAACATCAATGATTTGCTGTTTTTCTCACAATCTGCAGCTGTAATGATGTTTTATATTTGATCGTACTGGTAAGGGGAGAGGAGGAGGAAGGGTATAGTAGGCAAATGTGAAGCACTACGAAAAGTACCTGTAACTTTTTTCTGTGCAGTCACGTAAGAAGGGCACTGCTGATTGGAAATTGTTCAAGGTTTATTTTTTGCGTTCTTAAATTAACATCCTCATTATTTCCCTTTTCTCTTTTCGTATCCTCTAATAATATTTTATTTCCGTTTCCACAACTTTTTTGTGATATGCAATAGATGCTTTGCAAGTAGTTGCATACATTTTCATTGTATGGATATATTGAATGATATATTTTTAGGTGCATTCTATTTGGTATTCGAGTATCTGGATCATGATCTAATGGGTCTTCTCGAGAGTCAGTTTGTTGACTTCACCGACGATCAGATCGCCTCGTTCACGAAGCAGTTGCTGTCTGGACTTGAATATTGCCACTCGGTCGGCTTTTTGCATAGAGATATTAAATGCTCCAATATATTGCTCAACAATCGGTTCGTTCGCCTGTTGTTTTGTTTATTCTTAAAATCTCACAGTTTCAGTAGTTTCATCACGAAGGGCAGCGGGAACAATGAAAGGGATTGAAGAATAGACGCGAGATAGTGTTTGTTATTGAGATACAAAAGTATATCAGTTATTGATGTGCTGGAAGATGAAAGACTATGTTAGTTGATAAGCTGGAAGGTGAAGGGGTTTTCAGAGTGAAACATGGTTTTTTCCCACTTATATTCTTATATGTTCGATACAGTACTTCTAATTGGGCTGTAGACTGTTGACCTTTGCTCGACGATTCTGTTAGCAGTGTGTTTTAAAGGTTCTTGGATCTTACCTTGAGAGTTTCGTTCGCATATAGAAAGACGAAGATGTTATTACAGGGGAGAAATAAAGCTAGCAGATTTTGGGTTGGCGAGGTTATACGACGAGGATCAAGATCGGCCTTATACGAATCGGGTTATTACGCTATGGTATAGACCACCTGAGTTATTACTCGGTGAGGAGAGGTATTCAACTGCTGTCGACGTATGGAGTGTTGGGTGAGTTTTGCTGAAAAAGTTCTGTATTGCTAAGAAGCGGAATGTATAGGAGACGTTCCTGAGTAGGGTTTATGAGGAGACGTGGTTTAGAGCGAGGGTGATCGGTTTTAAGGCTAGTCGAGAAGAGGGTGTATTAGAGTTCCCACCTTCATTTTGCAATTTCTTGAGAAAGGTCGTGCAAGTGGATCTCGGTAAGTAGAAGGTCGGGTGACTGGATGTTCCTGCAGTTTCGACGAGGTCGGGATGAGCGGAAGTCGGGGATTTTGGCTTTGATATCCGTATGAGGCTAGTGTGCTGTAATGTGTATATACTTGGAGGAGGAGCAAAGGACTGCATCACTTCCCTCATCTGTGTAAGAATGTTGCACAAATTAAGGTATTCTATCAGCGTCCAAGTTGGAGTGCTCGAACTTGGAATTTTCGTTGGCACTTCGCACATTTTACGTTGAAATTTTTGGCAAGCTTTTATAAACATAAACATGAAAGTGTTCTACTTGTTCAGTTTGTGTTCGGTCGTTATCCTTGTTGAGTTATCTATCAAAGTATATGCGTAGAAAGTTGAAATCTACTGGATTAGGGAGGTGCTTCATACAGTTTCAGCTCTTATCTTCGAGATTTTTGCTTCCTTTTCGTTGCTGAAGGCATTTTCACTGGAAATCGGAGCACGCTTCTCAGTTCCTCTTAGCAGACTTGAATCTCAGTGTTAGGCTCTCAGGTATGAAAATTGGTAACCTCTGCGCAACTGGTTCGGTAGTTGTCTATGAAAGTTACGTTATTGGAGTGAAGGATCACCAGCAGTTCTTTTCTGATGGTATGTAGCACATTTGAGGGTCTTAAAGTTGAAGGTTTCACACATAGCTTGAGGGCATAGGCAATTGATGAAGTTTTTGCTTGTGGTTTATCTCTAAATAGAGTGGTTCGGGGAATTGTAAGCAGTGCTTGCCTTGGAAAGAGCTTCAATGATCTTTAACGTAATGTGGTAGTTTAATCGAACCATATGCTTCTTGAACTCCATGGTCGTTCCAATAAGATTGGATTCTGCGAAAATAGACCGCAGTAACTCCTAACACTTCAGAATCGCGTGCTATAGCTACTAAAGTCTTCGGATGGAGTTTGCGGCCGCGACAGGTATGATGGTGGCGTTGAAGTAGATGTGCTTTCAGGTGTGTTCAATTTTCAGGTGTATACTGGGCGAACTATACACGAAGAAACCGATCTTTCAAGGCAATTCGGAGATGGTGCAGCTAGAAGTGATATCACGCATTTGCGGCACTCCTTCACCCGAGAACTGGCCTGACGTCATCAATTTGCCACTGTACTGCAGCTATCGACCGAAACGTACTTACACACGCACTTTGAGGGACGCATTTGGATTGTAAGCGATTTATGGCGTTTAACTTTGCATCTTGGTACATGAAAAAAGGCCTTTGATGTTGGAATGAGTGAGTCTTAGGGAGGGGGATGGGTTACATGAGGATGCTTTCCTTCAACCTAGGGGTCATATGTTTTCCTTATTGATATATATCGACGCCAAGGGCTATACAAGTTCATTTGACCGGGACGGGCTATTTGAATGGCATAAAGTCCGTGTGCATTCCTGTAAGACATAAAAATGCTCAGAGGCTGATGTATGAAGAAAACTGTTCTCACTTTTTGCTCTTTTGCTCCTTCTCTCTCCTTGCCACTGTCCGTATACTTTGTCTCTGGATAGTGCATTCTTCGTGAAAATTGATTACTGATTGTGTGTCCCACGCTCTGATTGGATGGTGATGGGATATTTGCTTCTATAGTTTAGCGGTGTGCTGTTGAAGCTATTCCAGGTCGAATGTGACTAACGATGTGTACGCAATGTGGTCGATGTGTTTTTCGGTGCCATTTATAACTTATAGAACAGAAAAACCATTGGTTTATATATTTGGTGTTGTTTTCGTGAAGATATTTGGTGGATTTTTTGAAGGGAATTGTCAACTGTTTACATCATCTCGGAACCTTTGTGTTTGTTGGGATGTGGTGTGGAAAAGGTGTAAGATGGTCGGATTTCTTTAATAGCTTCTGATGCTTTTTAAGCAGACATAGCGTCGAATTTAAGCAGGCGATCGGTTTGGAGGATCGTTGAAATGCGCTTTCAGTTTTTCTTTATTTCGATGGAAGATTCTTTTAAAGTAAATTTAGAGTCTTCGGTACAATATTTCTTCTCTGTAATCCTGCGCCGTTTATTTTCCGGTTGCGCTGTATGGAATTTTCTGTGTGAAACTTAAAACAGGCTTGGCGCGAAGGAAGCTCCAATTTTTCATTGCAAAATATAAGAGGAAAAATTTAGTCTCCGAGATGCGCCACTTGATTTATTGGATCGCCTACTGGAGTTGGATCCACGGAAACGGATAACTGCAAGGCAAGCACTGCAGCATGCTTGGTTGAGAGAGCTCGACCCCAACGCTATCGAGTCACCGAAATTACCCGACTGGCAGGACTGCCACGAGATGTGGTCGAAGAAACAGCGCAAAAATCGAGCGAGTAAGCTGTTTTATCTCGAATGCGGACATTTTTTATGGGGTAAATTTTACGATGTTTCATGCCTATAAAGAGAACTGGGGGAGGATCCAAATGAATCTTTCAATAGGAGGGGGGCGGATGGCGGGAGGAGAGGGCTTTTCACACTCTTCTTCAGTGGGCTTGTGCAAGGATGACGCGAAGGGAGGGGGAGGCCGAACTTATATGCTGTGATCATGAACAGACGTATTATTTGCATAATAGGTGCGATGACGTCTGCGTCTTCAGTTCAATCGCAGTCTTATCCAGGTGTGCAGCACTATTCATCACGTCCGTCGACTTCTTCTCAACAGGTTGGCGATGCATTTTTTGCTCTTCAAAGTTTTCATCTCATTTTTCGTTATAAACTTATGTCATTATTTAGGTTGTGCGATAAATATTTTCCGTTATGGTTGTCTTAAAATTTATGATAGTGCTGAGTATGAAATCATGCAGTTGCTTGATTACAGGTAAGTTCATGTGACCATCGATTAGTTTCTGCTGTTGTTTTGTTGTTCTAAAGGTGCAGGGGGTATTTGGATTTTGTTAGTTTTGAGTCGAGAAGGAGATGACATTGTGAACTCCTAATTTGCCCATCTAAGCATTTTGCCTTTTCGACATGTTTGCAGAAGATTCCTCTTCCTTCTGTGTACGTTGTTCTGGCAGGACGTTTCGGAGGAAATAGTCAGTGCTATAACTGAAAATATAAAGTCAGTTTAAATACTTTCCGGAACTGTGGATGAATACAAAAATTGACTCCTCGAATTATCGAGATTTATTTTATAGACCCCGAAAAATGGTTCCGTTCGTCGGCAGGTATCCTTCCCAAAAGCAGTCTACTGACCAAAATGCGATACGTACCTTGATAATTTTGTGTGATATAACTGATGTCCTCTGAACTAAGTTGCCAGAAGCAATAGCAGTGGAATGTTTTCGAAGGCGGTCCGTTGACGAGAAAGCATGAATAATGTTGTAGTATAATGAGGCATCGGTGATCACAGCAGGCGGTGATCGGCATGCGGCCAACACATCCACTGTGCTTGCTCAACGTAGCTCGTCCACTCGGCAATGTAAGTTCGATTTTAATGTTTTTGCTGACCTCTGTTCTGTTACATAAGGAATTGTTCATATGGGGCACACAAGGAGTCGTTTTGACTACAGGCCTATTGATTTTTGGATCAATTAAGATCAAAGTATGGGCACGATCAGTTCCAATCTCTTCACAAACGGTTACAAATTTTATATCGGGATCTCTTACTTTTGTTGGTGTGCCAAGTTTGTTATGTCAATAAAATAGTGCATTGTGTGATAAGAGAGAATCTCCAGGTGGTGTTATGAATTGAGTTTCAGCGGTTGATGCAGCGATTCGTGCGATTCAGGCCGATCCAAGCAATTTGGAAGCGGCACGAGCACTCATCTCCAACCTGAGTCCAACAGCGGCCGCATCGTTAGTGCAGCTGATGGCGCGAAGTGGAGCACTACCGCAGTCGGTGATGTCGGTGCTCTCAGCGTCAAATTCTTTACCGCCGGTGGCACCACTCACCAATCTGCGCTCGACAACTGGTGCTGTTCAGAATCAACTAAGTGAGTTGTTAGGACAGCTCGCATCTTTGGAGCAAAAGAAAGCCGATGGTCCGTCACCGCATCAGTCACACAGTGGGTACTTCTCTCATCGTTAATTTATGTTGATTCGTTTCGTTTTTTTGCAGCTCACCTACCTTTTACATAATATCTAGGAAGGTAATTTGCTTCCTTTTTTTTGGCTAGGACAACTTTTAAGCAAATCGTCGTGAGAATCTCTCTCTCAGTGATTACTTATCATCGTGAAGAAAGTTGTCGTCGTTGACAATGTCATAGTTCGTGTTGTTACTGTTCGTAGGTTTTTTATTTTATGAGAGAGGATCAGAGATGAGAGTGGTGAAACAGGAACGTCATGGGGGATAAAAGCAGAGAAGGATGTGAGAGGCAAGAAAAATTGGTACGTTGCAGGGTATAAATATCCAATGTAATTTTGGCGTAGTTTACTGTAAATCGCTATTGAAATATTCTGTAAGAGTTATATTCAAGCCGTGAAGGAACTTTAGACGAATAGGTATTTATTCGAGATGATTTTGATCTACCCGGCGGGGATACGTAGGTTCTCGTGTTGTTGATGAAGCCTCCTTTTACACACTGCTCGCATTGAAGAAGCAGCGTATATTTGACAGGGTTTTTATTGTTGCTTTATGTACGTTGTAACTTATAAGAAGTGGACTACGTCGACCTCTGTTGTGAGGGAAATTGTCGGTGGAGGCACGGTCGTTATGGAAGATGCAATGTTTTGCCCCGATTTCAAGGTTTGCAGGCGGGGAGGGAGGATGTGCATGGATATATCAATTCGTATTATTTTTATTTAGGGCGAAATTTTAAATGCTTTTTTGATTGCCGATTTTTACAGATAATTCTGCTTGATGTTGTCATTGAAGTATGTCAATAAAGGTTTCCGAAGTTTGCTTTTTATGGTTTTTTATTGTTGTAAAGTATATTATTAGTTGTTAATTGTGTGTTGTGAAGTATTTGTGCTGATTTTATAATATTGATGATTTTGAACGTTTTGCACAGAAAACAGCGCGCTCGACTATTGTGAGTCGACGCTTCGGGGCTGTTTATAGGGAAGTGATGATCAGAGGAGAGAGGGAAGGGGTGTGGAGGTGTGGACCGGCTGCCATTGGTTATTCTCCAAGCGAGGGATGCTGGTTTTTTAGGTGTTGTGCGGTTATGGCACCGTTGAGTATCCTCAGGAACTGGCATATTAAAGGTACCAATTCTTCGATTTTGCTTTGTGAGGAAACAAATTGCATCTGAATGAAAACTAACGAGAAATTGAAGTTTAGCTTACGTCGGTTTAACTACTAACGGTGATTTTATTGACGGGATTCTTGTTGTTGGCATATTTTTGGTTTTTTTTTTTCATTTTTCTTTGTCTGCTAAAAAGATTTATTTTATTATCTGCAGGGGATTTTTTTCGGCAAAAATTGAGCCAATAATCATATGTGGACCTCTAGTTTATGGACCATAACTGGAAACCCCGAAGGTTGATGTACACCTTTCCTCAAATTACGGGAAATGGACAGTTGCATATTGATGATGGAGGTTTCTTTCTGTTGCTTTTTTACTTTCGATAGGGCAGGAAATCCCTTCAGACGTCCCATTTCGATTGTGAATGAGAGAAGATCACGAAAAATCGTACGGGCCGGTGGAAACTATCTTGGCAGTTTTATAGACGTCATAAACATTCTTTGTGTTGTAATGATGTTATGATTGTATGCAAATTAATGCGGAGATTTCCTTCTATCTGTTCGTTAGCCTTAACTTGGGAACCATTAAAGAGAGAGTCAACTGGTTTGATGGATGCGATCTCTACAACGGATTCACTTCCTTTATCAAAATTCAGAATGCTGTATAAAATTTGGAAAGGAACTCAGGGATGGGCATTTATGGACATAATACAGGAAGTGTCCGGCAAGTGGGATATTCCTTTTCGGAGCGATTTCGTAAATTTTATTATTAATTGGCAGTTATGGAATTTAATGAGGGAGTTTTGAAGATGCTGACTGCATCAAATGTTTGGCTTCGCTTTTTGATTGTATAATGTGAGGAAGTGATTTAATTGAGACTGAAATGTGACCTAGGTATTAACCTAGTTAATGATAATTAAAGGCAACTGAATTCTAAAAAGTTAATGAAGATGTTCGCTGTATTGTTTAGTCAAACGAAGTGATCTCTTTGATGATTTGGTTGACGGTTTTTTTCCCAGAATGAAGTACTGAATGCATTAAATAGCTGTATGCAATGGCTTGAGCAGAAGAGCAATTAGGTGTCTTATATGATTTGCGATACTTGAATATGATAAAATAATTTAGTGGTCATGACAGCCATTTGGTACTAAGAGCACAGAGATTGAGTTGGATGAAATATACTAGCGAACGGTTAGTTGTCGTGGAATAGGGCATATTTCCCAAAAGTCATCCATTGATATCTCTCATCTATCGTCAAGAAACTTCCGTCGAGCATTTTTCGAGCATTTGCTCGGCGTTCCATAGGCAGCCGAATCATCCTATTTGAAACTGTTTAGATGCACTAGCGCCACATAACCTTTTATTAATCCTGGTTTCAAAGTCCTTCCTACGAAAGGTTATTTGCGCTGCTAATCTTATTTATGTGAATTGACAAGTAGAAGGGTATGTAATTGGACATGAACGTATAAAACATAGTTCAGTTTAAGTTGTGAGATGATATACTATCAGAATATTTATTAGGACTTGGCACTTTCAAATGAATTATAAAACGTTCGTTTTGTTACTTAATAGAGTCATTTTGGTTGCTTTCTTCATAATATATGGAAGAAACGTTTTGTTAAATGATGTTGAGTTTTTTTTTAATGTTTCTATGATGTTTAGTTTATCGATGTTGAAGTGTTTCTCTTTAATTTATTTGATGGAAACATCTTATTGTGATTCAAGGCAATCCATTTATCCAGGATTCCAGAATACCGGCTAACCTCAACACACCTATCTTATTTATCCTTTTTTTTTCTTCTCTCCACAATCCCTTCTCATTCCTCCCTCAAATGGGATCTTTCGTCATCTTTTTGCGGATGTAGATATTAGCCGACTCAAGGCAATCGAGAAAAGAGTGGATCCAAGATCGGGCAATGGCATTTAGCTACTAGTCGGCCTGTTAAAGAGCTTTAACTTGGGTGCTGGTGTTGATGATGAGGTAGTTGCCACTGTGGTCATCGAAGTTGTTTTATTTCTGCTTTATACCTTTCACGTTGAAAATTCTTAGCTCATTTATATCGTCAAATGAGTTATGAATTTCATTGGAGGAGAGGGGTGAGGAGCAATTGCACGATGTTCGATTACGGTCCTGTTTGGTGACAGCTGTTTCTCCTAAGTGACCGATGGAGTGTATACGTCCACAACCAGATACCCGTACCTCCTCTATATGCTGACCGTCTAAATGATAAAGCGTATGTGCGTAATTTTAGGATATCTCAATATATAGTGCTATTAAAACTATTAAGGAAACACGATACGTTCGAAGTATCTGTGGTTCGTAAAAGGTGTGGTCATTCAAAGCAAAATTATGATTAAGAGAAAGGTTGACGACGTGGAAAGGAAATGCTGTCTTCTTCGGAACAAAAAAGGCGAACAGAAGGGGTTGAGAAGGGAGAGGCCAAATGAGGAGGGAGATGGGTTGGGGAGAGATGTCGGTATGGCGCTTTTACCAGCATTTACTGTAGCTTGTAAAGCATGATAACGGATGTGTCGCTATCGGAGTGTGACCTCAGGTGTCATTGTTTCACAGCAGTTGATTGCTTCATTTGTCTTAGAGATTTTGATGTGTGATGTGCACATTAATTTGTTACGTGTATTCGCATTTGCGTTGCAACAGTGTATCTTAGCGGTGTAGTATTAATATGTGAGATGGTATATTCGTTTGTGCTGTTCAGTAGTTTTCGCCACAAAAATATTCAAGGTACACCCTTTGCTGGATATATTCCACACATCATATCTTATACCGTATTCCGCGTTGATCCACCAATCCCGAAAAAGGCGATATGCATCTATATTTGATATCTTGGCTAAAAGATTCCTGCATTAGGTCGGATCAAGTGGAATATGATGCACTGTTCCATTTGTTTTATTGTTTTATTGGAAATTTGCGTAAATGGCTGATCGATTGAATGGAGTACAAAAAGCGCATATCGTGCCAACTTGTTTAGCACACTCTCTTTATTCGTTGTTTGTATTGATGCTCCTTATTTTCTTTTTTAGGAAGATTGAAAAGTGCTAAGTAATATGGTGATTTAAGATTAAATGTGTCCATGAATTTGCATAGAAATTTGCGCTTATTGGTTTGCATTGATTGATAGAAGCCGTGTTTAATTAATTAGGTAACTATGTCTATCGTGTTTGGAAATTTTGGATTTTTGTTGTTATTGGGCTAGGAAAGTAGGACAATTTTTCTTAATATGGCAGTTAAGCAGACCATGTCGATTGGTTGCATTTGGATTTAATTGCCAAATGCTTCAGCAACAGACAGGCTCCGGATGATGGACGGATAATTTGCCGTGTTTTGAGGAAGCTACTTTATCACTACTTATGTTTTATTTCATTCACTTTAAAACTCAATGTTTTTTTCCACTCTTATTTAAGATATTTGTCTTTGTCACCTGAATTATTTATTTATTTTTTTCTTGAAACGCGCTTTAGGAATTGTTTCTTCGACAATCGAAGCATTGCTTACTGCCATAATCGGGAATAAAAGAAATAAGAAGAGAGCAGTTAGATTTATTGTTAATTTCATTATTCACAGATGTCGTATTGGTTCATATATGGCATCAATATGCTATAATGAGTGCACTTTTTCTATTTATTGAACGATTTTAGTTGTGGTTGAAGAGCTTTTCTATCCAATTGTTGCTCGTTTTCTTGTGTCTATTCTAAAGTCGTTGATGAGAAGTGATTTCAGGTTCACGATCTTCAATCAACAGTCAACCGGGAAGTCAAAAGACGAGTCCAATTACGCTTGGGAATCGCTCTATGTCTGCGGCACCAACAACAGCAACAAGTGTTGCTACTCCACTTGCATCAGGATTGCATAAATCAAGCGTACATTTACGCACGTCAACGGTTTCGTCCGTTGAGGGTACACTTCCACAGGCACCACCTCCACCATCGTCTTTTTCCACATCATAGACAAAATACGATGCTATTCCACCGATTGCGGAAGTGGGCGTTTATGTTGGAGGCGCGTTTTTTTTGCATTTAAATTATTTCATTTTCATTTAGTTTATTTTCAGTGTTTTTCAATTCCTTCTTCAGACAACAGAATTCGGAAGGTAATCCGCTTTTTCTAATCATCGCCCTTTAAAGTTTATCGTTTTTTTTTCGTATCCGATCTTTCAAAATCTCTATTATTTCTCTATCAAAAGTTTTATTATGTGATATGTTGTGTGTTTCATTATTTGTTTCTTTCACTTTCTTCTCGTTTGCACTTGGAAGCTTGTGTGGATAATCGACGAATAAGGAGGCATCTATAAGTATTGTAATTGATGCGTTTCATCAATCAAAGGTGGTTGATGATTTATTGGATGATTGGTGTGTATCGAATTTGATTATGAGCAAAGATTTCGTGGAATGCCTTATTTCATTCCAAAGTACGCATGGCTCATGATCAAGCGGTTGTCAACAATTTTCAAAGCATTTAAACGGTTCTTGTTTCTCTCATAACATTGAAAGATGGGTGGATGAGAGGAAATACGTTGATCGATTGTGTTCGTTCATCTTACTTGCTTAAAATTTAATTCGAGTTCGAGTTCGAGTTCGAGCCACATCTCGCTCTCACTTTTTCGACGTAGAAATTTTTCCGGAATTTTCAAGACTCGAACTTTGTGAGACATTAATTTCCGTCAAAATTTGCGACTCATTAAATTCGATTAGGGAAATCCCAAAGCAACGATATATTTGCCCTTTTTTGAGTGTTATCCCTCTATAATTTACAAACGCTTGAATTCTTCCGTTTGCTTGACGAATAATCATAACCTAGTCCCTAAAAAAACTCAAAGTTTAAGCTCATCTTGTGCTTATTTGGATGAAGGAGAGGTTGTTCATGTGGGGCTTGATCCTTCGAACGTAGAAGTCGACAAACTGTCTCAAAATCAGGCGGATCTGTCCAAGGACCTGAATTTTTATTTATGGATTGAAGAGAATGCGTTGATGGTCCACGCATAGCTAATTTTAACGTCTAAGTTTGTTTATGAGTGTTTTGTTTTTCCTTTTTACGATGCTTTGTTGAGCAACATTATGTGCGTAGTAATGAATATGCTGAAATTGATGTAGTTTTGTTGTTTATTAACATCAATTCATCGAAACGATGCGATAATATTGGCTAGCTTCATTGATTGAATGCGCGACTCGTGTTGAGAGAGGCAACGATCTCCGTTATTAGAAGTGGTGCACCTTTGAACGGTTAGTCATTATTGGTTGCTTGAAATGGGATCGATGCAGATTGAGGTTTTCATACTCGAGAAGGGGGAGGAGGAAGGGAATTGGGGGGGGGGGGGAGAGGTCGCGTAGTTGTGAAGCGTTCACAGATGCGCGAGTATGTGAATATAGAAGTGGTATTTTATATGTATATATCAAAGCGAGAATGAGATCAAAGTAAGAGGATGGGTTGAGTACTATGTGCAGTACGGCGAGAAGCTGTTGACATCCGTGCCTTTAGCGATTGCAATTTTCTTCTTTTAGGGTTGCGTTGCAAGCGTGATTCTATATGCTGAAAACCCATTCGGGCAGCTCATCGTCGATGTGTGTCTGCAGATGCTTACCTCATGGTGACCTCATCCGGGTGGGGATCATTCGTGTTCACGCCCAAATGTAGCAGTCGATCCGAACAACCAACGTAGGCTTGTGCGCCGTATTTAGTACCTGCAATACATCTACATGGATGCAAATATAGGGCATAGGATGACAACGGTTATTTGGTAATGGATTTTGTGTTCATGGAGCCGATGGAGGATGGGAGATGGCTTGACGTTTAGCTAGGCCTAGACGAGAGGACTATGCAGCTGCTCGAAATTGAACAAACAATAGGGTGTACCTCGAGAAAGTTGTGTGATTGAGTGTGCTGTAATTCTATGGGTGAATTGTTTCATATCGCGATAGGATTTCAAGTTAGCAGTGGGAGTGGCAGGAATAGGTGGGGCCAGAAAGCGATTGCATTGGCAATGCACCGAGCTCGCTGCAACGCAGCGTATGAATATCACTGCTTCTAGCTAAGATGACATACGTTGGCACAGTGCACACATCGGAGGTTTTTTTGGACGCTCTGGACACCGAAACATGTGGGTCTTTATGATAGTTTCGAGGGACCAATTGATATGCAAATGTAAAGAAGGGTGATATAGGAATAAGTCAAGGCTATAGGTAACTGTGGCAGTGCAAGCATGCGGCGTGGATCCACACTTTATATCGTCTTTTGCGATAGGCTCGAGGTGCGATGCATTTCCAATTTCCTGTGGTTTCCAGCGTGCGTTATTTTTCAAGCACCTGATTCTGCTATAGGTAAGAGGTTGAACACAGTGGGATGTGCTTTTGCTATGGGCATTTGCAAAAAAAAATATGGAAGCGAGCTTCCTTCATTTAACATCGATGAGCTCACTACTGTTCAACCGATATCGAGAGAACCCGGCAGTTGGAATATACGATTGGTCGAAGTAACTAAAATCCTAAAATTAGCCGCAACACCTTCAGATTTCTCCGATAGGGTTTTTCGATATGGAGACATTGGAATTAAAGGATTTCAAAATATTAAACACCTATGGGATCAAAACCCGTTTTTTTCAAGGAGCTTCTTTATGGGATCTTTAAACTTAGACATACCAAAAGTAGTGCCCACAAAGGATTTTTGAGTCTTCCAACTTTTTAAAGACGCTCAGTGCATTTTTCTGCTTTCAATTCGCCACATGTGGGAGCTGTTGATGCTGTGAGCATCTTTGGAGTTGTGGATGACTCGGATGTTTATATATCCCGCAATGTGATAGGATTGAAGTACACTTGGAGTTATAGTCTGCAATTGTTCCGGTACACTCTCTTTGGTTGCGCTCACTTCAGGTCTTATAGGGACAAGAGTCGGTTTTTTTGTAAAGGATTGGGCGAGAAATATTCATCTAGTACGTTTAAATGTTATCTTCGAAGTTGTAACAAAGCAGCGTTCCCATCGTTCAGAGAAGACGCATCGTCATTAGGCTGGATAAACATATTTTCAGTGTTGGAGCATGAAAAATACTCTTTTATGGAAACTCGAAGATGGAGAGTCTGAATATCTCCACTTATGTGAAGCATTTTGTGGGTCACAGTTTTTGATTTTCAGAGATAACGTGAATGGAATCAATGAGCGCAGCCGTGTGGATTGCACCTGAACAGTTGGAAAGGGCTTGGATTTGACCGTACTGAGGGATGTCTTAACTTAACGGATGAGCGCATGATGCGCCTCAAAGCATCTTGCACGAGTTTGACCTGGGAACCTTTCAGGAGGAGCATCTTACTTTGTAGGATCGACAGTCTATAGCGTCGTTGGATATGGAATATTCCCAAAAAAGACGTTCGAGCTTTAGTGATACGCTCTGTGAATTAATTAGCCTATGCATTAAGCTCTGCTCCTCTATACTTTTACGGGAATGAGAGTTTTTTATGCGCTGTGAGGTAGTTTTTAACGCATACATAAGTGATTACAAGTTCTTTTAAAGCAAGTGTTAAGCATCGAAATAAAAATCCGCATATTGTATATAGATTATGGTGAGATAATAAATTATAAAATATGATTCTAATGCTGGAATTTTTGCATTAGCGTTGGCATTCGTTTTATGTCAACATAATTGATGCGTAGGATGTTTGCCCTGTAGTTGGCGTTTGCTGGTTGCATTGTTGCTTCCGGCGCCACCACCTCAAGTTGTCGGGGGTTTCTTTCGAAATGTCGCAAAAGCAACAGTATTTAGAAGGATCCACAGTGGCCCTAATTTATATGGAAAAACATGCCGATAGGTAAATCTGATCATGCGTTATGACCGCTTGTTGTTATTTCCCTTCCTCATTATCATTCCTCACGAGAAGGCATTGCCGAATGATTTCAATGCGCCATATCTTATGATAGGTCGGTCATGAGTTGATTTGGAATGGATAGGGTCTTATTCCTAATTTTTTCGGAGTTAAGAAAGGTGCAAGTAAGGAGTCGAGTAAATACAGCTTAGTGAGAGTGGGAAAGACGGCTACGACGGTTGTTATGCAGATTGCGGCGGTTTCCTGTGCTTGATCTTTGCGCACATTTGCATATGCAACATTTGATTGTGATGCGATTGCATGCAGATAGTATTGCGGATGAATTCTAATTAAGTGAGCAAGCTAAGAGCGGGCGATGCTGAGAGTGGGTCATTCATTCCGGTACGAATGAGGGGGGGGGGGGGGGGTTGGAGGAAGTTGGTCAGTTCGTGGAACCAGAATTCGGCCAGTATTCTTTATGAATAAATGTAGTTGAGATGTTGAACTATTGACGTTGATGGATTTGTTATCAATGCGATTTCTTTCTATTTATTGGGAGACTTCTATATGGGATCTATGTGTTTCAGAGGTACTTTCTAGCCGAAGTTTTCCCCCATATATTTTGATTATCTCTAAGGGAAAATTAGAGCGTTATAATTTTGTGGCTTCTGTTATAACGTGGGTTGCATTTATCGCATCACCTGGATGAGTTTCGCATTCTTTGAAACAATTTTTGGAGCCGGATGGCTCATCGTGATTGAGAACGGCTTGTAATAAGTGAATGGGAAACTTTTGCATTTTGCACAAGTGATAGACCAACCGGTTACATAAATCTCCGGTCGATATGATCAGCGCCTTATTGGGAAGCAAAAGACATCTTTTAACAAATATGCGGGGGATTCCATTTATGAAAGTGGACGTATTTTTAACTTGAGATGAATTCATCTTTCATAGTTTCACCAGCAGAATGCAAAGATTACAGGTTTTCTAATCTCAGCATGAAGTTATATTGATCGTTCTTTGCAGCCTTTTGGGAAGCCATTTGATCAGGCGGATTAAATTAACCTTCCGGAACTATGCAAAGCATTTCATCTCTTCCAAAAATGTGTTTCTATGTTTTTTTTCCCTCCCAAATATACGGGAATCTACGGTAACATGTCAATCTATTCATGTTAACGAAACATTGTAGAGGTGTTTCTTGTGGGGGGATACGGGTCATTGAGATGAGTAGCTGTATATTGCGGATGGCGTGATGGATGAAAATGGAGAAGCCGGAAGTTGTATTGATATTTAGTGCGGATATTTTATGCAATAGACGAGGGGGACCATGGAATCTAGTAATGCGATTTATAGATATTGAGGAAATTATGCATTTACTAAGTAAGTTTTCAGTGTGATAGCGAGATATTCAATCCTTCACCTATAATTTTTAAGTCTTTTGCTTAACTACCTGTTTTCGAGAATGATCAGTTATGAGCTAATTGTGGTTTTCGAGTATTCTAGTCTTGTAATCAAGGATCATTAACAGCAACTGTTTGTTGTCCGAAATGTTTTTGCTGTCTGAAGTGATTGTCTGAGATGTTTGTCTGAAATCGGCGCTTTAACAGTTTGATTGGATTTTTGCTGTCTGAAATGATTTTTCCGTATGCTATAAAAACGTTGCTAAAAATATTTGATTGTAACGCAGCGCTGTATACTCGATACTTTTTGATGCAATTCGATGAGTAACTGCTATAGTTTTTATTGTAACGCTCAAACAGTTAAGCTTTTATGAGAAAGTAACTTACTTTAGTTACAACGATTACTTTGTATTTGATATTTGTAAATTAATAGGAAATATTTTATTTTAATTGCATAATAGCTCTAAGCGCTAATTCTATGGTTTTTCGAAATTTTCTTAGTTTAATTTCCGCAATCAAAACAGTTTAACTATAAAATGAAAATGCCAAATCGCTAAACTATTTATATTTAAAGATTTTGATGCCTGGAAATAAACTTGAAAGCGAGGATTTTGTTGTATAAAACGATTCTTTGTAATATTTGTCTGTTAGCTGTCGAAATATTTCTTAGGAATTTCGATTGCGCACCTCTCCTATCGATGAATGAATCTCATTCCTCTCTATGAATAGGACACCTTTTATAGGTTGTTGTCGAGAGATTATTTGAAACTAAACCAATGGTATAAGAGTAATAGATTGGTTCACTTCGATAGACGTTTCTATCATCGTTTTAGAGGATTCGTTTATTGAATTTTTCGATTGCAATGAATATTTAACGTTTTATTTCAAAAGTTTAACTGTGTTTTCTTTCTGTGTAGCTAAAAATAGCGAAGTTACGGAAGGAGCAATCGGAGGTAAGGTTGTCGCTTGAATGTTGTTCTGCATGGAATTTGCACCTGATTGCTATTAATGATTGCTTCATTGTTCCTCTCTTCCTATGTTTCCATATTTTTTGCTTCCTCTCATTTTGATGACGATAACATATCGTGTTTGATTCGATCACGAGGTCACATCATCACTGATAGGTTTCTAGAATTCATGTCGTATTTGGTTAGAAGTTATATGCAAATATCTGATTATCATGCACACATTTAACTGTTACTTCTCAACTAGTTTTCACGCGAGAGAGAAGAGTCGTCAACAAAGTGAGAGCTGAGAAATTTCATATGCTTATCGAAAAAAATTGGGATAAGAGCAAATTGAAATCTCATCTCATGGGAAAGAATCCAAGAGAAAGGCGAATTTTCCTGTATCTAGGATTAAAGCAGATGTGGAATTATAGCACAGATGTAGATGTAGAATTATTGCCACAATATGCGTATTTGAATTTTGACTCATGAAACCGACCGGTTGCTCAAATATTATATTCGAAAATAAATGTTCCATTTGCGAAGCATACCGACCGGGCAAATTAATTTTGTCGTTTAAGTTGCTTGTCGTATGATAGAATTTGAGCATTCAAAAGATATAGGGGTTTGAAATGCGCTTAACTCTCATCTTATGAAAGCGATTGTAGGAACTCATAAACACTCAACTTATGTGCGCAAATTTGTATGTCTGTGTCTGTCTGTCTGTCTATACACTAGTATGACATTGGGAATTATTGAAGCTGAAATTAGGGATTTGTTGATATAAATAAGATTTGATGGATTTTTTAAAGCAGTTTTCAATAGATTTCGTGGATTTCCGGAAAGAGCTATAAAATTATCAATAGTATTTCACTCGAAAATGTCTAGAAATTAATGTTACATTTTAGAATTGAGTGAATTCAATTCCATTTCATAATTGTTTAAATAGACAAAGGAATCATTTTGAAACGGTTACATAATTGAGCCGGAATACTGAGAATATGAGTATCTTATCGCATTTGTTCTTTTTTTTTTTCTTTGAATTGGATAGTCAATCAAGAGGATTGTGAAAGCGCATATTGTGCCAATTCATTTGGCGTGCTTTTCAACTTATATAATTACTCTGTCGATAAGCATCTCCATTGATAATATGGAATGATGAAAGTATTTGCAATGGAATTCAGTATTGAAAATGGTTATTTTTGCTTTGAATATCTTCGTTATCGATAGGGACCTTCACAAAAATATATACGAAATATTGTTCGATAATGAATATGATGATTGAGAGATGTTTCTTAGTGATACTGATGAAAGTTTTGTGTATAGAAGTTATGTTGATGGGTTATCTATCGATGGCATTTCATCATTGCTCTAAGAATTTCTATCTGTTTTTTCTTTAATTTAGATTTTTAATGATATTTTTTTGCAATACATTTATTTAATCGTTGACTTTATTCAAAATTCATTTTATAAATAAAAATAAATAAATATTATTTATTTATAATTTTATTATTTGTGATATTTTAGGAAATTTTTTCGCGCATTTAGAATCTTTTCCTTAGTCCATCTCATGATAAGCGCATATTTTTGAAATTAATATCAACAAATCAAAGTGCTTTTAATTGAATTATATGAGACGAAATTTTGCTAAATAATCTCCATATATTTTATTCAAAATGACTTATTGCAAGAAATATCCGATAATATTTTTTTTTCGGAATCGATGAATTTTTATAGCATTATGAATTTTCAATGAAAATTCTTTTTTTTTTCTGCATAAAGTAATTAGTTTCGTTTTTTTTTTCAAATTTTTTAAAACTTTTGTTGAGTTTTTTTTTCTTTTCCTCTAAGAAACGAAAATTTTCCAACCGGAAGTTTTTTTTGAATGTTTTTTATTATTTTCGATGAGAAAATATTCTCATAAAATTGATTTTTTTTCAAAGAGTGGCTATTTTATTATTCGTTTATCTTTCAGATATTACCTACTGATGTCAATATTCGATGGAATATCAACGCTGTTATACATTGCGTTGAATCGGCAATTATATGCAAAAGTCATTCATTGACAAATATGCACACAGTGGTTATTGACGATTAAGACGCAACTCAGAACTCTTTCCACATTTGTTGGGTATGCTTATTTACGCTTAATGCTAAATGATTTGATAAGCCTTAAAGTTCTATAGCAAAATCGGAAATGCTTACCTTACCTTTACCAAGTTGGATGCGCCTAATTAGGTTTTACCTGTTGACGATTGTTTGTTATTCAAACATAACAAAGAAATTTAATGATGTTTAGGAGTGCTTTTTTGATGGATTACAATCGGTGAAATTGCTTATGGAGGACATCCGAAAGTCGTCTATTCGACTTAGTTTTAGGATCGGATTCACACTATGAACGTCTAAGAGTTAGTGAACGGGAAAAAAACGGGTAAAATATTTTCATCGGCGAATGATTTCTCAAAAAATATACCGAAATATTCGTTTAAGCATAAATTAGGTTCTAATAAATGACACGTTTTCACTTTGTTGAATATTATGTAAGATTTTATTTCAATTTCCCAGAAATTGTTAAGACTATTGATGTTGCAATGTTCTGTAATATATTTGTGCATATATTTCTATGTGTATTTAAATATTCGTTTATGTGTATCTATTGGTTAGTAATTCTTACGGTTATTGTTGTTTTAATTATATATAAAAAGAAAGAAAAGAAAATAATAGCAGAGATTGTGCTTATTCGTTTACTGTATTATGTGTTGGATCGATCTTCATATGATCCAATATTCAAGAGGATTTTTGAGTGTTGAGAGACGATCATCACAAGTAAGCAAATGACGGCATCATAACGCCTTGTGATCTCATCAAATTTTGCAATATGAACTTTGATTTGTATGGAAATATGCATCCACGAAGAGAGAGGAAGTAATTTAGAAGTTCAGTTTTGTAAAGTGCTCTCTTTATAGGTCATAAAAATATTCGTTACCTCTATAGCTTGGTTTATGAGCTAGCTACAGACGGTTTTCTGATACCTGTTTATCTAAGCGTGAGAGTTCAGGTTGAACCAGCTAAACCCGAAGTACTTGAATTTCCGGTGGAGTAAAAGTTGCTGTTGGATTGACATTGATGATCTTCGTTGCTCTGAATCGAGAAGCCTTTCTTCACGATCAATATTTGTATTAAAAAGAAGCACCATCACAATCGACACATTTCTGCCAACGAAGTGCAAAAGTTTATCCCATCCGGAAGAAGCTTCCGCTTCTGTTCTTTAGGAGGTTATCAGTGATAGTTTCGATGTTGGTTTCAAAGAGTCGGTCATATAGGAAATCGCCGGGGTTCCGGAAAAGACGGCGATCTTCATGGAAAGAGCAAAAATACTAGAAACGGAGATCGTTTATCAAAAGTTGTCTAAGCAACGCTCGTCGTCAATGAATTGAAAACGACAAATCATCGTTCTGGATATGACAACACATCCACATATTCCTAGGTTGAACTTGTCTTACATATTCCATATCCTATATCCGCTTGGCCATTCTCCTATATGTTGGTGGTTTTTTTTTTTAAATTCTCGATTAAGTGCATTCCAAAATATCTGAAATTTGCATTGTGACACCTGGTGAAGAAAGGTGACAGTTTTCAGAAGGAAGAAGATTCATTTGCACCACGTTGGCCAAAGTGTGCTCATTGTAATCTGCTTACTATGAATTAGAATATTTGAATGAATGAATGATGTGGAAGATTTGAGGAAATGATGATAGAGAGTGCAAAAGGAAATTCCATTTTGCCGTCAAGTTTCCTTACTTCAAATGTTACAAAATAAGAACGCCTCTCAAATCTTTTGTATTGTATGATGAAAAGGTTCAACAACAATCGAAATTTATAAGGTACACAATTCTGTGCAACATAAGTAAGGGTCTCCTCCTCCCAGTATTGAAAAGATTTGCGAGTAGTTTTTGGTGGGACATTAAAGGGAATAAAAAAGCGAAATAAAATAGAGTTCCGCATGTTTCTCCGAGACCCATTTTTGAAATCTTCAAGTTTTTATGTTATTACCGAACTGCCCGTCTTCTCAGGGTTGTGTACACAAAGTCTGCGAGGCCACTATGCGGATGGGAAGGGGAATAGGGATAGTGCCCATGCAAGGTTAGGAATCAATCGAGGCAGCAGATCACGAGGCGTAGTGAGGCATGTCATGATTGCTTCTGTGCCAACTCGGCATAGTATTGCTTCTCTAGCTCGGCCCATGGATTGGACGTCATCTCGGGTATCACGTAGTCACGAACGTCGAACTGCTCTGATGTGCTGCTGTTGCGATACGGAGATCCGAAGCTGTCACGATGCTTGCCGTCGCTGTATTCGCCCGAAGAGTCTAGACTCTGAAAGTAAATACTCATTCCTAGTTCATTTTTGTTGCGTATATTCGATCTCGTGTTAACGTTACATCAAATTATACTAAACCTCAAAAGAGATGACATCGGCTGTCTTTCGGGGAGGATTTTCGTTACCTTTATGGTAGATTGATACAGCGGTCATCGTACTGCCACCGCATGGAAGTGGACCGGCACAAAATAGTATGCTTGCTTAGCAAGTTCCTCTTTCCATAAAATTTCAAGTGTCACTTATAGCATTCTTTCAACAAGGAGAAAGAGGCCACCGAGGTGAGTGGTTAATATTAGTCCTCGAATCAGACGGAACTCTTAGTGAAACAAAACAAGTGAGCAGGCGTACTAGCGAGGTTGTCATTACTATCATAGTCCAACCACCTGGATAGCCTCTCGCCTAAAAATTCAGCAGAAAAGCCTCTCGCCTAAATATAATATTTATTTCAATTTTTATATCTCTCAATCACATTCCCGTCGTTTTTTGCAGCGAAATTCCAACACCTTTTTATCTATTTTTTTGGCGTGTTAACTCGATTTCAGGACAAAATGATCGTTGAAGATGTCTCCACAAACGTAACCTCACTACAATACATTTCTATGGAAAAGCTCTGAACAATGATAGTCTCTAAAGCTTTGTTTACGTCCAAGAGCACATATGAAGAAAAAACTGAATAAGTAAGCAAGTTGTATGAGTGGATTTTATTTAGAACAAAAGAAGATGGGGAATGAGAATGAAAAATCGCCAAAAAATTGAAAAATACTTTGTCCAGGAAAACTAACGAAAAGCTGAATGGATCCACTAAAAGGAATAAAAAAGGTATACTTTCCTCGCAAAAATTTGGGGAATATTTTTGAGTTTTAGAAATCGCCAGCGTCCCACCTCTATAATTTCTGATGATTTACTAATATAAAGTTAATAGCTGTGACAAGATTCATTTCCAAAATCCCAAAGAGAAATTTAGAAGTGAGAGTATCATAATCAAATATTAGTGTCCAATAATTCAGACTAGAAAGTCCTTAAAGTCAACGAATTGAGAACATTGGAGTGAGTCAACGCTTATGCGACACTCTACTATCTCTTCACGTTCAACTTTCTAGCGCTAAACCACTCATTGCAGAAGAGACCATTTTTTTTCGATCTCGACCAGAATTTTCCCACTTTCTGCCTCCCCACCCCCACCCCCCTCCCCCACCTTTCCATCACCGAAATCGCTTTCTCTCGCCGAGGTTCTATTTCGGGTAGATTGCATCCCGATGGGAATTTCTTCAAAAGAAAACAATTTGTTCGCTCTTAGAAAGCATTTGCTTCTGTGATGTAACCCGACTTTTCATATCCCCTCTCGAATATCTCGCAAAATCTTTTTCTGATGGGGTTACGAATCATCCCACATAGTAAATTTATAAAAATATGAGCACTTAGAGATCTCTATGGAATCATTACGGAGTCACTGGAAAAACAATTTTCAATACGTCAGAGAGGCCATTTCTGACACACAAATAAGTTAGGTTTACTACTGTCGGTATTGAAGATATTGGAACGTAGCGCTTAGATTGCAGTAAAGAATACACCTAATATGATTTAAAGTCATATACAATGGCTTCAAGGTGGCGAGAATTGACAGCATTTTATAACTTTCATATTTTTTCGTGGGTATGTCCGACCACTCATTTATTTATAATTTTACTTCCCATTAAAAAATGTTTATTATTCGCCCATCCAAATGAAAAAAAAAAAAGAATATTGCTATGAAACACTACAAAGGTACAACGGTTAAGGCAATCTAAATATGTGGATGGATAACGTCTTTTTTTCACCCTATAAACGTTGAAGAGAAAGCACTTATTTCTGAATTCTCTCATCAAATTTGTAAATTTCCTTTCCAGAGGCGCATTATAGCAACGCTGTGTACTTACATGCCTGTTCCTGTCTGTCTGTGTGTCTGTTGTCTGTTTATCAGACAGTTCTAACTGTTCCTGTCTGTGGCAACTTGGAGCTAAGAAATTTGATGAGTATAAAGAGCGCCCTAGAATGAATGATGGTCTCTTATTCGATATTTCATCGCGATCCAAGAGAAAAGAATTTAATACAGTCAAAGAAGCCAAAATATTTGCATTTTATATGAATCGACTTTTTATGTTGCAACGGTTCGGCTACCGATAAATGATTCCTTTCTAGAAGGATCTAATGAGTTTAATCAAAAACATGAAGGTGAGAATGATTTGTGCCGTCTATTTTTATTCTTTACCGATGATACATAAATGTATAAGCATAGGGTAGTACGAGTTTCTCTTACACGCCACTCTTTTTATTTAAATTTAAAGAACTGTTTTGATTAGATAATTTCAGAACTGTGAGTACAAATTTCCACTTCATTATTTCCGGCAAAAGTCGATCTCGAAAGGGTTTCCAACTCGTGACAGCCGGGTATTTATTACCTCTCGGGGATTTATGAATATCATTTCTGAATCAAAGTTGCTATCTTCCTCGCAGAAATGAGCTTATAGGATGATCGTATTTGCGTAACAACTTAAAAATAATGAGCATTTTTGAGTATTTGTTTTTCCGTTAGTCGTCCATGTAATTTGACTCCCTAATACTTCTTCACATATGCTTGATGTCAGTATGTCGTCTTATTTATCTCACCTGTTAATATCAGTATATCTGCATCTCTTATAACACCTATCATTCCCCTAATGATCTTTGTCATTTAATCCCGTACTACTGTTGCCATGTTTATATCACCTGTTGGAATACGACTCGAAAACTCTCTTTATAAGAGGTACGAAAATTTCCACTGCACACGGAAATTGAGATAGCAAACAAATACCGTATTCATTTGTGGACTTTTGTAGGTGAAACGAGCCGGTGTTCTTGGCGATCCAAAGCGTGGAGTCCATTGCGAAGAGCCGCTCCTTCTACGGTCGAGATTAGCGGACCACGGTGACCCACACATCGCACCAGGACTACTACCAATAAAATGAGGCCTTGGTCGTTGTTGTGCCCATTGGGTTGGAAATCCTTGACGTGGAGTACCATAAGCAGGCGAATTGCTGCTATGAAATCGACTACTCGGAATGGTGCTATCGTAAGGACTATTGAAGTGAGCTGTATGTGGTGAATTGCCCCTCCATGACTGATTACCTCTATTATTGTCTCGACCGCCTGAAATCATATTTTTTGAAACCTCAGGTCTAGATTTAATACTTCTTTAGCGCTTCACCTTATTTAGGATCTATTTTCAACGGGTATCTTTTAATATAGGTTTAACTTGCCGGATACTCACAACGAAATAGAAGAAGAGCATAAGTTAATTCACCTCCCCTCCCCCTCCTGCCCTCTAATTTCACTTGTAATATCAATACGCTTTGGCGCAACCGTGCTTGTATTTTATAATTACTTCTCGCCAATTTCTTCCAACAGTTTATTTCCGACAGTAATATTTCCTTGAAAAAGTTCCTTATTTTCGTGGTCGAACACATTGAGGGTTAGATATGGGACGTTGCGAAAGATATCGCGACACAGTAGAAATAAAATAATAGCTTTTGAGAGGATTAGGTGAGGAAACTTTGAACAGCATTAAAACGACAATAATTGTATTTAAATAGTTTCATTTCTATTTGTGTATCAAATCAACAAGAGTACGAGATATGTTCACCTCGTTGTGAACCATAAGATGAACTCTGCGGAATCATATCCGGATCATTGTTTATATTATACATCGTTATCTTATCGAATGCGAGTAGCGATCACTTAGAGCGTTTTGAACGGATTCTTGATTGATCCGATGACACTTAGGATGAACACCTGAAAGAATATTAATTAGGTGGTTTATATAGGTGATAAGAGCAGTTTTTGGTTACAAAAGTATTTAAATTATTTGATGAATTGATAGGTTGTTGAATGATATTATACTATAAAATCGGCGATTATATGTCGAGTGAGCAAATTAATTAAATGCACAATGATTACACCTTTAATTAACGTGTGATAGAAACGTAGTAGAAGAGAATTTTAGTTATATAGGTTTACGCCGATAAATAACAACCAATGATTGAGCTGTAAAATCCCTTGACGGGGAAAAGGATGGCGACGATGTTGGTTCACGCGGACGGGGCGCATGAGTTGGATGAAGCGTTGCGTCATTGGCTTTGTGCCAACAACCGAATGAGAAAAATCGTTTCAAGAAACGATTGCAGACATTTTAATTTTCAAAAATGCTGAATAATGCTGGGCGCACTTTTTATATCGTTTAAGGGTAGAGGTGAGTGGTTCCTTGTTTACTTTCTTTTATTTTTACCTGTAGCTGTTGGTTATATATATATATATATATATATATATATATATATATATATATATATATATATATATATATATAGTAAAACGCAATGAGCTGGTTTTAAATAGCATTTAACTGTGGTCTTCGCTTCGTCGAGAAAATTAGCTTCCCTTTATGCGAACTTAAGCATCATTGCTGATTTCTAAGGTTTTCAGGGACGCCATCAATATAATTGATTTGAGAGAGAAGATGAGTGAGTTGTGATGTTGATTTTAACACCGAAAACGAAAAGAATCTATCGTGATGGTGTGTTAACATTCGGTGAACCTCTTACGCATCGCACTATGTTCAAAGAATTTGAGCTTTTCTTTTGTTGTCTTCTCTGTTTTTATTTTCATATACTTCTTCTTTGTTTCTCTTCACTTTCCTTAGGAAATCACAAAGCTCGAGAGGGACTCTTTGTCTTTATCTTCAGAAATCTTTATTCTTTGATTATCTCTTCAGGCTGATTTCTTTCTTTCTTAGCGATGATCCATTTAAGTAATAAGTAATAGCAGATGTTCAAAGCCACCATTTAAACAATTCATATGCGTCCATCATTTGGTTTTAATATTAGGTGAGTAAGCGACCAGGTGAGCTTTTGAGAGGTACCGATGTTTCATCCGGAGAGAGACAAATAGGAACGGGCGCATTGATGAGTAAATGCCAAAAGGGGCACCGTAGTCCCATGTCTATATTGACCATCCATGCATAGTTCCTCTCGAACATCCTTCCCTCGTCTTGAAATTCGGCGAATGCTACCAATTTCCGTTTTTTTCATAGGCAAATGTTCTCAACGGGTATGTTATGTGTTCAATTTTAAGTGGGATGAAGCGAAATTTGTCTATTGCATAAGGTGGGATAGGAGGAATTATGCACCCGAATTATGGATGTCTTTCTGAGGGGAAAGTCCAGGAGAGCTTTCAGCGTTTACCGTTCCTTCCTCTTCTGTTCACTAAGCACAAACCTTTCTATCCTTCTCTTTATTTGATTAAAAAAACCATTAGGGATCCGTCAAGAATGATGGCTTTAATGATAGACACAAATGCACTTATAGTGCTATAAGGCTATTAAATATGCAAATTCAATTCATTGCTATCTGTGTAGACACTTAATTTTGTGTTATGCAAATAAATAGGTTAATCGATTAAAACGCCGGCAATTATTGTGCGCCTTTGCATGTTTTCTTTATACAAGCGCATTATGGTGACATCATGTCTGTCTGTCTGTTTGTCTGTCTGTCTGTCTGTTTGTCTGTCTGTCTGAGATTTCAGTTCGAAGAACAAAACTAGAAATATGAAGCTTATTGTATATAATTGGGGTTGATTCACGTTAGTTTATCTCGTTATTCACGTCGGTTTATTTTTCGAAAAGAATCGTCGATGTGTAATGATGGAAAAAAAATTTGAATGCATCATTTGTTGCTCCGTTTTTTTTTTAAAGCATTTTATGCTCATTGAATCATAAAACGTTTGGAGAACCGCACCAGAGAAGCTAGCACAATAGGCCCATTTGCGTTCCGTTCATCCGACCGACCAGTTTCACAAGTTACAGACGAAAGATAAGAATAATTGGTCCGGTCTTGACTTCCCTTCCCCCTCCTCCTCCTTCTAAGCCCGCTCTCCCCCACGAAAAATCCGTTCTTTAGGGACCGATCGATCACTGTAAACGTTTAGAGCCTTGAAAAATCTAATAAACCCTCTCGAAAGTGATAAATCAATGGAGATTATCAACCTGTAGTGTATGTTACACGCAGCATGTCTCACAACTCGAGCTTAAGTAGTTCCTGAGCTAAAATTATACCGTTTGCAGAGCGCATTTCTTATGGAAGATTTGTGCGGATGCTCGAAATAATTAAAATTTTGCATATTTATTTTTCGCTAGTAATTTATAAAATTAGCTTATGAGATGAGCGGGATACAAAAGCACATATTGTGCCAGCTTCTCTGGCGCGTTTTCCTATTCGCTATAACAAGGTTGGTATTCGGGAAGTGCCTTATAGATTGCTATTTCACCAATAATTCACTGTTGTCATTATATTTTCATAACAGTAATAAAAATGAGGTGGAGAAAAAAATTGGTGAAAAATGAGGTGGAGAAAGAAAGTTGGAACGTCCTATTGGTGGCATCAGGTGTTTGAATGGTTCAATCGATCGATATATGTGATCGGAATCAGTTGCACTCAAGTGAGCACTCACCGATCTCTGTCGATGTGCTGTTTGTGGTTCTGATGTCGGCTATTTCAATTCGTTCACATCTCTTTTCCTGTAAAGATGCGAATATTCGTTTATCACTGGTAGTTAGAAAATTGGTCAACTCTGTTTTCGCAAACTCCTCACCCTTTCCCCTCCCCACTTGCCTCTCCCCTCCCTCTCCTCCCTAGTTTTGCTTATCGGTTGTACCTTACTTGAACTTATTTTGCTCTTCGTTGTGCTTATCAGTTCATTTCATTTTATTTAATAAGGGTGCGTATTATTCTCATTTGTGTTGATTATCTTCTCTGAGGTAAACCAATTCCATTAAGGCCAACAATAGAACGTTTCACTCATCATAAATGACTTTTATATATGCATAATTATTTATTTATGAATGATTTCCTTCAGTTAATAGTTGCTTAACAATTTCAGAAGCGCTTTAGTTCAGAGTTGGAGCTAAAACAAAACTTGAGCTTCATTTTATCGATTGGTTAGTCAGTTGAAAAAAATTGCTCGTCGAGATTTGTCGAGAAAAATTCGGTGAAATGTGCCGTATAGCAAAAAATCAACGTGCCTTGCATATGAATTGCAGGAGATGAAATGATGGAGTGGAAGAGAATGTATTGGGGAGGGAAAATATGTTCTGGAATGAGTGCTGAGGAATATTTTTTCATAGGAAAATCGGGAGGATTAGGGAAATACTCGAAAAATTGATGCGAAATCAGCAAAAGTATGAAAAATGATAACATTTGTAAAGAAGTGAAAATAGAAATTAAAAAAATTTGGCAACTTACCAGAATGTTGAAAAATTATGAGGGTAATTTTATGGGAATTTCTAGAAAGAAAGTTGTAAAGAATTAGAGAATAATGGATCAAGATTTGTGAATTTATTTATCATTCTCGTTTCTCATATATGCATTTAAGCAAGCGTCGTTTTATTGAAGCCCAATATTGAATGAATAAGCACCAATTTCCAAGCAATCGATCACGTTATTAGAACCCCTGGGGTTCAGATTCTGTTTTGCTTTAGTTCACTGGGATTCGCTTGACAAAATATCCATTGTATGGCTGTAATGGCTAATTATCGGATAATAAGCACGAATTTGAGGTGTGGAAATAAGTGGGGGGGGGGGGGGGGAGAGAGGTTGAACATATGATAGGAAGCAAGAAATACAGGTAATGAGCATTTTATTAGAAATCACAGTAAATATTACGAATAGTCTTATTGCTCGCGCTGGGAGATTGCCAAAAATCGGTATTTGGAGAGTTGCCAAAACCAATATTTGAACTGTCGCCAAAGATCAAAATTAACGCGATGATAGGAAGCAGAAGAGAAAAAAGTGGTTGATAGATGGAACGTCTGGTTCCTAAAGAGAACATTGATGTCGTTTAGTTATCACGTGAAATATGATTCTTGGACTTATATCATTTGCAAAACTTTGGTCTTTTATGGGGAACCCGATCATAAGGTGATATTTGCAACGATTTACCTGCCTATCACCGGCAACGTCGAACCGTTTTATGTGGAGAATAAAATGATTTCGATTACGACTTGACTGTTGTGTATCATTCCACTTTGCGGCTCTCATTATCATCATTCTCGTATGTCATTCCACTGCATTCATTTTCTCTTGCAGTTCAACAATTCCTATCGCTTCAACCAGAGTTACGCTTTATTTATGTATGTCTGTCTGTTCGATAGGAAATCATAAGGCTAAAATTATAAAATTCGATGAGTAGATAAAAGCTTGACTTCCTTCACCCTCTTCGATATTCGATAGCATCAGGAACGATAATTAATATTTAAGGATGCCAAAATGTTTTTACAAAACTTTATCTGTTGAATTTTAATTCCATACCAGTCGGCTTATAGGGAGGTGAGAGTCTTGGATAGTGCTCGGAAGGACAGCTAGACCAGCTGAAACACAAATTCACTATTCCGCACATTTTATTTATTTTCAGTAATTTATGAGACCAGTTGATCAAATGATGTGAAACTGATGAGAGTATCACCTACTTCTTCTATTTCTTTATTCATTAGATTTTAATATTCGAGTTTTTCAATTTACAATGAAATAAAGCTGAATTTGAATATAAGCAATATCAGACATACTTATTTCCTCTTTAAGGCATCCTTCATTATGCAAAATTGAGGACTATACATTATGCACTATATTAATTTATGCAGCGCAGTAGCACTGATGCAAAACTAATATGAGGGAGGGAATTTAGGAAGCTAACGATTTACCTGAGACGTGACGAATAGATATTAAATTATTTGTTAGGAATAAGGTGTGAAGTTAAATGTAGAACTTGTTGCCCGCGGTATGTTACATGTGGTATCACATTCTTGCAAATTCGACAACCTGCAACAACCGGTTCCTCTTTTTTCTCGATTATCCCGTTTTACTGGAAGCACATCGGCGATACTTGTTAATTTCGAAGCGGATAAACAGTCTACTCTTCCATCACCTCTTACCTAACCCTCATCCTTGTCAGTGTGGAAAAAAAAGGATGAAAGCAGTTGTTAGCGGCCCTGCATCTCTAGATATTTGCGTGGGTGTATTTCATATGAGCCGGAGCGACAAGGCAGAGATAGCTCAGTTGAAAAATTTTGTTAGTTACTTTGCTTCTGAAAGGGTGCTAAAGTCAAGATCGGTGACATTTCCCGGTTTGCAATGGCCAGTTTATATTTGGACGGCAATTTCCTCCTGCTCATGGAGCATTCAGTCCGGAAATCCTCGCCGTCGTTTTCCTTTCGAGATCGTTGCATGTCGTTGAGAAATGGTTGGTCGGCAAAACGCCGTTTCATTGTCGTTTTCCCAACGGTTCAAGAAGGGTCCATTAATCTCGAGATACCAACGTTTGGTTTAGTTTTCGTTTAAGTTTATTCTCATTTTGTCAGGCTATATCTATCCGAAGTATTCAATAGTATGATCTCATGCTCAATTTTTTTCGGCAGTTTTCCTTTATTCGTTGAGGTCGCGAACTTCGTGATGTCACACTCTTCTCAAGTTTTTCCTTCGTTTTAATTTTTAATCTTCACGTAAAACTTTCAACACAATTTTTTTTTTGTCAAAGAAGCGTCTCGATTAAAGATTGGAATTAATATATAACACAATGCCGATTTGCCAATAATATATGCGTTAAGCTTAGTGTATTGATAGAAATTTTGAATGAATTGACTTTAGACAAATGTTTAAAAGATTCTGGATTAATTGTTTCCCGCGATTCTTTGTGAGCCGAATGTAAACAAATAAGTAAATACATAAATAAATGAATAAATAAATAAATAAATACATAAATAAATAAATAAATAAATGTAAAATAGAATTATTAGTGCAATGTGTTCATGAAATTAAGAGCGCGGTGGTTATGATCTCGTTCTAGTTAATTAATGCTGATGGTGATGGGTGATTTATTGTTTAGAAGCGTTTTATTGAATTTAAATAAATGAAAGAATTTTATTAAATTGCTTTATTAAATTGCTTATTAAATTTTATTAAAAAAGAATTTTATTAAATTCCACTGTAGACAACGATTTAGTTTGTACTGTTCAGTCGGTTAAATCAACCGGCAAGATGGAAAACATGACATTAATACCTGTAATATTAGTTACTTATGTACATTAATACCTGTAATTCAAATCATTTTACCTATAAAGCACGAGTAGTAAGCTAGTGCCTATGGTTCAAAGAATACTTGATACCTGTAGTGTGTTAGAACGCCCTCGAGGCGAAGATATAGATTTTTGACGTTCAGCATTTTATAGACAATGCAAAGTATATACAAACCTTTAGTTCATATAAATGGTTTTATATATATACGAGCATATAGGGAAGCAAATACAAAGGATCTTTTTTGAAGAGCTAATTTTTTTAAAACACATTTCGGTTTGTTGTCTGGTCGAAAACTTGTTGTCAGCTGAATAGATCTTCAACGGATCGTTATTTTTGAATCTTCGTTTCATAGTATCGTCGAATGTTTTATTTGTATTATTGAATGCACAATTTTATTATTGGCGATTTTGCATATCGCATGCTTCTTCGAGAGTTTATCTGAAGTTTTGAAGATGAAGCAAATATATACAGACAAGATCGGTTGTGTTGAAGAGGCGACCCAACTTTTGCAATTGCTGTTAGCACTGGGAATCATAGGATTTCTTCCCGCTTAATTTTTTACTGCGATGAATGAGAAGTTCGTTCTGAATGTGTGTTGTTCTAGATAGTTTGCGTATGTCCCGAATGTCCTGTATGTCCCTTGCACCCCGATAGTTTATGTATGTCGTGAATATAACTGTAATCGACCTGTGTTGTTTTAGACTGTACAAGGATGAAGCATACTTTGAGATGCATGTAAATGAGCGTGTAAAATGAACCTGTAAGAATGATAAGGGATGGCGAGGTTAGTAGGAAGTTATCAAGGCTAAAAGCGTTCGCCGGTAACTGAAGAAAGAGTGCGGTGGGAGGGGATATACTCAAGCAGAAGCAATGCAACGGGAAGCATTCAACTTTAGTTCATGTTAAAAGATAGAGCGAGGAGCAATGACGCAGCTTTTGCCTTTGGTTTGTAAACGTTAGAAGAATAAAGCGTGAGGTTAGAATGGGATATGGCCTGTTAACAGAAGGAATTTTAGATGCAGTAGACGAGTTCTGATAGATGTGTTTTTTCTTTGATTTCTTTTTGCATTCAGTAGAACTGCGGGAAGGTGGACCTATGAAGTGGAATAGGATCCGGTCATTAATTTGGTCTCTGGTGGGTTTGCTGGGTGAATACGACATCTTTTATGCCCAATAAGCTGTTAAAATAATGGCGTGTCAAGATGTAGTTGAAAATTTTTGTCATCGCAGCCTCGTAACGACTTTTTATTCTCATCTATCGTCCATAGCTTCCTCTCTAAATGTGCCGAGAGTATTAAAAACATATACCACTTTTTATAGTGGTTAGTCATCTCACCCCTCCACTCCCTTCCCTTTCCTTTATACGAGCACAACTAAAGTAACAGGGAATTGTTTCTGTAACTTTGTTTTTGTTTGCTTTTTCTGCTCTTTGACATCGATGCCTATGTTTCACATAATCCAACCGGAAACACAATATGTGACGTCATTAATTCCGGAAGATTTCACCTGATAGATATTTGTGATTTGTTTCAACGTTTCGATGGCGTTCGCCGGCGCTTCATCTTCATTTGCATAAGGATAAATTCATCTCGTTTACAGTATACGAATGGGTAGTATAGCGCGCTCGATAACAGCGTATTTTATGCGTTCATCGCGCAAAGAATGGATGGATTATTTTATGTCGACTCATTTCTGGGGACCGGTCGCCAATTGGGGATTGCCATTGGCTGCGATCGCCGATCTCAAAAAGGATCCTGATATGATTTCCGGTGAGTTCCATCGTTGCGCGATTTACGTTGGTTTTTGGGTGGATATAATTACCACTTGTTATATTGGATATTGTTGTGCTAATATCGACTCACTTTTAGGATCTTCTTTAGTCTTAGCGCTATTGTTTTCCCTTACTGAGGTTGTTGGTTGAAAAGATGAAATTCATTTGGTGGAAGCACTTCACTATATTACTGTTTATTTTTGATGTTTGGCTTTGTTTCTTCGCAGGTAAACCCTTTAATAACCCGTCGTGAATATTGATCAATAGGTATGTCGCTTGAATCTTGCAAATAAATTAGGCATATTTGCGCAGTATAAATCCACAAGCCTCTATCCACCAAAACAATTCAATGTCACTTGCCTGATTTCAGTATATTTTTATTTACATACATATTAAGGCTAGAATTATGGGTGTTTCCATACTTACATTTGCGTATGTAAATATGCAAATTTGGCCATCAGGAAGCGAAGTCTGTGAGGAAGGTCAAAATTTATGCAGAGATAAAATAACCACCGCAAAAAGTGATCTCTGCTTAGGTTTTTATCATTGATTGCTACGTCCGTTTCCTTCCTCTTTCCTTCGCCTCCCATTCCTCCCTCCCCTTCCTTCTCCTTTCCACTTTCCCCTCATTTGGAGAGTTGGTCTTGCCACGAACGCGTCTATCAGCTGAAGATACGAAATTCGCGAGGGATCTATTGATTGTCTGTCTGTTTCGGTTGAGCGGAGATGCAATCCAGATAGATCCCTCTGTTGAGAATTCATCAAGTGGAAACCTCTGCAGGCGTGTACTAGACGGTGTCGGATTAATTTAGGTGTCACTTGTTGCATACAAATCAACTTTGCGAAAGGAAATACCAGGTTGAGGTAGCAGGGCAATTGGCGGAGGTTTAGTCGTGGAATAGGTAATTACTGTATCGTGCAACAACCCAACATTTTTGTGCCCATCTCATTTAATCTGCTGTTTATGTTTAATCTAAAAGGCAATAAAAGAAATGAAGCCAAGTGAAAACCCGTTGGTGCGAGAAGCAAGAAAGTCCTGTATCTTATGGATTGAACACCACGGAGTGAAAAATCAAATGCGAAAGAGGCGATAAATGAGAGCATTGTGGAAACCTTTAAACTCGCCAACAATGAGCGTTGTGCAGAAAATGCTGAAATTGTGGTCACATTTGGCGAATTAGTTAAGCGAGATAGTTTGTGGGCGGTTGATTAATCTCGCATTCGACAACAGTTGTCATCAGTTCTGCTCCAAGTTCTATTCGATTTGAAAGTAGGCCGTTGGCTATTCATTTTTCATTAATAATGCATCAGTAGTCAAAATGCAAAGAACATGTCGTAATAGCCTTCCTGATGCGCTTTCCCAATAGTTATTACTTGCGACGAAGGTGGGAGACTCTTGTTGATCGCATTTCTAGTCCTGTTGAGGAATGCGCCGGCAACGTCGCATATCTTCGTTAATAAGTAAGTAGGTAATAATTTATTTAGGTCCGATGACATCTGCACTATGTCTCTATTCGTCGGTGTTCATGCGTTTCGCATGGCATGTGCAGCCACGCAACATCTTACTCTTCGTATGTCACTTGACGAATATTACCGCACAAACCACACAGGTTCGTCCTTATCTTGCTTCTTTTGATTGCTACTCAGAGAAGATCGTCCTGACTATGCTAAGAGACCTGAAGGATTTCCTTTCGTAGGTCTTACTTGTTTTGGTTAAGTTTATGAAGCTTTGATATAACCATAAGTAGATTGAACATTTGTACCAAACGTATTAAATAACCACTGGATCTCACGTCTTCAAAACTGAGAACCAACTCAGCAAGCACTAGAATATTGCCCTGAGAGCTAGCAGTGTTGGGCGTGGGTGCAGCGAAAGGATTTGATACTCACTCCTGTTCAGCTTATACAATAATTGTGCAATACGGATCAAACTTGCAGCTCCTGGATGGGGCCGAGTAGCCAAGGAGCTCCCATTTATTCATTCTCAAGCAGTTCATAACTTTCTGACACTGTGGTGATTTATGCACTGGCACAGAAAATGAGGAGATTAATTTCAGTTGGCGCGGTTCGTTAATCATCATTATTTGCATATTATCGAGGATCCGGCACTTGCTTCAATACGACGCGATAAAGGTGCTTCCGAGAGGCTAGCGAAGATGAAATTACAAGATTCATAAGTAGGCGTTGTTCATTCTAGTCGATAGACGTGACCAGGCATGTGATCAGTGCGACCAGGTTTTGGAATTTGCTGATGATTTTAATGCGAAAGATGAAAGCCTCAAAAACAAACTGAGGTTCACTCCATCGTTGGCCAAAGATTTTCATAACTGTGTTTGCATCAGTGAAGGTTGGAGAAAGGGTTCTTCATCTTCAGAAGCAAAAAATTTGAGTGCTTTGCTATTCCATCTCTTTTTTTAATAGGGTTTTTTTTAAAGATATAGAGTTTCTCTCCTTACTTGTTTCTTGTCGACTATATTTGATCATATCTGTTTGAATTGTTTTTTTCCCTCATGAGCAATGAAGCCTTAAATTCTTCATCTGTTGATGTGATTTGATTGATTTTTTTTTTTTTTTTGTATCCTTTTTGTTATGTGCCTAGATAGAATACGATTTTTTTTGTTGATATTTATAAAAATATATTGTTATTCTACTTTTTATTTATTTATTTTTACACCAAATTTCAGGACGACATTAGAAACTGATTTAAGGTATGGGAATGGAATGTTCGGCAGAATTTAATTGAAAATTGAGGTGAATTCAGTTTAATTTCTTTCGTTTATCATTTGGGCTGGCTGCTTATTGAGTCGTCGTTTTAAGTAGCTAAATTTATTTGTTTTTTATTATTGCGCTCTTGTCTTTAAGTTCCACATTTTTAACAAACTTTTCGCTTGTAAACGTTCCATTTAGACTTTTTGATAGATATGCAGAATTTGAGGGAGCTCAGTTGTGGGTGATTCTCGTTTCAATGCTCAAGGGCAGAGTCATTGCTGATTTGTATGATTTTATCAATAATTTTATTTATGTTGACTACTGTCAACGTCTATCTTTCTTAACGATACCCGCCGCATCCTACCGCTTCCTTTTTTGAGGGCGTTGGCTCAATTTCAATCCCCTTTCTCCTCCTCTTCCCTTTCCCCTGCTCCCACAGATGGATGCTCGTTTTACTGACGGGTACCTCACTGTTTCTCTTCTTTTTTTTAAATTTTTTAAAGAACGTTGTAGTGTGGGAATGCATTAATTAGTTAAATATTGTTTTATTGCTGTATTGTTTTTGATACTTTCTTAGGAAGTTTTACTTTTGAAGTAATTTTTTTACATATTTGTTGGATGTTTTCTATTTTGTTGAGTGCCCAATGTTGTCTCTCGGGTTTCTTTTCGTTTTTTAAGTCGCTGCTTACTTAGTGGAATTATACAGTTGGAAAAATTTTTTTCTGTATAAAGAAACTAAAGCATTCGAGCATTCGTTACCTTTATAACCGGAAGTACTTAATTATTGAGTATAATAACCGCATTTGATTAACTCATGTTTGGAATTCGTCATAACTTCGAAGACTATGGTGATGTGTTCTTTTTTTTGCATGCTGATTGACATTGTTCTCTATGAAGAGATGCGACTTATTCTACAGATGTTTCGAGATTAGCTATTATAGATGTTGGCTGATTGTATTGAAGTTGCCGATGTGTGATTTAAGCTCGAAATGTTATTATTATTATTAGTATTGTTTGCTAGGGACTTGAAATTATGTTATGGCCAAATAAAATAAAGCATTTTTTTTCAAAACGGGTTCTTTGTTTGCATTGTGCGAGGTCATTTAGAATGGCGGTGAAGTGTTTAGTGTGTATCCGTTTATGTCGGTCGATATCGTTATTTTTTATAAATTTCTGAATATCTTTGATCTAGAGGTATTGCTTTCCTTTGACTTAGAGGTAGTTTATCCGAAGTTGCATTATTGCTTATTATCACTCAATTTTTTTATCTTTCTCATTGATGCCAAAAAAAGCCGTTTTATAGATGACATAGACGTCCTTATAATAGAAGTTCTACTGTAATATTTGCATATCGTTTGGCGTTATTAAAGAATATTCGTTGTATAACAATGAATAGAACGTTTTTGATTATTTCTATCGATGCGACTATTAGACATTATGAGAGTGCATCTTGCAATTAGTCATCATCTGCATGACATCTCCCCTTCTTCAATAATACTAAAAAGGAAACAGGTGTGAACAATTCAGCCTTATTAATGAATAAATGTATTTATTTGTTAATATTTTTTTCCGTTTATTTGCATACTTTTATAATTTTCTGTTCGCATTGAAAAATTAACTTTTTTTTTTTCGTTTATTCTTGAGAAATATATCCGTTTTTTTGCAGATATTTTTCAATTTCCGATAATCTACATATGCATCCGCATACTATTATGCAAATGATAGCAATTAAGTGAACTTTCTTTTTTTATATTCTGTCAAAATAAACTTGCCCACCATAATCCCTCATTGATGTGGTAAATATTTCGTTGGTGATATGAGATAACAATATGCCCAATAAAACAGTTTGCATCAACGAGTGTTCAGAAAGCAACAACGCTGTCGCCTTAATATATGCAAAGGAAATCGATCGAAACGTATCGCACTTATTGATTGATCACACCCCTTTAGAGAATTTGAAAATTGTTTTTATTAGATTTATTTATTTAGTTTAATCAATCGAGCCATTAATTAGCAATAGTCATCTTTGCATATTTCCTACTGCTCATTAAGAGGGAAAGTTTTAAGGTCGGAGCTTAGAAGTCGTCAGTTGCTTGTTGAATGTTGACGAGTCGATGCATCATTGTTTCCGGTAAGAGAAGAGTCGAGACTTACTTCACAGCCCCTCATCCCGATGAGAGTGCGGATAAAATGTTGCAGTAGGACAGAGGTAAGGAGTCTGGTCGAGGCTCATTTTATTTTATTTTGAACAGTTTTTTTTTCGATTTTTATTGTAATTTTGATAATAGTAATTTTTATAATCCGCTCATTATTGCATTTATTCGGCTATGCTTATCAACGAATTGCCAAATTAGTGAATTATGATGATCGGAAATCAAGAAGGCACAAGTGATCTGCGCATCACATCGGCAAGCAAGACTACAACATTAATAATTGTTAAATGAAGTCATAATTTTTGCGTCAAGTTTATTTTCTCTGGTCGATGATCAAGTTGGGATTCATTCATTTTACCTAGACGAACCTTTTGCATTTTCTAGATTGTCTAAGAAAATAGTATTGAGCGGTTTTGTTGTGAATGATGAAAACCGGTTTTGTTGTATGCATTTAAATGGGGGCGAAGAGTGAGGGTGCCGCGGATTGCTTCGCAAATTGCGGTCGAAATGAAGAGCGAGTTAACAATAGGTGAGAGATGAATAGATCGCACGATACCCTCAAATGGATACCCATCAATATACATGTTACAATCTTGTTATGTATGCGTCATACGAACATTGTAGAGTGCTATAGCACGTGGCGTTTTTCGTCTTTTTTTTCCCCTAAATAAAAGGGTTTTTTTTTTTGTTTGGCAAAGATCGACTCGATTTGCTGTCCTATTTAGAGCGTTCTCATTTTCTCTTCCATCTTTCTCAATAAACCGCTTCCATATCTCTTTTTTTTTTCTCAAATATCTTTAGATTCATAGATGTGCTCAATTGATAGATTTATTTCAAATTTTAAAATGCTTAAAGTATTTTGATGAAAACGATTTTCATTTTCAATATATTTTTTAAAATATGTTTAGAAAAAAAAGAAAAAAATCTGAATTATTAATGATTATTTGAGATTATTGTTGATAGATTTCTATTATAGGCGTAATGCTCATTTATTATCTATTCGATCACTAATCTTTTTTTTTTTCATCCATTATCAGCACTATCAATATATCAGTAATTGTCAATTCTACGCTGATCTCTTATTATATTTTATTTCACAATGATATTTAATGATGTTTGAGGATGCGAATTTTTCGTCTCATAGATGCAAACGTCGTCGATTCGGGTTGCAGATCATTTCCATATCTGCTCAATGGCTTTAATTTATTGAATTCGATATTCCTAATGATTGTTTATTCTGCATTTTTTCTAATATCTCATTTCTTAGAGTTTTTTTATGAAAATTTTTATGAAATTTTATTCACAATGGAATTTTTTTCTTTGTATCATTTCATATTTCAATGAGCCTAAAAGCGAAAATTTTTCTTTGATATATGAGGGGAAAGGGGGGGGGGTGTCGAGGAAGAAGGTGATGATCATTATTACTTTCATTTCGATTCTTAGCGAATCGGAATTGTAAATGAAGAAGTATTTCTTCTCCATCAAATCTTTTCTCTTTACTTTCTCTACAAGCGGATTCATAAGTACATTTTGTTAATGAGTTATTCGTGTTGCATTAGGTAAATTGCTTGCACATATATATCACTTTTTCAGTTATTGATGCTGCTGTCATAGGTCTTTCCATCTCTCAAATGAGTCTTACCTCGATTTTTCGCTCATTTCAAAGAGTCAAAGGGAGCTATAAATCCTTGGCGCTTATAAGTGGAAAAACTACTTGTATATGTCGCAGGAAAATTCTAAACAATGGATTTAAATAATTTGAAATTACTCTCAATTATATAAATGAGAATTTGATAGGAAAATGGCGCATTTGTCCACTTCGAACAACAAAATCACTGATGAATTTTAGCTTTTAAAGGCGTTAATAGTTTAGAAAAAAAAAAGAAGAGTCTCTATAGGTAACTCAAATGTCAAAATAGACGACTCTCATTTGTTTTGAGTATTTTTCACTTCCCTTTTTTTCTCTCAATAACTGGCAATAATTTTTCAATAATTATATTTACCATATTTAACAGCGCTAAAATTTAAAGAGGTTTACGAATTTTTTTTTTATTCGACTTTGACTGCATTTATTTATTTATTTCTCTTTTCTCTTTTCTAAGTAAATGTTCCACATTTCATTGAACTAAATGTTACTTTAACGTTTAAAAAATCGCACCAGCTTTAAACAAGAAGAGTGAATCTTATAGCAATCGATTGTTACAGATATATCCTGGCATAATCATTGATAATAAGTGATTGAAATTACTGGTGATAAGTGATCAACATCAGTGATAATATATGATTAGCACCATCGATGGTAGGTGATTACGGCCATTGGTCGCAGATGATCGATAGCATTCGATACGGCAATTATATTTATTCTGGTTAACCTGGTTTATCAGGTATAACTAAAATCTAGACTAAGGTAGAGTGTTAGTGAATACTTACTGCTCGGCAACCATTCAGTTATTTTTTATAAATTCTAGAGCGCGATGACGTCGTGTCTGTGCGTATGGTTGATAGGTGGTGATAATGAAACTTGATGAGTATAGGCAGTAGCCCTCTGTCTGTCTGTACATGTGACCGATGAATTCATTTCAATTAGTCGCTAGCAAGTTGGTTATTTACATACAATCTAAATGCCATTTTTTGTTGCTGATTTGCGCAAGCGATCGATTTTGTTGAAGAACACTAATTGAGCGATGCGCTTTTTTCTTAGTATTTGTGCTTGATTTAGTGATTGAATCGCAAAAAATACACATTGTACATCACTAACATTTTTTCGCATATTTTCATTTATTATAGAATGAATACGCATGTTACATTGACTGTTAACACAACTGAACTCATTCTTGAAGAAATATCTGAGGATGATTTTAATAATCGAATTTGCGAGCATTCTATGAAGGGAGTCGACTCCATTATCGTTCCATTTTGCGCATGAGCGTCGCCCTTTTCGCATATTTATTGATAGGGCTCTTTAATCAACCGAGGTATTTTTCAAACCTAAATTGAGGTTTTTTCTGCAAGAAGGCTCACGAACTATCCTAGAGGGCACCTTGTAAAGTTTAACCAGTTACGCTGTCAATAGGCATCAGCAGTATTCTCTATAACAGGCCTCCCAGACGATGCCGCTTAGCGATATTGGATCATTTTTATCAGCCAATATCTTCATTACGTGATAAATATCACTTCCATTCTTATATAGAGGGAGTTCCCATTCTATATATAGGGGGTTTATTATATATAGAGGAATGTTTCGTGGCTATTTCTTGCCATCGAATGAAAGGTGGATAGGATTTCGCGTGGGTTAATTATTGTCATAGATTGGCAACTGAAAAAAATTTTAACCGTGTGTCTTTCATGCCATAAAGTTCAGTCGAAGAAAACTTCCCGGATATTCCAAGTGCCTTGTTCCTAGATGCTGCTTGGGTATCTCCGCATAGTTTTCCTTGAATATTCCTCGCTTTTTCCCTGTGAAAAAGAATAGCGTCTTGCTAGGTAATAATATGTCTCAATATGTTTCAATAGGTAATAATATGTCTCAATATTATCGTTGTTTCAAGATGTGCTATTTGTATTTGAGGTCTGTTCATTCTTTTATTTGCGTGCGCTTATTTGTTCCACATAAAAAAGCTTTATATTTTATGTTGTAGAGCGGTTCTCTTATTTATGCATACTATGTGGTTTTCCCGATTTTCTCTTTAAGTTCTCTCTAGTTTATTTTAGTTCTCATCTTTCTCAGTTCTCTTTTATTCTCTTTAATTCTCTCATAACAAAATGATTTTTATGAACTGAACTCCTCATCTGATTGAAATATTGCAATTTATTTATTTTAAATTGCTTTATTTGATCATTTTTTAATAATTTTTACAGAATATTTGCACACATCAATCAGTTGTTGCATATATATTTCTCTGTCCTCATGAAATTTAATGCAAATTTTATCGGATTTTGCAAAGATATTTGAACGCGCATTAGTCGATACATTTGAATATCTGTGCAACACACACCGTAAATTTTTTAAAAGTTTGTATTCCATATAGGAAATAAATGCTGCCATATGTACATAAATAAATAAATAAATAAATATCTTTATATTTTTCTAAACTTATGTTCGTATACATTTGTATGTTTTTATAACCATTTGCCTGATAGTTTTCTCTTTTGTGCTTCGTCGACGAATTGATTGATCTAGTCGACAACATCACAGTTTCGCTCCTCTCCGCAATTTCGCTCCAATCGACTCTCTTCTCAATCGGTTAATTACACATAAAGGTGCCGTGATATTTGCAGATCAGTATTATTTTGCAACGGTTCTAGTTTTGCATAGAAAAGCATTTATGTATATTGTATATACAAAGTTTGTCGAAACATATAGTGTGAATTATATTTATATATATATATATATATATATATATATATATATATATATATATATATATATATATATATATATATATATATATATATATATAAGCGTATGCTTTGCTGTTTTATAGTTTCATCTCGAGAGCTACTGAATCATAGAGCTATTAATTTCTGTTGGATGTAATCTACAACATAGAATGATCTCATATAGAATCATGATAGCCTCATATCTCAAGCTTTATATCTATCAGCTTTTGAGAGAGTTACGTAATATCTGCAGTGTTTAAAAATTTGCATATAGTTTGCAACCAATCAGATGGGTTTGCGTTTTTTTTACACACCGTTTTCAAATTTGCATGCGATTTGCAACTGATAAAAAATTTGTTTTTTGCAAAGCGCTTCGCGAAACGGATTAATATAAAATCTTATATACACGTATACGTGTCTATCAGCTCGTATATGTCGTTGTTTTAAACTATAGCCCATTGACCCATAGAAATTTACATCCATTTTATATTAGTAATTCGATTGCATCTTACATCGACCTAGTGGCAAAGAGATGAAACTTTTCTTGGGAGATTTGTTCGAATGCTCGGATCGGTTGAGGCATTATTCCGCTTGTTTTTCAAAATTTTCAACTGATTTATAAAAAGTTGTTCTGGTGAGTGGAATGCAAAAGCGCGTATTGCGCCATCTCTTCTGACGTGCTCTCCCACTTTTTCGATTATAGGACGTTACAAGGTTTTTTGCCATCGGCCGCAACCGTTATCTTCATCGCTTCTTTAAAAATTATCCCGATTATTTTGTCACATGAGGATCACTGATATCACTAAACTATGGAAGGTTCAGACTATATGCGATATACCCAAATCGAGTATGTGGCAGATAGATTGAAAACCTTTTTACACGAGGAGGAGGGTGAATTGTCTCTGATTCGTCTTTTGCTTTTCCTAATTCAATAAGAGGGCGGTCTTTTCTAAAATGAAGCCTTCTATTCAAGTATAACGCGTTATTTTATTTTGGCCAGGTTTTTACCAGTTGATGCAATCTAGAGTAGAGTAAGGGGTGCACGCTGTGCAACCCCTTTTCTCAAATCCCCATTGCACACATGGGGTGAGATGGTACTCTTCGACCTCTGACGTCGACCGCATCATAGCTTTAACGTTGGTCGTTTACTTGATAGTCATCAAAGCTTTGTAATAAAGTAGTAAGTAGTTTTTCTTTGCTGTAAGTCATAAAACCATTGAACAAATAGTCAACTATATAGGTCGTTTACGTTGAGATGAGCGCTAAAAGACAGTAAACGTGCGCTGTTATATTCGCAATTCTTGTCGTCGCTTCATGTTTACCTGCCTAACCTTTGTTTGTTTTTCCTTTGCACCTGTCATGTGTCTCCAACACTTGCGTATTACTGTTTCGATAATTCCATTTTCTATTTTCTACATCATTCTGCGTCGACATCTTAATTCTTTCAATTCTTTTTATGTTATTGCACTGATGATAATCTTTTAGCACTGAGGAAGTTATTTGTCTCAGTTTCATGGAATAGTTTTTGCTGCTTCACTGACTCGACATTTCTTATAACAACGAGTTGCCATTAGGAGATTTCCGTTTCGTTTAGTTAGAAACCCTCCATGCGTCTATAAATCAGTGGAATGTGAAAATTTCTCGAATTTTCATTCCATTTTTATTTTTGATTTTTTTTTTAAATTATATTATTCTTATTCCGTTATAATATTGCAAAATGTATTTAACAATTTTATATGTTCATATTCGCAAAAAAAAAAAAAAAATTCTTCGTTATTTCTCACAATAATGCGCTTTTTGTAGTTTACTTGTAAATTTTCGTGCAAATATCCCTCCTCGTCATTAATTTCTCCTCACAAACCGTAAAAAATTTCTAACGTTAGAATTTTGATGGTGGTTTAGTTTACATCGTGCAACAGTTTTGTCGGTGTAATTTGTACCTGATGAATCCACTTCCGTTTTTTTCCGGTGGATGTTGACACGACAAGACGTCAAAAATTGTACACAATTGCCTGATAATTAAGGAATTGCAAATCAAGAAAGATTGTTTTGAATGAGAAAATTTGTGCAATTAGCCGGTCGCCTAAGTCCATATTTAGCTGTTTTACCGTTTTTTTAAGGCTTTTTCAACAAGTCAATCTAATGGATTGAAGTGCAAAAAGCGCATGTCGTGCCGGCGTGATTAGGCGTTTTCCTCATATTATCTTTTAACTGTTTATTCGCCTTCTAAACACACCTTAATAGTGCGAAGTTTAGATCGGATTATCTTGATGCTTATCTTGTAAGTAAAATAGGCATGCAACAGATTACCGACATTTCTGAATCGAACATCTTTTACGTCCTTCTCAAATCCTTTTACTGTTCTTAGTGGACATTCATCAGTTTAGGTGTTGTAACACATTGTTGCTAATGTTTCGAATATTATGTCACCGTGGTGGTATTGTGGTCATTTGTGTGGACTGGTCAGTTTTGACATGAACATGAAGCCTGGCGTAGAGCTCAGATACGGACCCTTTAACGATTCATAAGTAATTGCTTATTGTTTTTTCTTTTTTCTTTTTTTTTTTTTTGCACAACCACTACATAACGATCAACATCTATCCGGCTTCCACTTCTCTTCTCGCTTCTGAAGTATTTTTCTTAGATTTTGCTCCCTTAGGAGAACATCTTTATCTCCAATTCGTTTATTTTGAGTTAATCATAGCCACAGTTTTTGGTGAAGAAAAGCTTCCGCATATCTAGTATTTTCTCTCGAGTTCTGCACATCAATTTTCTGGGGAAGGTGGGCAAAAGTTCAGAATAGAGGATAGAATTGGAGGGATCGATCGAATCTCAATGGAAAAATCGAAAAGGGATCTTCACTAGAGGCCTCAAAAACGTCTTAGCCTATTACCTCGAATAAAACGTCGCTCATAAATTTCTCAAAGTTTTTGAGTGGTCTGCTTAACGAACAAGAAGGAAGTGATTTTTTTTCAATTTTGGCAGACGTATATATATATATATATATATGGCAGTTCTTATATGCATGTACCGCAGTATTTATATACACATGAAGGTAAAATTCTTACACGTATAATGTTTTCCCAGTTCTATGGTTGAAAGAGTTTTACAGAAGGGTCGAAATTTTCTTTCTCAGAACCAGACGGAGTTCATTTGAAGGAATGGGGATTCATTGGAGTTAAGCAACAGGATCCTTTCAAAAAAGCCTGCAACCGGAACTTTTGGAAAGCAAAAAGAATCAGGTGATATTTATCTACCGAAAGACGCGCAAATATGCAAAAACTCGAAAGAACTTCTTTACCATGGTGCTTAAAGTAGGCAACCAATCGATATTATTTACGTTTGATCTATGAGGTGCGTTTGTGTTATTGCCTCTGATTGCAGTGGGTTAGTTTGATTGCCATTACCGCTGCAGCATTGTGCGTTCAGTTTTTCATTATATCGCGTTGACGTTTACAAAACTTTCCGTTGTAAAAATTATCGATTCAATCAGGGATTTTGCAAACGGATTTAGAGAAGTGGAAATTTCCTTGAACTATTGATTTACCATCGCTATAAAATGTTTGGTAAAAATTTTACCAACTTTTTAAGTTGCATTGCCTTTAACGGAAATATAAGTATACCATTTCACTAAGAAGTAAGGTTAAGTTGTAAAGTAGAATGACAAACATATTGCAAAATGCGTCGCATTTTCCCTAATAAGAGCTAACCGTTTGGGATAGAGACTCGATGGGTTAATCGTTTCTCAAGTAGATTATCGGTAGCAGTAGGTATCTTTCGAACTAAAGAATTGTTAGAGCAATGGGATAGCGTTCCGTAATCATGATTGTGTAACACTTTTTTAATCGCATTTGAAATATTTTCTTCGTAATTTTTACGCCGTGATATTGTTCCCATTCTTTGCGGACACCTGTTGATCCTTTCAACCGGTTTTTAGTGCTTACCGATAGGCACATCTTTGAAATTCTTTTTGCTATTACTTATAAAAAAGTATTCTCTTTTACATTTTATTATTATTTTTGCTTTATTTCAGCAAATATATCTACTTTTGTAAACGTCTATTTATTCTTTGTTAATATATATGTGTATATATATTTATAAGCTGTTTTCGTGTTAAATAATAAACGCGTAATCCACTTCTAAGAAGAAAAGTGCAGTTTAAAAGGAGAAGTTAATTGCAGATTGTTGGTGGAAAGTGAAGTGAACGAGTGGCTCGAGGTGGAAAAGAGAGTCGCATCTACAAGAGAACACTTGAGGTGAGGGTGAATGCGAAACGTGGGGGTGTGTTACAGCAAGCAAAGTAGTAGCAGCCCACAGCACCAGCACCAGCAACAGCAGCAAAAGCCACATAGCGTTCACGAAAGTGGGCTCGGTGAGTTGGCTTCGGCTATCGCCACATCCCGTTGTGCCTAGACGATGAGTGTGAATATTGTGCGTCAGAGTAAATTCCGGCATGTATTCTGTAAGCCGGTCAAGCATGAACAATGTATGTCTGATATTCGTATCACTGAAATCACATGGGAATCGCTATTTTGCGCCGTCAATCCGAAGTTTATCGCTATCATCGTTAAAGGTTCTGGAGGACCTTTTCAAGTGATCCCTGTTACGAAGGTATTCATTCATCTTTCTCAAATTTATTAATCATTTATTATATTCTTATTTACTCTTTATATAACATATTTTCAATATTAGATGTAATAAAGTAGTTAATTATAATTTATTCTAGAATATGATTATCAAATATAGTTTAATATTTTTTCATTGATAATGCCAATTAAGTTTAGTTATTTCATTGATAAGATTGCATGATTGTTGCTGTCTTTCACACATCTACAAGCCTCGCTTTCAACGCATCCAACGATTCCTCTCGTAAATTTGAATTACTCAAGCATTTTTCTATGTGCTTAAAATACACTTCAATTATTCATCATCGTGACATTTATCTCTATTACTTTTGCATTTTACCTTTGAAAGACAAATTGATGCTGACTTTAAAAAATTTTAAGAGATTATTGCCACAAATCGTTTAATTCAAATTTCTATTCCATAAAACGAATGAATGAATACTCCAAGTTTTATCAGCTTGGCACCATAGGGGGAAGCAATAAAGCAGTAACGTAAATGATACGGATATTTGGCAATATGTTGGGAAAAGTGATGGCCTTGGAAAAGTGCGAAATAAGTGACAGACGGCTGGTTGCTTGTTTAAGTGGATTATTGCTAACTGTGGTGCTATCATCAAAAAGAAATGCGCTTATAAAATCTTATGACTAATCCATTTGGTAATTTGTCGCTTATATTTCGTTCTTAATGCCATATTTGCAACTCGTTTTTCGATGTACTGGTGACCGGCTGTCGCTAGTCTATGAAAGCTGACCTGAATTTTAAGTGAAGCGAAGCGGAAAGTGGCAATAAACGGGGAGTAAAAACCAATTTTCGTACTATATCGTTTCCCTCTCCCCCTCCCCCCTTCCCCCGGCATCGCTTCCCTAATCTGTCCACGCGCATTTTTCACTTCTTTTATACATCAGTACAATAGTTTTTGAGGGGGCGGGGGTGTCCACTCCCGGGTTCTTTTGTTTTGTCATCGATGTTTATTTATCAGCTAAGAAATTCATTTTTTGCAATAGACTGCCTATCGTAACATTTGCCACTGATATGAGAAGATTGCAACAATTGTGAAATATTTGTTTTATGAGTGATTATGAGATAATTTGAGTGGGGATCATTAATATTGGTGCATTTATCGAAGCAATAAAATGAACGCTTCCAAAAAAAATTATGGAAGTATATTTATCGATGAAAATTTATGGAAGTATATTTTTTTTTTGAAGTATATTACCATTTTTATCGATGAAAACGGCAATATAGAGTAATGTTAAATTTGTAATAAAATGGCACTTAGAGTAATTTTTGTAATTCTCATTCCATTTTTTACACTAGTGAATTAATATGAAATAACTCAATTCGATATATTTTTATTTCGTTGAGCATTTATTATTTATTTTTAGTCATATCAGTTTTTTTTTGAGAGAGAGAGAGAGAAAGAGAGAAATAGAAATATACATTTGAATACACAAGGCAGATAAGATAAAATATCTTTTCAATCAGTTTTTTTTTTTGATTTAGGAAATTTTTTGCTATATGAGTTTCTATTTGATCATTCTCTGAGGATTTATTTCATTTAAAAGGGGGGGGGGGGGTTTAAATCTTCATATACGATAGCTTTTGAGGGTTAAAAAAACCTTTACATTTATGGTTGAAAATTTTTCTTATCTACTCACTGTAGCAATCGAATGCTGTTCGATTTCACAAATGCATTGATTGCATCAGATGGTAAATAATTCTTTTCGAATTCGCTCATTTTAAAATTATATTTCTACAGAGAAACATTTAGTAGCGCTTTGACTAAGCTTTACTTCCAATGATTTATACGTTTATTTAATATCCATTTAGCAAATACTTGAGTGCGCAATCACCTTTAGGGTATATCTCGAGGCGATATTCATAAGGGAATATCGATCTTGTATTTGAATAAACCACATCGGTTGTGTAAATATGTTAGCGCACTTCATTAGTTTCTATTTACGCTTGATGGAATAGCAAGCATTGATGTGTATTTTGCATGTAAGTAGAGGAAATTGAATCTTTCATTTGCATTGCAAAGTTTGCAAAAGTGTTGTAGCAATTGCAATGTAGTGCTACTACTTTTTTAAATTGCATAGAACTGCATTAAATTGCAATATTATTAATGATTAGAAAATTGCATATTTGATTCATCTTATATTGCATAAAATATTTGATCAGTCAACCTATTTTATGGTTCTTATAGAATTAGCTTACAATATAAATTATTGACTTTATATCTTGGAAAAAATATTATGCATTAATATAATATTTAAAAAGTTGCTGAAATTAATTGAAAATATGGAAATTTATTTCGATATTTATGTAAATGAAGGCATAAGACTAACAAAACTAAATAACATACGAGAAGTATTATCGTATAATTTTTATCATTTGCAACAAATCAATAGGATCAAATCGTTAGATGAACGAGGTCGTTTCTCAGCTTCTATTTTATTGGTTCTTCGATTTTTGCCCTCAAAACGTTTTTTTTTCAAAGTATTTTCATTCGATCTAAAGTAGAACTCCATAAAGTGTTATAATGTGTTATTAAATTGTGAGAAGTAAAGCAAAATCAGTGTTGTGTAATTAATGCAAATTTTTTGAGAGTATAGGGGGAGGGATAGTGGAAGGGATGAGAGGGCAACTGCATTCAAGTGAAAGATGAGGAGCAAGGTTTATTGATAGGCGAATGTGCATTTCGTTGTTGTTTGCTATTCGACAACTCGTCTATTTACTTTTAAGGTATATTTGTTGTCGTTAACCGGTTATTTTGCGCGAACAAAAAGAAAAACCGATAATAGAAAGAGGGAACTGAGAGATGAGCTTTAAAGATTCTATGCAATTTACATCAGTGTCGCAACTCTTAACCGGGAATAACACTGATTCACATTGAATAACAGCATAATTCTATTATTGGTGGCAATAACAATAAGAATTGTGCGGTTCATAGTGTGTTGAATGCCAATATTATTGAAACGACTCTTTTATTTGTATTTGTTGAAAAATAGAGATTTTTTGGAGAAATAAAGTGATTCTATGACTAGGACACTATACGAAATTTCTGTAGAAATGAATTAGATGAAATTTTCTCATTGAAAAATTGTTAAACTTCTCAAGGCGAAATTTTTTTTCTTCTATTGAAAAAATTCTATCGCTATATTTCCCTCAAAGAAAAGAAAAAAAATGAACTGACTCCATACAATGCGTTTTCCAGTGAAAATACACAGGAAAGTAATGTGCTTTCTAATAAAGCTATATAAAAACAATTTTGCACGGAACAACATTGATGTACAATGCAATTGCAGCATACTTTAGCTATAACTTTACATCGTTGTAATGCGTTGAAGTTGAAGGAGGACACTGAAAAATGTGAAGTTGCTTGCGAATAGTTTCAATATTATCGGGAGAATGTTGTGTAATGATTATAAGTCGGCAATATATCTCAAATATGTACTCTCTTATCGCATTCCCCATGCGCTTCTTTCAAATTACGAGTCATATGTAAGCAGCACTTCCGCTTAAGAGAGGAACTAAAACTTTCGGAAATATAAAAAGCACATAGCGCACATTTTGCATATTAAATTCATTTTTTTTAGCACTTCATTGGAGAGGAAATTAATGGAATTTACTTTGCTGCAAAATTATTCTTAGCGCATTTCTGCATCCGTTCTCAAGGGCATTTTCCTTATATTTGTTTGATATTTGTAAGGGGTGTCCGCTTTTCCCGGTGATTGATTGATTTGTGATTAGAGATTTATGATTTATAATTCGCTTTACTTTTCTTTTATTGTAAATATTTTTTAAAGAGCATATTTCCTGAGTAAAAATCGACTATATATATTCTTTTAATAATATGTACTTTTAGAATGTTTTTTCCTAAATAAAAAGACAAAAGTTTTTTCAACTTTAACTTGACGATATTGCAAAAATTTATCACTCATTATGGTGTAATATTGCAGATTAAATTCGACAATTATTCAACTTCACAAAATGAGAGATCGATTAAGTATAAAAATAAGAAAATCATATTCGCTGAAGTGAAAATTGTTTTCGAGCCGAATTTTTTTGTGATTACGCCATACTTTATCACTTGATCGTATTATGGGATAGATAATAAAATAAATAACTCTCAGTTCGGAAGAAAAAGCATAGTTTTTTTGGTCACATTGTTCTCTAGTAGTGCACCGCTTTTCAGATGCGATGTATCTTGTTGCATTCTCCCCTCTTCCTTCTCCCTCTCCACCTCGACTTGTTTCGAGGGAATTTTGAGAATGGATAGGATTGAAAATACTCTCCGTTTCTTGTGCATTTTGCTTATACGTCATGTTTTTATCATCATTTTCCTTTTTGTTTTATTTGATTCACGACGAATCTCATATATATACCTTTAGTGTGCAAAGGACTTTCATACCTTTTTTTTGCAATGAGTTGAAATGTGGGAACAATTAAGTATTGCAACGAATTCCCTTATCAAATTTCAATTTTATGCTCATTAACATTTTTCTATCTATTCGTTTAGAGCTGATCATCACTACCATATGTTTATGTAGTGTTCCAATAGATACCATTCTATCGCATCTACTTTCAACAGCTGTTGAAACAGCCGTAGATGTTTTTCACATAAGTGAGCTATTTATAAAGTTATACGTCTTGAATGTTCATTGAATCGTCAAGAGAACGTTTCATTGAAGATAAACATCTCTTTATTATCTCATTGATTACAAGCAATGGATCGCCGATGGAAGTGTCAATTGGCAAGTTGGTCGTAACTGCCTTAGGTGAGAATGAATTAAAGAGCTCAGTTGGAAGCTATGAAATGATCTTTAATGCTTTACTTATTTTTATCAAACAGAGGAACTACGCAAAAGGTGAAACCTTTGAAATTTGAAAACAACCTTTAAAAAGCGGATGTGGTCAAGCGATCGGTTGGCGCTTTTACCGCAACATCGCTTCGATGCCCAAAGGAGATTGATGTAATGTGATGCATGCAATTCCGCTGTGAGCGTATATCTCTATGGACTTGAAATCGTTCCATTGTGAAGGCCACTTCTGTTTTCACTCCCGTCCATTCTCGATATCACTTTTGTTACACATTCATCTGCATCTTTTCTGTTGTGCTTCACTGAATAGAGCCTCGTTGATTCATCAATTTCGAACAGCTTTAAATTCGTCCACATCATCGACGTTTAGCCTGCCGATCCGATGATGCTTTGATTGGAGCAGTCGTATAGCGGGGGACGATGTCGGCATCGTCTATTGTTGCAGGTGTTTTCTTACGAACCGAACCCTATGAGCGATTTCACACCTCATTTGATTGTTCCTCAAAAATTCGGCAAATACTAAAGATTTTCTAATATATGTTTCCTGTTTCTCCCAATTCGTTTGCAAAATAAAGAGGACAAGGGAGAAAGGAAAGTGTTGAGATAAGGGGCGGAGGTCCTTGAGATTATGTTGCAGATTGTAGTTAACATATATTTGTTCATTGAACTCTATCGAATTTGTCTTGTTTTCTTCTGAGGACGGAACTTTTTATAGACAGCCAAACCTGAACCACCTGACTGTCTAGAGAGCTGAAACTTGACTTCAAGTGTTTCATAGCTCGACAGTCTGGAGAGCTGAAATCTGAACTCAGATGATCCGTACTGGCCAGCCGTATAGCACTTCCACAGAAAAAGATGTATGGCAGTAGAATTTTTGTAACAAGAGAAGCGCAAACGTCAGCATCTGTTTGCGCAAAGAGTGCGTTAGCTTAGAGCGTAATGTGTTTATAGGTGGGTCGTATCGACAAAGATTATCCATTTGTGGATGCTCATCGTGCACCTTGCCTCGAAGTCGTATGGAATCCATTCAACGATAACGTTATTGCCAGCTGTTCTGAGGATGCCACTGCCAAGGTAATCAGTCACCATTCTACTTCATTGAGTTGCCGATGAGCAAAGGTATTTGCCCAGCTGTTCTGACGATGCCACTACCAAGGTAATCAGTCACCTTTCTACTTCATTGAGTTGCCGATGAGCAAAGGTATTTGTCTTCACAAGCGATTCATATCGCTCGACTGATCGATTTTATCATCCTTTCCTAATTTCCCACCTAGCTTACAAATTTCGACGATTTTTCCTCAATTTCACAAATTGGAACCACAAACTATAAAATCGAAGTCATTTAATTTGGTACACTAAATTCAGCGTTGAGAGCAAATGTTTTCGATTGGTTGAATGGTGTACGTCACCTTCAAATTGTGCGTCGTTATTTAATTTCATAATCGCGTAGAAACATGCGCACTTTCCATCATTTTCAACCATTATCAATTATCCTAATGTTGGAATCCTTGACATTTGCTTAATTCTTTCTTATTCCTTTAATCACCATGCGCGCAAATAGGATTATTTGGATGATATATTTAATTTTTGGTTTTAAGAAGGAAACGACTCAGAATGTAACATCTATTTCCACTTTCAATTACTCCTAGTTTTCCCACATTAATTTTCATGCTTCGCTTTAATTATTCACTGTCATGTTTCAGTGTTATTTATGCAAATAAAACTATAGATTAGTAAGTAAAAGTAAAGGATAACTATTGCATGCATAGAAAAATTTTCGACGAATATCAGAGCTACATAAAGGAATCAATGGGTAAAAGCATGCGTATTCGTATGAAGATGTTCACGGTGATTGGAAGAAACGAATTTTTTTTTGGCGGAAAATCAGCGAAATATCCACGATTGGGGAAAGACATCGGCATCTCCAAGTTGAATTTTTAGCGGAAGGTTTTCGCTTTGAATAATTGTGATTTCTGTAGAATTCATTTCATGATGCTTCTAACTTGATCGGTCAGCTATTTACAGCTCACCTGTCAATAGAAAACACTATTAAATGATAAATAAATAAGAATTAAGTATGGTAATGTTTGTTTATAGGTTTGGCTAATCCCACCAAATGGATTGACACGTATTTTATCGGAACCGGTTGTCGAGTTGAATGGTCATCAAAAACGAGTGAATACACTCGCATGGCATCCCACCGCGAACAATATCCTTCTTACTGCCGGTATTTCTTATTCACTTCGTATACCAATTTTCATGGTGCATATGCAAATAATTTTGAGGGTGCAAGTGAAATCAAGTCAGTTAATGCAAAAAATTTTGATTTTCGACAATATTGAAAACAATGAGGGTGTTTCTTAAATGGCTACCATCGTTTTTCATCATATATTGGATAATCTCAGATAAGCGTCCACGAGTCGAGCCTGTTTACTCAGATTTCCGATCCGTTTTGCTTGACGAATACCACGATACTATCTCATAATTCCTTACATGATCATAATTGATTGTTTCCTGCTTGATAAAATATACTTTTATCGATGCATACGTTTCGTCTCTTATCTGTTCATCTCGTTATCACTTCCATTTTCCTGATCTCAGAGAATGAAGCGGAGGAAACAAAATAATGATGCATATGGATCGAAAATTGCTACCTTTACTTCATTTTCTATGGAATGCCTATTAGTAGGTTAACGTATGGACATGGATTTGAAACTCGGCATACTATATGATGTGTTCCTATGAACTGGTCCTAAAATTTTTTAAAATTTCCCACACATTTTGAGCAATTCGATGAAATGATTTCTCAATATTGATTACTTGCAAATATTTTTATACAGAAATTTTTCTAATTTCCTCTCATTATCCAATAATTAATAACTTGTTGTTAGCATGGAGATACAGGTGTAATAAATGTGAAAATTAAAAAAGTATAATAGGATGAAGTTTGCATCACTGTCAACTCCAATCAAAAGTCGAGCAATGAGCTTTAAAGTTATTTGTGAGCTTCAAAAGTCAAATTTTAAATTTTTGCAGATTTTTCTAATACATTATGGTTTTTGAATTGGTGCTTGATGATTACAGATGGTGCCCATTCATAAATTTTAAAGCTTATTTTCGTTCAAATAAAATGCTTTGCATTATTGAGCATTACGAATGTGGGAGTTGGGAGGTGAGGGGAAGAGGAAGCTGGGACTGCTGGAGGTGCATTTGATAGTTTCATGATAGGTGCAATATCATCGGATATTCTAATGTAAATGTGTGAAGGTGATTGATTCAGGTGGCGAAAATAAACTTCTAATGTGGAATGTTGGTACCGGTGAGGCATTGCTAGAAATCGCCGGTCATCCCGATCAGATTTGGTCGTTGTCGTTCAACTACGACGGTTTGTTTTACCGCTTACCAGTTGAAATGTTGATTCTTTGCCTGCTTATTTTAGCTAGCAGGTTTTGAGACTTAAATTTAAATCTAGAATATTTTTTAGACAACTGTAATATAAAATTTAGGCAATACAATTGTACGTAATTTATGATTGTACCTAGCTATAGCACTAATCCTTGGCAGTAAACTTTTATTTGATTGCTTTTTAGCGTTTTTTTTTTCTAAGTTGCCATAACCCAACGTCACGCTGTGGTGTTGTGTCCGTGTCTGTCTGGCCGTCTGATTGCCTCAACTGCATCACGAGATCACTTGTGGAATATAATTTTGTTGTAATTAATGATCGTTTATTGCCGAGTACGATCTTCAAAGAGAATCTTCGTTGAAAAAGTTATACAAATGGTCGATTTCTTAAAAATACATCATACTATTTAATTGTAATTTTAGATACTTCTTCAATAGGCTAGTTACAAGGCGCAATTGCAAAAAGCGCATGTTGCGTCAATATCCTTGGTGCGGCTTCCTGTTTACCTTAAACAAGAGACATGTTGCCTAGGAAGTAGGATTCGAAATTTAAACTTGGTATATGGTGAAGTATATTTTAAAGGCTACTTGATCTTTGAGCATTTGAAAGTTTTACACTTTAGTCAAGGAATTAAATAGTTCTTTTACCTAACTCAAGTACAATTTCAGCGAGATTTTCCACATGCTGGCAATAACGAGATGATAGCGTATTCATGAAGGTGGTGATGAGCAGATGTTAGCATCTGCTTGCCAAATGTCCGCTAGCTTTAATACAATTTCGTCATGATGACAGATGGATGCACGATGTGAGGGATTACAAAGTTGCAGTTAGTATGCATTCAAGCTGGTACTATAAATGGACAGACTTTTGATATGATTAAATAAATTGAAACTTAAACAAGTGTATAGGTGCTTATAACTCACTACAAAAATATATAAACAATTAACTTACTTTTATTTAATGAATTTTTTTTGAGGAAGTCGTTTTGTGACAACATGCAAAGATAAGCAACTTCGTGTAATTGACTCACATTCTGGTGAGGTGCTATTCCAAGGACAAGGACATGAGGGTGTTAAACCACAACGTGCAATATTTCTCAGAGATGGACGCATCTTCACCACTGGCTTCACTAAACGATCCGAACGTCTTTATGCACTTCGATATCAGGTTAATTACCTATCAAAAATAAATTGAAAAGGAGATTAGGTCAGAGATACTCTCCATCAAATAGTACTTTATGAAGATGGCAACGTTGAACCGTCGTTCCATTTTTAGTGAGACTTTCATTCTGCTTGAATTTATTGTAAAACTAACTTTAAATTAATATAAAGGACCGCAGTTAGCCGCAGCTGTTATGCTGTTATGTTAGTAAGAGTGCTATCGTGATGACAGCCGGCTGTTGTTGGTAATCTCTCTTTCTTTTACAGAATGATAAGTGATATTGATTGTTGATAGCTTGACAGCGCATGATCAACGTTTTATCCGCCAATGTGATCATCCTGATGATGTCACTGTAGAATAAATATTGTCACGATGTATCATTCGTCCCTTATAATCACATTGTATCATTCGTCCCTTCGCGCTCAGCTGGCACTAAAAATAACATAGGGAATCAGAGAAGCCATATTCCCCCCCCCCCTTTCCTTCCCTCTACTTTGTTTGAGTATGATTTCGATTATAGAGAGATTGATTTCAGGAGAAACTCGAAGAGCCGATAATACAAGAGGAACTTGACACAAGTAATGGTGTACTCTTCCCTCTTTACGATGAGGACACCGGTCTAATTTATCTCTGTGGAAAGGTGAATTTTGAACGTTTTAAAAGGTTGAAACATTCCATTCACTTCCTTTGTTATGCAATTATTCACTTTTTTTTCGTCTGTTTGTTAACTTTTTTGTTTGCTTTTGAGGTGGAATCATATCTCTACGCACATACAAAAACGACTTCCACATCAAAAATTATTTGCATTGATGAATGATCCTATATTAAACTGCACTTGATCAAATTTTCCTCTTCTCCTATCACAAGACGGGGGGGGGGGGGGGGGGAGGAGTAAAGTTGACAGAAACATTTAAGGTGCCTATCATTATCGGCCCACCGCGCGCAGTCTTTCTTCACCAATTCATACCGGTACATTAGCGGGGTGTATGTTACACAAATAATATCATATGCTCATTTGCATAGATCATATCAAGTCTGAGACAATATGATTTGCAGGGTGATTGCGCAATTCGATACTACGAAGTGAATAATGAGTATCCATTTGTGCACTATATCAATACATATACCACTTCGGAGCCACAACGCGGTATTGCGTTTATGCCCAAATTGGGTATCAACTCGAATGAGAACGAATGCGCTCGTATCTATAAGGTGACTACGAAAGGGATCGTCGATAACCTACAATTCTTTGTGCCCAGAAAGTCCGATCTATTCCAGGTGAGATTCAGCGACTTCAGAAAGAATCACTGACAGCCTTGTTATTTCCTTTGTGCACTATATCGACACATATACCACTTATTTATCCGTAAACGTTGTCTTTAGGACATTTCGTATCAGGCCTCTAACCTGAAATAAAGCCAGGGGTTCCTTCCTGGGTGTAAGCCTTTAAAAGTTGGAATTGTTCTAGGCGGATCTTTATCCTCCGACAAGGAGTCCAGTTCCTGCGATGAGTGCCGAGCAGTTCATTCAAGGCATGAACGCACCACCTAATCTGATCGCTGTTAATCCGGCAGCTGCTGAGGCGAAACCGAAGGTTCACGTTGCCAAAAAGGCAAACATCCTCGCATCGCTACAACCCACGTACGCAAGTATTATTGTGTCTATATTTGGTCAGTAGTATTACGCTGATCCTATCTTCTTTCTTATTGCTTTATTTGCCTATTATTTAGAGATTATTTTCTATTCTGTTGCTTATCCAACTACTATGTCTGTCGTTTTCTCAATTTCTTTCTAAATTAGTAATTGAACGATCTATCACATGATCCAATTTGGGGCTCGAATACAATTGTTTATGAATAAAGAGAAACCAGGGAAATATCTTCAACGTTCATTTACCTTGAAGACTTTTTCTCCGCTAAGGTTATTAACGAAGGCTAATGCAGTTACTCTTTTGTTGGACCTCAATTACTATTTTGTTTACGTTGAGGGTTTTCTAAAATTAATAAAACAATTAAAAGCGAAAAAGTATTAACTGGGTTGGCGTCCACTATATATCACTGGACACGCTGAGTCAGTAATGGCTTAGGTTCAATATTTAATTAGTATGATGTGAATGACTTCAGAAGAGTGCTTAAATATTAGTTCATTACTTACGATCAAAGTTGATACCATGTGTTGGATTATTGCTGAGAATGAATATAACCGTACATTATTGACTGATTATATTCAGACAGCCAGAGATATCGTCAATGACACGAAGTGAAGATTCCACACCGCAGCGATCACCAAGAATCGATGATGGTGGAGGTGCATCTCGTTTCGACGAGATGCCTCAACAACAGCGAACACCTCGTAAGCAACCAGTGATGGACGAAGACATGGGTATCGTAAGAGTTGAGCAAAGAAGGCCGGTTCATGACAGAGAACCACAACTTAGGAGCCCTGAGCGTGCTTCCAATTCGATGGCACCAAGACAACAGGTTTGCAGTAGTTTTCAGCTTCGGAAGTTGCAACCACTTGCAGAATACCACTCAGGTGTAGTATTCTTACTCATCTGTTGTTTCAGTTATGAGTTATGAGCAGAAATATATGCTGGAGTTTTTTTAAATGCATCTCTTGTTGATCTAAAACGCGTTTGAATTCTCGCCAGAAATGATAGAACATCGCTCAGAATCCTTCCTCTTTCACCTTGATGACTGTGACTATTGCCCTACATATTAGCACCATTATTGCATCGGAAATTACCCATTTAAAAGCAACCCGCGGGGTTCATAATCGTTGTTAATGAAACGCTATAAGTTGCACATTGCTTTCTTTGCGCACTGCAACATGCGGCTATCTGTGTTGCACGCCTTCCCAAAGGCGCATCCGCTTATAAGGAATATACCTGTATTTCGGCCTCGGTATAACTATGTATCGGTGACCGGCGTATTGACTGAGCGTTTGTGAGCATTTCATGAGTTCTTGGGACGGTTTCTTCTACAGCTGCTTCTTTTAGATTACTGTGGATACTGTGGATATATCATAAAGGAATATGAAGTTTGCATGTACGTATGGAATATGTCATTTGCATCGATCCCCCACTTATTTTTTGGATTTAGGAGGTCAGAAACTGACATTCCTAGTCACTCTTCTGATTTCAGGTGCAGTTGAGATCACGTTCCGATCGGGACGACGGTGCACAGACGGCTGGTCAACGGCGAGCTACCGCTGAACTCGAGCGCATAAGGCGTGAACAGGCACGTGAGCCTGATCGAGACGAGCTGATACCCCGTGCCCCTCAGTCTGCGGGGCATTCACCTCGACATAGTATGTCGGCTGCTAATGAGGTACCTTCCATCACGCTTGTTTCATTACTCATAATCAAGGGTCCAGGTGATATTTTTATGCTTTAAAATCCACACTTTAAAACTTCCTATTTCTTTTAAAAGGTGGCAAATGCTAGAAGATTATTATTCTATACAGAACATCACTTATTTGTTTCGACATGTAAGACTATTACTTTCTTTTAAATTCTACATAATACAGAAGATCGTAAGCTATTTTACCCTTTCGTTCCCGTTACCTCAAGGACACTTTGCTCCGTTCGGGTCGTTTTTTCTTTAAAATGTTGGAAATTCCATGCTTACGGGATCCACCGGCTTTGGGGATGTATTGCGCTTCTGGATTGAGATATTCTGGGTAATATGGTTTTTCCATAGTTAAGCATTTTTGCCGATGTCTTTTCGTATGTTTGTTGCGGTGTGTCCAAGTTTTTTGCATTACATGTGCAATCATGTGGCGCATGTTGTCGGCTATATGCCAAATGACCAAAAAATCCTGAATATGAAATTTCTCCGGAAAATTTCGTGCCACTCGACGCGCCGGGCAAATCCTTTGGAAGGACCCGTAACGTGTGGAGGCCAGTTTTCCCGTAATTTCTGGAAATAGCATTGCGCGACTAAATAGAAACAAATGTGCGGGAGTCACAGAAACGATTTTATTCTCTTCCCATAATACCAACAAAGGTTCAAGGATACGGCAGCCTCCCATATGCATCAATCCTTCTTCGAATGATGTTCACTTGCTTATGAACGTTTAGAAAGGTTACAGGAGTCTGTTTAATACAGATCGTAAGCTATTTCGCCCTTTCGTTCACGTTATCGCGCCGAAGGCGCATGTCTATTATCCATTCCTTCGTTTTCTCCCTTTCTGAGCGCCGAAGGCGCGAGTCTGTTGTGTATTACTTGGCCTACTTCTTTCTGTGACTTTGTGAGTGATGTGGTCCGTGAAAAAAGATGCGGGAGCGTGGCACAGCGGCACGTGCGTTGTTGTGAGCGCCCCTGATTTCCCCTGGTCATATCTCAACCCCCGATGGACGAATTTTGGTCCGGTTTTTTGCAAAATACTTCGCTTAAGATGTGGGAGAGTGTGATACGTGAACAAGTGTAACACGCGCTAGTACAGCAACAGATTACCATACAAACAGGTACAGGTGGATCTCTGTACAAGTGTAACTATGCAGCTACTTAATTGGGATTGGTTGTAATAGAGAAGCAATCTTTTTGCAACCAATATGATGACGGTTTCTTTGAATGACTAATGACTGTTTCCCTTCAGCCTCTTAGTTGAGGCTAATATGACTATGAGAATTGACTGCCACTATGGCTGCCATTCAAGATTGCTTTTCCGGTCCCATATTCAGTTCAAACCTAGAAAAACAAAGGTTGGAAAATATGAGGCAAACTTATGGTTGTAATTTTTGTTAAAAAGGTCTAAATATAAAATCATATATATTGTTGTTGCTAAATGTCATTAAATTCAGCCATCCACCATGGAAGAATTATTGTCCGATTTGCACAAGATGAAGGCGATATTACGGCAACATGAACGAAGAATTCGTCTCTTAGAAGATCAACTTGCCGATAAAAATATGGCCGATACCTATGGATTTTGAATTTTTATTATTATTTTTGTGCCTTAACACTTCGTCACTTTGTAAGCATTAAAGCTTTCGAACGTCATCATGTTTTATTTCAAGCATCGAACTGCTTAGTGAATGCACCTCAACTTTATTTGCTGTTTTGGTCATTGATGCCTTCTTTCCTATCAGGGTTCCCTCCTTTCCTCCGCTTAATTCCTCATATTCACCTAATATCATCGATGCTGTGCTCATCTGTTAAGACATTCAAGGAGATCGTCCCTCAAATGAAGAAACTCCATATCCCAATAGCATCCACGAAAATCACATATCAACCTGAAATGGTAATTTCCTAGGATTTGTCGACTCACCTTACGATCGCCGTTGTGGTGGTTGACTTCTTCCTGTTAAGGACAGGGGTGGGAGATAAACGGTCGCTGCATTCCTCATGCCAATTTTCGGGTCCTGACAGTTTTCTTTCGCTTGTACAAATGTGACGTTAAGAAATTATCAATGCGGCTTTTTCTACGGAATCTGAACTGCGGCTCAACAATCTGTCAGCACAGTACCTCTTAGCAAGCTGCTGCGCTGGCAGATTGCTAAAGTCTTATTCTGTGAATGAGAGGAATGATCGACGACCATCAAATCTTCCGAGCTTTGTCGAACCTCCCCTATAGAAGGTCCCTACGTCTTACCTGTGGATCCTAATATGTGGCAATAAAATTAGTAAGATTCATAATCCACCAGCTCGAACTCATATAAGCTGCTCTACTCGTCCTCTTCGAGAATATTACGCCAGGATCGAAGCTTTCGGTGGTGGCTGTTGTGAAGTCCACATTAGATTCTGTCACCTATCTTTTACCTCTTATCTTCGCACACCCTCGCCTGGACAATTACTTATCTAGTCCTAGCCCCTCCGTCAATTCGCGAAAGCGTTAAGGTGGTTGCGCGGGATGCGATATTCAGCGCATTTTTGAAGTCGCAGTCACGTCATCCCACTGTAGGCCAAATACATCAAAGCCAAACTTAGCACCGGGCTCTTACGTAATCCGGAATTTTCCGGAAAAGGGGCTGCTCTATCATGTCAGTGATCTTCATGCTCTTTGCAAATGACAAACGCTTTCAAATACTAGAGTGCTTCTTCGCAAATACTATCAATATAAACATCAAACAGCCTCCGATAAACCCTGGAAGTTGGGCATGTTGGATAAAAGAAGGAAGAACAAAACAGGTTTACCGTATTCGGAAAAGATTCTAGACACATCTCTCAACAAGTCAACATAACAACAATAATACAACAACCACGTAACAAGCCACTCGCCTTCTCGACGCAACCACCCCTTCGATGCACGTCATTCGCTATCTTCATCGCTCGACGACGACTCCGGCAACTTTCGCTTCTTCGACTCCTTCTGAAAGCAAGTCTTCATCCAGTGCTTGCCCAATTCCAAGGCTGTTTCTCTTATGCTTATGGAACGAACCGTGCATATAAGCTTCTGAATCGATTAACCCCACTTGAGGAATCACTCTCCTCCTCGACAACACAACGCGAAAACAGACAGATAATCAATGGTGTTATCCAACATAGCCAAAAAGATAGACTAGGAAGGAGAGGGGTGAGATGGAATTTATAAGGAGGTCTTTTATAAAAGCAAAATAAGCTGCGAAGCGACGAGATGGACAAATTATCGAGCATATCATTTGCATGAAATATCCGTCACATCACAACTACCAATTTTTTACCGCGCGATAAAAGTAGAGGATGTGCGTGGGTCCGCATAACACAGCTAGAAGCTCCTTCAATCGCAGTTTTTCGCCTCACCGATCACCTTCATCAGCAATAACAATCATCGTATTTTTAATATATGAATTTATTTCCAACATATGAGTCTAATTTTCACAAGCACGTGGTGCATCTCATCCTTAATCTGTTGTGGCAAATTTTCCTTTTAATGGACAGAATGGAGCCGATAATGCTTCATATTTTATCTTCCCTTTTTCCCTATTCCTCCTTCATTTAAAAAAAAAAAGGAAATAACGATGCTTAGAACGAACAAAAGGCATACCGGTGGCGATTTCTTTTGCTCTGTTTGTTCTGCACCTTCAGTGACATCTTGATCGTTTCCATCTGCGTTCGGCAGCGATACGTCATGATATGCTGAACGCCATCCCGCAGGTGTATTCTCATTAGGCTTTCCATACTTGTCCAACAATCCTTGTTTTATCTGGAACGGAGACCTCGCCAATAATTAGATCAACAATGAATAATGGCTCTCAAACAGCAAAATAATGCAAGCTCCCGGTTCTATATGTCGTCTGAACCTCCAACTTGAGAAAAAAAGAGGAGTAGGAGGAGAGGGGAGGGGAAAGACTTGTGGACAATTATGTTTACCGCAGCAAGATCACGTTCGAGTCCCCCTATGCCAAGAAATATCAAAGGATTCACTTGGAACTCTCATAGATGAAAAGCGGAGATAAAACGACGAAAAAAGAGAGATGCATACTATTCTCGAAGGCCTGACTATGAATCCAACATATGACTCAGTTAAAAATTCTGCAACATTACTGTCTTTTCTCATCACCCCGCAATTTTTTCATTCACAAAATAGGACAGTACAAAACCAGAGCCGCAGTGCATCGTACGATCAATAACAAAACCTCGGGTTGTTCTCCGACTAAATTATTCAACTACTCACTGATGCCGGAATCAATATGCCCCTCTTCCTCCTGCTTCTGGTTATACTAGAATTTTAAGGCAAAAAAACATCCTCGAACATTTACCATAGACTTCTTTTTCATTGAGACCGGACCAAGGCCCCATTTGCGAGCATATGTGTCTCGCTCCATGATCACTCTTTTGATCTTGGCCACCACTCCGTGGTCCGTTATTGCCATCGTCGACGTGGTCATCTGTGCTAATGCTGAAATACAACATTATTTATATTTGTGGTTAAGTACTCTAAAACAACTGCTGCTCTTTGATAAAAATTTGATTATAAACACCCTCCACGGCACCCCCCCCCCCCCCGCTTAACGGGTCGGGCATATTTACAACACCCCTCATATGTCAATCAACGCCTTGAAACGTTGAGAATTTGTTTTAGTTTTAATGTAAGAGGTCCTTTAAAAAATTTTATTGCAGTGATATGTGCGAATAAAAACAAACGCAAAAACATGCCTATGAAACTAGTGCAACAGCCATTTTTGCAATTCCATGCAACTTCTACAAATTATCAACAAGAGTTTTCAATGCAAATTTATAAAATTCCATTTAGACCAGATGACTTTTCCTGAGGAAGTTGCCAGTGTGCAAAAAAAAGACTGGAAAACAAACAAATACGTAAACAAATCGAGTGTTTCCTATTTAATAAAATGTTAAATATAAAAATAAGGAAAGTGATTGAAAGAGAAAACTCCTCACGTATTTCAGAGATAACTTTCAAATCAAATCTACAAATTCCATACTCATCAAATAAAACAAAGAAAAGAGGGAAAAAAACGGTGCAAATTAACCAATGCAAATTGCTTCTCCTTTAGTGGTCACAACAACGATTTCTTCATTCAATTCGATTCCATCCTCAAAACGCAGGATTCCAGGCAATAGTATCTTCGCACCATAACAAATCGCATTCACCTCAACAGATTCATTCTCAACGCATACAACCATTATTTCGAATCAACCACTTCTTTCTTCCGTATTATCGATGATAGATGAACAGCCGATCCCCTCCTAGACTTCTTAAAAATTTACAAAGGAAAAGATGAAAGAGAAATTTCAATGCCAGCGGAATCATTCAAGAGAACTGATTTCGCGAAGCTAAAGAAATTCACTCTGTCTGACCGACCACCTAGAGTTCTTCAACCTTATAATAATTTCACCTATCCCACTCAAGTCCTCCATGAACTAGATTCCAAGCAATCGATCGATTTCCTCCCAAACGAATACAACAACCATCATTGAGGTGGTTGAGCAAACGAAGATCAGGTGCCCTAGATGGCTCATCGATGATCCCTTACGACAAAGTCACTTTAAAAAACGCAAGTCCGAAAAAATACTCCAAAACATGGGTTACAATTAAAATATCGTTGAACTAAAAAGTTGCACATTAAAACTTGGCAAACGATTCGTTGCGACACTAACTGAACGACAGCCATAGGTCTTCGTATGAAGAAGGGGAAGGGAGTTAGTTCAGGTACTCTCTACCCTCCAACTTTTTTCCACACCTCCATTTCAAAGAAAAATGAAAAGAAAAAAAACTAACTGCGCTATCCTTAACAATAATCCTTTTGTGTGCAACCAAGAGGGCCTCGAGAGGTCGAATAACGCGTCTGAGATAGCTTTCGTCGTTGTGGTGATCGTAGAGGTATTGTGCGTCCAAAATGTCGTGCATCGTCACCAACTGATCTTTCTCTCCCGTTATTCCTTTAAAAGTCGTCATTATATCAGCTGTTTCACTAACTTAAATTATCTTCACCTTCGAGTTAAGTGCTTCAGAACTCAAAATAGTGAAATAGTAGGCGACTGGCTCCATTCGATAAGCTAACCTTGAGATTCGAGTTCGTGCTGCCATTTGTTTTTATCGTTTCTATCGTCTATATTTATAACATCAATAAAACATCGAACTACCGATATAAATAAAATCAACAAAAATATGGCAGCAATATTATCAACCCTTTGTGTTATCCGGCAAGTGTACACTAAATTTCCATCAAGAAGCAATTCATAGACAAGACAAGAGGGAGAAAGCACTATAAAATTAGCATCGAAAGAGTATTAAAACCGTAAAAAAGAGACGCGGCAATTCCTTCGCGATTTAAAAGAGGATAAAACTTCCTTAAAGATTCGGAAACGAAAAATCCCTTCAATTATAATCTAATGCTACTACCTTCACCACCCCCCCCCCCCTCTCCCTCAGCGCCGTCCTCCTCTTTGCAAAAAAAAAAAAAAAAATGCCATTCCACGTTTTCAATCACTCACCGGTGTAACTACTATTTTAAATTCTCTGAAAACAACTGTGCAATATAGTTTCACAATCAAATCAGTAAAGACAATAAAGCTTACCGGATCGAACTCGCCGAAGTTCCTGCATCTGGCCACCAACGCCAAGCAACAGACCAAGATGAACACAAAGTGTTCGCACATAAGTGCCTGCTTCACATTTCACCTCAAACACCACAAAGGTATCTTTCCATTCCCATAAACGGACTTGAAAAGTAATTAAGGAGTATCAAGGATACAAAACAATCAGTGATCTGCTCCATTTCAATCACCATCTATCCTTTCCCAACCACTTGTAAATCTACAGTGCATTATCAACCGTTTTCTAGTACCAGCTAATGAAATAGAGTTGAAATACGTTTTTAGCACACCACTGGTTTAAAGTGCATTTATAATATACACAGTACCTCAAAATATATCCTTTAACTAGACTGCTTTCCACAACATGTGGTGTTAATCATCACTTTTCCATCACAAATCGCAATTATATCATTTTCATTCAGCGACTGGAAGAGCGGATGAGGGGAGGGGGGGGGGGGTGTGAGCAGCTTGGTTCTCTCTTCTACTGCCCCAATGCCTCGTTTTGTGGGTTCATTTTATACGAAAGCCATAACTGCAAAAAATTTCAGTGGTACGCCAGTTACCTACAGCGGAAAAAATGCGACGCCTGAGATATTATCGAAAAGACTGCTACCGGTTCTTGTTACACCTAAAAATGAGATTTTATTTAGACAAAACTTGGTACGGTTTATTTCTCAGTTTGGATGGCTGCCAACGAGAATATTAGGCAACGCTATGACTTGGCGAGAAATATTAACATTTGCATAGGTTCCGAGTTCGGTTGGCTTGACATCAATCCAAAATTTTAAAAAACCCAAAGAAATTTTGAAAAGCGCACCATTATCCCTCTCATTTCAGCTAAAAATACGGGAATTTTGTCCTGTCAGCGGAAAAATAACGAAAAATTTTTATGCTGTTTAAATGATAACAAGCCGTAAATGACGATGCATTAAATTACGTTTGAAAAGGTTTTAATGAAATAAATGAAGCATTAAGTATTAACTCACCCAAAAAATACCCATATTTTGATTGGGTGAATATTCGATGAGTTTATTCTCGTAGACAGTGCGTATACGTAGTTGTCGCTTAACAGCCGATATTAGCGGTGGTCTTTGGAAGAGAGCACCGTTAATTTTTCGAGTGCTTGTCGCACCTTCTTCTCTGATTCAACCGCGTTGTGCAATCGGAATATGCATACGTACTCTTTGCCAGCACCTTGCTGCGATTTTGCCAATCGTGTTGTTCGATCGATACACACAATCAGACATCCCGACACCTCAAAACAAAATCTGTTATGAACAATTTCCGCTATACAACGAAATGTGCCATTAACCGTGTGTAACATAGAACTCGCAGTGAGACATACGAAACAAAATATATGAAACAGAGCATCACACTCAATTAACTTGGAACAGATGGTTCACCTTATCATTAATATTGCCTAGACAACGTGATGATGACATGGTGTTCTTTTTCCGTAAGAATAAATAATTATAACAATATTGTGGTCTCGATGTCAGTTCGGTGGGTCCGATCCGCCACTCTCTTTCAATCCTATTACCCGCTCTCTAATTCCCGGAGAAGACTCCACACTCCCTCGTTTCTAACCAAACGGTCAGAACTTGCGATCACAAATCATAAGTGATAGTAAGGCCAACTTTGGAGTCTCCGGATCAACTCGAATCCAATAAGTATTCCAATAAACTTTTTCCAGCAGTTACTTAACAACTGGAAAGACACTCACTATCCATGGAGACAGTGAATCTTTCTTTTGCAGCATTCCACTTTCCTCTTCCCCGTCCTTCTATACAATTCCTTTCAGAAGTATATGTTTTTGTAAAACCGCAACACTCGCATAACGTCACTCGCCAAATGGAGAATAACGGCATAAGAGAGGAAAGCAGATAACCTCAATTTAAGTATTGAAAATTTTAAGGCGTCACTTTTTTGTTTATGATTATCTAGTGCTGAATTGTGTTGACCATTTACCTGCAATTTACCTGGATTCCACTATTCAAAAGACGCGGAAAAGTTCCTTAACTGAAGTCGGAGAGATAAGGAAATTACAATAAAATTAAAGACATAATAAAAGATAACCTTTGGATCAAGAGTACCACTGTGTCCGGTTTTCTCGACTCGAAGAATACGCTTAACCCAAGCGACCACTTCATGACTGGATGGATTGGCCGGCTTGTCCAAATTAAAGAATCCCGACGACACATAGTTCTTTATATCACGCTTAAGCGGAGAACAACCTTCCGGTAATGGTGTATAGTGATTGGTGCGTACGTTCAACTTATCAAAATTCTGCAAATACATGAACGATGAGTGGAATGCGAGGTGTGCATTTGCTTGTCCTTTCTCAACCGTAGAATGAAGCAAGACCGCGAGGGTTCGCCACAGTCGTAGATCTAAACCTCACCACCTAATTATGTATCACCCCAGTTATAGACGATGACACCGGTATATTCTGCAATTCTATTGGGAATTTCGTTCGGAAATAACAAGAAATTAGCAATCTTTCAGTATTCCACTCACAGTATCAGTTGTTCTCTCATTATCACCGGGCGTTTCACTTAAAGATGCTGGAGGAGACTAACATCACCAAACGCTAACTGTTGGGAAGTTCAAGTTGGAAAAGCATCCAATTATGCAAGCTTGCAAAAAAAAACGAGCATTAAACAACCTTATAAAACTTTTGTGTGTGCTTTTTTTCAATTCAAATAAGTAAAGCACTCATTACTACTATTATATTTAATAAAGGATATTAACTAAGCAAATGCTCTCATCCTTATATAAATAATCCTACTAAATAAAACTGAAAGAAAGAAAAGAAGTTTACCTTCAAGAGGAGTGGCCATTCGGAAGTTTCAAGTTTTGCTTCAACTTCCGATGGTTTCACTGTAAATGTGCCTTCTTGCTGCGCCTCCTGAAAACAAACAATTCGAAATGATGCTTCAGTTAGCGACCTCCCTTCTTTCCTGTTTAGTTATTATATAAGTACCTCCATCGAATATTACAACACCAAAACTAAAGCTGACTTTATAGTGCTGATAAGCTTCCCTTTTTCCCTCTCCTTATCAATCAAATAGGACAGAATATATAACCATACTTATTTGATCCTTTTAGGCAGGACATAATAATTGATTAGGGAGATCTATATTTACGATGAGAGAATAATTGAGAAGAGAAATTTTCCGGCTTTCAATGAATGTTTTCTGTGTGCTGTTTTCTTTTTATAAGCCATCAAAGAGTTAGCCACTTGTGAAAATTTCCATACGCTCCTAACCGCCCACTCTTATTCAGCTATAAATGCTCAACTCTGATTAAAAGTTTATCGCAAATAGATCACAATCTTATTCGAAAGACTTATTAATCATAAACGGGTTTGAGATTTTTCCACGTTCCCCGGAAATGAGATATATAGGCATGGGGTTATAATTGAACTTTTACAGTAGCTTTAAACCTGAAGAAAAAATTACGCTGAAAACTATTTTTCATAGTGAAAGCTGAGAGGATATAATTTGCAACATTGAAATACCGTTTTTGTTAAAATTATCGCTTAAAAAAATATAAACACAATTAAATCATTAAAATTTATTTCTTTGAGAAAGAAATATACAATTTTCGGAATGGAATTTACATTCGAAATGGATTAAATTCGAAAAACGAAAATAAAAACATACTCCAATATCGATTTTCTTCGATTTCTTCTCTTTTTTGCCCATTTGTAAGACCTATAAAGATCATTTTAACTTCGAAACATAATTGATGCGTCAAAGAATTCAGCGCAGAACGAAATAAACTATAGATGAGACTTGTAATTAAATCCTCATCGAGTCTATACACATAGATAAGAACGAACAGATTTTGAGACACAAAAGAACGCGCATCAAAGAATGTTGCCCACTCGCACGACTATAAATTAGACCAACGTTTCAAGCGGGAAATATATTACCTACAACGAATTGTTGCTAATAAATTTTTCTGGATGAATTTCACGATGAAAAGTATCCCCCAAAAATCCGAAATTGTAGAACGCACAAATCTCCCCACCTTCCCGCATCCCTTCCCTCCCCACATGAAAAACCATAAGGGGGAGAAGATTGCCAAAACTCGTCACTTGAGAATGCTAGCTGACATGGAATGCAAGGGACTAACTGATATTATGAGAGTTTACTAAACCTGCCTCATGACAGAACTATGGGAATTTAATTTATAATCTCCACAATTTAATGAATTACATCTTCAATGTCGCATCTAAATTTCAATGATGATTTGCTCCAATAGCTACAGGTTTCTGAATATAACCCCTGAAGCTCATCTCATGGCCTCAATTATGTTCGCCACGTAATTACAGACTCGAGAAGTTCGAACTTTGCATTTGAGGTTTTGGGCTAGAGCTAGAAGTGTGAGAGGTGTGATATCAACATAGAGGATAATTCGATATGCCCTACCAGTTCGATGGATCGACTCTCTTTTCATTACTTACTGTAAAACAGTGGATGGAGAGATTAAAAGCTTTGCCGATCAGCGATGTGGTGATGATCAAAAATGAAAGTGTCCCTTTCTATAGGTTTTTTAGAAATGTTTAGTGAATAAACAAGGAGCTCACCCTCTAGGTTTATTTAATTTTCCCTATAAAGTACAAAAATATGAGAATAAAAGAGGGAATATTTTGCTTGTAACGATAGAAGCATCCAATACAAAGATAGTATAAGATGAGTCTAGCTATGATTGATACGGTGAGTACATCCTGAAGTGTGAGTAACGTGAGGGCATTTGAGGCGATATGGACGACAGAAACGAATACGGCACAAACTGTTGCATTAGCTATAGCAAAATGCCCAACGAATGGGAAAATAACGGCCTGGCAGTTACATATATAATTCATTTCAACGAGAAAGAACACTTGCGAATACAAACTGCTACAGACAGACAAACATAGGCAAACATCTATATGTACGTGCAGACACGACATTTGTCCGACACCCAACAGGCAGTTTAGACCTTCAACGTTTTCGTATGAGACTTTTACATGCTTTTCTGCAATGGACATTTATGTAACGCTTTATTCAATAACCGCTTAATGCTGCTTTTTCCTCGCGATTTAAGCAATAGAGAGTTGGAACGTTGCAAAGCTTCAGACTACCTACCTCAGTAGCTGAGGAAATTACCTTGAGCAGGTAGATCGACGAAAGCGTCGATCAACAATTTGGTTGCGCGCTTTTGTGGAATACTTGATGTAGTATGACTGATTTTTTAATGCATTCAATGAAGTAAAAATAGAACTAAAAGAGATGCATAAGAGGAAACGATTACAATTGATTGTTTTTCAGTAAATTAATTGGCTACAAGATTGATGAATGGCATATATGATAATTTTTTAATTCAAATCTAAAAGAAAAATTACTAAGTAACAAAATACAATTAATGACTTAAACAATCTGTCACTTCTACTCAATACAATTGTGCGAAAGAAGTTTAATGGTGAACAAGAATAAATAATACCGTTGGGTATTTTTAACGAAAGGATTTTTTTTTGACGTTTAATGACTGCTTCTTTTTTTGGTAGTTAAGTTCTATCATTCACGACCGAAAAAGAAATTTTATTACATTTTCATAACAGCCTATTATAGAAAGACATATTACATAAGTGGGTATATAGGCGGGAAGGTGTTGAATAATGCATCCAGTTTTGTGTAATACATCAAAGTCCACATTCTGGAGATTTCCGACAAGAGCGGGGAGAAGTACTCAATGACGCTTATTGATGCTAGTACGGTGTAGAGAAGTATCACTCCAGTACCACGGTGACATAGTAGAACCCCACCTTCGTCCATCCATTTATGTAATTGTACGAGACGGGAAAACTTGGAGATCCATATGCTGTGACATGATCAATCACCGATCTGTGTTCATTCCTATCACAAATTTTTTTGCATCAAAACAAGTGGGAAGTCTGTCAACAACGAACACATCTATGAGTTCCTTCATTGCGAAATCATCGCTAAAAGCCTGCTTATTATTTGTTCATCAATGGCAATATTACCAAACTTGTATATGGCTTGGAATGGGTATAAATACCGGAAAACTTGACGAGTCGTTATTTTTTTCTTTGGTCTTATCGGAATAGACTGGTTGACATGGACTATCCGGTATTAATCACAGACTTCTGTGCTTACCCACCGTTACTTTGTAAGCAGCTTAAATTTCCATCATCTAACCGGCCTCTCTACCGGACAATTATCGTGAATGACCGGTAGATCACAACTGAAAAGAAATGGTGATCGTCTGATCTTTCTGCCATTTACTGGAAATTTGCCAGGATCGCTATAATTTTCGAATTTTTAGATTTCAATTTGGAATGGATGAATGCGGCGCCAATACAATTCACAATTGAATGAAGCACTGTTTCGAATGTGGTGTGATAGTGATTCACTGCGTTGGTTGATGGGAGCTTGTTGTGTCGGTTGATGGTTGGATATTGTTGGTGCAATATTTAGGCTATTTCGGTGATGAAATGATGGCACAATTCCTCTCCCACTTATGTAATTTGCGAAAGTCTCAAGAGAGCCTTTCGCAAAATTCGTTTCAAGAATCAGTCTCAGCAAATTTATTTTCCAAAAAAGTGGAATTTATAAACAGTCGGGAAATTCGTCGATATTCCAAGAATTTTCTCTTTCCGTCCTGATTTAATAAATTCCACAATATCATAGTTTCTTTTATTGTGTTGAATATGCGGTTAGCTTAATTGACTTTTCGTTTAGCAATGATTGCTGTTGTGATATTTAATTTCATAGTGGTTCTATTATAAAAATGCGTAAAGTTGGCCTAATCTCTATTTCGTAATCGTTCATTTACATTAATAGTGTCGTTACAAAAATTTGTCTTTTTCGACTATAATCTTTGAATTGCTATCGAAGCTTTTCGCAATTGTAATATTGAAAGATTGTTTTTGCAGACCGATACAGTCAATCTACATCGTCCGTTGTTGTTTCGATATAGGTGCCACATTTTTTCTACAAAGAGGTACTAATGCATAGGTTGGCGAGGAGCGTAGTTAGGTGATTTTCCAAAGAGGGGAACTTGCGGGGAGGGGAATCATGCTCCCATATTTCTATTATTTTTCCCCGCTTTTATTGACTGCTTGCATGCCGTTCTATCCGCATGCTAACTAAAGTTTCAAGGAGCGGCAGTCAACCGTTTTTCACCTCCCCTCCCCCCCTCCGCTCCCTCTATTCTAGTTACACCGCTAGTTAAGAAGTTTATTTACGGAACCGATAAGAGGAATCTGAAGTCATTGATTGGACACTTTAGGCGAGTGTCGTGAATTTAGTGAGTGAGATTCTACTGGTTTAAATTAAACCGCGTCGCTTTGTCTTGCCCATGGTTCGAAAAACTTTCATTTTTAATGGTCAAATGAATTTTGCACTTCAAGCTTGTTGGAATCTTAGCCGCTGGTTTGCACCAAGTTTGTGCAACCGTTCTACATAGGCTTGCAGTGTTCTCGATATTAAACAGGGGTTAAACAAGGAATGGTGTGGTCATTTTCTAGGATTCAATGCATAACATGCAAGTGCAATTAATTTATTGGCAGCCTTCACGCTTACAATCCTTTCCTACCTGTGTGCCGTATGAACCGTTGCATTCACACACGTAAGTTGACCAATGGCCGTGATTATAGCAAGCTAGAGTGCAAAATCCCCATGGACTCGTAAATCCGTGGCTTATCCAGTTTTATCAAGTTTTCCTTGGAGAAAGAGAATCTGTTTGTAGCAAATGATAAGATTCAGAATCCGATTCATCTACACGGCAGAAAACATCCAGGTTAGCGCAAAGGATGGAATTGCGGAATCTGGGCCTAGTACGATCTCGGTTGCGATGGCTACGAATTTGATCGATGACCATATGGAGACGGAAACCCGATTTCCTATCTTGTCCTGATGGATATAATGCGGCCATTCAGCCGGAGACTAAACTTGTACTGTCATGGGTTAAATCGGGTTCCTGTCGCAATCGAAATTGCATTTAGTTCGGACCCAGAACTACATGATTGGATAGGGTTACATACATAGCTGTGCCATTGACTTACCTGTTCAGGTCGCTCCATCGGGGCGTCCGATTCCATCCTTGGAGTTGCCGGACCACATTTTTCTTCTTCTCCAGTTTTCCATTCCTTTCATTGTTGTCACAGTCTTTTTTTTCGGTCGCTGTACATCACTTTTCATTGAGGTCGCATTCAGGCGTCCTCCTCATTTTGAATTTCCTTAGTCCCACTAGTTACGCCGTTCGCATACGAAAGAGGTCCCATTGGCTATAATTTTTGCTTTATTGCATAATTACAGTGCGGAAATGGCAGCTGGTGATGACGGCATTCCAACGTTCAAGTTGGTACTCGTCGGTGATGGAGGTACTGGCAAGACAACGTTCGTCAAGCGCCATCTCACCGGTGAATTCGAGAAGAAATACGTTGGTACGTCTTACACGTTCTCCTTTATCGAATATTAAATGCAACGCGAAATTTCTTACTAATAAGAGGTAGTTCGCTAGTTTATGCAAAGTGAGCTTATAGTGATGTGCGTTTGGAAATTGCTATGAGGATTCCGATGTACGTCGATTCACTGTAAATCGCTATAATTGTTATCGTACCTTTGCATGGTCTCTTCTGTTCGTCCGGGCGCTGCTTTACGCACAGCGCTGTGCCACGTACTTTCAAGCTTTCTAAAGCTTTCTGTTATTTTTGATGGAGTATTCAAGAGTGTGGTGCGGTCAGATTACATCAGAGGCATACGGTATTTACGTGATATTTCGTGATGTAAGTGATATTTCGCTTCCATATGGCCGAGTGTTTACCCTTGGACGTTGCGTTTGGGACGTTTCTGTGGATCAATCTTCGTGACGTGACTTGATGAGAATAGGTTTTCAATTGTTGTTGATGGCTTTGGAAAACATACGCTTATTGCACGCTTAACCTATAATGGTTTGGAGTCGATCACCCTGAAACCGATCTGTGAAGATGTCGAGATCAGTGAAAACCTTGGTCATTGTCCATCTTAGGTGCTAGGACTAGTGATTTTTGAGAAACGTCGACGAGTTTGGAGGATCCCCTCTTGGACTTTGTAAGGATATCAGAAGTGATGACTCTAGAAAATCATAATTTTTGGTGGCGATCGCATTCGATCGGGATACGGGTCGGAATCAAAATTTCCCATCTTTTACAAGTTGTGTTTATTTGGATTGATATTTTCAAAAACTATGTCTGAGCTTTTCGCAGGAATCAGTTGAGCTTTCTCGGGAGCACCCGAACGTGCTGGAGAGGAGAGTCTTCTTTTGTGACTGCACATGAGGGGATATGTGGATTCAGATCTCGGATCTTTAAGAACTTTATCTTGTGGTGGGGAACTTGTCACTAAGGATGTTGGAGCGGAAATAGGGATCGAAAGTAGGCTCGCGTGATTCTAAAAGTAAGAATGCGTGACGAGATTCGTTGTTGCCAAGTTTGCTTATAAACGCGCAACAACTTGTAAATGCGCGACATCCTTCTCCGTAAGTGCTATTCCTTAATAAGCATTGCTCGAGCTAGTTTCCTCTTTACGAAGTTATTTTATGCAAATATAAGGAAAAGCATGCATCGTTGGTTGTGAGGTGTATAGTTAACGTTTGCAGCGACATTGGGTGTCGAGGTGCATCCGCTGATTTTCCACACAAACAGAGGGCAGATCAGATTCAATGTATGGATACGGCGGGCCAAGAAAAGTTCGGTGGACTGCGCGACGGTTATTATATCCAAGGTATGCGTACCCTGTTCTATCCTTGTCGTACGCCACATTTAGAGTGGTTCCTTCTTTAATTTTTATAGGGCGTAATGGGTGTATCAATGATGTTTTCTTTTCATTTGCCTGTAAATATATTTTTTGTACATATTATTAGTTAATATTGTTTATTACGGGTTTTATTAGTTTATCCGTTGTTTTGAATTACTGTGTTTCGACGATTGCGGTTTTTCGTGCCTACTTTCGCTCCTCATTTGTGATTTTTCCCACAAGGCAGGTCCCTTATCTTTTCCCTAAAATCAACGATCAGTGATTGTTAGCAGTTTTTTTGTGATTGGCGGAAATGAGGTTGTCCATCGTTGTTTTGTGGCTACGAATGTGATGTGATGTGTGTCATCTGTTCGTGCGATAATGATAACGTTTTCGTCTTGAGGAGGTCCTGTTGAAAAGCTGACAGAGGTCCGTAAATGTGCCCACTCTCGCAAATTAGATTCAGGCGGCGACTTCGTTGGTGAGAAATTCGTAACCTTTCATGTGTCAAGCGAATCGTTTGATGCAGAACGCGGGATTTAGTTTGTACTCTGTGTTAACAGAGTTTATTGTTATTTATGAATGTTGAGTTCATGTCGATGTATGATATAAGAGGGAGCATTTGAGGGCAATGCGCGATCATAATGTTCGACGTGACGGCGAGGGTGACCTACAAGAATGTGCCTAATTGGCATCGAGACCTGGTTCGTGTCTGCGAGAACATTCCAATTGTTCTTTGTGGAAACAAGGTGGACGTCAAGGATCGCAAAGTGAAGGCAAAGACTATCACCTTCCATCGGAAGAAGAATCTCCAGGTATTTGGCTCTATTCGATTCCCATACAGCACTTTTGCTGGTCCTCTTCAGCCGGAGATGCATTTCTGATAGCCAACGGTATACGCTGCAATTACTCAACAAAAGTAATGTGTGTATAACGATATTTGAGATCTTCTAGTGTAGTAGTGGTACCAAAGATGTGGAAGCTGCAGTAAATTCCTCGTGTATAAAAAGCCAGTTTATGACAGTAGTAAAAGCCGACTGTGTTTTACCCAGATAGAAAAAATAGAAAAAATCCACTTTCCAGAAAAACATTTCCGAATCTCGTGCGGTGTTATACGCGTTCGATGCTTTCATTATGGTGTCTTTCGAAACTTACTGAAGGCATGTTTACTCTCTGTCAGTCTGTCAGAATTATGTGACGAATGCGGAGAGAGAAATGAGTTAATTTCTGGATGAAGTTTGTTTCAGTATTATGATATATCGGCGAAGAGCAATTACAACTTCGAGAAGCCGTTCTTGTGGTTGGCTCGTAAACTATTGGGAGATCCTAACTTGGAGTTTGTGGCTATGCCGGCGCTCGCGCCACCTGAGGTACAGATGGATCCTACGATGGTCGCACAATACGAACAGGAGATCGCTGCTGCTGCCAGCGCGGAACTTCCGGAAGATGATGACGATCTCTAAGGCGCCATTTGTTTTCGTTGCACGGACCGATGTCAGCCTGATATGTTTCCGGCCAAGTATGTTTAATGGGGGCGGATAAATGGTCGAAAGGGAACTCTTGAAACTCATTCTTTTTTGATTTTATGGGAAAGGGGGGGGGGAAGAGGGAGGCTTGGATAGCTGTTCTGTCGGCAGTATTCAAGGACTAGTCTGCTGAGACTATTTGGTAATAAATGAATGGAACTAGTATTACACATTTTCTGAGATTTGCCATCGGCCGTATTTAGTTTGGTTGACATGTCGATCCCGAGTCTTTATGATGATAATGCGCTCATTGTGTCCGTTGTTGTTGACGTTGTGAACCTCTTGATGGCACCCTCTGTCCCCCTCTGACTTCGGATCGGTTTTTATCAAGTAGATCTCGAGTGCTTTTTGCGCCGAGGCCTGAATGCCTACTTGTTGGGAAAGGTATACTTCATGGTTTTTACACCGGGTACAATTCGTCATTTTTGGTATCCGAGCCGTGTAACGTTACTTCAGCTTTTGTTTATTTTCTGCCCTTATTTAATGCATGTTCTTGTCGTTTTGCTGTTATCGCATATTCATTCAAGGAATACTCGCTCAGTTTGGTTGCAAATTAAAGTAACAGATGCCAATGAAGTGGAGCAGTTGGGGTTTCATGGATGCACAGGGCATTGGGTGTTTTTGAACATGAAGATGGGGGTTCGTCTAACACTGAAAAGAAACGCTGTCGTTTTCTGCTGCGGTTTAAGCTTTGCGTTAAAAGGTTCAAAGCAATTGCATTCTCATCGTTTTCATCGACGGTTAGTTTGTTTGATGCTTTGCAGGAGACTGGAGGCAAGCGACTGGCATATTACACCAAGTAGACTCGCATAGGTCATGTCAGGGACGATGAGGGGTTTCCCAGTACATAGGGTGAGCAGCAGTGGCTCGTCAGTAACGTTTCTACGCTGACATCTATAAGGAAAATTACTCGAAGGTACGCTAAGCAGGACAGGTCTAAGCCTTGCAACAGATTTTGGGTGGTGGGGGCAGATGCAGTTATCTCAAATCACGGCTCCTTGAACATCGCGGCTCGTAGTAAGTTTGCGTTCTTCGGGAGGAAGTATATGCAGCGGACACCCCTCAGTGGCGTGAGTTAAGAAAATGTAGTTGTGTTGAAGATTCCAGGGACCTCTGGGTAGATAAGTGCTGCCGACGGCATTTGCTCCCCGCATTGCTACAGTACGCTACAGGGCTTCCACGTCCCAGAATACCCGAGGGCTACCAGGTCGAGTTTGGGGTGACGCAATAGGGTAATCATGGCTGGAACATCGGTTGGCTTCGTCGACCCCTCAATCTGGTGATGTTGGCGGTTGCAACCAGATCGTTTTTCGACAAGGTGGTGGTACCCGACGTTTATTTGCGCTCGAGTACTTTTGACCGGCAGATTTATAGCTTTCTTGCGAAAAGTTAGCGTTGATACACAGCACCACACACAAAACAGACCCGTAGCACAAATCGCTAAACGTCTTTCAAGCGTTACATACGGGTCGGAAAAACTTTTCCTGCCCATACAACACCAAACTTATGAAGCATATCGGAAAATACTGTTTAGGTGGTACAGGTTGGTATAGGTTAGCTTTGATACAACTAAGTTTCATACGTCATCATTAAGCCATCTGCCAAATAGAACCCCTTATCAGCGAAGAGTTGACCTTAGCGTACAACGCTTCGCATAAATCCCTACCCAACAAGAATCATTGATGTTTTTGATGGCAAAGTTCGTTGTTGCATTTTAATATGCAAATTCGGCACCCGACTAATTTTGTCTGAATTACATTGAAAATTATTTTAAAACAATATACCTTCAAAATATGCTATACTATTAGCAGCGACGTTTCCGTCAATGAATTAGGAGCATCAAAAAATGGGTTAAATAATGGAAATTTCGACATGCCTCTTGTATATCTTTGATGAAATAAATAATAAGTTTAAATGTTTCTTTCATCAGAGCTACTAAGCTATAGTTTCGTATTAACTACGACGATAAAGTTGCAAATGCAAGTGAAAATGTTGATTATATTCGGATGATATATTGCGAAGTTTGGCAGTTGGAACCTTCAACTTTTGGATGAAATGCTTTACATAAAGCGCCCCCTTAAAGTCTGATTAAATTTGACTGGTGTTATGGGTGCTAAAATTTGACTGATGAAAGCTTCATTTTCGAAAATCACTATTTCGAAGTAACATCGAGTCCTGCACCTCATTCTGCCTTCCTCTCTCCTCTTTCCCCCCGTACATGACTACTTTTGCTTGGTGGCATCAGGTAGATCCGTCAATTCCGTCTGCGTTTCCCCGATCCCGTTCTTTTCTAGGATCTCTGGTATTTACATCAGGCAAGAGAACGAGCGAAGAATAAGTGGAGAGGGAGGAAGGACATACGAGGATAGAAAATTCTTCACAAATATTTTCCCAAACGTAACGCCAAACTTCACATCACAGAATGCCGAACGACTACAGAACCACTGAACATTTCCGACAATGACTTCAAAGCAGGAAAAACAACATCACAATCCTCACATAATTTGATCTATGCTCTAAACTCAAGTACAAATAAATTCGTTGGCAAACATCACTCAAATCAAACAGCTATTTAATTAAACAATCGGCTTTATTCCATTGTTGGTATTCCTTGATGGAGATTAATGCCTCAATTAAAATCACGTCACGCCTATCGACTATTAAGGCGATTGGAGCTAGTTAGAAACGATCGACCGCTTGATTTACACCTCACACAAAATATGCAAATTTTGTCTACTGGCTGAACGAGAAGTCAGCGATCATTGGAAGAAGCTGCCGAATATGTAAATTCAACTAACAGAACAACTAAAAACTACTAAACGCCAAGCACTATTACAGCAAATAAATAAGCAGTGATACGAGCACGTGCATGGGTCCATGGGCGAATAACGGGCAATAGTTACCTAGATTTCATAAATATTTCATAGAAACCACTCGCAAAAGCAATGATCGAACCCGTTGGTTGAGCTCCGGATGTCGTTTCTACGCTTTAGAGCTGCAATTTCAATAAGCGCTTTCTTCAATCGTCCGAATGAAATTCTCACATTACTTCACTTTCATCGGAATATAATAAATTATTTATTAAGCGATACTCTACACTCTTAGAATGAAAAGGATACGCAGCATTGCATTTGCGGTTCAATCCTATCACATTCGACGAAGGATATAAACAAGTATAGCGGCAGCGGCTGCGATTAAAGCAGCGGCAGCTCCGGCTTTCCTCTCTTCCTCAGCCTTCCTCGCCTGTTGCTGGCGATAAAGCTGCTCGAAAGTTGGGATCGGGTGAGCACTCTTCTTCCTCTGTTCCTCCAACTCTTGCATCCGTAATCGTTCCTCCTTTTCACGCTCCGCTGCCCTGCTGTCCTAAAAATTCATAAAAATCAATATATTCTCAAATAAAGGTAAATTACAGGTGAGGAAATCACCTTAAACAGAAAAATGAGTCTCATTTTTAAAAGATGGTTAAATATTGCCTTTAGGTCAACTAAGAACTAAATTTCCGTTTCTTCTCCCCACCCACGTGTTTCAGAAATTCTTTGACTGCCAAAATATGGCGCCCTTACGGAACAATTACTGCTCCACCCGCAGAATTAATTAAAATGTAAGTATGAAACACCTTCGTTATTTTACTTTATTACTTACTACAATCGAATTAAATAGTACTATATCTCACTTCACAAGCCTTACATTCTTTGTCCAACTCAACCCAATTTTACTTGTGGAATTATTAAACTTATATGAGCCAAATCGAATTACTGCCGTGCATAACTGCGGAATCAGCAATTGTAAAGTAAAATCGTCTCTAGATCGATTGCAAATTAAATTACGCATATCATTACAAGCATTTTGAAAATGCGTAGTAAAAAAATTTGAATGCACAATAAAGCAAGAATAAATAGCACTTGTTTCACACCTTGTAATTTGCGCTTTCATGTTCAGCTCGAGTACGATATTCCGATTTAAATTCGCGTCCTCCAAATTCAGCGAAAAATTCATCCGGCATTTCCCAGTGATGATGGCGAGGTCGACGTCGCCTAAAAAGTTCATAACGCATAAAAGTTCATGGATTACTAAAAAAGGAAATGAAAAAGGAAGGAAAAGAGAAGAAACTTCAGGTAACAAAACCTTGCATGCTGGAGAGTAGACGTGGGATAATATTCAGCAGCGCAAACTTATGTATGCATGCGGCAGAGATCGGCTGGGCAATCACCTTCAGCCATGCACACTTGACAGGTATATGGCATAGATCAGGTAGGCAATAACAAGCCAGCTTTGTCGGCTTGCATATGTTAAACACGTGGATTAAACGTGGCATAATATCGACTATTTAACTTACTCCACAGGTACGGTCACTTTTTAAAACGCCTCCCTCACACTCATTTATTTATTTATTTGTTTCGCTCACATAGCAGATAGAAAAAATGAATGCCTTCTCAAGAAATGCATCTCACACAATCGCACATCTAACTGCTACAAATACCATCTGAATCTCTAAAAGGAAGCACTTAAATGTTCTCTAATCACTTAAGGACCAATGATGCATCCCACAATTGATGACCTCTTCTTGTTGCCCATTCCCCCCCAACTAAGCCTAAATGAAAGCCTCGTCTAGTTGAATATATCAACGACATCGATACATTTTATGTTACTTTAATGCAATGACTTGCTGAAGATGTTACGCGTAAATACGGTCTTTTGAACGTGCAGGCGCACTTCAATTCTATGCTCTCTGTTCAGAAAACACCTCAAATACGCAAGCAAGAATATCTAACGAACTTGCTCATGTGGTGTATCTCTCCTTTGGAGCGGCGAACTAATAAAGGGTGAACTGTTACTATTCCTGTTTACCTCTCGCCTACAAACAAGGGGGTCTAATCGGCGGATAGACAGGTTAAAGGCTGCAGAATGTAAGAAAGGCAATTCGTAGGTAAAACATTGAAAAAGGACAAAAGAACGCTGAATTTCATATCACGTGAAAGCAATGCGCCTTACGATATACTCAATTACAAAAAAAACGCATGCCGTGCTTTTTAAAAAACTCACTCAACTCATAAGAATTCAAAGCGCATTGAGTGCTTTCCTATGACATCAAAGGCATTGCGCTATAAAGTCGGCATCTGTTAACTGGCAAGAAAATTTGCATATATTTTAAGAGAGAATGACGTTAACACAAATGGACAATGTTTCTTCCAGGAAGTCGAATTCATTGATCGGTCATCACACTGAGATGTTAGAAAATGAGAGTCGATGAAAAGACTTTTACCTAATCCTACTCCACGCTACCCGACGGGTAGCCAGACGTCCGAGGAGCAAAGACGAGTCATAAAAATTCCGGTCTGTAACCTCGTTCCCATTTACCTTTCCCTCATCCTTCCTCACCCTCTCCTCTTCCTCTCATTCTCTCCTGTCCCCTCTCCACTACCCACTACCATGAGTTGATTAAACTGCAGCTCAGCGCAAACATCCTTATAAGCATAAGCAGCCATTAATCGCACGTAGGCTGCCAATGAGACCAATTATATAAAAAACGCAGAATAGAGCGCAGATGCGCACAATGGCCGGCAACAGACGGTACTGCCATGGGAAGGGCGACGGAAATTCAAAAAAAAGGAAACCGAAATTTACAAGCGATGTACCTTGTGCTGCGTTGGAATTGCTCAAAATTTCTATAGTCGATATCCAGGTCGGTATACATTTTGCGTTTACCATTCTGTGTATCTACACCTGTCCTCGATTGAGGCCCTACCCGATCAGCGGTGTTTGCACGATCCCTCGCTAATGTCGCATCATAAGCACGTCGTTTATCATCCGATCCAAGCACCTCATATGCAGATGCCACCTGAATAAAATAATTTTAAAAAGTGACCGTTACTTAGAGATTAAATTAAAAGAACAAATAAATAAACTACAAAACTTCGAGTGACCACATTATATCTGAGAATCATTCCAAACAAAAGCCAACTCAAGTAAATTTTCCATATATGTCATTTCTAAATTGGAAGCTATCACTCTTAATCATCCAAAAGAAAGGAATTTAGCTGGGGAAAAATACTGCTTAAGAAAATGAAAACTTTTACTAACAAATGAAGTTCCCATAAACAGGAAAAAGAGCAAGTAAACGTTCTAATTCCACCTCAGAAAATCTTAGAACATTTGCATCTATAAAATGGGAGAGGCTATAACGATAGCAACCAAGTTTATTGAACACTTCATAGGGATTCCGCTCCACAAATTGTGCAATTTTAAACGTAAAATTCATTACTTTTCAATAATCTTCTCAATCCCTCATGTGAATAGCATGGTTATTTGTCGATATACATGAGTAACGAACGCCACAGTTCACAGCCGTCACTCCAACCCCACAGCACCAATCCGCAATCGATCCCCTGTGATTATGAATGACACAGGGAAGTCGCGAATGATGCAATCTCCCACCCTCTCGTCCCTTCCACATCGGTTGTACTTTATCAAAATATACCTCTTGAAACTTGATAGCTGCGTGTTGTTTATCGCTAGCATCGGTATGCCTATCCGGATGATACTTCTTCGATAGTTCGTAGTATGCAGCTTTGATCTCTTTAGCATCTGCCGATCGATCGATACCTAATGTTTCATAATGATTCGATAGAGGTGCACTCACAGATATTGAACGCACACAACGACCTCCACATTGCGACCACCGTGCCGACAACATCCCAACTGAAGTAACTTTTCGTAACGCCTTATCGACGAATTTCATTCAAAGATATTGGAGAGATTCGGCGGAATGCAGCCGTTTTCCGTATGCAGTCCGCAGCAGCAACGTTCTGCTATCCTTAACAGACTTGTAATTACCTCCCACTGAAGTTCCCTTCGAAGCTTAATGGATACTATTGATGCTTGCCACTTCTTTTCCTGTATTTTTGGGTGATCTCAAACGACTCATCGACTATCACATATTACCATTATAGCCCATCGACATCAGACAATTTTCGTAATGACCACCCTCCCCCCCCCCCCCTTCAAATCCTTTGCAACTGATAGTGAAGTCAAGCGATATGTCTGATAAAGAACTCTTAGAAGAAAAAAGGACTGACAGAAAAATCCCATCTAGATAAGCTTATTCATTTATTAAACAAAGGTGATATACCAAAATATACTCGATAAAAAATATTAATTCATCGAAAGTTCCATCATATCCCATAACTAAAGACATTACTATATACAAAGACATACTTTTATCAAAACAGTCGTGAAATACACTCCATATCACTCCAACATCATCCCCAATCGGGATATTATAAAACAAGCCTTACCACATAAAATAAGGTGGTTCAAATATGCCTTTTACCTTTTTTAAAGCACGACATGGAATACGAATTGCAATAATGGATGCCATAGGAAAATTTAACCCGCTCATACTTCGGGCTTGCCTTGAAAGTATGGAGAGCAATCAACTACCCATCTCAATCGTACAATATGGTTCGCCCGGAAGTGGTGAGGGACGGTGAGTACATGAAATCTTTCAACCCCAAGCAGATTAATCTGAATCCACCCAACCTTAACCTGTAAGGTAAGCACTACGTCCTTGTGACGAATTCGTCCATAAAGGTAACGAACTCCTAAATTCATTCCACTGTCTAGCATCACCTACACTTGATAAAAAAATTCACCCCACATGTCGTAACTTTATTCTAGGCTTTGAACCGCCTTCTAGAAATCATCCTTCAGATACTGACACTCACCGAACGAACTCAATCCCGCAACTGCAATCCAGAAATCCACAATACTCGACTGTTAGAAGTCAAAAGTATGGCAATAAATCTTGCCTATGGGCAGTTTAATAGCCCGCCCTACCTTCAGCTAACTCTAAAATTAGTGCAATCGTGCATACAATCCCATAAATATGGGCAATTTGGAAAAAAACCAATACAATAATAAATACACAAGTATGAACATTTAATCGATAGATTTAATAACATTCATTCGCAACCGCATTGAAAAAGTGGTGCCATTGAAAAAAAAAAACGATGGGGTACATTCAACGATTTAAAAAAATACCAGAAAATTATAATGTTATATGAACTGAGTGCATATAAGATATCAATTTAATTCAAAAACAACAGGTGATAAGAGGTAATGATTAGCGATAAACTCGGAATATTGCGAGAAAATTTCACTCCAATAACATAAAGGCTAAGCAAGAAAAATAAATCCAGGGTTTGGAGTGTTAATTAACTGAACACTTCATTCGAAACATTCTCCAATTAAATTTTTTAATCATTTTCGCTGGAATCATTCGTCGCTTTGGAGTTTTTCTTTTCAAATTTACGACGTTAAACACAGCGCATAAGAATATCGACTTTCTATCTTATGAAGACCTGGAAATACATCGCATCGATATTTCCCACCATACCAAACCTCCGATGTGAAATAACAGTGGCGCATATGTCGTAGCACAAGCAAAAAAAGTTGTTTTTAAAAATTCAGGCAACTATATTCCCACAAGTGTTGTTACACTATCGATTACAAACACCCAACCTTTAATCACCAACATAACAAAACATAGACAGCATCTGCACCGGTACGAGCAATACAGCGATACAATTCAGTGATAACGGTTTTAGGCAAGCTGCATCCTACTTTCGCCGTGCCTTTACATGGTGTCGCATTTGCAAAAATTTTGAATGTTGCATTGGCCATAGTTCATTGTGGCTATGAATGATCAAAAAAGGCGACATATATTCATCTAACACGATTACTAGTAACGAAAAATTCACTCCTCTTATGGCTGCAAATTGCATTCTTTTGCAAACTACAGCAGTGACTAGAGTAAATGCAAGCACATTCTGCAAAAAATGATTACCTATCCTGTCAGAAAGATCGAAAGAACCAAAAAATTTGACCACCTACCTACAAAACTTTCAATACTTACCTGTACAACTAACGTAGATAGATAAACTACTAGATCACGAATTCCCTGAAACAGTTTGAAAGATGGAAAACAACTAAGCAAATGAACATCTAAGTGATTTACTTCATAAATCCACATAGACCACAGCTCGCATCAACTTCACATCTACCAACAAAATATGATTAATTCTGCAAAACATGAGTAAGCATTTGTTAGTGGCTAGATCACCATCAAGTCGCAAGATGAGTGAATTATATGTCATATTGGCTATTATTGCTAAACGCTCGAACTTGCTATCACATAACACTATCAGCCATTTAAATATTCGACCATATATGGTTCTTTATCAAATAAAGGATCTCACCGCTGCGATGTGTTTTATATCTTTAATATTCGTAGGCGTCAATGAGTAAATTATTCCATTCAATTTATATTCAATAATCCATCGAGCTACCTTTCATGCATATCCAATCTTAGCGACCAACCTATCGTATCCAACCAATCAAGATTTTTTCTCATACATCTTTCGAATTTGGTCGTTTAATTCATATTTTATTCAAATTTAGATCACTGAATTGAGCGTTTAGATTTTTTTCTCACTTTTTCTCTTCCCCGAGTTTGATTTTGGGAAATAATGCTGAATTTTGTAGAACGGGATTGCAACAGTGAAAATCTTTCATTTGTTTTTGCTCGTTGTTTCAAACATAAAATAGGAATCAAACAACACACACTAAAAATCAAAGATCAACAATTTTTTCTCGATTTTCATAAAAGATTACTGACTTTTCTCCATTTTCTTATAATTTCAACGCAATGCTGCTATAATTTCAATAAAAAAGAAAAGCAAAACTAAGGATCGTAGGTGTTTCAATTTCCATCCTGGGGGAAAACAAGCAATTATGGAAGGAAAGGCCAAGTGACGCAAAGATACGCTCATATGGTAGACGAAAATTATGGATTTGTAGTAAATGGATAATGTTTCGATAATTCCCTTGAAAAAAAGGATCGAATTTTCGACATCCGATCGTATAAATGAAAACATTTTATTTAGTGAAGTTTCAACTAACAATAGAAGTTTTATAAAATTTCACTACTAAACTAAAAAGCGTGGAAATTAAATATTGAATGAAGAAAAGAGAAAAAAAAAACAGCTAGAGAGAGATCAGAAATGAATAAACAACAAAATGCACTCACAAGATTGCAAAATCGATTACGAACATCGAACATCAATTATATCACCATCTGCCAATTCCAGACATTCGGCTGTATCATTTTCTTTTATCGAACAAAATTCGAAGTGCAATTTCAGGTGCGATCCATTAATTTGAAATTCGCTTGCCAATTCACTTTTTACTTTCATCAACGGCTCTTTCTGAAAACATTTTACCGCATCTTCGTCTGTAAACTATCATAATGTACCAATAGTGAGCACCAATACTTCAACAAGCCTATGTTCTCTTCGAGATATCACAAATAAATGCCATTAGAGTACTCCAGGACAAAGGAAAACCGTGCCACATAAGCCCCACCTAAAAAGCGCATACTATGTGCCATATATTAGGCGATCCTTGCTGCGCAGTGTCGCTTTAGTCTAATATTATGTGCAACACTTCAAATAAAAGGTGGCGGCACCTTACATTAACGTATACGTTTGTCTTGCCAACTACTGCTTAAAACAAATAAATAAAAATTAACAAAAAAAAAACCTTAGAAATCGTTTTAGTGATTCTGCGCTTCTCGAACTGAAAGACGATGTTAATGGAATCCGCAGTAACAGGCTTCAGCTTGTAGGCCATAATGGCGATGAAATCTTCAACGGAAAAGCCGAGTTCAATAGGTGATTTGTTGACATCTAGTATAGTGCCATCCTCCTTCGATAAGTGAACCAATGCTTCCTCACATCCCCATTTCGCAGCACATTTCGACACCAATTCGCGTAGGCTATTATTCTGCAAAACACTAAATGCTTTCCTTATTGAAGCCATCGGGTGATTTCAGAGAACGACAGGCAAGTGCTCATGAAGGTCGTCGATGCCTTTGCTATAACAATAAAAACTATTTACTACCAAATTCAATCTATCACGTTAAAAGCGTACGTTGTGCCACCAGCACTCCTTTACTAAATGACTTCAGTAGTGAAGACATTTTCAGCTCGTTCTTGTCTCCTCCATTCACCAAAAGTCAAACAATCCTTCGTTTTAAACATACAAATAATCCCATCTCCTCTATCAAATAAAGATAACCTGAAGAGAAATATCCCCGCCGGTGGGGACAGCAACAAGTTATGTCATAAGAGAAAACCACATTTGGCTAGCTTAAAGGACCCACTAGCAAAGAGAAAAAAAGGAGGCGACCTGTATAGGAAGCTTTGGAAAGCAAAGCAAAAAATAAGGACAAGCACGAAAACGGCAGGAAATATCCAAACGTAGAAAAATGCCTAAATACACCTCTCTGAATATAGTTAGGCAATAATTCTGAAAAAGAGACGCTCTACTTTTAGCAGCAGGAATATGCAAAAATTTGGGGTATAGATTACTGCACAAAAAATTCACATTTAATAAATCCGTATAGAATGATGCCCGAAATTAAGCAGATAAACAGTACCCAACTCTCCCAGGAACCAACAGCTTCCTCTTTAATGTGTACTTGTATAAGTATATACATAATCACTACGTTATACTCACCAAGCTTGAAATGTACCGCATAAAACTCAACAGCCGAACACCCGTTGTCCGGGTTCAGCTGAATATCAACTATTAATGATAACCCGCTTCCGCTAGGCCAATTTCATAGACCCAGCAAACATCTCCCCTCTCACAGCTTACTGCAACGATTGGTCAGCTTTTCTTACAACAATAACCTCAACGCACCATCTTCCAGCGCACAATTCTCGTGCTCATTTGCTCGATATCGCTGATTTCAATAGTACACTGCTGCTCCAAAACTTCGTCCACTTCTTCTACATCTTCCGACGATATGGTGATATCTTCCACTGCAATCGATGAACTGCCATCCTCGAGGCTCTCATCTCTCCTTCAAAACAACATCTGCTATCGCAAGCGACAAATCCACAGATAGCGCTGACGAACAACTCCGCTCAAAAGATTAAAGATCAAAGCATCCCATAAGCTTTATTAACTTTGATATCAGCATTTCCTCCACCTTCTCCTCTGGCGATAAATCAGTTAACAAACACGCTAAAAGGCTCAAAACTATCACCGCTCCTATATCATTCTTCAAAAAAAGCGCAATCAAAGCAAATATTTCAATCAGGCCGAACAAATTCTAACGTCAAGTTTACCGAATAGAATACTAGGAAACGGCTGTATGATGAATAAAAGAGCGTGATAAGAACAACCAAAATAGTTATAGCAGAGACCGGAACGATGAACTTCTTAAGTTTCACCAATTACATTGACTGCTTTAAAAACATTTAAAGGTAAATTCCACATCTCTTGAACATATACCTTAACAACAAATATTTAGTCCATCCTAAATCCACATAGACTGTGACCAAATGGAATTCAACGGGATCTAAAAAATTATGACGCGGATTGCCCCTGCCAAATTTTGCGAGCTAAAACTATCGCTCTACCAAGACGGCACGCGTAAATATATGTGTAAACATATATGCGTGAATATTGAAGAACAAATTACCTAATGCGTCGATGAAATCGTCGGCGCCGAGGGCAATCATCCGATGACGGCCGTGTCTTTGTTACAATCTCAGGAAAAGCTGGCAATACCTCTTCCAATACTAATTCCGCCTTTTCTTCTTCACTTTTGTCAGCATCTTCTTTACATCGTTTGATCAGTCTATCTACCACGTCCGATCCCTCTTCATCTGATGAAATATCTAAAAGATGGATCGGATGAAATTTTAAAACATGCAAAAGGTAAAACTAGGTATCAACGATATTCGAAATAATCGTCCTGCAGAAAGAGGTAATAATTTCAACGATGCTTTCGAGGCAAATGAGGGAAACATAACAACTGCTCTCGATTCGCGTGAAATAAGGAAAGACATATGGGAAGTTTTGAAAGTCTAGGTTCCTTACAAGAACGTCTAAAGATCGCGAAGTTAACATGCAGGGAACATCAGCTGTTTACACTGAATTTACCTTGACTCACAACACTCAAAAACAATCGTCTTTTCCTCTTCCCCCTCCCCCCCCCCCCCCCCAAAAAAAAAAGTTATGATCGGTCAACAAGAAATGCACGAAAAAATCCCTCACAATTACTGACAGAGATCATTTCAAGCATAATCGCCATTACTATGAAGCTGGTCGAAATATCCAAAAAAAAGAACGTTTGAAAAACAAAAGAAACAGGAAAAACACAAGTACGAGAACAATGAAATGGAGGGATGGCATTATACTAATATGGATCAACAAATGGATGCATGCCAAATTCGTCACAGAAGATCACCTGACGATCACGATGCCACAGCTTACAGGAAGATTCAGTACTGCTGTGCCGAGGACTTAATGTCCTCTATTTAAATAGCAGTCTAACAGTTAACACAGAACAGCGTTAATTGTAAGCAGTAGAAAGATTCGTTTAAAAGAGATAAAAATGGAATGGAATTGAGAGAAGTGGAAGATGTCGATGGTGTTGCCCGTGCATTTTCCCTAATATTCAACAAAACACCTACACATTCAAATCAACGTCAAATAAATGCAGAAATAAACTCACAGATTAAAAATAAAAAAAATGTAACATACTTAATAAATCGTCCAAATTGGATTCCTTTTTCTCTGATTTATTCTTTTTCGCTGAAATTACATTAGATTTTAATATCAGCAAAAACATGAAAAGAAAGCGTACATACAATCAAATTTAAATTTTGTTGTAAATTTATGAGAAATAAAAGAGAACTACGCATTATTTCGAAAGTTTATTTAAAATTTCCACAGTACTAAATAAAAATAAATAAAATAACCTAAATTCTGAAGTCTGAAGTTTGCACTCATGACGAACTTCAACGGAAAGGCGAAGATGTCTTATTTGCTAGCAGCGCTCATCTTCATTAACAGCGATAAAGGCGTATGAAATTGAGATTGCAGTAGGCCTCAAGATGGCTAAGAAAAGCGCTTTCGAGTAGAGGTTTTGCTATTTATAGGACTTGGGTTTAAACAATGCCCGCATAATGCATAAAGCAAAGCTATGCTGATAAATACTGGCCACTGTCCTATCATGATCGAAAGTATTTCCGCACAACAGCTGATTCAACAGCAACGATTTGCTAAGATTGGTCATTTGGTCAGTGGTCACTTTCTCGGCACAACTCGATCTTAAAAAGATGAATTGCCGATATGCATGCAATCCACACTCTAAAAAATTTAGGTATCGCAACCCACCTTCGATATGAGGACGATGGTTCGCTGGTAAGGTTCGTCGACGTTTGTGACGGCGATGGGATTTACTGGTACTTTGAATGGTCAAGTCGATATACTTCAATGGATTACTATAGTACTCGAAATCCTCGTCATTTGATTGATGACTCATATCCTCCATATCTCTCAATTCCGCTTATAGACAATAAACCTGATCCTTGCAAACAAATAAATCCACTTGATATCGCTGTTGAACTTGCAGGCAAATTTTTCGCACAATATCGTTTAACACTTGCTCAAACTGAGAAGAAAAGAAGACATAAGAAGCGATAGAAGGGAGTCGGGAATCAGGACGAGGGGATATAAACCTCGGTTAAGGATCAACAAACACATAACATATAAGTCAGAATGTGCTGGTGTGACTCGGATGAGTGACTGAATCACTAAAAAAAATGAGACGACTGAAAATGCTTCAGAGTAAGTGTATAAGAGGTGATCTATGAATGGGTAATAGCAGACGAGTGTAAATAAGGTTTCTGGCTCTGAGAGCTAATACTCTTTGCGCAGGCTATAAATGAGCGTCATTAGAACGAAGTCACTCAAATTATGAGAGAGGGCAAAGTGTTTCAAAAATTGACGTGTTGCTTTATAAAAGACAATGAAGGAAGGCGTCTGCACATTCAGAAGGAATGATGTAAACATCGTGTGGATCCGACCCGAATGTGTCTGGGACGTACGACTGCGTTCCTCCTATTCCAAGAACACACCCGGATTCACCCGATGACCCTATATGACCAAGGAATAATCCTCGCCCAAGCACCGGTTATTTGTCCCAATTGAAATTCAGGCCCCAGTGTGAATCTAACCTGCACTTTTAATATAAATGCTCTACTGCAAACTGCGGGGAACGGAAGGAAAAGGGAGGAAAGGGTGTGACGTGATCGTGCATCCGAGGTGGGGTGTAAGTGTCGCGGTGCGTACGGGATATCACAACACGTTTGCTCAGACTTACTAGCGGAAGGCGCATATGAGAGGGAATCTCTGGCGTTAAGCTTTAGGAACGTCCACGTTGAAATGAAGGTGGAAACGTTTTTGCTTCTATCATAAGAAGAAGGTGGGACCACCCATCGACCTCACCCTTGTCCATCGTGTTTTTATGCAACATGCTCGTCACCTGCTACTTCTAAGCTGCATTTGCTGCATACACAACATCGAAAGCTTTCATTTCCGTCAGCGAGCTTTCTGATAGGAATCGCAGTCCTCCCCTCTCCCCCATCTGCAATAGTACTAACATGACAGGATATAAAAAACAAACTGTAAAAGAAAAGCGGTGTAAGGTTAACCCTGGAATAAAACAGTACAAAGCTCATTAATTGTTAAAAAGGTCCGAATATGCGGCAATAGTTGCGTAATGACTGGGGGGTAATAAATCAAAGTCATCATCACCAACCATAAGCAGGAAGAAGTGGTGCCTGTCGTCGGAAACCCGGCAAAGGAAACAGAAAGCTGTAGCCGTAAATCGGATTTAATGATCGGAGGAACCACTGCAGAATCCAAGCCCACCACATCATGCATACGCATCAAAAAGCATTGATAAGGTATCACCTAATGTGCTTTATATGCGAGGGAACATAGATGTCGTGAAACATAAGCTTATCAACTCTCGAAACGCGAGTTCAGGAACTGTAGTAGCTCGAACTCCCCCAAAAACCTCATCGGTACAAACACCCACTTCAGCCACCACACCACACGCCTCATACCCATGAAAGTGATCAAACATACAGCACGTTTCGCAGGGGGTTAAATTGTTCAATTTGCCGGTGCCCATTTGTTTTCGTTGCAAGACCTGTTGATACTTAAACACTCCCAAATATGCAAGTAGAATGCACATTGCGCTTTTTGGAAAAAAAAAGTGAAAATAATTTACAAGACAAGAGAGATTTGGGGGAATTAGGAAAGCACATCTGCATTTAAGCCATTTTCAGCACTAATCACTAAAGGTTTGAATTCTTTATGAAGTAGACGAATTGTCGAAGCAATTAAAAACTGCGAATTATGCAAGAAGCATAGAAATTTTGCTTATTTTTGATAAGAATTGAGTTTCCTCCATGCACTGCCTTCATCCTCTCTTCGTCCTCATCCATACCCCTTATTTTCAGTTCCGTATTCACCTGAGGTTCTTATTAATGGTGAGCTCTCGATGAATAACCTAGCCGGATCAATTCGAGATCAAATGAATTTTTCGATGATTGAGCTGGAGAACATTTTATATGGGACTATTCCGGAACGCATACATGCAATTGACTCCGGAACCCACTCCTATAAAAAAAGGATGCTTTCAATTTGCATAAAACGAATAATTATCCAACCATCTGGTAGAAGATCAATGGATCATTTCTTTGAAGGAAGGTGAATATTCCAGAAAAAAAAAGTAGCATGGAATATATAAACCTCACCATTTATGCCTGCTATCAGAGATAATCACAGCAAACGAGCATTCCTTCCCATATTTTACGTAAATCTGCGATTGAATATCCATATATGACTATATGAATTTATTAGATTTTATCAAAGTTTACGACAATCCAACACATATTTTCGCAATTTTTCCACTCGTTGAACAATGACTTCCGTTGAGCACTCTTCGCAACGAAAAATTTTCAGCGAATTTCCGGCATTTCCCATTAAATGCGCAGACCGCATAAGGTCCACTTCTGTCGTTGTCTGTTGTTGTCTGTTGTCTGTCGATGTCTGTTGTTGTCGCATTGCAGTCATGTTATTCATTAACTTCCGCAGTTGGTTTTTATCATATCATACAGTTTATTCCGTTGCAACAAACCACTCAAATGTTCTCATATTCTAACAAAAGCATTGTACCCTTTTATTTATAAGCAAAGAATTTGCCACATAAATTCAATAAAAAAGCCTCTTCGTTGTTACAAACGGTGTTTACGGCTCAATCACTCTTTCTCAATAAATGCATCGTCTGTTGATCGCTCTTCAACGTATCGGCTCTGATTCGTTAAATCCCTTTAAATATGTTCATTTCATCTTTGTTTAATCACTCACAAATAGCAATTTCTCATTTAATTACCCAGTAACGAAGATTTTCAATAGACCACTCAAAAGATAAAAAATCCAGAAAGAATATTCGGAAGTCGGGATTCTTGAAGCCATCCAGAAACAGCTCCAGAAACTAGCTAGCTTGCTAAAGCTTGAAGAATATGATTTCACAGTTGGATACTATAACCCGTTCAGTTCCCAATCAAGTTAAACAAATATATAAATCTACATCCATCGATGTGCATGGCGCATATAATAGTGGAGCATTTGGGATCGGAGACTTGACCTAGAGCACTGGAGATTTCATTGCGTTGAGGAGCGTATCGAAGATCCCATGATTAAGGCCATCGAACTTCGCGCATTATTTTTTCCACCAGGAGCCATACGCTAATAACCAAACGACCACAGGTTACTAGAACACTCCGTATACAGTACAGTTCTATACAAAAGTCCTGTTCAATTGAAAAGTTACCATGCGGCAGTGGTCAATGTCAGCTGATCGGTGATCTCTGTTTCGGAACGCTCCAACGCTGTTCTCAGCACCTCCACATTACTCCATTCATCATCATCTTTTATCTGTTCAAATACATTTTCATACCATTCCACCTAAAAACTTGACAATTATAGGTACTTGCAAATCATTTCATAGTTATTATAGCTTCGGAGAATTTTGATGCAACGATGAGCTGCATCCGGGTCGACGGTGAGGTAAAGAGGAGTTAGATAGAAGAAGCTCATTCACGGTTATTTGATTCAAAAAAGGCGATGGCGAGAGGAAAGAGTGGGAGACGTAAGCATTCTGTGGTTGTTTCCTGCCCTCCTTTCTCCCTATTTCGGCTGTAGCTACAAATATCCTTATAATTCTTCGGCAGCAAATGGTCTTTCGAGAAATTATTATCGGGTTATTCAAAATTCAACAACAATTTATGGTTTTTCTTCTTTTTAATACCAGTAAGCTGCACTGCGATTCTACTGTTTTCAATAAGTGAAAAGCATTTCATTGTCACTCTCGTGGCAAATTTTAACCGAACGGAAAAAAATTTCACCGCATTCAAATTCATAACGAAGGTGTACAGGTGAAAAATTATCGATGCGTATGTGTTGTTTGCATTTATCACTCCCTATCTTTCATATAATAAAACCTAGACTCTAATTTGTCAAGAAAATAAAACTTGAATTGAAATGAAATTATGACTTAAACTGAAGTAATTAAATAAAGCAATTAATTTATTCAATTTTAATTTAATTTAAATTAAATTTAAATCAAAGAATAAAAATTAAAATTCGTTTAATTTGACCTCATTAAATGAAACAACAACCGTTTTCCCATCAAAAAAAAGTTCACTTTCGTTGAGAATTCATTCCCAATGATTCAGCCATTTTCCAAAAATCTTTGAGTCCACAATTCAAACAATTACGAAAAAAAAAAAGAGCGAACCGGATCAAAACGTTGTGAACCATATGAAATATTATAAAGGCGGTAACCAAAGAGTATGTGTTTAATAATTCATTATTTACCGCACATCCAAATACACCTTTCATACGAGTATTATCGTTTAAATGGCAAAATACACCTGTAATTAGCATATGCAATATTATCGTTTAAATGGCAAAAATACACCTGTAATTAGCATATGCAATATTATCGTTTAAATGGCAAAAATACACCTGTAATTAGCATATGCAATATTATCGTTTAAATGGCAAAAATACACCTGTAATTAGCATATGCAATATTAGAATTACACCTGTTAGCATCAATTCACTAATAAAAAAATTCTGATTTCATTCTCACTTTCCCCTTTCAATTTCTCTCTTTTCTGTCTTCCCCTTCATCTCCTCCCCTTCTCTTCCCTCTCGTTTTAGCATTCTCAAAGACTGCCATTTCTTTTATTTCATTCATTTCCTTCATTATATTTAATCAATTTAATGAATTATTCAGAACAATGAATTACTTATAATATTCAGAACAATCAAAAATTATTCATTCATCAATTAATTATATTTAATCAAGAATAATGAATCTGTATAAATGTTCACCGCTAGCCTTACAATTGAAAATCTCTTCTATACATTCATATAAAATCATGAAAAGTTTAATGATTGATTTCTGATCAAAAGCGGAAGCAGCATGAACGCAATTTCCAATAAAAAGAATAATCAACAGGAAGTCCGTGTGCAATCACTGAGCGGAGAATATCAAATTAATCCTCCTAGCTTATCACTTAATAAACCACTCTACTCTTATAGTGCATGATCTCGATTTTTTTTTCTCTTGGCAACATTTCAAAAATCCCCAAGGTCTAGAATAGTCTCTTGTCAAATCAGTAGGACGCTTTTCAAATTTTTTACTATTTCAGCTACGATTAGTAAAGAGTAAGGTAATTTGCTTCCGGCCGATGTCATTAATATACGCACTTTTTCGGCTTTTAAAATGTGGCTGGCTGAGACGCTCTGATCTATTCACTATTTCTGTCCGCACATATTAAACGTCTATCCGCTCAAATATTAGTTTTCCGAAAGTGCTTTCTTTCTTGCTGTTTGTGCTCACACTTTTTATATGTTTTCCTAAGGACAATGTAATAGACAAATAAGTAAATAAATAAATAAATAAGCAAATAAATAAACAAGTAAATAAATAAATAAATAAACAAAATGAAATATTCGGATTTTTTCTAAACAAATCAAAAGAAAAACGATTCAATTCAATTGAGGATTTTCATTATTGACAGCACAGCTGTCATCTAGATGTCATCCATTTGCGTAACCTACCGCCTTCATCAGTTCAAGAGCGCTCGAGAAGCACAAATTAATTAAATAAAAGCAAAATGCTATTAATTTAGCACTTAAAATTTACTGAGAATTTATTCAATTTCCCAGTGAAACTTTGAAAGTGGCAGTAATAAACTGTACTTCTTACTCTTATTAGCAAATTATTAGTGTGCCGTGAAAGGATTCAAAGAGGAAAACGGGGGAACGCGACAGTGGAATATTAGTGTCGTCAACCATTGGAGGGGGAGGTGGGACAGCGGAAATCTAAACATGAAGTTCCCACTAGGTATTGGACTTTTCACTTCTGTCCCTCTCCTTATTTCTTGGAAACTTATTTACTCTTAATTACAGTACTAAATTACTAGATTAAATCATACTAGATCGTAATAATTTTCAATGACCTAGTTCAAAAAGTTTTATTGAATGATTTTACTCGTAGTAATATTACAGTAAATGAAATAAAAGTTGAAAAAAGCGCTAACCTTAAAAGTTGCGTTGGCAAAATCTTTCTCCCAAATACTCGAATCAAATTCAGTGGTTCGAAAAACGATAAGTTCCTTTAAAGTTTTTGGTAATAAATTAAGCAACAGTGCTATATTCGGTGCATTATAATAGTGAATATAAATGGAGAATCGTTGCAGAGGTAATTGGCCAAGAACAACGAGTTTCTTTGGTATTTTACGATGACATAATGAGAACAACGATGGTGGCATCTCCAATACTTTTAAATTGGAAAGTAATGCTGAAATATTGAACATCATATGAGGCCTTAAATTATATCGAACGATGGTACTTAGAAAGATCTTTCCTATTCCACTCACTCACTCACGAATTCCCTCTCTCTCTTTCACTCCCTCCCTCTTCCTCTCTCAATATTTTATCCGATATGATCGTTGGAGTTTTTTTTAATCGTTTATGATCTTCTTCGAAACGCATGATATGTTTTAAAGTGTCTAACAACTTATGAATAAAATTTTCATATTCTTTGAACGTTTTGAACGAATTATTCTTTGCATCTCTGAGATGAATAAATTTCCACTCACCAATCGCAGTAATATATTCATCGAAATCAGGTGAATTGCATAGAGAACCACAAATAAGTAATTCTTGAAGTGTAACTCGAAGTCCCTCGCAAAGCACCTTCAAAATATTCCCCTTCAATACCACTCCACTCATTTCGAGTATTGTAAGTGGGAGTGTACTAATTCGAATCGCATATGGCATACGCAACATATTTTGGAATGTTTTGATATTATCATATCGTTGAAGAATATGTAATTGCTTCAAACGTGATTGACATAATAGACGATCGATTGATGGTGCATATAGACTGAAATATAAAATATTATCGATAAAAACGAAATTAATCAATATTCGATGGAATAGAAGTGAAAAGAAAAACGAAGAATAAATATAGGACAAAATGAGATTTCAAAAATCATTTAATACACGATAATATCGTCGATATCAATTACCATCCGGTCTGTGCGTTTTTTATTCCGCAATCACCTACTGGTCTATATTATTTAATGGCGATCATATAGAATTTACAATGTAATTATATGTAAATATAGCCACATCAAGTTTTAAATATAGATCACCTATAAACACAATTGCCATCTCGGCATCTTGCTGTTTGTTATTGGCTTCGCATGACGCATATATATGCCAACCACCCCCCATCCCCCTCAATCATTTTATATTCTGCCTTTTTGGTACGATTCTTTTACAGCACATGAAAGCCTTCTCATGGATTCCTAATGTTCCCCCCCCCCCCCTAGTTTTATTTACAGCGCTTTATTTATTTATTAGTTGACTTTATTTACTTAGTTATTTACAGCTCATGAAAACTACTACAATTACTCGTAATGTTGTGAATAATGTGAGATGAACGTTGCAGCTTAAATATAACTGAAATGATGAATTGCCGAAGCTATCATTTAAATACTAAATCCGACCGGTGGAACAACACGTTTGCAAATAATAAACAGAAAGCTTCGACTGTCACTATTGGTTAGAGTAAAATGACATCATTTGTGTGAATGAGAAACGAACAGATTGATTCGGTTAAAAAACTAATCCCATGATATGTTATCAATTCGAACAAACAGAGATCATTCTCTTCATAAATTTTCAAAAATTTTTTGACTGAAATTATACCGCATAAAATTCTCAAATGAAATTTGGAACTTAAGTTCTAAAAATTAAAAAAGACTGAAAACTTTTATTCTTATCGAAGCAATTTTTTCAGCAACTCCATATCGATAAATTCTTTCGATTCTGCAATATTTGCAAGAAAAGATATCACGCAACGATGGCGAGTGATTATGATGAAGGCTACACGCACATGCATAAGGTACACAATAGTATGAGGGCTCAGTGATCAGACATCACTTCATGTATCATTTTCTATTCGAGTGTGCACACCCTTTCCAATCGCAATACCGTTTCCTTACGAATCCTCCTTCATATTCACTCGCTATCGTACCGTAGTGTAGCTATTTCCTAGGAATAATAACGAGCGATTACTGTAGAAGGCAACTGGGAATCGATAGATCGGTGATGTGGTCAATCTTCTCCAAGTATCGAAGGCGCTTCTCACTCAATGCATTCTGCACTGTGACTGTGTTGATGTTCGGACAACGTTTCAGAATCACCTGAATGAAGCAATTCGTTAGTTCTTCTTCAACGTTCGCATTCCGAAATAATATTTCTTGGGCTATAAATCATTTGATCTGTCGTATCCATTGATAACGCTCACATCCTTCACAGTTCTTCTTGTCCCCCCTCTTTCAGGAGCTGATTCTTTTTTAAGGAATCAAGGACAGTCTTCTAAATGAGAAAACGTTTTCCAATACAAATCTCTAAACTTTCGAGGTAATTACGGCCCGTTACCTTCTTTAAGACCAAAAACGGAGACTTGCACAAAGAGGTGAAAGAAGTGGAAGGAAGGAAGAAGAAAGGGTTTTTCATCAGGTTCTTGTTACACCTCTAATGTGGTTCATGAATTTTTGTGCCTCTTTTCAAAACATCCTCCTTTCAAATTCCCCCCTTCTAAGGACCTCAAATTTCTTTCACCAATGATTTTTTCCTTTGGCATTCACATTATACGTGTGAAATACTATCAGGATATTCAAGCATTATCGCCCTCATAGTTATAATTATAAATGAAAGAAAGTCATGAGGACGATTCGATTGTAACCTTATACGTATCAAAAATTAAAAGGAAATGGAATGTCAGAAGGAAATTTTATCTGCGGCCAAGAGTCGAGTTTAGTGTACTACCTACCTTTCCCCAACATCCCCTTATTCCGAAGACTATCATTGGAGGTTTGCATTCCTCCTGACCATATGCACCGAACATCTTTAACTACTAAACTAATTACTTTGATTGTTATTAACATATATTTGCGCAATTCTATATAGAGTGGACTATAATGCCTTCGAAGTATATATTTGATACTGACTCATACTAGTATACTTTATTGTTACTATTATTACTATTAATAATAATACCCTCATCCGGTAATACTTGAAATGCAAAGCTTTAATAAGTAATGACTATTACATGATACAACACTATAGAGTAACTTGTGTTGTATTCGTTTGTTGATGTGGTTGTGTATACTGCCGATAGAGGACTATTTGCATGCTCATTTACCTTTCAACCTGTCCAGTTGTTCTTAATTCACCTTGCCTACCTTGTAGAACCTACTACAGTCAGTGATCGCTAAATTTATCGTTTGATCATCAAAGAAATTTGCATATCTAACAAGACACGAGCTTTGCAATATGCAAATTTGCAACTTACATATTTAAAGTTGCCTATCACTCAATTGCGTATCATTTTTTATGATATCCTCTACTCCCCCCTCCCCCCCCCCCCTCTCCCAAATATTACAATATTATAATGGTGTTTATGATGAAAGCATCAACCAACCTTCAGTGGGCATTTTGTTGAGTATCTCAAATAATCCCCCGCAATATGAGCCGATTCACCTTTTAGCGAGATCATTGTGATGTCATTCCAATAAGCAAACAATGAACCTATTACGTAATTGAAATAATTTTTACTAAACATTTATAGAGTTTTAATTAGTATGCGATTATTGACTACGGATGTATTATACTTTCCAATCGGGTTCATTAATTGCCCGCATAGATGAAAAAGCTAACTGTTAACTTAGGTATGAATGATACTCATCAACTTAGTGATACTCATAATACTCATCAAGAGTCACGATTACTACCCGATATTCTACATGGATCTGAAAATCTCTTTAAATATGCGTATTTAGTAACGCGTCAACCGAAGACCATTTTATGGCGAGCAGGTTATTTCCCACCCGCTGGGAAATTGTTTTCGAAATAAAATCTTAAGGCAACGAATTTAGCACTCAACCTTGAACCGAGTTGAAACGATTGCGCACTGTTGAATTTGCTCACTTTATGAAATATTCACTTGGACACTTTGGGTGCATCACCACTGATATGGTGGAGGTATTTCTCGCCTAGCCATCTTGCGATCACATTTGTGGAATCCTATGTAAAAATTAAGTATTCCTTTTATTTAATAAATAAGGATCAATGACGGAAGCAGAACGAGCAGAATGGGAACGGATGGAACTCGACAGATCCGCGCTGACGCATGGCCGAATGAATGGATCGTCAGGTGATCAGATGATTTCAGGTGAGATTCAATTCATCAATCTAGACAGGTAAGATCACTATTGGAAAAAACAACGAACATCGAGATGCTCCTTACATAGTCGCTTATTTAACTGCGAAATTTTATGCCGTGACTCGACGTCAAGATGCGCGAAAATATCATTCCACACGTCATCCGATAGATTCATTCGCACAACTTCGAGAAGCAAGCAGTTACTCAGCGAGCACGGAAGTAACAATGACAAGTTTCACTCTCGTTTGCTTAAATACTCGTCAGCCGTATGCAAATAAGTTATTAATTTATGCAGTTCGGATCCACGAAGAGCAAATTTACATAATTGCGCTGATATGCAAAGCCGTTCTTTTGAAAATCTCAAGGGGAAAATGAATAATTCCGAAAGTTAGGGAAGCTGTCTCCAGTCAAACAATATAAGTATTTCTGACATTTTGACAAAAAATAGAACAAGAAGTAAAACCAAAAACTCATATTTCATTGCCAAGGAGCTAGAGGTATTTGTAAGTCAGGCCAGGAGAGTCTGCCGTTTCCTTCTTCCCCGCTTCCTCTCCACTCGAAAGGGTGCCTACCCTCATCGGTGATTCCACTATCATGGAAGTGGTGCTAACATTTTCCCACGTCACGAATCTATGGCTTCTATGTGCGCACTTTAAAAGTAATTAAAATCGTAAGCCCTATCAAATCCGACCATTTTGTTTCCATAGACCACTTTAACCGTTGCACGGTGAGCAATCGACCATCAAAAACCTGATCGACTGACCGTTTGACCATTAGGTGATAGGGAAAAGCTGACCATTGACGTTTGACCATCACTTCAATCAGCCAAATCATTCGCCACTTTTTTCTCGGTCACGTTTTTTTTTTTTCAATTCCGATTCATTATACGCACTTCGCATTTCTTTCGTCCACTTATTATTATTATTCATTTCAGTTGCATTGTCACAAATCTTTATTTTCTTTTTCCACATAATTTGCATTATATTTTCCATTTTTGTATAATCTATTTAAGTAATCGAATTGATACTTTTTGGCGAATAAATCTCATAATTATTGTTTTTATTCATTTTGTTTTATCGAACTTTTCAAAGAATCTCAATCTTTCATAAATATGAAAATATACAATGATTGAAAATGATTCGTGGGAAATAGAGATCTCTCTGTTCTGTTGAAACTTTTTTTAAATAACGATATGCAAATATTCGATTTCTATCAAAAACGATATGCAAATATTCGATTTCTATCAAAAACGATATGCAAATATTCGACCTTATCAAATTTTACTAGCATTTTAAAAAAAAGTCATTTAAATTTCCAACTTTATTGCCAGTCCATAAAATTTTGAGACCACTTGTTAGCGTTCATTAGTCGTAAGCGGTCGAAGGGCGGATTTTTGAAGAAATGTCGGTGATTAGTGTTGAACCTGATAATGCAAATGTGAGTTATTTAATTATATGAATAAAACTTTATTCAATTTCGGTTATTTCTCTCTAACAAACGCATTTGCAATTGATACCATTCAGCCACTATCGAGTCATAAATAGACGAATCTTTTGGCAGGAAATCTTTCGAATGATCGGCTGAATTATATATAAAACGCATCGTTTCGTATATCTACTATTTGTTTGTAATTTATGAAAGCGGTCGGTTTAAAGAGTGAAATGGAATGACCATGCGATATCAACCTTTCAACACAATTCCCCACTTATTATAGAGTCTTTTTTCTATCCTTTTTTCATCTTCAATTATTAATCAGAATGGGGCAATACCCATTTATTTACCTCTCATACTGATATGAAAGGTTATTTTATATTGCATGCGGTTAAGTATAAGTCCATCATTGAATACCGAATTTTAATTTAATATAAGGTTGCCATCGTTCAGTTGATCATTGGTCTAAAAACTATAGAGGATGAAAATATCCAAAAAAAAATTCACAAATACCTTTGTTGCATAAAAAGGTAACTGTAAAACCTCATACTCCACCTAGTGTTAAATTTTTCGACAGTTCAGAAGCACTTTGGGAATATTCTCTTCGTAAATCATTTGCTTTCCTTAATTTACACAGCCATGAATTGCAATATTTGGCACGTATTTTCTATCAGTGATAATAAAATAAGTGAAATAATTGTGTGGAAATGAAATCGGTGCAAATGTTGATTTAAAATTTCTTTCAGTTTGCAGCCTCAGGTGGGAAGTTGGTGCATAAGGTACGCAACAGTGGTATCGGTCGATTGGCTATTAAAGTGAAAACTTCGAGCAGCGATCTCTATCGTACACGACCAGTCTACGCATTTATTGAGGGTGGTGAGGATATTCAACTTGAGATACTCAGACTGGTTCGCTTTCTAGATTATTCGGAGGAATTCATTCGATAAGAAAGGCCAATCTTCCCAGGATTTTAATCGGAAGCGGGGATGAAAATAAAGAGGATGGAAAGGGGGTTTCAGACCTTCAGCAAAACAACCTTTGGCATCTCTATATCACATTCAATTGAATTGATAAACTGATATTGACTCCACATTGCAATAGTAATCTCAGTGTTAGCAATAAAAAGAGAGATAAAAATTGATAAATCTTTACTAAATATAAATAAAGATGGATGAGAAGCGTTCTTAATTATTTTTTGCAAAACTTTTTGCAAAACTTTAAAAATAATGCAAATATAATCGATGAATCAACGTTCTAATCGTTGTTTTGCATTTCGGAACTCATTTTATTTACAGACGGGTCCTCCACGAACGGATGTACTCGTTATACAATTCGCTGAAGTGCCTCAAGAGGAAACCGATCCACAAGGACCATTTAATGCAGGTGCTCAACAAGGAGAATGTGTCATTCATTTAGAGGCAGTCTAATTGCTCGTCATCTTCTTCTAATTCTTAATAAAGGATTTATTGACAGCTGTGGTTTTTTGAAGTAAATTTAAAAAATTTTGTGTTTATATATTGCTTACTTATCGATACTAAAGAATTCTGCCCACTAAAGGATAGCGGATATAAATGTGTTACAAATGTGGATTTAATTTGTAACGACAATTAATCTACGATTATGGATATTGAAGTGCAAAAAATACACCCTCGGGAATTCGCGAGGAATTACCTTTATATTTCAATATAATTCACCTGGATCCCCAATATATTCCAGCATATCTCACCTAGTCACCTTTATCTAATAATTATTGCTTATATACTTGTAACACGTGAATATAATTTACATCCGAACATCCTCTTTATCAACTCTCTCATCGCAAATATAAAAATTGGCGGCGAGTTTCATAGGCGATTTTCAAAAATGCAAATTTATAAACTGTTTATATTATAATACCACTTTCAAATCAGTGGTCAATTTTTTGTTTGCTGAACAATACTTATTGATTCTTTATTCCTGTTTGGTGAGAACAAGAACCTCATATCCATCTCCAGTTCTGAATTAAATCCTTGGAAGATTGAGTTCTTGGATTTTGAGAATCGATGAATTCCTTCGAATAATCTAGAGAACGAACCAAGCTGAATATTTCAAGTCGAACATCCTCACCACCCTCAATAAATGCGTAGACTGGTCGTGTACGATAGAGATCGCTGCTCGATGTTTTCACTTTAATAGCCAACCGACCGATACCACTGTTGCGTACCTTATGCACTAACTTCCCACCTGAGGCTGCAAACTGAAAGAAATTTGAAATCAACCTTTGCGCCGATTTCATTTCCACACAATTATTCCACTTTTTCAAGGAGGAAAAATACTTTTGAGGTGGAAACTTAGAAACTAATTCTCAAAAAGAACGGTTGAGATCGAAAAGTTGTCTGTTTCTATGGACGGCATCCTATTTTTTCTCTATTCCTTAGCGACTTATTGCATTAAACAGTTCGCGTTTTCGATCTCATATAGCTAATCTTATATGAATATGCTTTAATATTTTGTGTTATTTTATTTCTGTATTTCCATTCGCATACCTTTTCATTAATTAATTCCTTTATCACCTCACCCGACCTTCTTTCTTATCTCATAGATAAACACCTTGCAACAATATTCGCATTATAGTCCGTTGAGTTTGCCGCGCTAAGAGTTTATAGGGAATCGTTTCGAAACTTGCAACAACAACCAATTTATATATCGTTCGTATAGGCAGTTATTTCGCTCATAGGTGGTAGCACATAGATTTTGCGAACCAGTTGAACTCTTCTTACCTGAATGCTTGAAGGTATAGCCTAACAAAATCCATTCACTTACAATTCGGTCGGAGTTGTACACTTCCAAATTATAGTACCTTAGCGTAGCGGAAAAATGTGGATAATAATCCATAGAAAAGCCAAATCACTATTGAAATTCGAAATTTTTACTCCGTTCATATTGTGACGATATGTGACATAAAAAGCGGTAAATTCGAATTTCATTAGTTAATTGCGACGATTTTTTTATTGGGGGGGGGGGGGGGGAGGGGTTGTTAAAGTGCTATCGAATGGCTGAGCATCATTTTCGATGTTTTGCATTTCCATATGAACGGATGTTGAGAACTTTCCACGCTGGGCGGGTAACTAGATGTTATAATTTTTGTACCGTTGAGGTAATCGTGTTTTGACGTGGTCTCAAATATTATTTTGTGTGCTGTTTATTAGGGATGTTGTATGTAGTTTCTTTCTTTCTTTTTTGAATGCACTGTACCTGTTTCATGGAACTGTTATGAATTTTTGTAAAGGGCAGTTTTTGCTAGCACGCAGTGGCGGCGCTATCTGTACGTTTGAATTTACCCGTCTCAGCTTAATTTTGCAAACCACTCAAACAATGGTGATGGAATTTTTTTCTTATTTTTTTGAAGGGGGAGGGAAGATAGCAAGCATGGTCGAGAATCACTGTGCATGTCTGAACCTAGATCGGCCAAGACTGTGAATACCTTTTGCGGTCAGTTTGAAGGGATCTGTGCCTTTGGCCACGCTTGAAGAAACGTTCCCGGGCCATTTCGAAACAAGAAATCAAGTGGTTGAATAGGATCATGCGTAGAAGGAATTGAGATCACATTTATGCTAATAGTCCTGTCTAGTTACTTGATCAATTCTTTGCTTTGAATTGGCTCGGCTATGCTTTGCTTTTCGTGGCTGAGGCCACTTTCTTTCGCTCTCCCCTCCCTTTCCACCACCCCCGTGCACTGGCCTAGCCAAGTCAAGTCGGCGTTACACATCTCATAGACGATGATGCATTTCCGCTCCTCATTTTTGATAGATGTGTTCTCTATAGTGGGTGACTTATTGTAAATAAACGATGTTTTTTGTTTGTTGTATGGTTTTTCTAACGTTAAAAAAATTTTTTTCTTTCACGAAATATTTACGAAAATAACCACTTACATTTAGAATATTATTAAATGGAAATAGTTTGCCGTTTAATTTTATTTCATAGTTTTGCTTCTTTGTCATGTTTCGCCATAATTGTATAAATTTTGTAATGCACTTTGGGTTTCACTATAAGTTCCGGTGGAACCTTCATTCATGAATTCTTTGCTTTCGGGAAGGCCCGGAAGCTCTGAATTTCTTGGTTGGGGGGGGGGGGGGGGGGAGGGGATGAAGATAGGTTTGCTTCACTAAAAACCCTTTCTGAGTAAAGCCCATTTGTTTCCAATGAGAAACCATAAATATCGCTTGTTTTTTTTACCTCATGTGCCGTTGTTATGCCTTTAAAAATTTTCGATGCGAAGATAACCGCCGCCTTTATCCATCCCCTTACCTTAAAAGTGACCGGGGACTTTGTCATCTTCGGGGTTCTATTCGGATCCAACACTATTTACTGTGCTCTACCAAGTAACAGCAAATGCAGATATTAACGTTTATATGAGGTGTTTTTACTAAAAACATATGTTAAAATATAGTGTTTAAAAATATAATTCTGTGCTATATAGAGTTGTTTCCGCGTAAGTGGCTTCTTGAAAGTGGAGTTGTTATGCCTCACCTTCTGATTTAGGCCTTCTGGATTGATAGCACTGAGAAAAATGTGGCGCATAAAGACAAAGGCAAAAGGCTTTTATAAACATCACATTCTTGCGCACCACATTTTAATTTCCGCCGTACTTGTATCTAGGCGTTATTTGTACGAGGGTAGTTGCATGACTTTGTGGTATATGGTTGGGTTTCCTTCATCCTCCCCCTCCCCCCCCCCCCCCCCCCCCTCCCTCGCCTCTCACCCTCACCTCGCGCCCGTCGTTCTTCATTTCGAATACTTTGATGGAGACGTTGTTTTGGGCGAGAGTCTCGACGTGTGTTATGTGCTCAAGGCGATGCTATATGGTTATGCGAATTCGTTTAAGGTTCATAATCTCAGCAACCAGCGTCATTTCAGACCGCCATGTCAATTTTGGCGAAGATTGCGGAAATCGAGGCCGAGGTAAAGCAATTTTTGTAATTTATCGCTGCTGTTTCCATGATTTTCAAGATGTGCAACTTGTTATTTGTGGCGGTTTTTTATTTGCAGAGGTAAAGGCAAGGGTTCGGATAAAAGAATGGACGATCATTAATGTTGAGGGCTCTTAGAGAGTATGTAGAATGGGGAATGTCGAATAGTCAGTGAAAGAAAAATAACAAAGTACCGAAGTAGGTAGAAATCGCATTCTCCACTGATTTCTACCTTCCGAAAAAAATTCTTACGGCATCCGTAATCCTTGCATTATTTGATAACCGAAAGATCTAGTCTCGTTCCTTTTTCTTATAAAGTCGAATGGATGGGAAAGAAACTTTGTAAGGTTTTTGTATGGGAAGAATTTGAAATCGATTAAGTTTCAGCTTGTTTTTTTTTTTGTGGAAGGGGTTGGAGGGGGGAGGGAGACAGAGAGGTTTTCATATGCTAGCTTTGGACGTGGTTAGCTTTATCTCAGTGATGGCAATCACGACCGTGAACGTTTTCAGAATTGCAGGGGTGAATTTGTTCTTGAGCCAGTTAGTACTGCAGTCTGTATTCCTGGTCCCCAAAATCCGGAAAACCTCCGGGCGCCTTAAACGATTTTTAGGAAGTGCGGAAGTGCGGAATTATTCCAAATTAAAGAGCCAACATCATTGTTTATTGTTCGTTCCGTTTCAGCGTTTAAGTTGTAATCTTCTAAGGGATGCTCCCCTTAGCGGAGCTTTAGGCCATGATGGTTTTAAGCTGGAAGCTTTGTTTGCGATAGTGGCAATGATGACTAAGGTTTTTCACTTTTAGAGGTTGTCACCGATCAGCTCCTTTGTCTCCTTTCCCTCACCATTTCTCCTTTTTTTCCGCTATCCGTAGCCTTTCCATCAATTTCAACGGATTCTGGATGTAGTGTGTTTCACTATTATCAATGCTTACACATTAATCTTTTATGAATGTTGCGGAGTCTTTGAAAAAATTTATGCAGTTTCGAGTTTATGCTGCAGATGGCTCGAACACAAAAGAACAAGGCGACCATGGGCCATTTGGGCATGCTAAAGGCGCGTATTGCTAAACTTAGACGCGAGCTCATCTCGCCGAAAGGTGGAGGAGGTGGAGCTGGCGAAGGTTTCGACGTCGCTAAAACCGGCGATGCACGTGTCGGTTTTGTTGGTAAGTTCAAAATTCCGCTCTGCGCTTCTTAGAGGTAGGTCGCGTGCTGTATGTTAAAAACCCAAAATGCCGTCATTTGGACAAAGTTGGACAGTTGAGGTCATGGATGACCTAAACACCTAAAGCTTCCCTCAATTTTCGAGTTTTTTCCATTACTCGCACCATCGCCCCAATTCAACCATGGATGCTGAAAATTTGGACAGCAGTAAGTTACAATTCTAGAGCCTGCCTTGGATGGGAAACAAGCTCACTTTTAGGGCGCTGATCGAGTAAGTTCACGTGCGTTCAAGAATCCTTGCAGATTTAATGGCCAAGAGTAAAAAAGGAAAGCAAAATTGCTTATGGTGCAGCATTTTAAAATGCAGTGCAATGCGAATTACACGTATTCAGAAACTTGCATTAACGCCGTCTCTAATGTGCTTACTTTTATAAATGAGAAAAGGCGGATTGTATCCTTGAAGTGACCAGTGGGCATTTCTTAGATATGGTTGAGTTGATTGCTTAGCATTGTTTCCTCTTTTATTGGCGAAAGAATATTGCATTTTCACTTTTACAAAGACCAAGGTGCTCTACTTCCATTAATGTTTTGAAAGTGGTGTTAAGTCCACCTTTTGACAGGTGGAAAGGTGTACTGCTTATCCTTCTTTTGTACATGCACAGGCACGGAACCTTCTCTTTTTGTGTTGAAACGTATCGTGCCTTTTTTGCACTCTTCGTTTTTCTCTTTCCGGCTTTCCAAAATTCTTTCATTTCTAGCGGCCAGCATATTCCTTTGGCATCTGGGGTGTGTCATGTGCCTACCACCTTCCATTAGAACAAGCATAGGTTAAGAAGTTTGAGTATACAGCGTAATATGAAAGAATTTAAGCGAGAGCTTAAAAGTGAGAGAGAGAAGGAGAAGGAAGCTCTCGGATGATCGTGTCTCATAGAAGGGCGCCTCGTTTAGCACAAGTGGGGTTGTTGTGTGCTACAAACTGGTGGAAGAGGACGACAACTCGAATTAAATTTACTCGTTGAGTTTAAGCTAGGCTTAAAAGTTCGGCGTTATTTTCTAATTCAGTGACCTTATCAGCTGAACGTTGAATTGCAATATTGTTATGTGGACGCATTGTTTTCTTTAAAGCACACATTTCGTTAAGGATTATGCCCCGTTGAGTGTTGTTTAGATTCTAAAGACGTCAATTGTTTGAATATCACATTATTTCATAACGGTTGAATGAACATTAAATCGGTTCGTTTGAAGCGTTATGACGTTAATTATTAGAAAGTAAAAGTCTTCAATATGTTTATTTTAGAAAAGACTACCGCTTCTAAGCAATCTTCGTCAACTCTGACTTAACCAAGCTTAGAATGCCGCATTCAGGTTTATTTTGACACGGTAAATTGGGAGGTTTGCAAAGCACCAATGATAATCGGCGGAAGCGTGGGTACCCTTGCTTGTGTCGTCATCTTGCGAGCGCGGCTATGCGTGATCCCTCTGAATCACGGTGCGGGGGCAGCTTCGTCACTTAGTGTGGCCCTACCCCCGTAGGGAAATTTGTTGGAGAAACAGGAGGATATATGTGTAGAGCTGTTTCTACCCGCAAGGTCTACGCGGTTCGCCGTATCACTTGCAGTCCCCATGCAGGATTGGGCCTTTAAGAAGAAACATACATGGTTCATAGGCGTGGTCAGCATTTTTAAGCCTCACAGGCAATGGTCATTTTGTCGAGCAAAAGTGATCGTAAGCGCATCCAACGGTCAGCTGGGCGACTAACCGACGGGATAAAATGCAGCAAATATCTGTGGGTAACAGCTAGGTCCATTGGCTGATTCTCAAACGCACATATAGGGCGCAACTTTTGCTTCACTGAGGAAATGCTGGTAGAGAGCGATTATTTTCTTTCTTTTTAACGCAATTTCTTCATCCTAACAAGAGCAGACTCTTACACTGATATTATCTTCAAAAAGAAATGAGCATAGAAATGCACGTTGGCGACTAAGAAACATGCTTCTTAAATATACGTTTTGATTCGATCATCGAATAACCCGTTGACTTTAACTGCTTAACAACCGTAGTTTTTCAAAAGGCTACCTTCATTCGGAGAATCCTCTTTATTGCATTTAGCGTCTTTGCATAATGGGGAAGAAAATCCCTTCGTCCCCTCCCCCCTCCTTCTTTCCACTCAACACGGCTTTTAGATCTTGCTTTTTGATGGTCCGCTTATTCATTTGCATATAATTAGCCGCAATTTTGTTCATTATTTTTCCATTATCTTCTTAGTGCGTTTGAAACCGATAATTTTCTTCTGAGTGCCTTATTATTTTCTCGCGTGATCTTACTTCATTCTTCGTCCTTACCTTGTGCATTTAGTCGATATCGCCATGTGGTGTTCAATAATTGTTTCCTTTTAGCGCATTTTTGCTCATAAGATTGAAATTTTTATCGCACCACAAATGTACTTATTTGAATAGCGTTGGATAATAGCTTTCAAATAGGGCAACATGGCTTATTATAGTGGGATAGCAGCTTTGTAGATAATTTATTTCTTATTTTATTTCTGCGTTTGTTTCTTTGGTGACTTTTTTTAAAAGTTAAACAAAATTGCTTCAAAGGCAGGAATATATGATTTTTATATTTGTTCCCTAATATATGGTTTCCTTTGTTTTTACGGGATTTATTATGATTATGCTACTTTTATGTAATTGTTCGGGAAAGATCAACTTACCTTTTTTGGGAAAGTTGTTCATGGGAAGTACTCTTCTGCCTTTGTATCCTTTATTCTTTTTCATTGAATGTTTTGAAATATTTTTCATGCAGAGTTTCGTTCATTTAACGTATGATCTCTCAAATATGGCTATAGAGTTATAGATTATTTTGTACTTCGCAGAGGCTGCTTTTATTACTGCGAAGATTATTATTCATCTCAAAATTTAGCACTATGTAATAATAGTGTAAAATATTTTACTTGTTTAAAAAGGAGACTATATTTCGAAGTTTATAATGGAGGGAGAAAGAAAGAGGCAATATAGGCGAGGGTTGTTTTCTCTCGAATTTTAGAGAAGGTTTAATCAAGTTTTCATGATATTCTGAGTTCTTTTGCATATTTACGCAAAGCTTACATAAGGTTTCCTCGATGAGTTTTCAGGCTGCTTGTGTTTCGAAAATTGGGTTTTGTAAAATAATACAAGAGATATGCACTTGTGCAGTTAATTACCATCTAAAGTATAGTTTAACACTTCGTGCTTGTTGTCTATTTCGTAAATAAGAAAGCAGTTACCTTCAGCTGCATAAGTTAATCACGAAATTATCAAATGTAGATATTTGATTTAATCAATGAAGTAATTGAAGCCTTTGGAATACGAGCTATCTTTCCAGCTGTTATGTCAGCCATTGTTTAGTTAACAAAATAGATTCTTAATATTTGAAGTTAGTGTTGAGTTGCTATAATCTTGCTTCTTTCACATTTAAGAATTGCGATCGTTCTAGCAACTGTGAATGGTTTAAACAGTGCTGCTTAAAGGATTGAATAGATTTCTAGGCATATTTATGGACAATGGAACAAATCTTTTTTTACCTGAAAGATATAGGGTTGTTTATTTTTGTTTTGTCGAGTTTTCTTTCAATGCATCGCGGTAATTATCCAGCATCGAATGGTTTTAAAGAAAAGAGCGAAAAAATTATGAGATGTGGTAGCTATTTTGGAGTATCGCACCTATCTTTTGATTTTAGGCATAAACTATTTATAGAGTATCGTTACGGATATACAATTTTAATGGTAGTAAAAATATTCCATATTATTGGGAATATTTCGTTCATGTTGTATTACTTTTCGGTTTGTTCTTTGTTGATTTCGCTTATAGAAGTATTTTAAGTTTTAAGCAAACCTCAGTTGGTTTCTATTTTCCGGAACCTTTTGATATAGACGGGTGGGTATTTTTTCGGAACAAATGGTTTTGAAAAAAAAAACTAATTTAAAAATTACTAATTTAAAAGAATTTCTTCGACTAGTTTCCTTGGTGAAAATTCAGACTACCTTTCTTTTCATCTTTCTGTCCTTTTTTTGATGTAATTTTATTTCTTTTATTTCAATACGTCTATTTACTCGACAAAATATATATTTATGCTCATCGATGTGCATTTCACAACAAAAAAAAAAGATCAAACTTGTTACATCGTTGCACATAATGTTATCGTTAACAAATAAGAGACGGCAGCATTCGTGGCATTTATATACACATAAAACAAAAACAAAATCACAGTAATTGCGCTGTATCACACAGACAAGCGGATTTTCATTCAAAGGCAAACCGGAACCGTGCAATTCAGCCGAATTATATTGCATAGCGTATGGATATCAAAAAATGTCGATAACACGCAATTTCGCCCTTTCGAAATTCCCAATTTTCCTTTATAGTTTTTTTTTTTGAACTTGACCATTGCCGATTTTCGCCGTAGGAATATTTTAGTCAAATTTGAGCGATGAAATATATTAGAAATTTTTTTGAAAGAATAAATTAAATGTTTTTCAGTTTAAAAAAAAACAATTTTGAGCAGTATGTTGACATAAATTAGTGAGTAATGTATGTAAAAATAAGGGCAGACGATTACTGCTTCTTTTGCAGATAGTGAGTTAATTAAGTACCACGCGATGTGATATTAATTTCAGGATAGTGACATTCGATAATTCGATGTGAAACAGAATCAGCGGCCTTCCTTGTTGTTTGTAGTGATCATCAGGCCGTTTCGTTTTTTCTTATATCCTCCCGTTATGGTTTTCCTCTGGTATATTTTCTTCGTGAGGGCGATATACTCAAATCTTGATGTCGTATTTGTTTTACCACTCCCCTCCCCCTTTACTTCTTCCCCATCCCCTTTTCACCTACCATTCGCTTTCTCTAGTATTAGAGAGTTTTTTTAAAATTTTTGACTCAGAAGTTTTTAAAATTTTAAAAGCAGTCACAAATGTAGTATGAAAGGTTTAGAATAAAGATTGCTGTTGTAAACAGACATAGAAGCAAAAATCATCGATATTAACCCATGCAATAAAAACTTATTTTTCGGGCATGTTTTAATAAATTAAAGCAAAATATAAATTTCGTTCGCATATTTTAGTAACATAACATATAAATCCATTCATAAGCAATCTATTTTAATTATCACTCAACATCGTTAAGAAAATAGACGTTTAAAAACCACACATGAGCAACGTTTTTTGAAAAACTTTACTATCATAATTGTGCAATTTTCCAAAATCAATGAAAATTTCATCCAAATATGTAAAACATTTTAAACATTTCCGGTGCCTTTTATTAACTGAAGGAATTCTCATGTATTATAAAATACTCTTATTTGTGTTTCGTATTTCTTTGTTTTGGGAAAAAAAAATTCGCTGCTTTTAATTCACAGGTAACAATATTTTTTGATATGTACTATTTGTTCAAATAAGGCACCGGAAATAAACATTTCGTTCGTTGTATTTTTTGGCTTTTTGGTTTCATTCGCTTTTAGAAAAAGGGTATCGCTATGAAATATTTAAAAAATTCTTGTATTATTATCACTAAGTATTGTTAGAGGTTATTTATTTTCATTAATGAAATTAGATTAGTGTAAGTAGTGCGCATGTGGAATGATTGTTGAGCGCATGTGTGGCAGAGTAAAGGAGAGCAAGAGATGAGTGAGCAAGAATCGACTACACCATGAAAGGACTTGAACTTGATGTCTCCCTTAGAGGTGATGGTGATGGTGAATTGGATTCGTCAAGGCGCTCATAAACATGAGCATTCTCGCCGAGATTATCTTCGAACTCTTCATTGTTTTCTTTCTCCGACTCATCGGTGCTGATTACTTTCCTCAATTCAGGTTCTTGGTCGTCATCTTCAGGTTCGGAAAGCTTGTGATAGCCCTCGGTTTCACCCTCCTCTTCACTATCGCTCGACCAGTGCCCAAATTTATGTGCCGTTCGCGATCGTGTCACTTGACTTTCGGCAATCAGTTCACTAGCCAAAGGTGGAGGTGGTGACATCACCTTATCAAGCAAATCATCTCTACTATAACTGCCTCGCCTTGAGACTGGCCTCTCTGGAATTTCTTCATCTCTTGCTGTACTATCGCCGTTTACATTTTGCAAGTAGAAATCAGCACAAGGTTCAGAGGAGGCAGATTCAACAACGACAAGAGATGGTGCAACGGGAGTGCGTTTGGGTGCTTCTGTGATAGATTCTAGTGCTTCCGCTTGATAGGTAGGTTGTTCGGATGTAGAAGGCTGCTGGGGTTGAGGCTGAGGTTGTGCATCGACGAGGCATACCTGTTCGAGTGATGACGTGTGCGAAAATGAGAGTTGCTCATCGGGCAACTGTGAGGGATCGCATTGAAACATCAGATGAAAGTGCCTCTCGTCAATGATGCTTCTTTGCGTTTGTTCTGTTTGGTTTTCACGCAAATTAATAGCTTCCGATGATGTGTCGTCATATTTGCTTGAGCGTCGTTTTTTATCGTCATGGGCGATCTTGTTTCGTGCTTCACAACTACCGTAGTCGGGTATGCTGTGATTTCCTGCCAAAGCAGCTTCGTTTTTTTTTATACGTTTGCGTTCATGGCATTCTCTGAAAGCATTGAAGATATATTAGTGAATAGCGCTGAAATGGGATCACTTTGATCGAAGAGTGCCCTATGTTGTTTTAAACTGCAAAAATTCTTTAGTATCATTTTTTATGTGCCGATGCAATTGACCTAAATCTATGTTAGATTATAAGGTTATTAAATTTGGAATCGAAATTGGGGAATATAGTTTCCGATGTTGTTCCATTCTGTTGAAATTTCCATCGAGTTTCGATTCGGATAGTATTTTCGCTTTTCGCTTATTTTCTTTCCTTAGTTGCATTTACTCCGGTGAGACCATTCAATACTATGGCATAAAAATATCGATGTTTGGATGAAATTGCTATTGCCACTACTGCTGTGAATTGTAAATAATTTATTCGCTCTTATTTATTGCATAAATAGATCATGACTTAGACTTAGTTTCATTTTTCTGTGCTTTTAATTTTGTCATCTAAATTAACGTTGATTAGTTGGAACAACAAAAACCCTGAACAACATTCGTTGTATCAGTTGTTAGTTAATCAATGTGAATGTTTAATTCAGCGTGCAGTTAGCTTGTGCGCCCGGGAAGCTTGCGTTGTGCCTTTCGTTAAAGAACTATAACCAACAAGTAGACATATTTAGGAAAGAAAGGGGAAGGAGAACTAGAGAGCATGTCCTAAGAGAGCACCTTTAGTGATTTTTTTCTCAAAGAAGCGCATCGTTTAGGTGTTTCCCACATATTTTTGCATGACTCTAGCACAGTTAGGTAAGTTCAAAATGTAAACTGTGTTGGGAATCAGCTCCTTATAGATAGTCATACTTCCTGATAGTAGCTTTTCAATGCCGCTAATCGGAAGTAGCGGATAGATGCGTATTACGTGAAGATTATCGGATTTACATATTGTAAAATAATAGCTTTTAATTATATTCAGATAAAACGTTTATATAAGAGGGATTACAATGCAGACATTTTTTTATATCATTTGCTTATGTTTTTATAAATTATATGTTATGGAATTTTTTCGGGGGAAATTGGAACAGATGTGTATAAAATGTTTAACGGTGAATACTAATAGGATTTTCGGGATTTGGATGTAGTATTTTCATGCGAAGATACATCGTAAGCGATTGGGTCTGTTTTGGTGAAGAAATTGCAAGGATGAGGGAAAGAAGCAGCTGCAGCGGTTTTCACTCATTCGACGTCAATCAACAGCAAAGCGGTTGATGGAGTTGGCGGTGGCTCTTTTGATAGGCGGCAGGCATGAGTGCGATGCTAACAAAACAAGATAAAGCAAAACGAGAGGAACGAAACGGCGATGAGACGAGCTCAGTTTCGTCTATGCGCAAGCCACCAACTCTGCACGTCCGTCGAATCGATGTGAAGACCGCTGAATGATGTGGTGGATCGCGTCTATGAGTCAACATCGACGTTGTGGAGGGAGTATCGCATAGTAACTTGATGGCGATGAGTTGTGGCACTAGTTCAAGAAAGGATCGGTCTTATGTGATGTCCAAGATGATCGGTTAGCCTGTGGTCGTTCTTCTGGCTACGCCTTCGAATATTAACTAAGAAGCCGATAGATGGAAATGTGATATCGTGGGATGAATAGGGATGAATAGACAAGAAATGAGTTCTTTATGACGGCGAGCACCTCTTCTCTTTTTGGAATCAATAAAGTTGCGCGCTTTTCGGCCAGCGTTTCGGCGGGAAAGTGCCAGCAGCGGTGCTTGGGGCCATTTTAAAGAATCGAAGTGCCACAGACAACTAGAGCTTTTCATAATAACCGATTCGTTCGCCAGTTTGCATTTCTACGAATATAGAAGGTCGCTTATATTTAAATCTACGCGGCAGTGGAAAAAGTTTTTCAAAGGATGAACGACGTGAACAAATAGAAGGAAGAGAATAGAATTGGAGCTAAACCGCAAGGAAGAGAACAGAACCGATTTATTTGGATGCACGACAAAAAAAGAGAGGGAAAATATATGAGGAAATGGAGACCTATGAAGAGAAAAGAATATCCGTGTATAGTAGTCAAACGAAGCAATGGAAGGAAGAGAGAGCTAAGCTTTTGAAGACGAAGTGTTGTGTGGATTGTAAGCAATGAAGAAGAGTGCATTAGCAAGTTTTGAGTGCCTATTACATACCCTCACAGAGTTGTCGTTTCTTTGAGGATTCATGTTGAATGTTGTCCGCTTGGCGCCTCTCGACACAACTAGGCTCACAGCACAATATCAGTTTTTATGGTCGCAATCTCGACCCACTCAACATTCACCACAGAAAAAATAAAATATCCTAAGCTTTGATGGGCATTTGCGACGGATGGCGATTGCAAACTGCACTATTGACATTGTTCCTGCTGTAAACTAGAAGTAATAATTTAAGCTGCCATGTGGACTGGAAGGGGTTGTATTGGAGGTGATACAGTGTAATCAACTTGTTACCCTATGCCACTCGGTAGTTAATATTTACATAACAAAATTTCCAGCTTTTGTTTTTGCTGCAATATGGGAGATTACTGAATAAGAAAACGAGGAAATAAGCTGCTCAATTGAAGATTTTGGGAAGGATTTGCTGAAATGTTCAATTATGCGCTGTTTTCATTGATTTGCTTACTTATTAAGAAGGATGGAACAGCTGCACCTGGAAACAATAGCAGCTAACGTTCGAAGTAAAGAAATCAATGCGATTCAATCGCTCGTATGGAATGCAACAATCGATCACTGAGTGATTAAATGCTATACAAAGTTTCCGATTCTCATCAGTTGCTTTTTTCAAATTTTTCGATTAATGCAAACAAAGAAAGGAGAAGGGAGATTTTTCGTGTTTTTTTTAAATTTGATAGACAGAAGACCCCTTTCGAATAATCTAATATCTACAGAAATATATGCAAGGGCTTAATTCTTATTAAGTTTTGAATTGATTACATTTCCATCGGTGCTTACGTATCTAATATCGAAGTTTATTGATTGCAGTGAATTTATTGAAGGGATTGAATATTATAAGGAGGAAGAGGGATAGAATGATTTCACTTCTGATTGCGAAGCACAGCAATGCGCTTTATAGAATTTAATTGAAAGTATTGCTGAGGAAGAGGAGACAGGAAAAGGAGGATGATGTTATAGTTCTGAAAAGAAAATCGACACGTCAAATTTTTGCTCATAGAATAGGTAAACTTGATGCTTTATTAAAGTTGATTTAAGAAAGCAGTGTTGCAAGGATGAGTAAGAGACATTTCGCATTCAAAATCTTTGCCAATAAAGTCGGCATTTAATTTTCTTCGAATATTATCGGAAACTAAGTGGAGAATATGAGAGAAGTATGTAGAGAGCATACCTGCACACTTTAATGGTAGCAATAATGTAAGTGACGAGTAGAAATGAACCCGTAGCTGTGAGGAGGATAAGTAGTTTTGTGTTGTCGGCTTGTTGTACATCAGGAATACGTCGCATTGGCACAACGTCAATACGGTCGATTCGTATACCGCCGAGGACACGTGAGAGAGGCGCCAACTGTGCTGATAGGATGTACTTCACCTTGAGGGCATCAACGACCATCAGCTCATTCAGCGAGCCAACGTGCTTCGCCTTCGTGATAACGAAACCAATCGTCGTTGTGTTTGCGCTCGTATTCGTATGCACACTGAGCACGATGACATTCTCCTGCGTGAGCAAGCGTTCGTCATCATCAACGAATGCACCACGAGAAGAGTAGTGAGAGTTTGAAGGTACCTTATCGAGGCGTAGTGTTGTTCCAGGACATTCGTTGATTTGTTGCTCGCAATATGTGCTAACGATATGTGCGATACGTCGTTTGAAATACGATTCGTAGGTTTCATTAGTGTGTAGTCTTGCACTGAGATTCACATGTCGCAGTGTCATCGAAACAATCGGCAGCGTTTTCGCCTGGATGTTTTTGCAAATTTTAATGGTCTTTTCATATAGACAGAAATTTTTTTCATTTTTTAGTGCCGAATTGCTTACTTTCTCCCTTTGAATTGGATTTTCCTAATCAATAGTAAAGGTGCTTTTCGAGCATCTTAGCCTAATAGATGTCATCGATGCATAGGTGGGATTTCCATCCCCTTCTCCCTCCCTTATTATATCTGTTTCTTCTCACGTTCTCTTTTCTTCTGTGCGCGCAATACAGTTATCTGCATCTAGTTAGATTGATATACTTCTTCTAAATCTAGTTAGATTAATGTTTAATCGGGAATCAGCATCAACAACTGAAAATGTTGAGTAGATGGATGTATGACTTTACAGAGAATTCTTCAATAGTATTTTAGTGTTTGGATTTATTGCTTAGTAGGAATGGAGTAATACTTGAGATCTATGATCTATGATCACCTATGAGCAAAACGTTTCGTGTGTTTCATCGCATGAAAACATTTCACATGTGACTGGTAGAGCAAATCATTTCTGCGCTCATAATCGCTTGTAGTTGATAAAGTTTGCATCGTTTTTATCTAATCGTAAATGTAGAGAATTATATCTGAAATGAATATATTTTAGTTCTTCAACTGATATTCAAAATTTATAAAATATAATTATTGGCTTGGAAATCGCCAAAGATTATGAAAATAAGTGATAAAGCTGAGGTGATAAAGTTTAGGTGATAGAAAGAGGAAGTTAAACGTGTGATGCTGGAGGTGTGTATTGGGTGGATCTTAATGTGGTTTGTTGTCAGTTTCTTCCGGCTACTGTAATCTGTTTTTTTTATTACTTGGGTGGGGGGAGGAGGAGAGGAGGGAGGGAAAGCTGAATTGAGATGGTTTTTCATTCCATCAAGAGTACATTTTGATAATGTAACATCATGCCTGTTTCCTTAACGGATTGTTGCTTCCTCAGGAAGTGGGAGGGGAAGAGGGGGAGGTTATAAAGAAAGGCTAAGCTGAGCCGTTCATAGCTTGTATAAACACAGGGATTGTTCTCTCACTGTAGCAATATTCTTCTCTTTGTTTATTCTTTCTTTCTCTCTATTAATATAATTGTCTCTCTGTTATTCTCTCTAAAACATTCAATGAAATGTCACCTAGCAAACTAAATGAGTGACTCTCTAGGAGAAATATTTAGTGCTGAAATTTTCGAATCGATCGAGTAGGTGATAACAGACTCGTCGTCGTTCATTTAATTTTGTGAACGAAATGAATTTTTTCAGTGAGCGAAACATTTTCTCAAAAAGGATTCGTTTTCGCAAATGTGTTTCGTTGTTGAGTTTTGCTAATCAAATACTCCAAAAATCACATTACATCCGATCTATTTTGTCCATTTGCACGTAGTAATTCAACATCACTTTTCTGAATGTATTTCTCTTTTAAGAAAAAAAAAAATTGTCCTCACTGCACTCATCTTGCAGTTTTTTAAAATGCTGTGCCACTAATTCATTTTACTCTCCCATAAGTATGGATTGCATGGAATTGGATTTGCAAGTCTCCAGACTGGTGAATAAAGCTTCGATAGGTCAGATCTGAATGATTGTTGAAGATGCACAGTTCTGACCAGAAGTTGTGTTGTAATCAAATTCACGCCAAATTTACGTATGCAAAAGTGATTTATGCAAATTTTCGCCCGCAAGTAGTGAGTGGTTTGGTGTTGAAATAAATGAAATCATTAAGAGCAAATGAAGTGTTAAATATCTAAATGAAGACCTCGATGAATCGTTGGCAAGGAAGGAAGTTGTTGTCGAGATTACCGTCGACGCGCTGACAGATACATTGGTGCTCTGTGTGACGATTACAGAGTGTATCATTGCTGCTGGGTGCGGGATGCTGTTGGAGTTGGTGGGAGGACGACGACCTCACAGACTGCTCACACAGCGTACCCACTATAAGGGCGACAAGGATCGTCGACGTTGCCAGCAAAGGATGTGCGTGCTTTAGCACCACTAGCCGGCACATGACGAGTAGCGTTTGCCGCACCGACGACCAAATTATCGAAAGCCGCACTGGGCCAGTCGGTTGTCCAACTGTCTGCCCCACCCTCATTGCCTCACTGGCTTACGGCTTCGTTCCGTTGTTACATCAATACTCTTCCCGCCTCTTGCACACGCCTTAGGCTCGTTTTCTTTTGCTGCACTCACTAACTTGATAGCATGTACTCCGTCGGGATTTATCGAGCCTCCCTCTTTTAAAGCAATCTAATACTTTCTCTTCCTCTGCACTAGCAAAGTTTCATCTCTCGTCGTCATGCGTTGATGCATTGCTTAGGCTCTTACCTTTCGAAGTGATTACTTTCATACCTGTATGTCTTACAATGCGAACAACTTACGTGACGGCTGATGAATGGGACAACAGACGTGACGCCCTCTTCGTTTGATTGTCTTTTATGTTTTCAACTCACAAGAATCCTTGACATGTATCTAGCCCAATTTCTGCACTCTCTATTGTCGTGTTTAAGTGCTGAAATGCCCATTCATCGTTTATTCGGTAGCCACCATATTGTGTTTCTCATTTTGATTACAATAGCCACTTATGATTTTGAAGTAATAAAATTAACGGCGCAACAAATGGAATTTAAATGAAAATAATGTCGGAGTTTCAACTAAAATTTCAAGTTCACCGGATTTCAATTTCAGATTAATTTTGCGAAAAAGCAAAGCAGAGTATTAGACGTCGGTCGGCGATTTGCGAGACTTTTTGTACTTTATAAATGACTAAGGTTCATATAGGCGATGCAAAATATCTATGTCCTCGGTCTGAGTGATTCACGTTTAACGAAACCACCTGCACATTGCATTAATTTAGAATATTTGGTGAAAATATGGAATATTTTATTTCATACCTCTATGCGGTACTTTTTGAATTTTTTTTGCCGCCGATACCGTAGTCTTTAGCAAATCATTTCGATTTGATGTTTATTGCAATTATTGGATTCAACGGGAATACTATTCTCTATAAAAAGTCAATTTTTTTTTTCATAGAAAAAGATATTCCTATTTGAAGGTTTTCCATCGGTGGGCAAATCGACATTGTTGTGTAATTTGGCCGGCGTTTATTCTGAAGTAGCTGCCTATGAATTCACAACACTCACCACTGTGCCGGGTGTTATTAGATATAAAGGCGCTAAAATTCAGCTGCTCGATTTGCCTGGTATTATTGAGGGCGCAAAAGATGGTAAAGGTCGTGGTCGACAGGTAATTGCAGGTATGTGTTTTTTTTTTAATTTGCTAGATTGTATTGATGCTTGTGCTTTCGACTTTGTTTGCTTGATGACAAAGAAATTAAACAAATATCAGATCTTTTTAAATTCTTTGCTTATCTTTTTTTTTTTCAAAAAATGCTCTTCCAATGATTAAGCGGCGTTATGTTTTGTTAGACGAAACAGGTTGGATTTAAAGGCTCTTTTGAGTAAAAATAAGGCGAATTATAGGGGAATCAAGATTTGATGTTTATATTTCTAATGGAAAAGTTTAGTTGCACGGACATGCTCACTGATCCTAATGGTGTTGGATGTGATGAAACCGCTGCAGCATAAAAAGCTTCTTGAAAAGGAACTGGAAGGTTTTGGCATTCGACTCAATAAGCAACCACCAAACATCCTCTTCAAAAAGAAGGACAAAGGTGGCCTCAATCTGACATGCTTGGTGAGACTTCTTATTCGAATTGTTTTTGTTTTTCTTTTAAGTAAGGACACCGGATTTCGTTCAGTAGAAGAGCACTTCTGATGCCTCTTCACTTGAAGACCACTTCTAATTTCTTCACTAGAAGATTCCTTCAGATTCTTCCTCAGCAGACGAGCTCTTCTGACTGGCCCTCATTGAATCTCTTAAAATTCCTAAAAGGTATAAGATCCGAGCTTCATTCAATGAGATTGAATGCATTTTATATAATCTCTAGGATTATAGACGGATACGATGGATTAATGGGGTTAATGTTTTCTAATAAGAGTTCGGTGTCTAAGCTAGAAAACGAAGGCTTCCTCTAGTGAGATGAGCGACTCTTTATTTGCATGTTTGTTAGTTTGAATGAACAAAATTTGAAAGAAATACTTTCGTTTGTTCAATTGTTTTTATGTTTTCTATATTTGCATCCTTTTCGGCTATATTTTCATTTCCTATTTCCTAATGATCTGATGTTACTTCCGCAGATAAGATAGGTTGCAGCACCTTTTTAAAATGGAGGAATATTGACATATTCAAAACCATTTTACATTAAAATTTGAACCGTTATTACTTAAGAAATTTGTATGAAGTTGGATTGAGAAATTTTGCTGCTCTAGTTTTCTTCTTTCATTTGATTATATCTGAAGATGTGCTTTTGAATGATATTTGTAAAAGATTCGGTAGAAGTGGGTTGCTAATTAAGCAGGCACCCACTGACGGTATGGATTATTTATGATGGCTGTTAAATTTTTTTGCCGGGCCGTCCTTCTTGCTTTGGTATATTTTTATATTAAAAGATTACAGTGAGAGGAAGAGAGAAGAGGGCTGGGAAAGATCGTCCTCCAAGGTTATGAAGATGGAACAGGATGAAAGAGGATTTTGGGAACTGGAAACGTACTAGCAATGCATTCCAGTATGATTTAAGCATTTGTTGGTATAACGTTGAGTATAAATAATAACTCTGATTCATCAGGTTCCTCAATCAGAACTCGACATTGAGTTAGTGAAAACGATCCTTGCCGAATACCGAATCCATAATGCAGATGTTACCTTGAGGTATGATGCGACTTCCGAGGATTTGATTGACGTCATCGAAGGCAATAGGTATGTCAAGGTGTAAAGTTTTGCATATCACTGGTGGCTATTGGCGATTTGCCATCTTCGATGAATTTATTAAGATCAAGTAAAATCTGAGATTTGCAAGTTAAATTCGCTTCGCAATCGATTGAATTTGACTCAAAAATTGTTGTTCCTAGTGGGCGTGCGAAGTAAATTTGTATATTTAGTAAGACTTCGTTCGGCGTTCGCAGTTTTAGTCAACAAATAAATTTACATATTTGATAGGATGTCTATAACAAATAAATTTACATATTCATCTTGTTGTCATCATTCCTGAAGCATTGCTTTTAGTTTCATATAGAATTGCATCCTTGAAAGATTTTCGCGGTTTTTACATATTTGCACGTTCGACTTTTATGGAATCTTATCGATAATAATTGAAATTGAAATTGAAATCTTATCGATAGAAACTTGAAGTCTTAAATATCTTATCAATATGTCTAGGTGATGTATTTCTCCGCTTGTCTTGTTTGTTTTTGAGAGGATGCAGATATAAGCCATATATTTCGCTTTGTTTTTAAATTTCTTTATATTTTTGTCTTTGTATTTGAATCTGCTATGTTTATTTCTCAAAATCTATTAGAAAATAGAGCTGATATTTTCGTTGTTTTCTAAAGTTATGAATGCATTTCCCTAATGGTATTTTATGTTCGGTTCGGTAAGCAGTCTCATTCGAAAGTGAATAAATTCACGTCGATTAGAGAGTAATAAAAATTTCGCCTCATATGAGGCCTTTGCATTATCTTTTATTAACTTTTTGTGTACACTTCAAATAATGAAGCCTATAACTGAAGACCGAATGAAGCATATTTGTTTTTTTTTTGTTGTTCCAGCAATCATTATTGGTTATCTTTCTGAGGCAATTTATGAAGGTGTAAATAGCAAATAGGGACCTGCATTGCTCACATTTCTTTTCTTCGATAGTCATATTTTTGTTCAGCCTTTTTTTGTTGTAAATGGCTTCCAATATGCTCCAATATTTGGATTACCTTAATTGCCGCTTGAAGAGACTGAAGTGAAATGAAAGAATAAGGAGGGGATAGGAGGCACTCTTCTGTAATGAAATCTGGAGACATAGAAATTGATCAAAATGTAGTAGGGGAGAGTGCTGATTTTGAGTTTGTGTTTATTTACAGGATCTATATCCCGTGTATTTATGTGCTGAATAAGATCGATCAAATTTCCATCGAGGTTCGTATTTTATTTTATTGAAACGATATATTATAAACGCCGTAGTGGTCGAGTCAACGGAGAGACTTCTTTGCATATGAAGCAATTCATTCATGGCGTTGCTAATGGCATCAATAAACGGATCTCCCATTATGCTTAGATGCACCGTTTTTTCTTAATCGGATAAATTTCGAGTGAAAAATTGTCCGTAATATTACTTTCGTCGAAATTAGCATGCGTAGTGAGGGTATTTCGAAACCTTTAATTCAGGTGTTTATTGCTGAAATTATTCAGTTCGGTTATTTCGGTACAGCTGAATTCCGAAACGATCGACTTATTTTTGTGGAATTAATTTTCGATGTTATTAAGGTTTAACATTGAATTGAAGCGTGAGTAAATCTTGAGTTGGCGCTTTATTTTTTATATCATTAGTTATATCGTCCCATATCTGAATAATTTACCTTTCATCTTTTTACGTGCACAACTTTCAAAAATATAGTTTGCAGTCCACTCTTTAATACTACATATATATCGTCCTTCTGTTCAAATCTGAGTTAGCCTTTTTACAGAGGTAACCAAAAAGCAGTTAGATTATTTTTTTCTGAAGTAAGCTGTGATTCGTCAAGGATGATTGCTCACTAACCTGATTTACGATTTTCATCCCGTATCTGCGGCGTATTTTCTCTCCGAAGTTTCCTTCGCCGTTTTTGTTTGAGCTTAGTGATGCTTTGTGGAATATAGATCTAGTGTAGGCTTCCTTATTTTATTATTGGGGTCTTATTATTATATAATTATTGGAATTTGCTCAGTATAGGCTTTTTGAGTGCTTTCATTTTATTATTCTTTCGACGAGATCAATTGTTGAAATTTGAGTCACGATTATTCATATTTACCAATATTTGCTTTTATCCATTTCGTTCGAATAATTGATCAACTTCCGTTGTTTTATATTTTATGTTTTGTGCCAAGGGAAGTGGTTTAAATTGGCGCTACGGTAAAAGCAAACGCCACCCGAAACAAAAGCAGCCGATCGGCGAATTCGGCACTCTTATCTTTGTGGAAATTGCTCTACCTGATTTATCATTGCTCGTGGGCTGCGCCTTATTGCTCTCTTTTAATGGCAGTCGTCTTACATGCAGCTGTTTTCTTTATTTAGCATCAGTGAACTGTCCAAAATACTTCAGTCTCTTAATTAAAGCTTTATATTGTTTAACGCTCTATTGCATAAAGACCTAACGATTAACTTGTTGCCGTTCGCTTTTGTCGATGATCCTTAAATTGTGGAAGGCAAAATTATTTCCTTGAGTAGTTTAGGAATTATCAATTCTTGATGCACTGTCATCGGAAAATTATTTCTTCTACAACAAAATTTTTTTCGAAGTTCATTTGCTAATTCAATCCGGGTTTCAGTTTCAAACCGATATTGATGTAATATGCCTCCTTCCCTTTCGTTAGGTGAAATGAACCTGAATTCCTGCTCGATTTGTTTTTCCGTAATTGTTTTAATGAAGCTCAGAATTGTTGGACTTTACTTATCCTAGCTCCTCTACTTTAAGTTCAGTGTTCTCGACTGAATGGCTTACTATCGAGAGGGCATTAGTATTTCTTTTTTTTTTCGAAAAGGATACATAAGACTAAGTTTGGATGGGATTTTTTTCAGGCTCATATTCGGGGCTATGTGTGGTTTCCTCCTTTTCTAAGAATCAATTCTTGAAGCGTTTTGCTGTACTTTTTATGTGAAGCTTGCATGCGTATGGAATCTCTCAGCAACACTCAACACATCTGCCGTCTTAAAATAAATGACGTTGAGAGAGTGTTTTTCAAAAAGCGATTTTTTCTAATCTGATCGAGATGTGTAAATGTCGAGCGTTCTTGGAAGACATTTGAGAAAAGAAAAAACGATAGGGCTGATAGCCTGTAATAGTTTCGGCGTTTTCTACCAATGAGGGAAGGAGCTTATAATCTAGATTTTGTGGTTAATCGATTCCGATTTTGCAACACGATAACGGAAGAGTGCGACCGTTATGAGAGTATTAATTTTATAAAGTGATTTGCAGGAACTTGATATAATTTACAAGATTCCACATTGTGTGCCGATTTCGGCACATCATAAATGGAACTTCGACGATCTTCTTGAAAAAATGTGGGAATATTTGAATCTAATTCGGGTGTAAGTTTGTTTTGCTTTCCTTAATTTTTCGATTCATCTTCTTTTAATGGTTAAATACTTTGCGAGCATTTGTTTTGCCCTAATCAAAACACTTGATCACAGGAGAATGAAATGGGAACGTTTCAAGATCATAGAATGCAGGAGACAAGCGGAGGGGAAGGAGGGGTGAAGAGAAAAAGACCAAAATAGAGAATGGGGTGTCTAAAATTATTAAAAAATGAGGGATCTTAGGAGGGAGGGATAAAAATGAAGGGAAAGAGAAAGGCAAGTACAACCGTTCGTCGAGATCCACTGTTCCCCCTATTAGTTGTTGGTCATTTTCTGCAATAATTCCGATAGATAAAAATGAATACGGAGTTCTATATGAAGATGTAATTCATGTGTCTCGTAAAGCGATTTGATGTTTCGTTCGAGAAGAGTCAGACATCATGCGATGTGCACATAAATTTGTTTTAAGAGCTCCACGGAGACTCGTTTGGGAAAATTCGATGCACAACGGCATTGCCGTTGAGTGCAACGCTCTCATCTTCGCATTCTTGCATTCATATATGCACCTACATCAAAGCCAATCGTTGCCTACATTGTGTTGATTTTGATCTTGTTAAGCGAGACCCCAAAAAAAATTAGTGATATAAATTCAAGTTAAGTAGCACTGATCGTTGTTGTATGCGACTATCGAACAAATATTTTGAATTATTGCTACTCTACTAGCTAATTATCTGTAGACTGGATTTGTGCTTAATTGCATTCACATCGAATCACACTTGGGAGTTTCGCAAATGTTCACTCAGTAATAGAGTTGCATTTTTTTAACGAGTTGAACATTGCATCAGTTTTCATTTGTTTGAGCAAGTTGGACGGTTTAATTAATGTAATTTTTACGGAGACTGCTAGGATGACAGATATTTTCAGAAATTAGTGTATTTTAATTCTCGATGTTGGCATTCCCCCCCCCCCCTCCATAGAGATATGCATATTTGATCAGTAATTCAGTGATGAAATTTTTATTGCAGATATACGAAACCAAAAGGACAGTTGCCTGATTATAATGCACCGATCGTTTTACCGGCAGATGCGCGTACGGTCGATGATCTTTGCTTGAAAATCCATAAATCACTACAAAAGGACTTCAAAAAGTGAATATTTTCTCTATTTTCCCTGTTTCAAGTATTGTATGAACTGTTTGAGATCCTATACAAAATTGAATGACAATTTCTTGTAAGTGATGTCTGAAGCATGAATTATTGAGAAGTGTACTGCCGATGGGTTTTCTGTGATTGCGATTTCTCCGTTTTTAGAGCACTCTTAATAACAAATGCCTTAATCAGTCCATTGAGAGTTAAAGCTTCTCTGTTGTCCCGTCATCGCTACTCATAGAAAATTGCTGAGTGGATTGTAATGAGGTGTATTTGGCTGATGAAGTCTATACGGACGCTGCTGTCGTTGTTTTAATCACATTCTATGAGTAAAATTCTCCAAATCATATGACGTAATGGGTATGGCAGAGTACACTTCTAGATAGTAGTGGTGCTTTTTGATGTGTATTAGTTAAAATTGATTGTTGGTTTATGCGAGTGAAGTGGATGACGAAAGACACAGACATCCCAAATGGAGTCGTTAATCTTTCATCACAGTGAGCGATGTTGTTTTTGTCATAGAGAGGACAACTTAAAATTTGTGCTAGATTTTGATGATTTCTTAGTACATGTATGAGAAAGAGAGAAATAGATGGAAAAAGGAGAACGGGATAAAACTGCTGGTATGATCCTTGCTCCCCTTTCTCCTTCCTCTCCTCTCATCCTCTCCTCACATACGGACTGCGTGATGGGTGAGGCGAGAAAATGTGTTATAAAATTTCGAATACAAAAACTGCTTATACGAAATCACAGGAAAACAATACTGAAAGGATTTCAGTGCGTTAGTTTGGGGAAGTTCGGCTAAGCACAATCCGCAGAGAGTTGGCAAAGAGCACGTGCTAAATGACGAGGACGTCGTACAAATCGTCAAAAAGTAAGCGATCTTCTCATTTATTGATTCTGTCATTCAGCAAAACTATAAAAAAGCTTTGTAAAATATATTCATTTTAACGTCTAGGACTACAAATGATCTGGATCTGAAGTAATCCTCCACAATTTTCCTACAGTCTTTGTGGAAGTGAATTGTGTGATTTTTTTCGGCGACCGGGATTCCAGGACCTGGCTTCCTGGAAGCTTGGATTCGGTTCGCAGGGTACTAGATCCGCATAGCTTACTGGCGTTTTGTAAACTCTCATTGTAAACCGTTAATTATTAAGACAGGAATTGATTTCAGGGTTTGATATATACGCGATTGGCTAGTTCATTCCTGTCTGATTCTGCACATCATCAACTCCGAATTGCGCCCCAATTATACGACTCAGCTATCTATGGCACGATCTGATATGTCCGATAAGTGTACCTAATTTTAACTGTGATTAAAGCAAAGCAGCTTCCGAGATTCTAATTTACACTCTCCAAAGCTCTAAGAAGTAATTCTGGATTTAATAAAAGCTGAGTACCTTGACCTGTTCAAGAAGTCAGCGATTGTAGTTCACTTGTGCGGCTCGCTGAGATATAAGTTGTAGGCGAGTAAGCAAATTCGTTAATCGCAGCTGAGAAAGAAATATGAATATTATTTGTCAACTCGTTGGCCTACTTGGCCTCGAGGATACCTTCCATTTCTTATTCGAAATGCGGGCTTCTAATCCGCAGCTCTTCGGCGAACGTAAAGAATCGCTCATTTATCAGCCACACATACGACACTTTTAGCCCTAACTGATAGAAGACACGGTGAGAGGGATAGCTGTAAGAGACAGGATGCTGCACGGATTATTGCAGAAGTAAGGAAATGTTGCAGGACCTGTAGGGTAAATCATTACAAGACCTGGCGCGAATTCTATACGCTCAAAAGTGGGACTAATACTTGCAGAGGGATGGAGAGACTGTGACAAAAACAGCAGTAAAATAGCTGTGAAATAAGCTGCGCCGGCTTCTGCGAGAGCCATTAGAGAATAGGCTACGAAATTTGCTACAGAAGTCATCGCACAAACGAAATGAACGTGAATACCCTAGAATCACTGTTAGAAAAGCAGCCGCAATGCGCCTTGCAGCAGATTCTATAGAAGCATAGGGTTTCAAAATAGTTTTCGTGGTAGGTTTGTGCCCTTACATATACGTCTTACATTCGACATGTGCTTATCGTTTATTTTGGTTTACTTTTATTGTAGGTTTCGAAGCAAGGCTCATTCATTATATTGTAGCGGCTTCCTAGTGGCTGTTTACCATGCTTCATGGCAGGCTATGTATTGGTAGTACGCGCCACGGCCACCAGGCCAAAATACGTCAAAAGTGGGGAAAAGTTTTGGGGGAATTATGGACGGTTGCTCGACAAACATGAGTTCTTCCGATAATACTTCTCTTCAGAATTTTCACCATTCTTCAGGTACACTTCGAAGGTTTCTGCCACTGATGTCTTGAATCGTTAAGTACCACATCTACTAAACTCTAGCGAGGTAAAGGTCTTTTACGGTATAGTGGGTGGAGTGGCACAAATTTTCGGGCGCTGGAGGAACAAAGAGAGTGAGAAGTTTCGAACGGAATTCTCTGACCATGATGGGCGAAGCAAGCTGTAAATTTCTTCCAAATCCTTACGTGAACCCGCGAAAGGCCATGCTGGCTCTCCTCTCTCCTAATGAAAGCTGGAGGGTCGGGGGGGGGGGGGGGAGAGCTAAACATGTATGAGTGAAAACTCCTAGTTAAAAGACAACAACTACTTCTGTCGCGAAAGCGAAGAGACCGTCTTCGACGGTAAGTCGCTCGGATTTCCGGTGCCGATTAGGCGCCGCTAAATCAAGATATTCGTCTTTGTCAATGAACCGTTCGAGTTTCCGGTGACGACCGGGCGCCGCAAAAGAAGATGTTCGTCTCCGATGGTGGTGTATGTGAAAATACCTATGATGTTTTGAGGGCTACATAAACAATTCTCAAAGCAGCTGGGGCATTCATTCATTCTTTCACTCATTCTCTCGCGCAGTTTGGACGGCTTGTCGTTCTCTTCCTCTGTACTTGTACTAGCGCGTGTTGCACTTGTTCCGTATCTCTACATCTTACGCGAAGTATTTTGCAAAAAACCGGATCAAAATTCGTCCATCGGGGTTGAGATATGACATAGGAGAAATCAGGGACGCGCACAACAACGCACGCGCCGCTGTGCCATGCCCCCGCATCTTTTCTCATGGACCACATCAATCACCAAGTCATAGAAAGACAGTAGGCCAAGTAATACACAACAGACTCGCGCCTTCGGCACTCGGAAAGAGAGAAAACAGGAGTGGATGATAGACTCGCGCCTTCGGCGCGGTAACGTGAACGAAAGGGTGAAATGGCTTACGATCTTCTGCATTGAATAGATTTCTGTACCTTTCTAAACGTTCACAACAGGGTTAACATCATTCGAAGAAACATTGATGCACAAGGGGGGCTGCAACCCCCTTGAACTCCTTGCCTTTTCCGCGTGCAGTTGGTGTCATGGGAAGAGAGTAAAATTGTTCCTGTGACTCTCTCACATTTGTTACTATTTAGTGTCATTAAAATTGTTCCTGTGACTCTCTCACATTTGTTACTATTTAGTCGCACAATGCTATTTCCAAAAATTACGGGAAAACTGCCCCCCCCCCCACTCGTTGTGGATCCTCCCAAAGGATTTGCCTGGTCCGTCGGATGGCACAACATTTTGAGGAAAAATTTTCATACTTAGGATTTTTTTCGTCACTTGGCATATAGCCGACAACATGCGCAATATGATTGCACAGGTGGTACAAAAATCTGGAGGTAGGTCAAAATGTAAAGGTAGATCAAAGTGTCAAAATATTTCATAAAAGTGAAGCCTTCACATTTTGATGTTCTTCCATACTCTGATCTACATTCACGTATTGATCTACGTTCACATTTTCATCTGCTCCGATCTACCTCCGCATTTTCATCTACTCTGATACTTTGTCTACCTTCACATTTTGACCTACTTTGATATTCTTGTCTACCTTCACATCTTGGTCGACTTTGCTCTACGTTCACATTTTGGTCTACCTTTACATTTTTGTTGAAGGAAGCGACAAAAGTGCATATATCCTCATCAGCTCGTCGAGTTCTATCGTTTGATACGAAAATAATGGAAATCCGGAACAAAAAATATTTTCCCAAATTCTCCCTGTGCTTGCAATCGAAAAATTGCGATTTTTCGGAATTTTTTTCTCGGCCGCTATTGAACTTAGGGGGGTATTATATACGTCATTGGAGAGATCTCGTCGAGCACATAAAAATGAAGAGACCGTTTACAGCAATGTCAAATGCCGATTGAGAACGAAAACCAAAATCGCAAAAGTCGAAATTTCAGAAATCCTGGCCGGTGGAATCGGTTTTCAACATTTCTTCCCAATTGAAATAATTTATGTACCATTTGATAGAACTTTTAAAGTTCTATTAGAAAAATGAAACAGACCCCCTAAGCCTATCCGTTGGCAAGATATAGTACATTTTTATAGAAAATTCATATAAATTAATTTTTATGACGAAAAAACTCGATACAGTAGTGAAAATTAGAAGATCCAGAAAGAAGAGATAAATCGAAACTGTGTTGATCGCAGGTAGGACTGAGGATACGAACCTATCAACTATACATTTTTTATTTCAATGCTAAATACCAAGGTCAGAAAGAGGGGCTGAGGTCCCTTAACCCTCTTTCATCGGGGTGTAGTTGTTGCTATAAAAAAACCGACTTGAAAAAAAATGGAAACCGAGGAAAATGATGGAAAAAAGTTGCAATCGGGGAGGCGACCGACGCCCGGCACTGAGCCCCCACTGCACGTAACCCTACTTCCACGCACCAACCACTCCGCCATACAGATGCCCGCGAGCCGCGCTCTCAGTGCGAGTGACACCGTCAAACGAGGACAATTTTGCAGGTGCAGCTGTGACGGCAATTGAATTGTCGCTACCGGAAATCACTGTTTTTAGTTTCTTTTCTTTCATATTCACCGTAACGCCCTATCATGTTCGGTAGAGAAGTAAAAGCTGATTGCAATAAAAAAGCGCCACCTAAATCCGTTCGGAATTAGAGCAGTTATAAAGGCATAATGTGATTTGTCTGTCTCTCTCACCTTTGCGTGCTATTTCGCCACCAAATGCACATTTCAGGATTTGCGCCAGTAGTAGCCAAGCATGTTATAAACTGTTGGAAAGGAATTGTATGGGGCGTCGAACGGCGCAACGCGCGCACGCCTCCGATTATGCGGAAAAAAGTTATGGCCGAAAAATATAGAGTCCAGAATATCCTGAAAACGCAGGATCGGGGTGGAACGGAATATTTTTTTCTGTAATACTCTTGAGGAGATATGGAAAAATGCAGCTGATGAGGAAACGGTGGGACGAAAGAGGAAAAAGTTGCGAAAATGAAGCTGGCAATTTGCCAAATTTCCTCATCGGATCGGGAAACTTTTCAAGGAATCCACTACCGCATCGAAGGCCATCCACAAGAGAAAAGGTTCCATCTCAACCCACCTAACGGGAGCGGAGATATGGCGAAAAAACCATTTTCAGGATCCCCAGCGGATATCCCGTCAGGATCACTAAATATTCGCAAGTTTTCTTCACCGGCACCTATGATCCTCCATTCCCAGGAGGTCCTGAAAAAACCCACACAAAATTCGAAATTCACAAAGATTTAAACGTTTCTGTATTGGTTTCCACACATTTCCAACATTTTCCGGAGAAATTTCATATTCAGGATTTTTTGGTCACTTGGCATATAGCCGATAACATGCGCCACACGATCGCACATGTAACGCAAAAAACATGAGCACACTGCGACAAATATACAAAAAGATATCGGCAAAAAAGCTTAACTATGGAAAATCCATATTATCCAGAATATCTCAATCCAGAAGCGCAATACATCCACCAAAACCAGTGGATCCCGTAAGCATGGGATTTCCAAATTTTAAAGAAAAAACGACCCGAACGGAGCGAAGCGTTCTTGAGGTAACGGGAACGAAAGCGTAAAATAGCTTACGACCTTCTGTATGATATAATACTGTACAGAATAGAATTTATAACAGAACAGACTCAATTCCGTCGTTAGCACCCTTCCCTTTGCAATCTCTGAGCGAAGAAATGATTTTCAAGGAAATGTATTTAAATATCAGTTGTATGCTGTATTTCCATCATATACAGTTGATTGGCTACTTGTACGATGGCATCCCAGAATATTGGACGTAATGAACATAGACATATGTACTTGGCACAAACATGTCACACAAACATTCACAATAATTAAGTATCGAATCTCAGGACACTGACTGTGACTATTGGCCGCTTTATCACAAAAAAAACCCGATATCTGATTTGGGAAGTATAAGTAAAATAATGAAAAGGGAGTGAATGGAAAACTGTGGAGAAGGAAAGGAAAAAAGAGAGATAAACATATTCAACTGTCACCTCTTCTTCTCTCGGAAGTGGCAAATGAACAGAGATCCATGACAGAATGGGTAAAGTAGTGAAATCTCACGTTTCCCCATTAAATTCTCACAAAAATCTTAAGGTGGCTTTAGCGCATAGATTTGGGTACGCTTGCCTTGAACATCAGCTGCCATGGTAACGTCGTGAAAATCGCCAAAAGATAAGCACCCACGTCCAATTTGTGAGAAATACCCGATGAAAGTTGAAACTGCAAAAATTCACAGGTGTACGGTCACGTCTTTAAGTTTTTTTAGCATTTCGGAACGAATGAACCATTGCAGTAGGAGCATTTCTGCGAAAGTTTTCCGCTTACCTCTAAGTGCCACATAAAATGAACTTGCTCAACCCACTCTATTCATGACCTACAAAGCCTGCCGGCGTGTTTCATCATTGATCAATATTTGCAATTCCATCAGGGCTGCAAGTAAAACTTATTGAGAAGCGTTCCTCTCTTCAGTGTTCGGTTTGCTGAATTTCATTTGCTCCTGAAAGAGAACATAAATTTAGTTGTCCTGTCACTAATCAATTGTGTATCCTGTTTACAGAGTTGACTCTAAAAATTCTACCCCTATCTACCAAGCTTTGTGTCTATTTTCATCAATAGCCTATATCACCGCTTTAGTCAATCGAGATGGCCAAAATCACCCTCAACAACCTGACATCTAGCACTCGCCAGCAATTTTTGTGAAGAGCAGTTTTCAAGAACAAGGACCGCAGCAATTAATGAGTGGAAATGCTTTGCTTAGTTTGCACTCATTAAATAGGTCTAATGTTTCTATACGAAGAGTTTCGAACAGGCACTAGGCAAATAAATAGTGAAATGAACAGTGAACTATGTGGGATAAGAAGAAGAGAAATAAAATGGCGAGAAAAATATTCAAATATTGGAATATAATATGAGTTGACTCACACATTTCATGATTTGTTTTCTGCGTAATTTTTCACCTTCCGATAGAATCAACCGTCGCATCTTTTCTTCTTTCTGTATTCGATTATGCTGAAATATAAATATGATTAAAAAGTATTGATTAAAAGGATATATAAACTTTTCACATTCAATAAAAAAATATAAAAATACGACGATCTGATGAATTTTTGAAGGGAATTAAAAATATCGCTCCTTTACATGGTCATCCATCATTTTGCGATATTGACTTTTCTAATCAAGTTGTCATATCATCAAAAAGTGAAATTCGTAAAAATCTGAGTGCACGAAATTCTTTCTCATCTAGGCAGCAAGAAGCCTTTCCAGTTATTTAAAGGCATCTATACGTTCCACTTAATGGGTGAAAAAAATCATTCAACAGCCAATTTCATCTTCAAAAACTTGAAAATCTCTTCGGCAAACATATAAGGCAAATGCAATCACCAGGATGCATTCATTCATAATTCAATTAATCTGTGACACTTTTTTTTTCATGTAGTTCAACAGGAACTTGAATACACACCTGGGCGCGATCTGAATGTAGGCGTTGGCGAATGCTTTCACATAGCCCATCCAATAGTTGCTTCACAGTGGTTGGCATTCGAATTTCCCGTCGATTCATTTTCGCAACCGGGATATCAACGAACAAACTGCAATAAGTTTCCTCTCAAGAAGAAATGAAAACAAATAAAGAGGCCAAACGAATAGAATACCTTCAAAAAATTTATTTAATTTTTCGAACAGCTAGGTTCCTTGCTCAATGAATTCACGAGTAATGACATGTCACTGCACCCACTAAACTTATACTATGACAATTGCTGCAATACACCGATGCAAAAAGCTGGAGTATAACATAAATACAGTAGCATTTATTGGTATGAAGTGCAAACAAAATACTCCAAAACTTTTGAACAAAAGATGCAACTGCGGTGAACCTTGTCTGTTTTACCAGTAATTTAAAATGTAATGATCAACTGTGGGATTTCTTTACGGTTTTAACTACAAACCTTGAATACAATCCAAGTGGGATACTACTGAAAAAATATAAAATAGACACAGCATAAAGGAAATCGAATATAATAATTACTGAGTTTTATGCGGTAATGCTTAGTAACATTAAACCCCTCTTCAACATGTTCACCACTAACATAAGCATCTCGCTTCGCAGTGAAACGCCATAAACCCTGAGGCATTTATTAAAAATTATATGGTTTCTAGATAATGATGACATATCAAAAAACAACGACGTAAATAGGATTGATTGCGCATAACTCAATCAGCTATAAGCTATAGCAATATATGAAGTAATTATAAATTGCCATAGATCTGAATGTCGAGAAATAGTAGTAAACAAGAAATCTGCTACGCACTATAAGTTTCGATATAATAAACAGCCTCAGTGGGAAACAATTCAAACGAATTATAAGCCTAGCTGCTCCCTTTGTGAGCTGCAATTGCTAGAGCATTGATCATGAATTAGTGTGAGCTCGAGTTTTGCTAACTATGACATTTCAAAGAATCAAGAATCTTAGTTACCATCAATAATAGGACCGCATTCAAGTGACCGTTATCAAAGACTATATGAAACAATTTATGCACAAATGCCTCAATTAAAATTCTTCACCGATTCAATCTATAAACATCGCAATCTTAGAGTGCAATAAAATAGGACGACAACGAATTTCCCAACGCTGTTCACTTCTTTGAGCTACAAAAAAAAACTAAATTCAATTCACAAAACAGCTCCTATTTCAATAAAACCTCTGTCGAATTTGAAAAATTGTCATAAAATAACGTTCAATTTTACTCCTCACGTAAAATTAATGAAAATAGCGGATGCTTCGCGAAATAAGGACGTATATGATCAACACCAACCCCCACATCGCCTTACAAGCACTTCTCCAAAGACTGCCAAAGATACAACGAGAGAGCAACGAGTAAAAACTTTAAAAGGACTAACTCGGAACTAATAAGTTCTATAAGCGTAGGCATTACGCGTCTATCAGGTGCGAATATTGACTTCAATATCGGCTCTGAAATTTGTAAACATTCATAACTATCAAAGAGTAAAAGACATGACAGGCTTTGATAGTTTTCTTTTTTTTTAAATTTTAAATGAACTACACTCATTTCTTCACAACAATTCGTAGCAAACAATGGGACAGTTCCCGACATATACCTGAATTTCGCCATAGAAATATATTAGTGTTTCTATAGCAAAACAAATGAAAAAATGCATCAGCCAAACTAGCACAATATGCGCTCTCTGCAATTCTACTATCTATACTACACAGAATGATTCAATAACGCTCAATGACAACGCAATGGTGGTTAATAAAGAAATCGGTCTTATTGCTTCATTGGCCACATATAGAGCATAATTTCTGCTTTAAGCTTGGTAACTAAATTCATAGCATAGATTACACTCAAAAGTAAATGATAAAAATGAAAACCCGTTGAAGTGGTTGGCTATTTAACCAGTAAATAATTGGAAAGACTATGTACGGCATTCAGTCTGATATTCGATGTGACGTGACGATAATGCAGAAATGCCATACATTCTCCGTTTACAGACCAAAGCTTGCAGCATTAGCAACTTTCTCACTCAAAGTACATCCGAGAGTTTGTGCCTGTCGCAGATATTCGGGACAAAGAGGCGTAGGGAAGAGGTGAATATTCTGGAAAAAATTGCAAGGATTGAGTATTCTATAAGACCTTAAATACATCGCTGCGGACATTTACTGGTATCTTCCAGATGCAAATAATTTTGCGAATCAATGCAGACATATATGACTTCAAGACGGAGACTTGTTTCCATGCGGCTTTATAGCTTCCGTAATCTCACCTCAGAGAAAGTATATACAGTCGACAAAGCGGGTTTATGTACGTGGAACATACAACCGGAGAAACAAACAAGAAACAAAGACTCATATGCAGGGAAAAAAAGGATGAGTCTATCTGAAACTAGAATGAATGTTCGTATGAACCTCGCCAAAAGCTTTGACGAATTAGAACTTACGAAAAACAGAGGGTACCAAAGCTAGACCCTCACTGACCGAATTCATCGGGAACGAAAAAAAACCAGTTAGCAATTCGAAGAGGAATTCGCCGAACGCAAATACCATCATATCTTCAATCGTCTGAAAATGAGATACATCAGAAAGCGCGCTCTACGTCTCGGCACAATATGTGCTTTATGCAAATTGTGTGTAAAAGTGATATTTGGGGCTGCATCCACTTGCCCCAAAAACGACTACGTTTTCTTTGGTCTCACTCACTTACCAAATTAGAATTTTCATGAGCATTACTACAGTGAGATAGACAAGAACCACAATTTTCCAAAAACATTGAGTTATTGCCTGACATCATGAAGAAAGCACATAGACTATATATCTCGAAAGGCCAAGTTTTATGAGTACCACTAAGTTAAGATTGAACATTTTAGATTGCAACCTTCTTGGCGATATTTCAAAATTTGGAATCAGTTTGACCGTGTGAACAAACTCCCTCCTCAATTCCACCATTTATGACTAAATTTTGCACCTACTATTAGATTACACGAACTTTGTGATTGTTAAAAATTTCGTGAAATCCCAAACACACGAATGCTATTAATCTGTGCGCGAATGTACGTCCAAACTCAGCTCTACTGAGCAAATTTCATAGCTGCTGCTTCCATCGTCATAAAATTATGAAGTTCTGAATTATTCGATTCGATTCCACAACCTTCAAAATTCAAGGACCGAAATTTTTGGCAACGGTCCAAATTTAATGATCAGGGTAAAACAGCATATGAAGGGAAAAGAAGTGATTTTTGGCCGAAATTGATCGTTGGCTTTCCTGTCGACCGATCTGGTTCCTGAAGGAATCATAACAGGGACCAAACTGGTCGAGAGGAAACCCAACGAACGGCTCCGAAGTGCAACGGGTTTGATCTCATGGATTTCCTTCACTAACCGAAGTCGGAATTGATCGTAAGCTTTCCTGTCGACCAATCTGGTTCCTGAAAGAATCATGACAGGAACCAAACTGGTCGAGAGGAAACCCAACGAATGGTTCCGAGGTATAACAAAAGTTAAGGACTGGATAGCAGAAGCCGGAATAAAGAAGTTTAAACGGGCAGCGAAGATATTCGCAAAGAAAACTGAGGACTGGGTGAAAAGAATAACAGAATGGATGTCATGGAGTGGTAAAAGAAGTAGAGGCCGACCTGTAATGAGATGGAGTGACTCTCTAGAAAATACCGCAGAAACCAACCGGAACAGAGAAGCATTCAATCGGGACAAGTGGAAGCGATATGAAGAGACTAACGAATGCTCTGTTGATTGAAATGAATAAAAAAATAAAATAAATCAATAAAACGCAGCATTCTTTTATCGGCAGAAAATACGTGATATGAAGGCATATTTTTTTAATTTTTAAGTTATGTCAGGAATAATAAGTACTGTTACAATGCTAAACATATAAGACAGAAATATTTGATGCCGCAGCAACGCTTCTAAGACAGAAATTAGTACAGTATGCTGCAATAAGATTTTCTTTACAGATGCGCAAGACACCTGAGATATCGAGTGAAATATTACAGCAAACCCGTCCCTTACTTCCAAAAAATCGCCACACATGAGGATTTAACTGTGGACTTTTACTAACAACTACATTAAACGGCACTATAAAAATCTCTCTATATACACTAACGTTTGAAGCGTTATAAACGTTATAGCGAACCAAAAATACCCTCTTCACCAAATTCGTGACAAGATTGCAATAATCGACATATTACCTGGTGACATAAAACGGGGACACTTATACTCTCAAAAACAGCGCGACCAGGTATATGGAAAAACCTCCGGAACCTGGACAAAATACGATTGTTAATAGAGTGAAAAAAATTTCAAAAACTTAGTCATCATATTCAGTGCGATCTATCCACTGAATATAAAAGAGACGAAACATATGAGTAGAAACGCGTAAATTAAAACAGCATTTATGATGAACTTTGACCGAGCTCCATCTTTTCGCAGCTTCTGGATTAACGGATGCGATCCTCATTTCATTTATAGCCATCCACATTAACTTCATTATCAAGCCTTTCACGTGCGCACATTCAATTAATCATAAAATTACAAGAGAAAAAGATCAGATTCTGTCCGGCTATGTTAGTGTGGGAGTACATGGCCAATATTTTAAAGTAGAGATCGGAAAACCCTACAGCCATAATGCTTTCTAAATATAACTTATAGCCTTAACGGATCCTCCACACTTAGATATTCTTTAAATTCTGTCAACCCTTAATAATTTTCGGGGAAAAAAATTTGGAAATTAGTGCACACAGTGAAGGGCTAATAAAATGACCTGGCATCCCATGAACACACACACACACACACACGCACATTTTCCAACTCTAATTTAAAGGCGGAAAAGGAAATCTGTCGCTGACGACAGCTATCACAATCGGTAAATCAAAGACTCCTGCTCCGGGCAAAAGGATACCCAGCATTGAAGAAAGGTATGAATGGGAGAAATGGGGAGGGGAAGTAGCGGCTGCCACATACGCTTGCAAAATTTATGAAACTGCTCATCCAATCATATACGAATAAATGTGAATAAAATCACAACTCATTAGATTCGTTTGTACATAAAATTCTTTCGAGATTCATTTTTTACACCTGACTTTCATAGAGAGAACTTTGTTGGAAATCACAAATTTTTGTAACTGGACGAGTCGGATGGTGCAACTAGATGATGATAAATAGAATAAACGATAAACGACACAAGGAATCGAAGGTAAAGTGGCAAAAAAAGAATAAAAACTAAAAATAAAAATCATTGATGGCAATCAGAAACTCACATTAACCCAAGATGCCTTAAGCATATAAGGCCGATGAAAACTTGGCTGTCCTGCCAGAACTGCAACACGATACAGTGACAACAATTACGACAAATTTGATGACTAAGATAAGCAAAAATTAGAATCAAAGCAAACTTCTATTGATCATCAATGAAATAAACAAAAAGATATTTTCTGTTCCATTGTAAATTTTGCCCACCAATTGCAAAAAACCATGTGAACTTTATTCTTTCCAAATTATTTTCCACTATCTTGAAAGCTTTTTAGAATAACTGATAGAACAAAATTAAAGAAGAATTTTCTTGCATTGAAATAATTGTATTTTTGGAACATTGCCATTTCTATTTCTTGAATTTTATCTATCGTTTCATCTATTAAACGCCACATTATTTTCTTGAATTGGTTTCAATTTTTTTCGGAAGGAAAACATCACTGAAATTGTTTCATAGCATCGCTTTGGTTTTAAGAATTTCTATTTAACGCTGACACCACGCAATTCGCCATTGGGCCCTTCAATATTTATATTTCGTTGGACGAACCGATAAAGAGGTTCAGTGTGAGGTGACTGCAGCTATGCTCAATCTCTGAATGTACATCGAAAAGTCACTTACATGGGGAGAGCGAGACAGGCTCGGAAGGGAAAGGGGAACTTGAGAAGAGGTAGGGAGGGGAAGGAGAAGGAAAGGTGAGTTGCGAGAGACAAATGCAAGGACCATCAGAGCACCCATGACGCAGTTTGGAAAAAAAGTTTCATTACTATCATTAAAAGGTTTTTGAAAATATTATAAGCATCTTTACCTTGCTCCACATCGATCACTTCACACCCGCAATCTGATATCGACACATTACCGGCATGTACATCAACTGCAATCAACAAATATTGCAATAAAGCATACGCCCTAAATGATTCATTTATTAGCACCTAGCTAGCATTCACTTCTAAATTGGTAACTATAAAACACTATAATAATGCACTCTGAAACAGCTAGTTAGTATACCTCTTGGATGAAGTGCATCCATTGTATGACGAATCCTCTAGCGACCTACTAAAGAACGAGTAGACTCGGCTCTGCTGTGTCAATGAGGTAGTCACGCTTGCCTAACAGAAAGCGGTGTATCGTCCCACACAAATTAGATAACATGCTTCCAATATTGGATTCAGTGCGACCACCGCTAACGAACAAGAAGCACAAAAAATCATTTTTTCATTGGATCTTTTTATCACTTATTCTCTTCCCTCCTTTTCCAAACGATTCCCTTCTACTTTGCTGAAATCCGGCTGCAAGCAGAAGACGGCTTTACTTCTCCTACTATCACCTGGGAGACGATGGAATGTATAACCTCACCTATAGCTCTATAATATGGTCATTACAGGCTTTCTTCACTGAAAGCACACTGCAGCAACTTTAATGGGGATCCCTTCGCCATGAACTCCGAACACTGAGTTCATATTCGGCTACGCTTTCACTTTTTCAAAACAGCCAAATCCGCTTCATTGTTTACTTCTAACAGCGGCTTGCGCACATCCAGCTGAATGAATTCCCTTTACGCCACGCCTCAGCTCTTCTTTGATGGATAACTAAAAATCAACTCACAAAACAGAAACATTTCCTGAGATGAGGGCTTCCTGACTCTTCGTTATAAATGCGAAAATTAAATAAATAAATAAATAAAAATTATATACAACAACATAACGCACCGAAAGGAATAGAGAGAGCACAAAACAACGAGAGCGCCTCCAACACCTGACGACATATAAAACGCACGTCAATTGCCTCCAACGAAAGAACTGAACGTTCCACACAGTATTTCACGAAGAACTCATCACGCCAATTGCTCTTAATATCCAACAAATTCATTAAATAATCCTGCTGTTTGCGAGTATTAATAGGTCATTACCATATTCCCTGAAATGCTAGCCTCCCCCTCTTATGCAATCCTTATACTACCCTCTCCATTTTCCCAAATATGCAAGCCAAATTGTCGAAACCAATATTCGAACGAATAATATATTATCTAAGAAATTCTAAAAACCGGAAGCGACTATTAAAAATTTTATAGGCGTAAAATGACATAGATATTGCCAGAACGGAACAGTTCCATATATGCTAAACGATGCAAGATTCCAGCTGCTTACTCACATGTATTATAGTTTAAACACCCACAGCAGTCAATAACTTCTTAACTTTTTCAATGAGAACCCGCCTATTATCTTAGAAATAAATACCTTATATAGGTGATCTCGAAGAGTTCCATTGTTGAAAGCTGGCCTTACAGCGATAATACCCTTCTCATCGGCCCAACTTGCAACACATTCGCTCACATAAGGATATTCGAGACTTCTAATGAAATCCAATGCTTCGTTGATACCCTCAACACTTCCACATCGATCAGGTCCATAACGAATAGCAGAGAGTGTGAGACAATTCCGACCACATTTCAGCTCGTAGAGAGCTTTACCTGCACGCCAACCACAATTCACCTGCTTCTCACCTAATGCCCATTGAGATTTGCCTCGAACACTTAATAAAATCCATTCATCGAACGCTGCAATTGACATTCACTGAATAAAATGCATTCTCCAATGATCCGTATAACAACTGATAACTTCTGTTGAGCCAATTCCTATTTCAGCCTTTAATATTAAAGACTATAATTCTTCCATTAAAAAATGTACTAGACAATTCCAAGAAAGTGTTGGAGTGGTTACATTAGATAATGCTAAAATACTTCAATGAAAAGATCCCCCCCCCCCCCCCCACTCCCATCGAATACCTTTTTTATCTAAGCTTTTGAGCGATTCACGGATCTACAGGCTCTTCGAGGATTATGTGGCACTTCCCAACACCATGGAAAATTGTTGACTACATGGCAAATTGCAAAATTGTTGACTACATGGCAAATTGCAAAATTGTTGACTACATGGCAAATTGCAAAATTGTTGACTACATGGCAAATTGCAAAATTGATGCTTTTAAGATAAGTAATATTTCAATCAAAGAACGCAGTAACATCAGTTGAAATTCATAAAACTTTAACATTGAGAGAGAGAAAAAAAGTACCTATCGAAGTTCCTGGCAAAATACCAAAAAATGCAACAACCACCGGGCTCGAATAAAACAACGAATGTGAGCATATCACATCGAGAAATTTCTGTAAATGTGTGAAATACTTTGGAAATAAATTTTAACGATAAAGTAATCGACGCATCTGAGCAACAATTTCAATGAAATAATTATCAAAGATAATTAAGCAATCGCCATATCGAATATCAAAGATTTTTCGATAAGAAGTTTGACGTCTTCAATGCATCTATGAACAACGAGAGTAAATTATGGACGTTGATGAATTGTAATAAATGAAACCCAACAGAATATTTTCATTTATTATAACCAATTAGAACGTAAAAATAAACTCGGAAATTATCCCCTAAAAATGTCGCTCATTTTTTTAAGAAATGAATAGAATATAATTAAATTATAGACATGCAAAATTTATTCCCGTACACAGGTATGAGGTTAATAATTGCGCACAAGCAGGTAATTGCAGCATAAAGCATCACTTGACGGACCGCACGCTTTTCAATCGTAAAACTCACGCCTGTGTATGACCACCTTGTCACCTTGGTACAATCATCTGGGTGGGATAATTTTAGCGGTCAGCTTTCATGATCAAGAGTTTTGCTCTGTCATTCACCGTTTAAAAAACGCTTGAGAAACCTCTGTGCAAACTGTGGAAAAACTTTCACATGACTAGACACCCAAAATTTAACGCCGATTCGTTCAAAACTCCTCGCCGGCAAACGATATGAACCAAAATGTTTTGTATGACAATTAAATGCACTAACAATTTAGCAGCTAATAACGCCTCACAGTTAACAACAACCATATACATATGATGGCTGATATGGCGATTTATCAAATGCATTTTGCAATTGCAGAATATCACCGTTTCAAATGAAGCATCACCTATTGATCGGCTAATTAAAGCATTACCTGTAATGCGTCCTTTCGTTGAGCGATGAATTGCTCCTTTGTGTTACCGATTACCTTCTTTGGTGGAAGACCTAATTCGATGCCGAATTTTTCCAAGCGCTTGCTCACTTCACTATAAATTTTTGCTAGTCTCTCATAAACGTTAGGATGACAAGTGAATGTAACAAATTACAGGCAAGCCTAAATACCACTAAAGTACCTGTATACCCTGTAAGGCGCTCATTCAATGTTAGGCGCTCATTCCTATCTATTAATAACAAACCTGACTAGGGACTGTCATCGCAATACCTTTCTCATAAATACACGTTACTTGCAATTTACAAGTTTTCCGAGAACGCCAATGTGTCGAGTGTTTTACCCTACAACTCGTCAAAACCCGCATGAAACGCCTCCTCCGCTCCAGCATAAGCAACCTTTATTTACCCTAATCCCTCAGGACCACACTTCAAAACAGTATATGTGCTTGAAAACGGAGATGACCAAAACTCAAATCAATGAATGCCACCTGATACTCAAGTAGAACATATTCTTTAAAAAAATGATATTTTCTTACTCCATTGCCCAAAAAATGATCTACGTGCAGATAATGATGATATAAACGGCCGCCCTGAATATGAGCATCAAAGGAGACTAATGAAATGCCGGAGCCACGATCCCTCCATCAGTGACAAATGGATACTTGCTATATGCTATAGCATATCGTGCCTGGTTTAGACGTGATAACGGAAAATCTTTGGCTCAATGAAACGGTTAAATTTGATTAAATTTAAATTAAACTTAAGTTTCCCTTCCAGGAGGATGAATATTAAAAAATGAGATGGTAAATTTTATACCTGAATTGTGTATAACGCCGTTGAATAGTCCATTTTTTTGTATTCCCAAGCAACCTTTCCACCTCAAGAATGTATTCCTAAAACACAGTATATGAATATTTTCATCATATAGAGCTAAAAAAAACTTCCTTTATGGGAATGAGAACAAAAGCAACAATAATTTAAAACGTGATGAAAAACAAACAATGCGAATCGTCATATCCTCCTCCTCGCCTGGCAAATATGGAAGGAAGCACAATCTACAAGGAAATTTTTATTGGTAGTTATAGTCGGTGGAAAGGAAATAAGATAAGGCATGATTCAAATTTTCCTGCCAAAAAAAAATGCAATTTCCTGGGGATTTGAAAGACAAACTAAAAGTTGTCGAAATCAAAAACTTCAGTGAAAGAGATTATTGTATAAATGACGATCGCAAAAATTGCAAAAAAAAAGAGCGAAAAATTGGAGAGGTGCGGAATTCCCCGCAAACGCCTTCAGACACTCCACCTTTCAGAACAACAATGATATCTGATATCATTTCACATAAAAATTGATTGAATGGACAATCGTTTTATCAATGAAACACTTACTATTGATATCTTCAAGATAATAAGATCGCTTATCAAAGATCAACGTCGTGATTATCGATCCTACTTTTAACCACTGATAATCAAATGAGATCTAACTTATAGCACAAAGAAATGGACAATTTCATGACAGCTTAGCTCTCCTAGACGTCACAGTGAGCGAATATTAAAGTAAAATAAAGTGGACAAACCACATGACTGTCAACTCGTTTCCAACCGGCAATTCTACATCGTAACGGATGTGTGATGTCGATCGTCTCACACGACCACATCGTTCATCACCGATCACCCATTCAATCTCTCACTCTGAAACTGTTGCTGAGTGCATTTTTAATCGCACTAACCAGATGGCTGTCAATAAAATCTATCAATGCCATCCTATTTCTCTCATAAACAGTTGCAACGTTAAGAAGAAGTTATAGCATTGATGGCGCATATCTATGAGCGCTAAATTTACAGCGAATATTTCTGACAAAGATTATGAATATAGATTGTGTTTGAATTTGCATTTTTATAACTGTCGGGAAAAATTTCAAGGATGCAATGAAAATGTGAGTTTTTTTTTGGAGGGCAAAAATATGACTTTATTTCATTGAATGGTAAATTCTAAGCAATGAAATTACCCGCCTCCTAAGAGTAATTCTATAACAGCAAAACGACACAAATTTAATACTTTTAGATAAGACTCTTTTTCTATTTGTTGCCTTCAATGAAATAAATGAGAATAGCGTTATAGCAAGCTAACAGTGAAACATTGACGAGGAAATCGGTTCTCAACTACTAAATTCATATTTATTACAAAAATCAGAGGAACTTGAGTTCTAATTAAACAACGTGGATTCTGATAATAAGAGTAAATAATTTCCAATTCTAATAATTCTAGCAATAATAATTACGTTACGCTTCAAATGATAGCAGTAAAATTTTCGTAGTAATTACTGATTTTCCGAAATTTTGTAATATTTTTATTAAAAGAGAATTTTAAACGCCACTCATCTGGAAGACGAATTTACCCAACTATTCATGCTCGGTAATACTTTAAAAAGCATTTTAGGTTTTCATACAGACATATAGGCATTTGGATATTTGCTAAAGCTGGAATCATCAGTTTTTTCAGCCCCATCCCCTCCCCTCCTCCCCGTCCATCTTGGATCCTATCGAGAATCGATATCATTCTTCTACCAAATTAGCGGTACTTTTCGTTGTACAATTATTGTGGTAATATTGTGCCTCGACATGAAAATATCAGTGCTCTTTAATGTAAGGATTTTGTCTAAAAATATATGGTATCCAAAAACGTGAGAAAAAAGGTCCCGCAAACAGAAAAGACCTACCATTACATTATTCAATTATTCTGCGGATAAATAGAAACGAGAATATGAGTTGATTTCCTCTTGACGCAAAGCCTTATTCCCAACACATAAGTATCCAAAAAAACCATTTCCTCATCTTGAAATATTTTATGCAAAGATTCGAATCCATTTCCCTCTTATATTCCTTCCAAAATTGACCGAAAAAAAAAACGTCAACAACGAATAATCGATCATGAAAATATTTACAATCGACGATTCCACTGAACGTCTTTCTATCACTGATACCTGATCGATCGATCGATCGATAGATAGAAATAAATAATTTATCACAGTTAGTAAAATCGATTAATAAATACAAAAAAAAGAGAAAAATATGACACCAATAGAGCATTTATACAATTGTCCAATTGAGAAGAAGATATAAAAATATTAAATAAATGTAGCAATTGCACTTATAACATAAAACTTCTCTAATCATTGAATAAATTTCAAAGAAATAAATCATTTTTTAAAGGATATTCGAAATCAAACTTGGTCATTTTATTGTTGATTAGATGATGGTTGGGGTGATAGAGAGAGATGGACGGGATGGCAAATCCGTGAAATCCCCTCTTCCATATCTTGCTACTTGTGGATCGAAATACTAAACACGACAAATATTCCGAGGTTTTTATCCCTCTCAGTCTCTCCCCCTTCACCCAATCGTTCTTGAACTACCTTCTTGGTTGAGTGCATAAAACATGCGAGACCGCCAATTTAAGTGCTGCAAATGCAATTGCTGTAAAAAAAATGTTTTAAAAAGCCACTAAATAAAAATAAATCTTATCGTAAATAAAGAACTGAGGTCATTTTCAGCACACATCATATCTTATCATTGCAACTTTCCTTTCCTTTTCCGTCATGTCTTTACATGTATATCAAATCAAAGCCAAATCTCACATTGTTCTTTCATCGTTAAAAATTTATTACATTTGCTATAGCCGCCTCTTCCTCGTATTACATTTCTTTTCCTTTAACGATCTATCTTTTCCAAAATTTTCCTCATCCTCCTTGAAAACATTTCAAAAACGAACAAATTGTAACGTAAAGAGGTAACCCCAACAAGTAAAACAAAGCACTACAAATAAAAAAAAACAAATGATTCATATCACAGACATTGAAAAAATTTTATCGAGAGGATCGAAATATACTTCTACGAAAGAAATGACTCCATTGAAAGGTTTTCTTTTAAACCCAATTAAGCTTTTCAAACGGAAACAATAGAGCACTTCAATGAATCCGCATCTATTCGAAAATTTCTTCCAATAGCAGTAAATTCCAACTAATCGATATTACATGAAAATGTACAGACATCGACAGAATTGTCAAGAGCATTACCAACCTACCCAAAATGATAGGGGAATTCGATTATGCCAAAATGTCCATAAAAAACGTTTAACGTTTAAATCGAACTCATCAATTCTACCATCTATTGCCTCTTTCATCGGTTACTCTTAACCGGATGTTGACATCACTTTCTAAGATATATTTCAAGAAATAGCAATGAATTAACCATTGTGCAGTTCTGCGACTAAACAGCATATTCATCATATTCATTACCATCACCAATAACTATCAACTCCAACGGGTCTAATTACTAAAAAATGACGTCACTTTCATAAATAAATCAATAAATGATTTCGTCATGGAACAAACATTCTAGTGATAGAAATACCGGAAATAAAAGTGATAAAAAGCTCAAAGCCAAATACGACAAATAAACGCATAAATTATCTCACCTTATATTAAAAAAATTATAAGGCATATCTTATCGTAGGAAACGTCGCCTCAGTACAATTAAATGATGTTGTCTCAATATATTCAATGAGTGCATTGAGTATAGTTTAACGTAAAATTTCATTATTTTACTCGTTAAGTATAGAAAAAAAATTTCCTTAAGTCGATTAAAAAAATTTGCTGATATTTCGTTAAATCGGCGAAAAAATTTCCCTAAAATTCCGCTAAATTTGGTGAAAAAAATTTCACTAAAAACTAAATCATTAAATAGTTAGTATTTTTTGTGCCAACTGAATTGACACATCAAATACGTATCAGCTCCAGATGGTACATCATTTTTCATCACAATAATGTCACCACTAATAGTAATAAATGAATAGAATTAATGAAACAAATTGCTCAGCATACTGATAACATAGCATATCGTTGCATTCATAAAAATACGGCGCTTTCTTTCTTCTTTTCAACGACAACATAAATAAATCCTTTAGTAGAACTGAATAAATTAAAAACTGAATAAAAAATTAAAATCACTTATCGAGGGTTTTAATTAAGATTAAGCTCCTATTATAAACTCTTCTCAAAGTAGCTTAATTTCCCTTCCCGCGCAGTGCTTGCAGCATGAAACAGTAATATTGGAGGTGACTGGAGGTGCCTTAACAACCTTTTCATCACAAGGTGTCCTTTCACATAGCGATGACATATCAGTCGACAACGCTTTTTGTACCTTAGCTAAAACCTCCTTCCCAATCTCAATCCTTGTTTCCGGAACAGCGTTTCTAGTCCCCGGAATAGACTCTTGCCAAAAGGAAGACGATCTTGGCATCCGGATGGCGTCGTATAGATCATTAAGCGCACTGTGATGTTCTTTGAGAAGCGCAAAGAGTCGTTCACGCTGTGAAAGCAACTCATCGGCTCGTATACTCATCGCAAGAAATTTGCATCGCCAAACATCCGATGAAATAGCGAGATTCTCAGCCCGATCGTGATCGAAATTCAACTGCAAACGATACCTTCTAAAATCACATAAAAATTTAATAATCATCTAATTTAAAAATAATATAATATTCCAAGCCAATCAATTAACCTATATAAATTCGAGAAACAAATTGTTTGTCGCACTTTGCATCAACAAAATGAACATAAAAACACTCAATTTATGCTCGCAAACTTAAACCCCTCTTTTCCCATATTTATATAATGTCCATATCGGATTGAAGCATCCATCGATATCCAACCCCCCCCCCCTCCGTCCTCCTCACTTCCACACCTTCGCTCCTCGCTTTATCACTCCCTTCTATATCGCACCTTCCTCAAAAATCCTGTAGCAACATTTACAGAATAATTTTTAAACGAGTTCAGATGCCAATGAACGCTGGGCATTTAGCATTTTGAAAGAGACATGCCCAAATAATTCCAAAACTTTTTATATAAGAGGGCAAAAAGGGACACATTATGAAAACAGATAATAGAGTTTATGGGTCCCTTTCTGTTACGACAACATTCATGTCCTCTTATTTCTCTACGATATATACGATTAATCCAACACTCCTAAATGCCACCTCCTGAAAGGCTCCACGAAGAGTTCCAATGAAGAGAGGAAGATTAAACGAGTACCTGTGCTGCGAATGAGTTCATTGTGGAAGCGAGGCGCACCTTGTCCTCACTCAATGATTTCACGTGCCACATGAGATCATCACCCATTGAAGCTACCAGTAAACGTTTCAATTCGGCGCTTACTTGTTTCTCAGTCTGCAAATATACCTTCTGCTGTTATCTAGCATAACCTACAATCTTCTGCGTACTTTCCAACATCTATAAAGCTCCAGCTCTACGCCACCAAGTCTTTTAGACGGAAAAGTAGACGAAGGATTTATACGATCAAAAAAGTGAGCAGGAGTTTATGCTAAACGGATAATCTCATATAGGTAGTAAAGATGGGTGCTAAAATTGTTGCAAATGCTCGTGCTCTCATAGCTGCAAATTTACTAACTTCGTCCACTACAACAAATAGACTTCGTTCACTGTTAAACAACCTTTTCGAATTTCACTTCTAACTGAATATGCAAATCTGGCAAATCCTCAAAAACTCAGACATTGCTCTCATCCCATCAACTGAATCCCCCCTCCCCTCCCCATTTCTTTAAAAAAACCATCCTAAACAGCTAACTTCTGCTCCATCCCTTCAAGATTCCAAGCAGCTCGATCGCCCCAAGGTGATTAATAGTGGCCATGACCGCACTCAAAAAATACCACTTCAAAATGCTCCTCGCAAGCGCCTCTGAGATATTGAATCGTAGGCACTAAGCTGAGAAAACCTTAAACTATATTTGTGGAAACTAACCTCGAGTTCTGCTTTCACTCGCCTCAACTCTTCGTCGCAACTTGTTGGCGATACTTGCACAGGCGGGTTGATGCCGTTTTGCGAACTATCTTTCCTATTTGCGCTCGCTTGCGACATCGACATCCCGATCCGCTCACAACGAACACCGACATCCTCAGTTCCACCTTTAAATCTCAACACCGATAAAAGCGAAGAACGCTTTCGAGAGCGAGAAATCTCCAATGGAAAATTAGAAGCCAAACAATGCATTCAGATGATCGACTCGGTATACTTTTATACACCCTCTATACCTTTGACACTCTCAGATTTAACTTGTCGCTTAGCACGAAATGGCCGAAAAACAATCTCTCCTTAGAGCAAAGCTAGAAAAAACTATTTCTAAGTCAAAGCTTGCTTACACATGAATGAATAGTTTCGCTCGAACTATGCCAGCTGAGGTAGAAATGACCAAATATTTATATAAATTCCAATGCACACATATCAACTAGCTTCTAATGAAATAGTGGCCTCTTGAAATTGACCATCAACTGGGCCGAGATAACATACGCTATAGAAACGGGAAAAGAGCAACGAAACTAACTCGATGTAGCGATATGTGATGTTCCGTTGACCAATGGGTACATGGATGCATCAGTAGAGCCATGCGACGATGACAACTGATAGGGGATTAACTGAGGCAAAACAGTCGGTGCGGATCCTTTAACATTCGCTGATGTCGCCGCCTTCAATCAAGATATTTTTTCTTTCTAATACAACATCTTCCAGGTTTTTTAAAGCCTGACTTTAAAGTTGTTAACTGAAATTAGAGCTGTGGCAACCTCCTTACGGAATAATATTATGTAGCCTGGATCTATTATATTTCAACTGTACATTCCTTGACTGCAAAGAATCTCTACATTCCCTTTCACTACAACAACGCATTTCCCCGATCGGTCAATTCTAAAAATTTCATTACTTTTCATGCTTCCATCGATCCATTCGACCGATACTTAATTGTTAGATCAAATACATCGATGCAATGCCTGCACTAAAGGCAGTAAACATCCTTGGTACTGTCTTATATGAATAGGCAGGACGTTATGAGCAAGCACCAAAGGACAGCTCTATAACCCAAATAATAAGAAACCCGCTTCAAGCATCATCGCCAACATTTGCACAATTCCAGTCACGAACCGATACGAAGTTTCATATATACTGTAAAGTTCACTTCACCTCATAAAACCCGTCGTTGCTTTGCGTCAAATTTGTGCGCTTAATTCATCCACTCAGTTTATAAAATAGTTAGAAGCAACAGCTCAAAATATACAAAGTCGTTAGATTTTTCTAAGATCCTTTCATATTTTTGAAAATTACTTTACAATTAAGAACTAGGATTACTTATCGATGACCGAAGAAGAACCCGAAAACTTATTACGATGTGGATGTGACATTCATCAATTATTTATCAAATATTAGACTTCAGGGTGTTTCTGATATAGCAAATATTCGTAAAACCTTTTATCTGCTTCGCAAAAAAAAACTTTGAAGTTGTTGAATCATCTCCTCAAGTACGTCAACCTTACAAGTGACATGGGTTTAATTAAATTTACCCGGAATTCACTCCTCAGTTTATTGGTACCCCTTTCTGAAACACCCCGATTATCCTGAATTTATTCCTGAATACTTTGGTACTTCTCCTTCAGAATCATTAGAAGCAATGGTCTTCCATTTTTTTAAAGATCTAACTAACACTGACGTTTAAAAAAAAATTAAACGGATGTGCATTCATGAGTTCATCAAGGATAAATTAGGCAACGGGTGACATACTTTATATGGCTCCCAAAGTACAAGTTTCGACGACGATCCTTTCTTCTTCATTTGTTCTGCGCTCCTTTCATCCGATGTCCGCATATCGAAACTTTTATGCCTTAAGCAATTTAATTCAATAAACGTTTCAGCATGTTTTCAAAGAACGCAACATCATGACAAGGATCGCAACGTTAACAAACGCTCCTCTCATCCCCTCCCTATAGGATTGGAAATGATATCGTCGTTCTTCACGACAGCCCCCTTCTTCTTTCGAATATCTTTTTCTACCACTGAGAAATTAAACAAAAAAACTAATAAACCTTTTTACAAGATGGTTGCAATTAGAATGATTTTCATTACACTCTACTATAAAATTAAACAACGACAGCACTAAAAAAAATTTTTTTCCACTTATCTAACATCTCATATAAAGAAAACGTTCAGTTCATATAAGTATAAGACTATCACAAAGAGGTAACTAAACAAACGAAGAGAAAAAACACGGAAGTCCATCCAATGACCATCACTTCACTATATACCGGGAGAAAGAAATCGAAAAGCGCAGCAACAAACCCCAATATACCATCACTAGAATATAAGCAATAGGGACATTCAAAAATGATATTTGCAACAACGCGGAGATATCAAAACCGTTTAAAAATCTCAACGATATTTTGATGAAGAATATTCCACGTGCACAATTCACGGTGATGGAAGTTACTTAAAGCAATATTTCAGTCATATTTCTCCTAACTAACTGACAGCCATATCCAAGACGTTTATGTTAAAGAACATTGCCAGCCGGCTGTTAATAAAACTGGTTTTAATTCGATACAGAGGATCAACTCAACGACTTTCCCTAATGATTGCAAGCTGAAGACTTTCCTTACAGAAATAAAAAATCCTCTAATAACGAAAGAAAAATCCAGGCAAAACCATTAAAACCATTTCCTTCCCTCTCAAAAAAATGAATTCACTTCAAAATTTTTCAATCTCCAATAATCCGTCACGTTTCAGAGCAATTTTTCCATTCTGTACGATCCATCCAGCTGAGTCAATCAGAAAGACCCCAGCATTCATTGCGATACAAGCGTGCACTCAGGTGACAAGGCTGAATCGGTTCATTCAGCACAACAATTTTGCAGTCGCACTTAAAATATCGACAACTTCATATTCCACCCGTACATCATTCCCATCTACCCTGAAATTATCCCCAAATAAACAAAAAAAAGACTAGAAACCACTAGTCGAAACGTTCAATTTCCAATAATACGTTGATCTAAATGACTATCCAATAACCGATAAAGAATATAACAAAGGAAGAAAACCTCTTCCTATTATTTACTTGATCGGTATCTACCTACACCGAATGAAGAGATACGATAGAAGTCGTGATAAACAACGAATTTATGAAATACGTAAGTTTATTGTAATAACGTTTTATTTCTCTATTAAAACGACAACTCTCACATCGCATCATATAAACAGCAATGTGATACTTACATTAGAAAAAAATAGCCACAAAACCATAAGACTATATCTATAAAAAACTCCCCATCCCCAAAGCAACATATAGAGGAGCCACACTCGCTTTTTCTGCTTGGAAACCTCTCCCTCCTCACTTCTGCCCGGCGTCTCATCGTCGCTAACTATCCGTACAACTCTCCAAGTAACCGGTACATAAACAAGCCGCCAACAATTCAAAAAAAAAATGTACCCACCAGAATATTATGCGAAATGTGTCCCCATTTAAGATATGCCACTGCTTGTTGAAGATACCGCATGCAAGTGAGAATGATGGAAGAAACTGCAGAAATTACTGCTAAGCTCGACTTTTTCAGCTACTGCTTCACAGACGTAACCATGATGCTAAAGGTATGTGCCATTATGAAAAGCTAGAAAATTCCACTATAGAACCTCGAACGTACTGTAATCAACGTAAATGAAACTCACTTTCCGGTCTTATCGGATTGCATTGTTCATCTCAGTACAGAAAAATAGACTATATCGAGTTTGAGTAAACAACGAATAAAACAATGCACCACAACAATGAAGTATCAAATTGAATAACGCTTATATGTGCCGCATAACAACGACGATATTTGTATTTTCTATAACAACAAAAAAAATATATGGGAAAATATGAAGATTCAAACGAGTACTAAAAGAGATCCAAAGAATATACTTGTCGATGAACCACCCAATTCGAAAACGAAAGCAATGAAAAACGCACAGACCCGAACAGGCAACGTATGGTTGGGCCGATCATTGCGATACGGTATTGCAAGCACTTACGGACACTCAACTTTCATTCTGCGCCCTCTTGAGCTATTTTGCTGACGGATATATCAACAATTAGACAAGGAGAGGCTCCGAGTATACAATATACGAACGCCAGAACCGAATTTTTATTTCATATGAATATTTCTCAAACTTTCATAAATGTAGCAATTTTGATGAATATTTCCAGCTGAATTTCCCCTTCCCTTTTCTCTCATTCCCGTTCTCAAGAGAAAAATATTGATTTCTCATTTATTGCAAAAAATAGACGGAAAAAAGCAACCCGTTATAATAAACGTGAAAAGTGCATAAAGCTAATGACTTCAACAACATCAGTATTTTCTGAGCAATTTCGACTGATCGCTGGTAGATCGAATCAGAGGTTGCAACACTCGCTGCCAATCATTCAGTGCGAACCTATACAATCGAATCGCCCAATCGTCAGCGTATTGCCCATCCTGCAAAAGAATTTTGAAGGTTTTTTTGAAGTGTTGCTTATCACTTTGCCTGTTAAACATTGCCCAACTAAATATTAAAACCAAACCACCCGTCTGCAATTGTATTCCATTTTGAGAGAACAATTTACTCCTACACTCTCGAAGAAACAGCTCTAGGTCAAACTCGGATACCATTGATAGCATTTAACAAGAAATACCACAGACTTGGCATAACTGTGACAGATCCAATCACAATTTATTCAAGACTCCAAATAAGCCTTTGGCCATAGTATTGGTGATCTATTCATTCAAACTCAGAAGACGGTTTTTAATCTGATAGTAATACAAGACAAGGTTAGTACAGACGTTCGGCAACCTTTCACCTTGAGCTCTCTGACCGACAAGCTTGTGAAAGGCTAGCTACTTACTTCAAAAACATACAGGCATGATCGACTACTCAACATTTTGCAAACAACCCATTTCATTAGAATTATTCCTTCAATTACCTCTAGGGCCTCTTTACATGTACTGTGATCCTGCATAAATACCCTCTAGGTACAATCGATTTGAAGAAGCTGACAGCGCCTATAAGCCTAAGACACAACGGTTCTGGGACTTCTTAAGCGCAAGCCTATCTTCCATCCAAATCGCGGAAAATCAACATAAGAGAATAAAAATGCAATCCTCTTCAACAACTAAAAAGGAACACCAATCTACCTTTGCGATGTGTTCATTACATATCGTTGATAGTTTATGAATCTGCTTCCGGAAGCATCTAAACGACGCGATGTACTCATCCTCTAATGAGCCTGAATGCAATCGTGATAGCAGTAGACGACATACGAACATCATTGAGTTAGATGCACACCATGGCTCTGTGCTCGACTCCGCGATCGCACAACGACGTGTTGTATCCGCATAAATACTGGCCGAATTCGTCTCTTGCTGAACAATAAACCTTACGTTAATCAAAACACATCAACATCCTACCTCTTGGCATATCTTTCTGCTTTCAGCTGAACTCATAGGCTTGTACCGCAGAAACCTCATTCTGGCAATTACAGCAAAGCTCTCTGTACTGGTGACAGCCGTGCTTTATCGTAATAAACCCTTGAAACACCTATCAGCTAATAAGCACCCCTATGTATATCATATGCGTGAGTCACAAGCCACACCGTTTGTATGGCCTACCTGCCTAGGTCACTCACCTTTACGCACATTGCATGCGAAAAAAGGGTGTTGTGATACGTTCATAGACACACTATTCAGCATTACTATTCCCTTTTTTGAATAGCACGTGGTCAAATATCGGTGAATACAACTCCTAATCATTCACTTCCACGACATATTTTCTTGGCTCAAAAACGCAAAGAGGAAAAAACTTCAAATCCGCCCCTCTACATATCAGAACAAATAAATTAACGTGTACTCTAGCAAATAAAGTTTAAGGAAAAGGACGCTCACGTTCTGAGAAGAAAGTGCAGGATGTTCGCTCATTATGCATAGTGCCCGCGACATCAACTCATGGATGTGCACATCCTTTTCAGGAAAAAGACGAGTGCTTGCAGCCGTGTAGATCGCAACACACTCAGAAATCGCTGTCAAAAATTCTTCGCTCACCTATAAATAACACAAACTTTAGCGAAGATAACCCGCCAATACAAGAAGTCAGGAAACCCGACAAAGAAAGTAATCGGTATAGGTGATCGCTTCGCAGAGAAAGTCAAAAAGGAGGAGTGGCCGGGAGGGGGCCTCATTCTTGACATTAGCTAACAGGGCTTGGTGCCCTGCTCTCCTCAAGAATATTTTTAATTTCCTTCTGAAGGCGGAAGTGTCGTAATGGTTGACCGCTGCAATCGCATACCTGCAACAATACGTGATACCGAAGCACGGATGTATGAAAGGAAATATAGGCAGTATTCGTGCAATAAACATGAAAAAGCAAACATAGCATAACTAGGTGCCCTAGCAGAAGTACAAATGTTGCAGACAATTCCACGCTCACCTCTCTCTTAGCCTTAATAAAGGAACCCATAAAGCATCATTTCAACTCGCTGGCACAAAATCAAAATGAGCGAGCGACCGTGTGGGCACCAATCGAATATGAAACTGAATTTGCATGATATTTCTTTTCCGCTGATTGTAAGAAGACAAAAAGACCAACAGACAAACAAACCGACAGGTGCACAACGATAAACGGAAGATGTGGCATCCTGCTATGGCAACGTTTGCTTAATACCCTCATTTGAATAAATGCAAAATAAGAGATATTCGATCGTTAAATGCAAACACCGGTGACCTCCGTACTCTCTTACTGACTAACAAAAAAAAAGCCCACCCGCATAGAATATTGCAAGTCATATTATCTATTGCATACATGCAAAACAACCGAAATATAAATGAAATCATTTCTAACATCAAACAATAATATGAATCTAAAACTCCATATATGAGAATAAACTCAGTCAGGTTTTCATAAACGAACTCCATTAGCATAGAAAAGAGTGCTCTTCGTCGCCTCAAAATAAATCCTCATCTAAACACGATCGCCTATTTATTTCTTATCAATAAATAAATAAAAGACTTAAGTAAATTTACATTAAACGTTTTCATGTCAATAGTTTGCTTCTTCACTGCCTCTTCGCAATCACTGAAATTATCGCAATCCATTCGCCTCAAACACAATTGATCCTCTTCGATGACATTATATGCAAGTGAGTAGTACATCCTGAAATAAATAACCATTATTTGCTCCCTGAAATTATCTCGCAATCCTTCGCCTCAAACACAATTGATCCTCTTCGATGACATTATATGCGAGATGAGAGCAACTTCGAGAATAGTAGTATAGTCATGCCTGAAATAAATTAACCATATTTGCAGATATGTGACAGCATGCATTTATCCCGAAATAACTTTATCTCCTGGCTGTTTCATGTTTTTAAATCCTACCTAATTCTATATCAGCATTTCTATCGCTTGAAAATACTTTACTCGACTTGTTTGGTTTAAGAAAAACACAGAATCATTGTCGAATTACTTTTTGGCTTTAACACTCAGAGAATTTTTCATATACATATGAAATATGACTGACTGAGCAACTTACTGTATTATTTTGGTTAATATCACGTAACCGATTTCAGATGAAATTAGCTAGCCGCTGCTAACTAACATAAATACCACCTAATATTTCGCCGATTCAAAGTTTTATAATATTGTATATCGCAGTCGCGTGGAGCATTATACAAGGTTTGAGTTTATAGTTAGATTTAGATAATGCAACGGCCATACATAACTCGTTGACAAACTGATATCGAAATAAGATAAAAGCAAACAGAATACAAAAAAAAAATTGACTACATTACTCACTCGTGCGCTAAGATGGATCGCGATAAGGGTGCGAGTGGCCAATAATGATTGATTCTCTTCACCAATAAGGAACTCCCTGATCAAGTCCGGCGTTATAGCAAGAGCATAGCACAGTATTGGCACTACCCACTCGGATGAGTTCCGCAGCACGAGTTGTCGCAACACATCACACAACACCGTACCCACATCCATTCCCCTTCCGTCCTAGAAGGATGAAAACCTCATTAAACAACCATCCACCACGTAATAAAACATATGACGTCGTACTACAACTAGAGAAGTAAAGGAAAACAAACAGAACATTCATTAAATATTTCACTTCTTCTTTCATGAGCTTAACAATCACATTATTGTGGATCTAGAATATTATAAAACTCTTCCATTGACAGGATGCGGCAAAGTTTGAAAATTTTGCTCACTTTTTTACCACCACATTTTCTGTTCCACTGAAAAATAGATCCTATGGATTTTATGGATTTTAGTGGCACCCATGCATGCCTAACTTCATCTCTGAAGCGAGCAAAAAATTAAAGCCTACTACAAAATCACCTGCAAAGGCTAAATTTTATATATATATACCATTCAATATATATATATGATATATATATATATATATATATATATATATATATATATATATATATATATATATATATATATATATATATATATATATATATATATATATATATATATATCATTCAACCCCCATACAATTTAAGAGACAAGTTACTGAAACAGAAGAGCTACTGAACTGCCTAATAAAGCAAAGAAAAGAACAAGAAGCGTTTTACCTCAGTGGCAATTCGTCCAGCAATAAGCATACAACGGAAATCACGACCATGTTGACTGATCGAAGCTGCCTCCATCTTTTGTAGCAACGTTGCCAGCCTCCTAAACAAACTGAATAAAAGCAAAAATGGAATTCTCCATTCGAATTCACGTTTGACCAATTGACTCGCGTTTCGCTATTTGAAGACGAATAATTTTTTACCTAAGTTAATTAATTCGTCCGTATCATGTCCTATTCTCCAGATATTATTGTTTGAATTTCCCATTCCATTTTTGAACTAAAATCCTTGTTCCCACAATGGTTGCCTCCAGGACCAGCATATCTCTACTAACGACACCTTTTCAACGATCTAATTTTTTTTTTTTTTTGCAAGAGATGAGTGAGTTAATAATTGCACTAATGACTGATGTCCGCTACGACTGAGAAAGCATCCGGATATCGGGAAACCCAACAGAATAAATCCACGTTGGAACGAGACGGAGCTTAACGTCCATTATCAAAGACAATAAAAAATGAAACAGAAAAAATTCGAACGGCGGGAAAACTAACATGAAAAGCTTCTCGCTGATGTCATTCCATTGCGACTCAGCGCCAATCTGATTGATTAACTCGAAGAGACTGCGTTCCTTCATCGATGCCACTTGCTCCACAACGCCGTGTCGACTAGCTGCCAACATGCTTGGCCACATATTGCCCACTTCCATTGTGTTTATCAACTTAAACATTTTATCTCTTCGTCTTGCGTTACTTCATAACTGAAAATGTTGCTCCAACACGAACACAAAACTCCTAAAGTAAGAAGTAAGATCTACACCATAGAGTAGTGCTGTCACAGAAAAACCACAATATACCTGTATGTACCACAATTCGATATCATCTCCTCTTATCATTTCATGAAAGACATGTCGAAGGCTGTCGAAAACTGACAAAAATGATACGAACCAGAAAAAAACAAAGAGTAAAAGACAATTGAAGGCGCCAGATTTAGGGTTGGCATATCTTTTGTCACCGTTAACTGCGTAGCTGCCAGATCCTATCAAGCTGATTCACCTCCTCCCATTTTTAGAATCCAAAATGGCACCACTCCGCATCCTGTTTCTACCACTCGCTAATCTCTAACGCCTTAGTGCTTTATTCAAAACATGGTAAATAACCGCTGTCTCACATTTATACGCTTAGTGAAATTCCATCTTGCTGCGCTACACTATCTCGCAAGCATGAAGATAGATATATAAGCATAAATACAAGCGCATATGAGTGACCACAACATGAATTGTGCAATTTGTAAGCGTGCATAATCAAAGGCAACGACAACCCAGATAAATGAATAAATATGGTCAGCAATGCTCAACCTGCCTTTAGTCTCAAAAGACCTCAAAATCACCTACCTTGAGTATGCAAGCAACAACGCAATTGGTATCAAGCTCGTTGACAGGTGGCTCACGGAACTTCTTTACAAGAATAGGAAGCGTCGAACGACCGGCTATTGCCTCATCTAACAATGTCATCACCGCAGATTCAGCCAGCTGGGTGACTGACCTGCTCACATTCTGTAATGACAGTTCTTGTATATCGTCATCATCAGACACGCGTTAAAAAAAACTGGGTGCGACTCAATAAACCGCCGTTACAATACCATAGCTGTGCAGCTTTGACCATAAAACACAAACAAGGCGGACACCAATCACATTTCTTCCTTATTTTCTTAACATCATCAACACATCATTTTGTGATATATACACCGCTGAAATATCTTTAAAAATCTTCTGATTAAAATTTCAGTCCTTTCGATAAAAAACTCTCGAATAAATTTACAGCCTATACCAGGTCAGAAGAGCATTTTCTGGTGGAAAATACACCAGCCAAATTAGCTCTAGTTTCAGCAGTCCACAAGATGAAACTACTGGGTAGGAAGGTAAGCTCGGCTCAATTTTGCATAATATCCCCTATAAATGCATCTTTAGCAAAACCATATATTAGGAAGGCAGGAAAGACGAACGCATACCGGCATCTTCGAAGAAGCTGACTTATTCGTAAGAGGCGTCGGCAGAAGTACAGTTCGGCCGATACTCTTACGCGTCACACTCTCTGTACTGCCGCGCCTCGCTATCTTCATTGGTTTCATCTCAGTGCTCTCATGTTCAATTTTCTAAAATAGATCCGATATACTATGTTCGCATCCTCGATCGTGAATTACAATCATAGTGCAGGTGTAGGATGCATATTGCACAGGTGCACAAGTAAACAGTTTGTATACTGTGCACTTATTATTGTAGACCTAACGAAATGGAGACAAATCACAATCGAAGATTTTAATCAAAAATATTTACCTAGATGGTTCCCACTATAAAACAACGTATTTCATCCAAAAATTCCTCAATTATATAAAATCATCATCTTAGAAAATAAACAATAATAAATCACTTAATACCACGATGTCCGTAATGGTCACGACTGCCAAGATGCACGTGTGCTCGAGATATAGTAGATTTGAAATAAAAATACCTTCTGAAATAAACCGAAAAGAAATCGGCAAGAAGTACTCCACGAAATAGGAAATTCCAATTTTATTCAAAATTCCACGGTCTATATTTGGGAGAGAGTCATGAGGAACGTTCAACGATCCAAACAAGAGCTAATCAAACTGCAAAAGAGGGAGATGTACAGGTGAAGTTGGAAGCTTATAAATGAGGCAATGGCGCTTGAATACAGCGTTTAGATCCAATCGACTTCTAAGGTTACAAAAACTTGACGTGAACGTCTACAGAGGAAGCAAGAATGTCAAATTTCAATGGAATGCAATGAGCTTACCTTCCGCTTTTGCATAGCGGCTGTTCGGGACTGCGATACCAATCCTGTCGCATAAGTCGGTAAAAACTTGCGCACTTTCTTGTACATTGCTCCACTGCCTGGTCGAGATGAAAGCTGCAATATTTTACGGTTAGATCACGAATAAGAATGCATTTTATGAGATCCGCGCTGAGAACGATCTACCTCTATAATTTGAACCCATACGTATATTCCGATGATCTGCTGTAGGGGAAGTAATGTTTTATTTTAGATCAAACGTCATCACTATCCTAAGCGATAACCAGTAACTTAGACCTCAATCCTGAAAATATCAGCTATAAATGATTGCAAGAGGCCCACCGGCTGATTACCCGCAATTTACTGGCATTTCACATAAATTCATTCAAAAACATATTCTTCAATGAATATTGTATGAGGAAAATCGTTCAACTTAAAAAACGACATCCCACATGGGAGCATTGCAATTAAAAGCCACGCTGCATCGTACAGTGAATGAATCTCAAATTGCGAAGTGAATAAACAATGCACTCACTGAAACTGTTCGAGGCACACAGCTGACACGTAATGGCGTCTCCTTTTTGGCTGCCATAGTATCTATAAACATAGAACATATGTTACAAATATAACATGAACATATGATAAACACGTGCAAATAAATTAATTTTTGCTCAACAATTAAAACTAGAATTTTTTCTTAGATACTTAGCAGACATAATCTACTGAGACCTATGTAACTTCTGAAGATGAGAAGCATTCAACATTATCAATGAAACTAAAATCCGCTGCACCTATTACCATCCAAAAAAAGAACCAGTTAAACATGAACCACAACAATCCAGATTAAATGACGGGCTTTGTGTAACAACCTTGAAAAAAAAAAAGATAGAAAACCGAATTTCGAATAGTACCGCACAAAGATGCGCCCTCCCCCCCCCCTTCCCGCCCCTCTCCATACAACGGTGAATCTCTTATTTCCTTCAAGGGCGCATCTAAAATAACTCCCCTAATTGCAATAAAAACCCCACTTTTGACGTGTGCAATTCCCATTAAATCAGTGTAAAAACCTTCCAACTGTCCATGTTCTCCAAATTATAAAACTTTCTTTCGGCTGAACCCTTATGTGCCTGCTACAGACAGCTTTCTTTGGAAAAGGTAGATGCACACAGGTAGAACAGACAGAGTGAGAACGGCTACCTTTGTTCTGAACGAATCCGTAGCCGCAGCTTCTCTACGAAACCTGAGACCGTCTTTACATTCTAGAGCTGTAGATGTCACTCTAACGCATACTTCGATGCAAGCTTATGTACCAGTTAAAACGACCATCCAGATGACGCACTGCTAAGCTCATTCTTCCCACAGTTTTGAGCTAGACGTATCATCCGGAAGTAGTCATAACGTCCTTTCCCTAGCGCTTAATTGGGCAAGAGGAACAAACAAGAATACATCAGATTCCATATAAATTATTTTTTCTAGATGAAGTAATACAAAACTCAATAAAGCACTAACAAATAAATAAATATTTGCACATATTCAAAGAGTAAACCTCATTGTAAAAAAGATCCCTCATAATTTGGACCTGGTAGAATAATTTAAATGTTCATGAAAGGTCTCTCCAACCAATATGGGACTGCGAAAACGAACATCGAAACTCAAGGTCGCCAAATGCAAACAGAATATGAAACACTCTTTGCCTGATCTACAATTTGACGGCTGGTGCATTTCCATTCTCTATGTTAGGCCGAATTTACTTTAAACCAACAAAAACAATACATATACTCATAAATAAATCTAAACATGCATGTGACTGTGCATACCTTATATGCATACAGGTGATGAGCAAAAAAGCGCCTAATAGTTAACGCAACGAAGAGTATTCATTTAAAGATGCGGAGGCGTTTAAAAATATAAGCAATTGCCTGATTTAATAGCATCGTGTTTCGATTTACTCTCACTCGTATCGCTGTCCTCAATCCTTAACACGTCACCTTCCTCGTCACCCTCACTGTCGCTAACGACCGGAAGTATTGTCGGAGCTGCAATTGATCTCGAAATTTTATCATCACCTCGCTCATATTAACAGCTAATTTCACAAACCAAATAACCCTTACAAACAAAAAACAATATTTACTTTAAAAATGCTGACTCACAGATTGAAATAGGCGTATCCGATGATGAAAGAGGTCTACGAGGGCAAACTAAGGTTCCACCACGTGAGCTTAAACCATACCTGTTTTTACTGCTAATTTTCACGCCCCATTTCGATTTGCTCATTTATTTGGAGGAAAGGTTAATCCTCGCTTATTTCTTACTCTTTCAAACTAAAACTTTCCCTTCCCGACATCCTATAATATATGGCACGATTTCAACAATCTTAACACTTTATACTATCTTCCAGGCTACCTTCCGATTAGCAAAATGCCTCAGAAGAAAATAACTCAGCAAAACTCGAACAAACCGGCGTCTCTGAAAATTCTTACCAATTTCCTTCGCCGGCATACCACTCACTGCGTCATCATCTACAACAATACGAAGTGCATTCTCCTCATCGCTATCTTCCTCGACTGCTGAAAAATTTACATATGAACACGAATTGAAAATATGCGTAAAAACATAAATGATCAACAAAAAACCCGACGCCAAGCAAATACCACTAATATGACAGTTACTGGTGTTGAATGTTACATTTATGGGTGGATAGGTGATTTGAAGTGGTATACGCAAATTCACCTGAATATTAAATTAGAACCTAGTCGGTTGATTGCTTACTTAGCTGTTAGACAGAAAAGAAAATTTAAGGCGAAAATTATACATATAAATAACGAGCGCGAATTTGAATCAATATGCATCGGTTTTGGGAAATACCACGAATCACAAATATCTTCCGGTTCGATTGTTCACAATGAATTAAAAAACGTAACAATCAATTGAAAACGATTTTCGTACGATCATTCATCGAATTTTGGCCATTTTGGCCAAACGTGACCAATCATTATTTTGGCCAAAATTAAAAACCTAAAGCAAATACACAAATTGACGATTTTATTTGGAGTGCACATGAACAAATATTCGCAAATGGAAGTAGGTAAAAAGCATAACGACACCTCATTACGAATTTTCTTATCTCGAGAATTACCCGAATAATTTTTTCTTCTTTATTCTCTATTTGCCTATATGATTTCTTCCCAAAATAATATTGGCTATCAATTATAATGAGGTCTCCTTTCTTTAATCAGCTCCCCCTCATAAAACACGCTAATTTTCATTAGTTTTTGGTTCGCATGATAGCTTCTAGCATCCATTACGTCGAAACAGATAACTTTTTTTTTCCATTTCCCATCCCCCCCCCCCAAACTCCGCCTCTATCAATTAACCTTCAAAAACTGATAGCACCCCATCATCAGACTGTATCACACTCATATATACTAATAAAATCGAACCAGCCAGCTGCAATCATCAAAATGCTATCACCACTCAGCTGTGAGCAAACTTCCATACTAACTATGCAATTGTGAAAAGAGATCAACGATAGCAATAATGCGTGCATCTATTCAGGTACAAGGCCGTTAGAATGAGCAATACTTGACTATAAAAATAAAATACTTCACTAACAAGTGGTTGTTGTTTTCACGTGTGGTTGCATGGCATCTGTCTTCAGCTCACGCTCATCTATACTTGCATCCGCCGTAGATGAACTCGACTCCGACACTGTGGGAATCTGCGCTTGTGACGTCCGCGCGTTTTCTTGTTCTCCTATCTGGTTGTTTTTATCTTCTTTTGCTTCAGTCTTATCACCTTTTGTGATTTCCGCCTGAAAAAAAGACGACATTTTGGCATATAGCATGTGCCACATAGGCAATCAAAATGGAATATTACAACAAAATAGTTGAGAACTATCCACTAATTAAGACGTGCACTCTAGTCAACATAGAAGAACAACGCTGGTCGCATAATTATTACGTTTAGCAAATGAATCCCAATCACATCCGGCTTCCATAAACCATACAAGACGATCTCCTTTCAAATAAAACAAAAATCCCCACTCAACTCTAATTAAAAACAAACAACGCCAATGAATGTTAGTGGCGAAGGGCGTAAATACGCAGGTAACCCTTTAGAAAAAAACAGCAAGCCGGAAACCGTTATAGAGCGTGAATGTTAACGAAGTAGATTTTTGACTCAGGACGGATAACAATACTGCATTTGACCCTTTATAAAATGCAACACTTTAATCCCACATATCCCAAACAGAGAAAAATAAACATCGGAAAATTTGCATAATATGCAAATGTGAACACTTGATACTTCACTTCCAATTGGAACATTTCGGAGACGAAATGCAATCCTATCGACTCAAAAAACGACAACTGTAACGAAGTGAATTCGATGAGTTTTACTAAGTAATCGACTAAAAACATCGAAAAAAAAAACCAACTAAAACAAAGCGTTCATTTACTCGATTTTTTGCACTTTCTTTTTCATATATTCTTACGAAATAAAAATTGCATAATTCATCACTAATGAAATAGGATAACAACAATATGGGGCTCAAGCAAAGACGAGATAGCCGCTTATTGCCATCTTCCCTCTAAGGGATATTAACACAATTGCAGCCGAAACAAGACAATAGGCACCACAGGCAGACGCACTTGGCACTATCGTATTTCACAGGTAGGTCGGACGTCCTATCGGATCATAACAACATACAGCAAATAAATAATAAGTACTTAGTTTAATTTAGATATATTCATTCAAAATCAACGATAATATCGCCATCAACAACAGCCGATCATGATATCGCTATCAACAACAACTTCCACGCTTAACACATCGCAGTGACAGTGCAAAAAGCAAAGACTTTTTCAGCGTTTTGGCTTATTATGCAAATTTGGAAGCAAATCACCGCATAACACAGATCTGGCAAATGAACGACAGTAAGGGTTGATACTTGGTGAAATTCAGCTATCTGAAGGCACTCTCATAAATGATTTAATCAATTATTGCTTTTTCACAGATGCATAATGATAGATGGGATTATCTGTGATAATAATATGATCAGACCGTTGCTATACCACAAATGCGCACAGGTCTCGAAAATTCTTTACTACTACCTTCTTTGCCTCAAATGCAACTATCAGAGTAAGAGCACCGTCCACCGCAAGGAACGAAGGTAAAATAAAGTGTTGATCGGTTTTTAAAGAGCGCGCAACTGCGATATACTGGCGATATGATCATATCAGAGATAATCATCTCATAGCGGGTACTTTTTTGCATTCTGATTCCATCTTATATGCTAAATGGCAAAGTAATGCAGTGTTTTGTAGGTTAAAAAATTCAAGTCCCTTTCTTGATCTTGGAAGTATTCTCGAAAGCCTATAATCACAAACAATTCTAAACACATCAAGAACACCGGGCACTATCATAAACGTCCCTCAACAGAACCCATTTAAATGGTGCGAGGATCGGCGCATCGTACCATCGTTACCTACTGGGTACTGAGTCGCTACGGTAAACTTTTAAAATCACACCTCAGCATACCATTACTTTATTGCCTACTGTGACTGTATGAAAGATGTTACACTTATATTCTCCATTACTTACTAAAGTCTGATTATCTGAACGCAACTATATTGGCGCCAGTTCTATTCCACATTATCGACCGCTCAAGATTTGTATTTTGCCGTATTCTTTACGCATAGAGATTGGGCGAAATATGGGGAAAAAGAAATCAAATGTCGTTAGAGAATATGACTGAGCTGTGTTGAAAAACGGTATTATATGGTACCTGACGATAACGTGAAAGGTTAAACGCTGGTCGGATATTACCTCTGAGTGGTCGATATACCCCTACTACAAAGCTCGGTACTTCAACGAAAAATAATAGTATGCGTCTGCACGAGGAGGGTGTAATAGCGAATCCATTCTCACCAAAAACAACAAGTGAACCTTACCTAGGAGCAACCGAAAACCTGAATAGGTGGGAGGGAAAGTTAGAAGCACTTTAAATGGTTTATAAGTCTCTCGAAATTGATGATCAACCTAAAGTTGGCAGAGAAGATCAGCCTATGATAGCATCGAAGCTTTAACAGATACCCATTTGAAAAGACCGGAAAGACAGACAAACACAGACAAATGCATAGACATCAAAGATCGCTATAGTACGCATTGCAAACGCGAAAGCGCATAAATGGCAACTCAGCCATCATACTGCCGAAAGAGCGCAGCTAGGTTTTTCCACCGGGATGGAATGGATACTATCTTCTCGCTCACAAATATCGTCGACAAAACTTTCGAAACTATATCGCATTAGCTACCCAGAATCGCGATTTGAAAATGACCAACATATACAAATGCATATTTGCTCCTATCAGTATGCGTTATTGCATATCTGCATATACACCTTCCCGAAGGTATATACGATTATGATGCTCTAATCGTTAAATTATAACATAAACTGCACCTTAAGAAAAGTAAATCGATAAAACATAACGAAGAATGTATAGCATGCACGATCAGCAATGAAAGAAAAACGACACTATTTTGCATTGCTCTAATTGGAAAGCTAAAGCCTATTAGCATGACAGCACTATAGAACAGCGAATAAATTATTGTGCTATTCAAAATTATGCACTTTTTTGATTGCCGAATAAATTGGAAAATGGAGAAAATCAACTAACTAACCGTCATCGATTCCGCCGATGAATGCTCGTCTTCATCAACGTCCAAATTCTTATTTTTATTTCTTATTTGTTTCTTCACCGAGTGAGTCGCTTCTGCCAGATCTTTCTTCTGTTTATCCGACGATCTGCTAGTCAACTTATCCCGCTCATTATTTCTTTTTGTTGTCGATCTCGTAACGCGCGTCATTTTCTCAGTAGCGATCACTGCGTTAACTGGACTTTTCAAGCATTCTCCTTCATTGTGTGACTCAGGAGGCTCTGAAGGCATTACCGTTGAATGACGCAGTTGCTTGATTTCTCTAGGCAATTGTTCTTCAGTTCTTTTACTTACTGTTGACCGTCTCATCGTCCTGAGCGATCTTTTCATGAACGAGTTCAAGTCTGTTGTTATTGCTACATCCGGCTGCGTGGACTGATTCGAAGCAAGAGCTACTTCCAGTCCTTGCGGTTCTGTTGTCTCTTTAACCTCACCCTCAGGTTGAATAGTCTCTTTGGTGTTTTCCAATGTAGACCTCATTAACTTGGGTCTTCCCTTTCCTCTCTGGGAAGGTTTCCCTTTTATTGCGGTAGTTGCCAGTTTCGCTTGTTGCGGGTACGTCTCATCAATCTGCGTTTCAGGAGCCGTTTCAGTGGGTAACTCACAGACTTTAGAAGGTGATTTCACACCTTCCTCTGCTCCTTCACCTCTCTCCTTTATATCCCCTGTGGCAACCCTTATTTCCCTTTCATCGTCTTTCACTGTTTCATTAGCGGACCCTTCAACGGCTGTCTTTGACTGCACAACCGTTGAATCGTGCTCCCTTCCAACTGTTTCCAGTGACTCCTTTGTTTCTGCACAGACCACCTGCAGGTCCGTTGGCTCTTCCGACGTGACAGATGAAGATGCCTCTTTCTCAGGTACTAAATCAACCGTTGGCTGAACATCACAAATAGCCTCTTTCTTTCCAACCAATTTCTCGACTGGATCCAACAATGGTGGTAATTGCCACTGCTTGAAATCATCACTCGATGGTAGTTTCTTCTCGGAGATTCTTGAGTGAGCGTGAGATAAGACATGCGGTAACGCCGATACGCTCCCCGCAGAGCAACTATCCAACTGCTGTCTTTCAGATGCATCTGTTGCTTTCGACTGAGTTCCTTCCATCATCTGATTAGATAAAATAGAATCAGCAAAACGATCTATCGAGCAAGACACCGTTCGCCTCCGGGCACTTTTCCACTCGACACGCTGATCGCTCCCTTCACATGACGTCATTCTTCGAGTTCTTATTGACGGTAATTGGTTATAAGCAGCAGCAACTCGTTCTATCCTTTGGTTGCGCCTGCTCACATTTTTGGTGATCAAATGTTGGTCAGTGGATATAAAGCTGCATTCTCGAGTATTCCACGAAGGTAATTTCCTGTATTCGCAACTGGATACGGTAGTGATCGAAATCGACCGCACTCTTTCCTGCAATTTTATAATGTTTCACAACCCTCCAAATCTTTGTTTCAATTACGAAATCAGAGTTTTTATTGCACTATGAAAATATGATGTAATATTTTTGTGCCTTAAATACTCACACTATCTCCTAACTTCAGTTCACATAGAACAACGTTAACTAATACACCGAAGAGGAGGAATCTCCAGAGGTTATCATGCCCACTGGTCCTGATACACAAGCCGATTTCCGAAAGATATTCTGAAGAATTCGTCTCACCTCCAGTGAGAGAGAAGTACACAAGTAATGATATGACCTTGTACCTACTCAATACAATTTCATCCATGAAAATCAAAAATTCAATATTCCTTAAAACTTCATAAAACTTTTCAGACTCTTTTGTTCTCAAGCATCTCATGCCAGTAATCATAATCCCTCCCTATCCCTCTCCTCATTTGGAAATCTTCCGATGGTCAAGTCGAATGCTTTTACTTTGCTCAAAAATTACTTCCAGCGATTAGATCTCAGACGACCAACTCTATAAAGAGATATCAGTGATGATAACCGGATCGGTGATAGTTCGTGATAAAATCATATCTCTGAGAAATCAATACTAGCACTATATCATAACGCTACCACGAAGATTCTAAATGTTCAGTCGCTTCCCTAAGGGCAAACAATCTGCTACCGAGAAAAGTCATCGCTGTATAGAGAAGACTCCTATGCAAAGCTCGTCACCAGCAATATCACATTACCACGTACCACAGCCGCAACCATACAAACGTTACCGATAAAAAATACTAACAGCATCTTACAACTTGTACAATATTACCTAATACTAAACCTTCCTATTCGATCACCCCTCTCGTTTCGAATCCCAGTTAGCAAATTAGTGATAAACGATATCCGCAGTTGTCAGATGCTTCAACTAAACGCTTAAAACTAGAGCCTCAAGAAATGACACTCCCAACTGAAGTCACAAAATTCGAGAAGGAACGCGAAGGATGAGGAAAAGGGTAACCTACACACCTGTGAATTACTACAGTCATGTGAACGTTACCAACCACTTGATGTTTTTTCACGACCCCAAATCATAAAAACTGCCATATTTATACAGAGATTCGCCTGCAGAACAACCCAAAACAGATCCAACAATCCCATAAATCCATTTTTACTGCTAAAGCAGAACATATATCAGAAAGCAACCCTGCAGTTTCTCAGGTGAGTATCACTACCTTGATGGATTGTCCGCATCCAATATACAAATATCCTACTTTAAAAGACACTGTATGGGAAACAATGGCAAACCTATACAACAATCATTCATACCTTTGCATCTTGATTAGCACTTGACTGCCTAGAATACGAACAAGTTCGACTGCGTGAGGACACCTTTGTCTTTGATCGAGCAGATGCACCCAAACTTGATCCTGAAGGTGCATCATCGATTGAAAGACTTTCGGAAACCATATGCCTCTGAAAATGATCAAAAATAAATACACCATCACCACATTAGAGAACAATATGGAGATGAAATGAGATTAAATAGAATGGGATACATGCAAAAACTAATGCATTACGCTATAAACCCACTTCGAATTTTCACTTTTCCTTTCATTTTCAGGAAAGCTTTGCGACCATTCCGCTCTGACACTCTACAAATCACAATTCTTTCAACAGAAGCTTCTCTGAGTCTCTTCTTATTTTATAGAATCATCTAACCCATTTGTGCTTGCTGCTAAGTACAGAGAATTCACGTCCCTATGATCGACATCTTCATCCTTCAACGGAAGAGGATAAGCACCTGAGGCCAACCGTAAATAAACTTGATTCTTTGAGCACTTGAAATCTAAGTCCATCAAAAAACTATGTGTCTTCGCTCTTCGTAATCTAATTGCTTTTAATAAAAATGAAATGAAGTTACTTGAAATCAAAGTGTCAATGAACATGTCTTCCCGAGAATCTAAGCGAATGACCCAAACGACTTGAAACTCAATGAAGTCGTCGTCTGGACAAAGCAACAAATAACGACAGAAAACGATATTGACAAACTCCGATACAAACCTGACCGAAATTAATGAAATGAAAAATTTACAACTGCAAATGTACAATTTACAACATGGATCTAATTATTGAATACGGTCCTACGACAACTATATTCAAATTACTGTAAAATTTGCTAAATGATTTGTAACAAGAATAAGGAGTCAATATTAATAAATATCACACTGAATTTGCTAAATGATTTGCTAACAAGAATAGGAGTCAAAAAATTCCAATAAATATCCACTTGAACAGATTAAAATGATTCAGCAAGAGAAGAAAGCAAAGATATAAACAACATAACCAGAAGAACGTGGACTACGCCCAAAAAAAACAAGCTTTTGCTTTTCTTTCAAATTTTCAACTCAATATCTTATTGCGACATTGGTGGCCTGTTAAATATACCTCATCAAAACATCCAATTTCATGTCGCACGAGATTTCTCACGAATTACAAACTTATTAACATCGGTGTAATAAGCGTTGACTACGAGACAAGACAGCTAACACCCATAACCACATTTTTTTGGGTTATTTGCTGACAGCGAAATTCTTCGATGTACTACGACTCCTTTTTTGAAAAAATACATCCGCTGGAGACGCAATTCTGTTGCAACTGGATGAACTCTTTCAAATATGCTCATATTTCATAAAGAAGCAATCATTCCAAGGATTATAAACAAGCGTAGCTTTGTTGCTCCCTTAACCGCTATAAAATCATCAAATTGAAGAAAAGTCTCATCGCACTCACTGATGCTGAAGGCACAAGTTTTGGAGATTTCAGTGGCTCATCAGGTGCTGCAGGTTTGCTTGGCACCTCGAGTAGTGGCTCCACATTGGCGAATTGACTCCAGATCGAAAGATGGCTTGTACAACGACATATAAATTCATCAATCTCACCACCTTGCATCTCACATATCTAAATCAAACAAAAAACACTCTACACCTTCAGAGATTTCGCGAAGTCTGAAATGGGAAAAGCGATTGCCATCCGATTCTAATTACCTTTCAAAGGCGAGCCTTACTAAAACAGATTATATCTTAGTAATGAAAAATAATGCAGTTTTATATTGGAACTTATTAATTTCCTTCAGATATTCACCTGGGAGCTTCTCATATTCCAAGTTTAATTTTCTAACAGGTTCTTATAAATGACTGTCAATACAAAATTTCTGAAAGAGAAAAATTCAGCCTAATCAAGGACCCAACATGAGCGCCCGACCTCCTTCCACCCATCGCATGTGCCACTTCAGTGCTCTTCATAAGAACCGCCAAGTCATAGCCGCTTCGTAATAATCGCTTTCGGCATCACAAATAAAAGTTCTTCTTCTTAGCTTCCAGAAAAATTTAACCCGGCCAATTTTCGCATGCATTCAATCAGCATCTCGTTTTCTAGTTTATCGACTTCCTTATCCATCCACCACCACTACCTCTGAAGCGTACTTTTAATTTCTTAACCTAAGAGATGAAAGGAAATTATATAGTTTAGGTGACCCAATGGTCGACCAAACAATCGGTTAGGGATATGTTCATTCATCGCCCACTTCGTGAACGAAATTAAGATTGCCAAACGCGTTGTTTACATCATTCTAAGAGCACTTGTGCTGTTTACAATCAGCACAATTGCCCACGTGTCCACCAAACGAACCCCGAACTTCATTGCTTCATATATTCACTGCCGTAATAAGATATGAGAAGCATAAAAAGAGAAGTCAAAGCAAGCAAACCTCTGCATTCCGGGACGGTTCGTCGCTGCTGCTACCCACATCCTCTTCCACTGAAATAAACACTCTTCAACACTGTACAATAACGCTACTCTCGCACACTCTTTGCTTATCATTCCTCCCTGGCAAATCACAAAAATGCCTTAGGCTACATATCACTACACAACCACTACGGGGAGAGAATAGGGAGACAGAATACAGGAGTAAAAATTTGTAAATATGCATGGATTTCCATCGAATCCGATGTACGACAACATACTGCCGCTTAATAGTGCGAGATAATAACCCATGTGATGTTCCAGTAAATAAAAAAAAAAACGCTTAAGCCAGCTTAAACAAACACTCAACTTTTGCTTCCAAAGCAACTCTACGAAAAACTTCATCGAGAATAAATTCATAAATATCCCATCCAAAAAAAAAAACCCACCAAAGTTTGTGATAAAGCTCAATAATAAACCGCTCATAACAATAAAAAAATGCGAAGAAATCTCCTATTTAAACTTATTACAACAGTTGAGCTCTTTATTTGAGCTTAAAAAAATCAGCCATTTCATTTTATATGAGCGCAAAACACGAACACATGAAAAACTTACATAATTTTAAACTCTCAGCTGCCGCAGTTTTCTTTCGATTTTCCACTTCTTTCTTTTTCTTCTCGATCATCTCGTTCTGAATCATCCAAAGAGGTTTCGACTTCTTCCCGTGAATGCTTCTATAAATAAATATCTCAAACGTTTATAATAAAATGCATTTAACACCGATGTTTACATCAAATATCAATTAAACGTTATTTACTGTTTGCTTCAGTTTAGCACCTCAACAATATCCATCTGAACTTACCGGTACTCATTACTTTTAAACAGTATTCCCGCAATTATTTCGATCCTTTCAAACTAGGTCAATGCTAAACGGATAGTCAAAACTTTCCGCTCTTGGCCTATTTTCAGAGAATTCAGAGCAATTCCAACCAAACAGGACATCCCACAACCTCAATATCTTCTCTAGTTTACGCTTTATTCCTTCTAAGCCATTTAAAAATGAACTCTGTCGCTTTAAACGTCAATTAGCGCTTAACCGTTACCCTCGAAAATGTTATTTCAAATTTCCGAATAGGAAACAATCGCATTTGATTTTCCTCATTCAAATTTCAGTTGTTTTTTTTTTTAATTCAGCGAGTAGGAATAGGAAGAAATATCTTCAACTAATTAACTTTAACGACGAAAGCAAGCTGCACAAGGTCGTTAAATGCTAGTTTGGGCCACGCAACAAAAACTTCTTTTTGATGTTCAATTGTTGAATAACGTTATATTTGATAATAGTAAAGACTGGAAACTTCTAAGTAACCTTATACACATCAGTCCTATCAATCTAAACAAGACATCATAAAGAGAGGGAATTGAAGGTGAAAGGAGAAACAAGATGCACCTGAAGCTTCCCTCATTTAGCTTTGAATCGGTCAACTTAATAAAATCAATGCTCCCTCATTAAAAAGTTTCCATCAGAATCATCCGATAAATCACAATAACAAAAACGCATAAACAGAGCCATTGAGCTCATTTTTGACAATAATATCACGATATTCAAATTATTTTAATCTAACGTAGTGAAATGCAAAACTATGCTTAGTAAATGAAACGGGACAATATTGTATGCAGTCAAATTTGATCGCTAACAGAAAGCACCTAAAAAACATTGCAATATCAGCCTCTTGTGGCAATTTTATACTTAACAAAGAGAGTACGCGAACATTCCTAGACGCTCATAATTTGACAACTCAAACAGCTCCAAGCTGTGCTACATTTATTTCCTGCACGGAAGGTGGGGAGAGGTGGGGAGGGAGAGGGGAGGATATTATTGGCCGATTGCTTACCACCCTCGTTGGCCATCAACATATTGATAAATTTCTCTTCCATTGTTATATGAAGAAAATGGGCCTCTTCAAGTATAGTGGTGGTGTATGGATCGACACTTTAAAACAGAACTCCAAAAAGGAAGAAATTTTCGAACGCGAAAAAATTAAATCAAACGTTGCTATGCTAACTGAGAATATCCTCTCACTTTGCCCACATCAATTCCAACTTAGTATCTCAATCATCTTTGTCCCTATTAAAATCGATTACTCGATTACATCCAAAAACAATTCAAATACTTCGATTCTTACTTGTGCTGAACGTCACTATAGTCGCTTGACGATTCACTATGAGCCAACTTCCGTGCCAAATGCTCTGCTGAAAGAAAACCGATAACAAGAGCGATACTGCATCAACAACGAAGATGCTCTCCATGCTCTCCAGATAAAAACACTCCGAGCATGAAGAAAGAACAGCAACATTTTAATGGAACCTTAAACAAAAATATATGCACTGCAGCTATATCTTGCTGAATGACCAGCCAATCCCAAACTGCCGGATCAGCCAAATCGACGCGACCAATAATGAATCAATAATGCTTCCTTTCCCGATCGCAATTCTACTGACTGACAAGGTCGTGACTAAACAAACAGGATTCACGAATTCTGTGTATATTTACGCTGGTAATATTCAGCTTAAATATCTGAAATCATCCTCTATATCTCCTTTAGGACCACGACCAAGAATGTAAGTACCGCGGATCGCATCACACCTCTACATACTCTATAGGATATACGAAGAAAAACGGTGAAAAATATGGAAAGGAGGGAACAAAAAATGCCGCCAGAGTTAATACGAGTTCGCCCCATCTTCACAACCTTCAGAACCTTTTAACCCTTATTGTTAAAGATTTTTCCGGCCATCCTCCAACCGACTGCTTGCGTGTTCCGCCTTATCACATTTGAAGCTCCCGATATTTGAAGTCAAAAAGCTACATCAATAGAAAGCTTATAAAACATAATATCCAAACAATTAAAATATAATCCTATATTCTAAATGAAAAATAGAGGACAGCAGCCAATGCCAGCGGTATAACAAACCGAAAGCGTTCTCATGTAAGGGAGTATCCATCGTTCGCTTGCCCCGTCTCGATTGGCGTTTACCTTCGTTTCCCGTTGTCTCTGATTGAGTGACATTCCGCCTTCGTTTATCTGCACAAATTCTTTCATTTTTTATTTACAGTCAACATTGATCACCAATGTGTAAATGGTGTCGCCTATTTAATCTTTGCTGATTGCAGACACCAACATACCACAAATATCAACTGCGAACAACTTTATAACCCTTTACCTCGACAGATGAATCAAAAGCGAATGCAGCATCCATGTGACGGAGGATGGTTTTCGGTATAAAACTGTTAAAGAGAGAGAAGTGGACGGATGGAAAGCAAAGGAAGACTGGGACAACGTCCTCGTGGTGCCTAGCGTTGAAAGGCTTTCAATGATTTCGTCAGCTGTGACCACCTCATACCAGAAACAAGTTCATGCTGGCTGATCCAAAGGAATAACCGATTTTAATATCAGCAAATAATGGACAACCTGATTAAATGCAACCTTATGTGCATCAACAAAAATAGATCAATTCAATAACGTTTCACATGCACTCAAATATATCATGCATCAAAGGTGGCTGCAAAGAAAAATGAAGAAACATATAAGTGGCACCTTGAAACGACGTTGAGACTTCAGCGGTGAGGTCATCTCTTTCCTTCTCGGGATTCTTTTCTGCTTGCTTTTCCTTCTCAAGCGCTACTCTTGACTTCTGTTCTACCTCGGCAACCGCTTTTGTTTTCTCTTCCTTCCTATCGACCATGTTTACTCGCACATCTTCCTCATCCTCAAACTGATCTCTCGAGAGAATATTTTCCACACTTTCAGCCAATTCGTCTGAAAAAAAAGGAATTTAAATAAGTTTCTAACTGGCCAAATCTTTCAAAATTTTCTAACTTTTGCCAGCACAGCATCTTTTCAAATGAACGACAAGTGAACTCGTATAGAAATAATCAAATATTCAATGAAAAGATAGCAGTCCACCTGCTTATCATTCAAGTTCTCCTCCTGCTAGACATGTGTACGTATATAGACGTCCTTCGAATGTGACATTATCAAACTTTTCAAACTTTTATTTAAGCAGTGACGGTTTCAACTGCTAAAGCGATCCTCTTAAATAAGAATCTCTCAGAAATTAGCAAAGATTCATTCCTTTTCGCCGCCTGAAAGGGGTAAGAACAATGCAAAATCTTACAAAAAACACAGACAACGTGCATAAGAGGACGCTTGAATAAGACTTCAGAATGGTTCAAGAGATGAAATCTTTGAAACAAAAAAAAACAGACATATGGACAAATAAACAAATAAGTAAACAAAAAAAAACAAACAAAAATAAAAAATCCATTCGACCTGATTTTGCTGAAAGATTATTCGAAAAGTCCGACTTTAAGTACGAGCCGTAACTCGGCGCTATTCGAATTTAAATCAGTAAAAATGACATTACCTAAAGCAGTGTGCATAGCTAAAACATAGCTAAAAATGGAAATGATAGACTAAAACCAACAAAGCAAAAAAATCGAAGTGTAACAAAATCGCCAAACGCTTTATCACCAAATGAATCTTGAATGGTTCGAGCTCCACTCTTAGACCCTTCCCAAAACGCCGCTTACATCAGAATGCATATTCCTACCCAAAATGATTCCGTTCATTAAGCACTAACCTCAACTGCCAGTAAGAGACAGAGCGACGATACCAGTAAGAGGCAGATTATGAATCTAAGTAAACCACCTCCTCCCTCCCCCTCAGAAAAATGAACAAAATTAAAACAACAAACCATCCTCGCTGTCTTCAACAGTTGAGATGCTCACAGTTGCCGGCTTCTTTAAGCGACCTTTGCGCATCAATGCCTCTCTCAAGCCAAAGTTGCTCCTGTAGTATACCACTCGTCGTCCCTGTGATTGGTTCATCAGTGAGTTTGCCTCGGCAATATCAGCTGCAAAATTCTTTTATTTGTTTCCGATTAAATTTCCATGCGATGTGAAAGATCCCACCTCCTTCCCTCCTCCTCTTTGGTCGCTATGATGTCAGCAGGAGGACTTGAAATGTGAATGATTATTCCTTTGGTGTTTAGCGCTCATGGAAATGTTCACTGAATTTTGCATCCTATTCATTGATAAAAGCCTACGCTCCAAACAAGCCAAAAAATAATAATGCACAAAACAATATCAGCCAAACCCGAGACTATCAAAACGAGTCGGACATTATCCTCAACATATCTGCAAAGATTCATTAATTCTTTTGACAACCGCACATGCCAGATCTGCTTACCTCTACAGTCTTCATCGCTCATCCCTCATAACAAAACACAACTAACCTAGCTGACTTAACCTTGATCAATCGGCATGAACACAAATGTTTTTGCGGATCGCTTCATCAAAATTATTTTCCGTAGAGATTAACCACTACCACATTTACATGACACTATCCATAGTATAGACTTGTGAAATACAAAGCAATAATATAAACCAAATGCGATTTTCAAGGTAAAACAACTCAAAACGCTATGTTCCGCTATTTGATTTTTACTTGATAATACAACTTTTATCGCAACTTCCTCAAAAGATATAAAAATACAATCTTGACGCAATTTTTTTTACTTCACCTGAAACTTCTTCGAATTTACATCTTACCGTTCCACTTGCTCACCTTAAAGCAACCTCAAGTCAACATTCTTCTGCAAATCGAAAAATTAAATTGCACACGGCTAAAATTTCCAGTTGCTTGATCTTCGTCTCAAAAGTTCGACCACAAAAATATTATGTATAGCTCGAGCCAACTAGTGCAAGAAACTATCGTTCAATCAGCATCTCATTATATCGGCTGAAAAGAACTGTCCGGTGAAAGAGTTTCTCATCACTATTAGATAATGCGAAAATGCCCCCTCGAAAAAATCAATTCTATCGTATTATACCATTCACTTATTTTTCCCCTCCAAAAAAATTCCACCATATTTTCATTACACAACATAAATTATTGAAGCTTGAGGTGATATTAGTAACCTTGGTTGATTCGGTATTGAATCGGGGCTCTCTCTATAAAACATTTCTGCATAAAATGTTTATTTTTTAATAAAAGTTGACCCTTCTTACCGGAAAGAACTTCTCTCCATTTCGCCACTTTAAATGGAGTATTTGGACAATCCGAATCGATATCTCTCTCTCATTTACATTCATCGTTGATCGGGCTATTAACTTCAATGTGCCGTTTGCTATCACTTCATATTTAAGTGCCGTTTCTAAATTACCTACTGCTATAACAGTCCGCTTGTTTTGACTCACGTGTTTCTTGTTAAGTAATCCTCCAGCACACTAAACAGCAACGCACTACTGCACAAATGACGCTTACTCGACGCATCCTGAAAACTGCATGTATTCCTCTTTCCCGTTCCCCTCTCTCCAAACAGCTGTCCTCGTACAGCTTCTCGGAATCCAACTCTCCTTCCCCCGACCTTCAGCACTTCCATCTTCAATGCCAACCAGCTGTTTATTCAATTCCACTTTCGTCTTGCTTAATAAGAGACCACTCCATACTGTATGGTCTACCTCAACAAGTTGCATGAGGTAAAGCATCTAAACACTACCTAATTCAAACATGAGCTTCAGCACAGAGGGAGTGTGATGCGTGTAGAGCGCTATATTGGCCTCATGAGAGGAACAAGTCTCTTTCAGCCGACTCAACTCAGTCTCCAGCTTCTTCACCTGTATTTCGTATGCCTGAAAAAAAAAACCACCTCGTTTGGTTGCAAATTATATTTTTACAATCCAGAAAAATCCAACAAAGGAAGCTACTTAATCAACAAACAAGGTATATTTCCCAACAGCTGACAGATGGAAAAGATGGGAGTTGATTCTCGGATTTAGAAAGGAAACCTTGGAGCAATGGTGAAAGGTAGGTGTGGCTAGCATCGGCCCAAGAAAAAAAAACGATCCGATGGTCACCGGATTTCGTCCTTACAGTCATTCGAGGACCCGGAAAACTACTCACACGTCGCAATGTTCACGACGCCGAATTGCCTCTCGACTAGTAGAGAACACAGAAGATAACAACACCCAAAAAAAGAGAGAGTATTAAAAATTTTCTTTCAATCAAAACTTCCCGCGTCCCTAAATTCTTAAAACAGCTCTCTCGCTGTAAATTTATCGTCATTACTTCCTGGCTTAGCACCTTCAAAAACTAAACTAGTCGCGTAAAAAATAGAAAATAATACCACAAAAAGCGAAATAACAATAAACTAACCTCTGCATAATCAGCCATCTTCGAGTATTTCCGCACCAATTCTTCACGAGCCTCATGTTCGGCCTTCAGTGCCGCCAACGTTTCTGCGAATCGATCTTGATACTCTGAGGCTTTCTGTACGGCCTCCTGCAACATCTCTTACTCTGCTACAACTGTATACGACACAATTCGTGATTATATTTTCTAAAAACTTCTCGTTTCTTTCTATACTTTCTTGTTCGAGTGCTTTTAGTATTGGGTATTTTGATCGTAGTAATGATTCCCTCCGCTCTCCCACCTCTCCCACAACCTTTCCCCGCCTGTAATTGACTTGCTGATCTCGCCAAACGATCAAGTGTCAAAGCATGCCAAATTACCCAATATTTTAACGGAATCAGATAATATAAATTTTCAACCAAAAATGCCTCTTGATCTCAAGAGAGAGCATAAGTAAGATGGCCTTCCTTCTCAAATTTCTAACATCATTCCCAGAAAATAAAAAAAAAGCGTTTTAAATAATGACCATGTCAATAAAGCAAATGGAGAAGCACATCACATCAGCCGGGAACGATCTGCGCCTCTCGATTCCTTCTTTTTGAGTTACCAGTTTCAAAAGTAACAGGTATGAGAAGAGGTAGTACCTCATCTTCCAAATAACTCGACTTGATCGGTATAAAACGAAAAACCGAATAAAATAAAATAAATGAAATTTCTTAGCCCTTTTGCACAAATTTAATCGTTTCTAGAGTTGACGGATCACCACGAAATACAGCATAAGGGATCTATCTTGGTATGCATTACTCAAAAACTTTCTAACTCTAGTTTCGGTTGTTCTTATTCAAAAGGCACACAGACAGACACATACGCCTATAAGCAAAGAAACGACTTCGCCATAATCAGCTTTTGCGAAGTGGATTTGCAGAAACGTCCTAAGAGCATTAAAAGCAAATATCACACCTACTACCACATAATTCCTTCGCAGCGTTCCAATAAACATCAAACAGACTAAATAAAGCAAATAAAAAAGACCTATAAAACACAATGCGTGGCACTTCTCTAATGAACATAACTGACTGTCAGCCTTATACAGTATCAATATTACAGAGTACTAAACTTTCTATGCATTCAATATTACGACCTACTACCGTATTATGTGAACCGCATCTCAACCAAAAGTTAGGGGCAAACTATAACCCCGGGGGTTATTTCAGTTAACGTGGTACACTGTGGTGAAAAGCATAAAACCTGCCTTCTGTTTGCGAGATGCTTCTAAAATGTCATCTAATTGGCGACGCAAATCCGCGTTTGCAATCTGAAACAAAAACGACTGTGAAAAGTTTCTACACAATCTTCAAAAGATTCACTAGCATAATGAACAGCATATGTGCCACAAAAGCTATAGAACACCCAATCTCGAGCTTCTGCAACATTTCACTTTTATTAAAGAGAGCGGAGAAAGAGCACAAGATGGAGGAAAGGGGTTAGCAAAAGAGAGGAGAGATCGGGGCAATGAAATTCTGCATACAACAACTCACAGCATGCTCATTTCAGTTCAATTGGCCCTTTCATGAATTATATCCACACTAAAATTTTTGTCATTCTCTCCTCTTCAATTCCATTGCCCCAAAATGATATCTTATATGATCAACGCATAAATACAAAAATTTCAAATTCTTCACTCCCCATCAAGGGAAATCATCATATATCAATACCAGCAAGCATATAAGAACATCTCCAGTAACTAAAAATCATGAGCGAATAACTCAAAGAGAGAAATTCACATCGCATTTTGAAATTTTTGAGCAATTCTTGTCATATATCACTTTAAATCCTGACATTTACTCTCTATGTCGCTTCAAAAAAAAAATAAAATAAAATAAAATAAAATAAAATAAAAAAATAAAATTGAATACGGCAGAAAGATTCCCAAGAATAAATAAATATTCTCTCACAATCAAATACGTTTTCAAAAATGAAAACTCGCTATTTTCTGCAATTTTATTAATGAACGACGAAGCGATCGATGGGGAGAACAGCTTGGAAGGGCAACAACTGCCAACTAGCCTCAATTAAATCCTTATTTCTCTTAGATAAGCACCGACCTTCAAATAAATCAACGAGAAAGAAAGGAAAACCTTCATCTGCTCGAAATCCGCTAAAAGCTTATTTCTTTCCGACTCGGTCTTCTTTAGTTGATTTCGGAAATTGTCTATGAGGATACCTTGATCTCGGCTGACCTTCTCCAATTGTTTCCGGTGCTAAAACAACTGCATGCAATATAAATAAATATCGATATAAGCATTCACAAAACCGAAATGAAGTCCACACATATCCAAAGTTTTCAGCAATTTAATGCTTCAACAGCCACTCGAAACACAGAGTACTTCCGCCTCTTAATAGTTTTATAAATATAAAAGCACTTTCAACATCACAGAAAAATTCGATAGATAAATCCGAATTAGCGCATTATTAAAAAAAAAAAAAAGAGGAGAAAAAACAGTGCACTGCCGAAGAGAAATTTTTCAAAAGGTGAGGATCTATCAGCGATGGTGCGACCATTATTCCCTCCGAGTAATAACAAGCAATGAAAATCGTAGGTATTTATCAACAAATTCATTAACAATATGCAAAATTCATGCGTTATTTAATTTTAAAATAAACGTCCTGTTAATTCAACAGCGAAATGACCGCTAATAAAGCCTAATTAAAGAGATTTACCTCACGTGGATAGAAAAATCCGAATAGGACCGTATGCAGCATATCTGTTTGATAGCGGCAATGCTAATTTCAATCATAGACTCTCGAAATTCGGGCAAAATAGTAAGAATACGCCTTCCAATATACAGAAAACAATGCAGTGGGCAATGCAATCACTAACTGCAAGCTATGAAACAAAAGCCATTTAGTATGAAGAGTTGGAACTCGGCAGATCCGGGCCGACTCTTGGCGAATGGACAGGCAGCTAGATGAATTAAGTGAAATTAAGAGCACTAAGCATCAAAAGTAAACCTTATCGTTGTTTTCGAGGATCGTGATTTGGTCTCTCAAAGTACGCAGAGAAACATAGGCCTGTAGAGTGCTTGCCCGCATAGCCCTGCATTGACTGCACCCTTTCTCGATCCCACTCGACGATTCATCGTCATTACGCCCTTCACTCTGTCTTACGCTGTCCTCTGATATCTGCAATTTCATAAGTTAAGCACCTTGTTGGTAATGAACCGAATACATTCAGTCTGCAGATTATTACTCTTGGCGTAGAAATTCAGCACCTCTTACCTCCCTTCCTCCCCGCATCTCCCCATCCCTCCCCCTCCCCCTCAAACTATCTTCCTTTTCAAGACTTTAAGCATCCACTAGATTGGATAAGAGGCCTTGTAGCATGCTTTCCCCCGATTCGACCAATTTATAGCCAAATGGCCCTTACAAGTTCACCTCATGCGCGAAGCAACGTCATACCACATGGCCTGAACAGACGGACTTTTCCTGTTTTCCCTCATGTCTTCCTGCTTTTAGGAGGAAAAGCTCTGCGGAGGAGGATAGTTTCATTTATTCCTGTCGTAATAACAAAAGCGTAATTCTTGAGAGCAAGCTTTTTCCATGAAACTTTGGAAATCAGCATTAATAAAGTGCACAAGAAGGACGTCACATCTACATGCGTGTATGCGAATGTCTGTCCGTCTGTCTGTTAGTCTCTCTGGCAACAGAACACCCCAGAATCCATGTAAGAGTGGCCGATATGATAAGCACTTTAGTATTTCGTTTACTTTATACGCTATGAATAAATGATAAAATAAGCAAGATAAGGTGTTCATATTTAATTTAATTAACGTGTTTATTAACGCAAATAAAAAAGGACTTTAAAAAGATTTAATCGCTACGAATGAAAATCTAATCGTTGCAAAATGCATGCAATTTTTGAATATTTACAAATTTGCAATTTGCAGGATTTGAATATCTTTTCGAATTTAATGGATAAACACGAAAGATAAGGTGAGATCAATCTACGATATGCGTTTTACCTGCAAGTTTTAAAGCATTAACGCTGAGGAAAAACCTGACCTCATTAGGACTCAAGCTTCCCGATGGTTCTGATGCTGCAGACATCTCAGAGAAATTGAAGTGCCCAGCTCAACGAACACGATGACAAACACAACACAACTCGCAGTAACCCAATAGGCCCATTCAACAATGAGTACCACTATTTCCTGAAAAAAAAAGACTTTAGAGAATAAACGATTCGACGGGACGATCAACGACGACGTGGAGCTCCAGAAACTCTGAGTGGAATATGCATGAAAATTTGTGGATCATCGGAGTTACACTAAGATGTGCCACGCCAAACATGCAAATAGAGGTATCAAGTACAACCAATTACGTCATAAGAAAGCAACAACGAACCCTACCGGTGCAATACTATGTCACACTGCTGGCTTCATAGATAAGAACAATAATCGCTACTAGATGGATGCGCAGATTTTCATTTAGTGATAGTTCTATAAAATATAACGTGATGAAAGATGGGCGATATGAAGTAAATGGAGTCTGATCACGACTATGTCAGGAACGGAACAAGTTTTAACTCATGAGCACGAATCGATGGATTAAACCCCATCTGCGCTGGATGAAAGCCCATCACCTTATTGGAAACCATTACCAAGATGCATATCCACATGCATAAAATAATGAACCGGCCGGTTTCGCTAGCGGAAATTAGTGAACTTGACTATAGAGGTTAACGGTGCAATGGAATATATCAAACTTGTTGCTTCAAAAAATAGAAGACACGTCTCCAAAACATTAACGTTGGGTGTAAAAACCTAAGCACCAACCGATCGTCGGTAAACAAAGAAGAAATAGGAGCGCACCTCGACTTACTACTAGGTCGTGTGCAGCGCTATGACCAATTTTTTCAACCAGACCTCATTATGCCGTAATTGTGGGGAACCACGTGGTCTGCGTGAAAGTAATCTAATTACCCAAACACAAGTTGATTGGAAGTCTCCCCTCATTACGTCCGCTTCCCATCCTTTTTCCTCTGCTGATTTAAAATTCTTGTCATAGCTACTCTAGGACATTGCATTAATACCCCAAATATAATTTCGATAAAATTTTGGAACTGGTCCAATTACCCACAGAAAGGTTACAATGAGGAGAAATAAAACAATAAAATTCAAAAATTCTAATCTCATATCATACAGACTTTATACTCCGGCAATTATCACAGTGCTAATATTGTAGAAGGTGTTAGGGGTTTTTTTCCGGTCAATGTTCTTGCCTTTTTCGAAAAAAACCCGTCCTGTGCACACTTCTCACCGGACCGGAAAATAGCTAACCGGGAAGCGGTTACTGTTCCGGTAGTGGTAATCCCCTCAGATATTGAGTACAATAATGGCGTTACTATTTACGGTAACATATTCATCGCTGTTTTCAAGCTTTTCAAGCCAATTTTTAACCCCATTTTTACACAATCGTAGATTTTCTTTGTAAAGTGCCTTGTTACCGACGTCAATTAGTGTCTAAGTACATATGTGTCTGTCTGTCTGTCTATCGGCCTGCCTGTCTGTCCGTCTGTCTATCCTATGGTTTCCACTAAGGAACTGCTAAAGATATCTCCATGAAATCTTATGGCCATAATGTACATCACGGATAACCCCTTATGCTATAATTCACTTCGATCTATCAGCAGTACCTAAGTTGGATTGTTATTTCACTTGGTTGGACTACAAATAACGAGTCTCCTGTGAAAGGTTTATACGAGCGATTGGATTATTAAAAAGTATGTACACACCATTTTAAATATTTTTCATTTGTTGATAGCTTATGAAACTGGTTGATGAGATGAGCAGAACATGGAGGCACATATCGTGCCAACTCTCCTGTCGTGCTTTTCCATTTTTTCGAGTTGCGTACAATCGATCATGTAATAAAGGCTAACTTTCCGGTACCTTTGTGTGCCTCATAAATCCCCCGCCGGTGAGTGGCTGGAAAATGGATGGAAAATGATGAGAATGATATGCTGCGTTAACACGAGTGGCGAAGAGGGAAGAGAGGAGCCGAAACTATCAGACCACATACATACAACGCACATATAACGACCCGAACTCCTTTTCGGGCCACGTGTTTCTTTCGAACACCCTCATAGAAAAACCAACTTTTATTAGTCGACACATTGCTCCACCTGGGCCAACGAGCAGGGCACATGAAGGACCAACACCAGTGAATGAACAACTTCGATGAATGAATGGATGAACGAATGAGTGAATAGAGTGGGCAATAGCATCCTTATATACCCTACTCATAGCATCAAAGCGACATTTATAAGAGCATTTCATAGTACACACTATTCTATTGTCACAATAAAGCTGCTCTATGGTCACAATCAAGCTGCCCTATGTTCACAGTTGAGCTGATCTACGATCATAATCGAGCTGCTCTACGATCATAATCGAACTGCTCTACGATCATAATCGAGCTGCTCTACGATCGTAATCGAGCTGCTCTACGACCATAATCGCTACACATAGACAAGACGATCCCCTTAATTTGAGATCCAATCCACAACGATTCGCCATCTTTATGTCACGCTAGTGAGGGCATATGCGTCATCTACATTCATGCAGAACATATTCCACACAATAATTCTTTTGCAGTAATTTGTGGAGTATTCGTTCACAGCATTGGGCATGCTATGCAAAATGAGAGATCAGTGAAAACTTCAATAAATTTGCATTTTTTTTTGGAAATTCTTTGGAAACATATGCAAATATTTCGGTTTCAGTGTGTTTACTTAAGGGAGCCGAGATGTTAGTTCGCAATATTTGTTCTATGTGTGGCCTGACGTGATGGCGGCGTGGCAAGCTTCTCATCTTGATCCTTCCAAAAATATACCGACGTGTATCATCGTCGAAAGAAAGGTCTGGCCAATTGTGCACCTCAGGAATTAGTGCGGATCCGAATAAGTCGCTCAAACCTGGAATGATCGCTGTTCTCTAGAACGTCAACAAGAGTGTTGAGCACTTTGGCATTCGAAAATCAGAAGCGAACTTTCTATGCTGAACTTGTTTTTATGCACTTTCGCAAATTTGTTTTGCAGAGGTGCAATATGGCGATCTCTTGCAAAGATCCAGCGTATCTGTCTGTCGGTCTATCTGCCTGTTTGCCCGTCTGTCTGTTTGCCTCGTGGTTTGAACTCGGAAATTATCGAAGCTAGAGTTACTAAATTTGGCAGACAGAACATTAGTAGAAAAGGGTAGAAAGTGTAGATTGGACTCATAACCTCATTTCATATTGAACCACGAATTTCGAAAGATATTGTGAGCATTCAAAGGTACTAAAACACCGGCGTGCATTCTGCACGGATAGGATCTCAAAAAAAGAATGTTTTATAGCATGCATACCTGCATGGGTTATCGAATCGTTGAAAATATGATACATTAGTTCGCATATTTTGTTTATAATTCGTGAAAAAAAAAATTAGCCAGGTGAGCGCAATGAAAAGAGATGTCTCCCTCTTGGCGCTTTTGCTTACATCTTCATTTATTTACTTCAAGAAGAGGTGATATTTCCCGTAAAGTGAGAAGGTCGTTTTTTTTTTAAAGCGGACTATAGGGAGAGAAATTCTGCCCGAATGGTTGAAAAACAATCGGAGTTTTCATCGCGTTATCGCAATTCCTCAGTGAACTCATTTGAGAATGGTTATTTGATGCAAAGAAAGTGAATGTAAATATCACAACGTTAAATATCTTATACTGAAAAAGAATTTTTGCCTTTTTTATTTCAGGTGAATTCCATTTTATTGTCAACAATAAAAAATTATTGTCAGCATTGTTAGCCGAAGTTGAAAAATCAAACAAAACATCTTTTAATAATTATCTAATGCGACCATTGGTAGCATTCAAAGAAACAATCATTCGATGTGTTGGTAAAAATCCGTTTTGAGCGATTAATTTATGTATCGTTACAATGAGTAGAAAATTAAGCATTCAATATATTCGGGTAAATATTACCCTTTGGGAATACCTATAGGGCTTATTCTAGCTCTTAGGTATTTCCTGTAGGTATTTTGCTTTGTTTTTCCTTTCATCCGGATATATTGAGTCTTTTAGGAAATGAAACACTCAGTATGTCTCACTAAAAATAACTGAAGGACTTATTAAGCTCTGAATAAGTTTTCAGAGTTCTCTCCTATATCTCCAACCGATTTCAAAAAATCTTTGAAATAGTTTGGCACTGCGATTGTTAAAAGTATTTCTCGAAGAGGTCTTTCCTTAGAGTCGCCTATTGCTCCGTCAAGTTCCTTAATTCTCATTTATGTTTTATAAGAAATTAGATTATTTTCCGCACTTCTAAATTACAATATTCTAAATATAATTTTTTTCCCATACAAACATCGTAACTTGAAGACATCGATCCAACAGACGTCTGCAATATCGGCGTATCGCGTCCTTAAATTTGATGGCACTCGATTTCGTGTCTCCGATCGTCGAATCAGCACTTCATCCGATTATATCAAAAGACTGATTGAACGTGGTTAGTGCCTCCCTTATTGGACGCAATAAATCATCGTTAAGGAGTTATTATAAAATATGCAAAAATGCAGCGTTGGCATATGGATTACTTACGCTCCGTCACACCTAATCTCCAATGAGGTGTCAAACGTTAATTCTATATTTTTCGCCAAAAATGCATAAATGAGAATTTTAATGCCGAAGAAGAGATTTGCAGAGATATTTATGGAACAATTCTAGCAACTAGTTATCGGTTATATTATAGGAAAATGTCCCGTGGTAATAAATCTAGATCATCTCAAAGAGCGACAACCATATTTAACGAGCGATGGAATTGCGAACGCGATAGACTATGCTAATGGTTGTGCTATTATACCGCGAAGTAAGGTATGCAACTAGAAAATTGCCGTTGAAAAAATTCGGCATTTTTTCTTTTTGTAAAATCGTTGCATTCCCGTTAATTTAGTCAGCATTTAATTTATCTGTAGATCGCTTTCCTCTTTGAAGGCAATTCTCTGATATTTGAATTTTGAATTGCTACCATACTCCTCTTTAGACATAGCATTTTTATGCATATGCAAAATAGACATTTTGAATCAATTTGATTTTCTCAAATTTGCAATTAATATTGCATTAATCAATGGTTGGGATATATATTGTTAAATGTTTGAATTTTTTTTTTTTTTTGATAAGCCTCTATCATGCTTATTGAAGAAATAAAAATGCTCTAAATTTGCATAGATAAGTTGCTAGCAAGCTGCTGAGATAATATTACCTAGTGAGGAAATTATTCAAAAAAAAAATCCTTTCTAAGAAATTCTAAAAAATGATTCAATCTATGAATATATCAGATTGTGGAATCGTTAGCAGCGTCAAATGCTTTACAAATGTGGGAAATGCGTTCGGAAATTAGTAGACAAGTTGTTGCGCTTGCTTCAATGCCACAAAGTGCGCCATTTGCGATTGCTATAGCAAATGTTGAAGTGATCACTGCTGATACGAGGAATACCATCTACGAGGTTGGAAATCTTTTTTTTTTCGAAAAATAACTTATTGTCTATTATTTATAAATTATGATTGAGTGACCATATATGAAAAATTTATTCGTAGCTGTTCTATAGCCTCTTTTAATAAATAATGGTCCCATCAAGATAATGTGGAAAATTTTATGGAAGGAAAGATATTGAATTCAAATATATGATTTTGTGATTTCCATTACAATTAATTAGACAATTATAAAATGTCTGGAAGACATGAATGCAATCCACCAAATTGAGCCTTCAATTCTTTCTTTTTTTTTTTTTGATAATATTATCTAATTACCTCAAACATATAGAAGATTTATTTGCAGCTAGCTTCTCAGATTCTCGATGAAGTAATCACTCAGTCAACCTTTCCATCGATCGGTCTTTGTTCACTGAAGGTTTTCGTCAACTTTTTAGTGGGAAAGGTACTTTTGTATCCCAATTTAGTCTCATCTGGAATACCTTCTTTGTTTGGAAATTAGCAAACGCCTAAGGTTACTCCGGATTTCGTTGAGTTCTAGACGTTTCCAACCTGTTCAATCTCAGTGAGTCGATTCAAGAGAAGTTTCCCTATCAAATACCTCAATACACTATATGCCAGGTTTCTTTTCAATTCAAACTAGTTTCAATTCAACAGTTCTAGACGTTTGATTTATGCGCTTAAAAAATTGGCTTTTTTATGGGCTTTTAAATAATCGATTGGAACCTGTTTAGCTAAGAAGTTCCACGATGAGTTCATTTTACGCGCTTCTTAATTTACGCCGCTTTTTTTTCATACTCACCGTTCAAATTTTACATACTTTTATCACTTTTTTTGCCAACTATAAAGAAAAGGAGAGGAGAGGTGGTGGAGAGAGAGAAAAACACTAGTCGCCTGGGAAGTAATAAAACTGACTGACTTTTGCTGGTTTTCGTTGTTCTTACCGATTTATTTCGTCATGCTCATACAAAAAGTGGAATTCCTTCATTCAGATTATGGATGGCTTCTAAGATTTCCCACTATCCATCGAATCAATCATGACGTTAGATGATTGCCAACGAAGCAAAATTAACGAAAAATTGCAAAAATATTCAAATATGAGTGCAACCCAACCGTTCAAACAAATATGATGATTGCAATAATGCGAAGAGGATAGAGATCATTTTCACTGCTGCTCACAATTGATAGTGTTTTTTTTTTTTTTGCAATAGAAAATAAAATATTTAGAAAACTTAAAATGAAAGCCCACAAAAAAAGAAGACGACAAATTGCTTCTTAAAAGTGCGCTAAGATTTCTTCCGGAAAGACAATGAGAATTTACCTGGAAGCACCTGGATAATTCTTGCATGCAATATGCAAATATATTTGGCATCGAAACGATTCTAAACGACACTGAAATATTTTTGAAAATTTTTGTTTCACATTGAAATATAATTTTGAAGAAATAAATAACTTTTTTTTTACTATGTATAAAGTCAAAAAAGGCCAATGATTTCTTTAATTCGACACTTTTTAGATCCTTATATTTTTCTATTCTTGAATGTTACTATAAAAAAAAAGGAAATTTTCCATCATATTTTCATGCAATTTCATTCTTCTTCAGATGCTTGAGGAGGCAAACGTTGAATATAAGAAAGCGATTGCAAAGTTGATCGCAAAAGCTCTAATAATTTGGCTTGACGGTAGATCTGCTAGAGAAAGTGAGGTAATTGTTGATCTCTTTTAATTCAGCGACGTTTATTCAAAGCTATATATTTCTTCTAGTATAGAAAGTAATACGGAATAAGTTTTGATGTAATTTTGTAAATAGAAACTATTTAAAATCAATCAGTCTTCAACTGCACTAAGAGGAATTAACCCAATAAATAAGGCGATTCTACAATAAATCCTCTAATAATTGTAATATTACTATACTAGTGAAACTTTCATAATGAAGCTCATCATTATTTTATTGCGAATTCATTTCACTATACAATTGACTTCTCTTGAATTACTGTAACATTTTTTGCATATTAATCTAGTAATTTACATAATAAATGTAATTTTTTGCATATTAAATGATATACTAAATTGTAACATTTTTAAAGCATAATTTACATAATCTAATTACTAGTAAATATTTTTGCATATTGTAACATTTTTTTTGCATATTAAATGTTAAATAAATTTTTAGCATTTTCAACAAATATTCCATAAAATAAAATCATATTTGGAGGAAAATATTGTTGATGATTTAATGGCAACTAATGAAACAGATGAAATTACGAATCGAAATGAAATCTCAATGTGAGTATATCGACTAATTTTTTATTTTTTGCATATTTCTTATGCAATTAGTGCTATTTTGCATATTGAATTTTTATAGCATTCATTATTTTTTTGTGATTCCTTTATCATTGATATATCTAATGTTTAGATCAAATCGCAATTTCTCCACATAAATTTTCTCATTTCTCATTTATTTTCATTTCAACCTGATAAAAGCGATTTCGGTTACGCTATTTAATCCACTACAACCAATGGGAATAAAATTATGTTTTTTTAGTTGTCGTAGTTCCGATTTTCCAATTTTTTGTAATATCACTTCTGCATATACTCAAGTAATTTCAAAGGATATATTTAAAGCTTTTCTTTCGAGCAATGTCGTAAAATTTTGTCAATCAAACCTATAATTAAGCCTTCTTTATTTTTGAAATTCGTCCGTTAATTATTAATTTTACAGAATATTGTGATTTTGTTTAGTGGAACCTCATCTTATATAAATATATTTTGGTCTTACGATGTTCTTTGTTCCATAGCAGAGATTATCCAGACTGACATTCAAAGAATACCCGCAGTGTGTTTCTGAGAAACGATTCGAATGATTTAGCTAATGAGGTTATATAAAAGTTTAGGCAATATTATAGAAAAAACGTTCCAACGGCGCAATCACAAATTATTTCTTAATTCTACTGAAAAACGCGAAAGTCAGTGTCCATTGAAACTGACCATTGTCCAAGAGAAGAGCACATAGAAGTTTATGATGACCAATAGTGAGACTAGATTAGATCCACCGTTCCCAATGGACTTTTAAGCTGAGGTGTAACTTTATTCCGGATTTCTCGAAGGGAGAGGAGTGGAAATTTTGATCTGTAAAGATGGATGGCCGCCAACTGCGTTCTGGAGGTGTAAAAATCTGAGTATGGGGAGGGGAGGGCGCATTGCCCACCGCCTCTTTTCTCCCCCCCCCCCCCCCCGGCACCCTATCAAATCATTCATTTTTGATGTCTTGAGTGCCGTTTTTATAGCTTTCTATAAGCAACACGAAAGACCAATATCGCCAGCGTGAATATAATCTTCTATTGATTAAATAGCATGCGTCTTTATAAAGTTTAGAACAACGAGTGCAGCAAAAATCATTTATGCATTGGACGAGAAAAATGGCGGAGTGATGGAGGAGTGTTGGCCTCAGACTGAGCTTGATATCGTTTCGTCTCGTCAGCCGGCTGGTGCTTCAGAGACTCAATTAAACCATAAATGCAAAACATGTGCGTTTCGTTGAAGTTTTCTTCTCAAGATTACTTACTCTGTGCTTTCTGCTAACTATTTCATTTCTTTAAAAGTAATACAAAGTAAGAAAAAAAAAACAAAATGTGCAAAGAAACACATCGAAAGAATATTTGCATATAATTTCCCCTCTATTATTGCTGATTTTCTTTATTTTTTTAGTATTATTATTGTTTTTATTATCCTATATGATTGTACTATCTTATAGTTTTTTTGCCCCAATTCAGAGGCGTTCATATAGAATGATTTTATCAGTTTTAAAGGGAAAGTATTTTAGAAGCTTTCAGATGTCTTTCATGGTGTTGAATTACCACCAGTTGAACCGGATGCAAATGGAATACGAAATTATAGATTTGTTGTATGTCGTTTATTTCCTTTATTTATCGTTTATGCTTGTAGAAATCATTTCTTGATCATAGATCAAATTCCTCTTTTTATTTATATTTAAATTTTTAACGATCGATTTATTAGATCATTTTCACGAATTAATTTGCATAAACGAAATTAATAATGAAAAAGAAATTATAGAAAAAAATAAATATTTAATAAAAATTTCTAAATAACTACTTGAATTGAAAGTAATTGTATTGTAAGAGAGGACGAGATCATTTTATAAGTGAGTAGCATTTCCTTCATCCTCTCCCCCTCCCTTTCTCCAGTGATATTGTTCTCCCTTATCTCTGCCCCCTCTGTACTACTTATTTACTATGGAGTGATTGAACGGCACATTTATCATAGCAGATCAAGAGAAATGAGTTGAATTCTTCCTTTCAAAATTTTCAAAATGGCAGTTAGATGTTATAGATTGAATTCGAAACAACAAAGAAATTCCTCTCCACGCCGGATCAAAAGCTCATTCGATTGGATCTCGATGCGATTTTCGAGTGTCCAGGTGATGAACGATCAACTCAAATCGCACATCAACATAAACGATATCAATAATAAAATAATCGTGCACAACACAATAGAAATATAAATTAACCATTGCTTCATTACATGAATAAATATCGATATAAATAATTGTTGTTTTCTTTAGCAATAATTGCGCCATATAAACGTTGAAATGAGTTCAATTTCTTTCTTTTATTTATAATTCCCAATGGAAAAGCGGAAATCCCTCTTAAAATATTATTATCCATTCAGAGTTAAATAGTTTTTGGAATATTCACCTTCTTTTGTGGCTAGTTTTTGACTATTGAATGAAATATTATAGCTTAACGAGAGCATTTATTTTCATTCAGTTTTGCTCATTTTTGTGATAACGTTTGCAAATGTGATTTGCGATAATAAAGTTTACTTGATAGCTTAATAAAATATATTGTGATAAAAGATAAGTCCTAAATTCGTCTAAGATTTTATTAGATATTACTGCTTAATGAGAGCAGTAATATCTGATAAACACAATAGCCAATAGCCAACAAACGTCTAAAGTAGATGCCAAACAAGTTGAGTATATTGAAGAAGAGATGGGCGTGCACGTTGTATTGGTTCGTCGGAACGACGACCTCGTTTAACGTTTTGACATGCACAAAGTTTTATTTCGTTTACGAAACAAGAATGGCACCTGTGCTCATCATTCTCCTCCTTACTGTCACATTCGCCGCTAATATTCACGCAAAGGTAACGAATACATGATGGTTTTTAATATTTGATTTCATTTATCTGCTGCAAGCTTAATTATTTTTAACGCTTTTTCTTTCATCGAATAGCATCAATTGCGATCTTCTAAGTCGCTCCATATTTATAAAATCTAATCGTCTCACCTGTAGAATATTTTAATTGCACAGGTAAATGGTGCGCCCTCAATTTCTTCTTTTCCCTTCATTTCTTTTGCCTTTACTAGAACGGAGCTGTTTCTTTTGATGTGTTATGGAAAGGAGTATAACTGCGAAATTTCTGAATAATAAAATAACTAGCACTGAGAGTATGCTCATATGTTCTGCCAATTAACCGTTCAATAATAGTGGTATATATAGAGAGAGAGAGAGAGAGAGAGAGAGAGAGAGAGAGAGAGAGAGAGAAAGACAGAATGAGATAGAGAGAGATATATAGGTAATCAAAAATGCTGCAAGAAGGATCTATCTATTTGGAGCTTCTTTCAATCCATTATTTCTAAGAGGAAATAATTTTTCAAAGGAATAAACCAAAATGGCTCCTTCACTGCTATGACATAAGGAATCCTTTACGAAGGCATAATTGGGGTAGGTAGTAACCACCAATGAGAAGCACTTCGTTGATGAATGCCGACCGCTGAAATGAAAACATGTCCCTCATGTTTTTCATCTAAAGCGATAAATAAACAGCGCATTAAATGCTTTCTGAGTTCTCGCAAAATGAGCTATGACGAGGACGTCTTTCCTTCTTTCTGTCTGTCTGTCTGCCTGCCGGTCCGTTCGATGATTTCTTTCTGTCTGTCTATTACAAAAGCCAAAGTAATGAATTTTAATGAATATAACCTGAAATAGGTAGACATGTCCAAAATTGATACACGAATAGGGTATTATTGAAATTGTTGTCCTGTGCAAAATTGTTCAAGTGATTGATTTATTCAATAAGGTTACAAAAAGCACATATCGCGCTGTGCTTCTTTGGCGCATTTTCCAATTTTTTTAATGACTATAATGTCGATACTTTCGTCCCAAAACCACAATTAGATTATAGTTTAGGCGTCAAGCGATCGCCAGTGTGATTAAAGTGACCTTGAAATATAGTCAACAAGAGTGACCATCTTCTTAGATATCACACCATATACTAGAGTAGTACGAAGCACTAGTATTATGCGGAAAACTGCGACTATTAACTGCCCCTCCCCCTTCCCTGCGGCCCTCTTCATCGACGGTGATCCCTCCGATGTCCTACAGAAGTATGGTACCTAGTGGAACCCCTGCCCAAAAATTCCGGCACCCATCGATTTCCATTTCAGTAAAAAAAACCACTCAAAATCTATTTCGCAAATGAATACTTACAATCGCAAAACTGAGAAGAAAACGAATCGATAAGCAATCGTTATCGGCGAAACCGGATCATTGTTGTAAAGTGCAATTTTGTGTATTATATGAGCAATTTTCTCTTTGCAAACATTTCACTTATATTGCAATTTTTTTTATTGCAATAATTGCAATAATTCTTTCGAAAGAAATTTTTTGCAAACTTTTTTTTTCAAAGCAAATAATTTTTTAAAAAATTTTGAAAGAAATCTGCATTGCATTTGAAATTATTTTCACTATATTTAAAAAAAAAACATTGCATTTGCAAATTAATTAAAATAATCACGACGAATATTATTATTATTATTACTCTCATTTCTGATCATTTAATTATACTATTGAGCATTTTCTCTCTACAAATAAAAAAAAAGCGGTTTTCTATTTTTTTAAAGCAGAGTTTTTAATTGCTCGTTATTTTTATTTTTTTCAAATTCTATGAATAATTTTTCTATATTTTTATTCCAACCTTCATGAATATTTTTCAATAATATTCAGCCTTTATGAGCACCCTATATGAATATCGATAACTATTTTCAACCTTTATGAAACGAATGAATTAAATAAATAATGGGATGATTAGGCATGAGAGAGGAAATTTTTGCACGAAAAATCTGCATAATTCATTATGAATAAATGCAAAGAAAATTTTATCTTCTTCCTGAAGGTGCACATGTGATTCAACGTTTTTCAGGGTAAACCGGATCCGGTAATTGTATTCAAAAGAAATACTGGAAAGGCAATTTTCACAAAGGATTTTCCATACTATAGTGTCCTTATTGAATCGAAAGAATCGGAAGATTATGATGATCATTTCGAAGAGTTCGAGTTCGCTGCAAAACATTTCGGTGATAAAGTAAGCTTTTATTTCGACGAAAAAACGAGTATTCGGCTCCAATGAGATTCTATGGTAATTCACACTAAATGAGATTCTATATTCTAAGCTTAAATTGATTAGAATAATAATATTTTCATTTGTTAATTAAATCTTGTAATTTTTCCCAAGAAATCTCGCAACCATATTTAATTTAATTTGAATATTATGCCTCTGTTTTTTGCATATTTTTCTCAACTTTGATAAATCGTAAGAATTTGCTGCCATCAAGAAAATATATTTATATTAGTATGGTAAGGTGAGGAGGATTAATTTATAATTTTACCTGATTTTAATGATTGTTCTTCTGCGCTCTCAGTGATTTGTCGTAATGAAGTTTTCAGCTATAGTAAGCACAAGAACTTGTTCATGATCTTTGCTCCATTGTTTGTTTTACAGGAATCATTGAAAGAGCGCATAGTGCGCTAACCGTTTCGTTTATTTCTGAATGCATCTTTCTTCCTCTTCAATTCCATTCGTCGAATAAAAACCTACAACAAAATATATAAAATTAGACAATCCTTTATTGTAATAATAGAAATACCATTGCGTTTCCAACGAAAATAACGCTCAATTTTGAGCATATTTCATAGATGAATGTATTACTCTCTGCGTTCATGAATTCCACAAAGAGAATAAGATGAGAGTAACGAATTTATTTCTAGGTGAAATTTATTTTTATCAATACCGATGTGGAGGAAAATTGGGAAACAATCGAATATCTTGGTCTTATCGCCGAAGATGTGCCAACTGTACTCTTTATTGATCTCACTACTGGTCTTAGTAAATATAAAGCCGAATTTAGTGAGGTAATTTAATCTAAATGACTTTCTAACGTGGATTTCGGCAAAAGCACTTTGGACTTTTATTTATTTATTTTTTCTCATGCTCTATGGCGTTTCATATCTGATCAGAAATGAAACTCAAAATATCATAGTAAAACAAAGGGAAGATTGCATTTGACTAAAAATTCAACGACTTGATTGATTTGATTTTAATTATTCAATGATTTATTCATTGTATTAGTAATACTATATTATTGCAAGTCCCGGCAAAGTAGAACCATTAACCAATACTAGTAATGAGCTGTCCAAATGTATTAGTACCCCCCTCATCCTTCCCCGTCCCCCCCCCCTCTTTTTGCCGGAATTCATGCTCATTGACGAAGTTTTGAAGGCATAGTCTCCGGAAGGGAATAAAAGTCCAATGAGCTTTCGAGTGTTGATTTCCAGATAAAATAGTAACAGTAAGCGTATCGCGAATGACCGGAGCAGGCGCCTCCTTTACATTTCGAGCGGTTAAAGCATATGGTTGCATGAATGCTAAAAAATAAAGAAACATATCGAGAAGATGTATTCTTCAATTGGCTTTTCAATCGAGGGCGTGACCGATGACCCAATTTTGAATATGCAAATTTCAATCATTTTGAAGTGCTCAAAACTCTTACGGCAATTTTAAATCCAATGCGAAATTTGATTTGAAGAAATATCTTTCTAGGGCAATATGCCCCCTTCATATTTCATTGTCATTTTTTCTGGCACTCGAATTGGAAGCTATAAATGGGCGGACACAAAAAATCACGCAAATATCTCCACTCAGTAATGCAATTCGTTAACAGTTTGCAAATCATACATACACACACAATAAATAAATAAAAATAAATAAATAAAATAAAGATTAAATTTCAGATCACAAGGAAGAATATCATTTCATTCGTTCAAGATTGTCTCGATGGCAAATCGGTGGCATTCTTGAAAAGTGAAGATATACCGAAAAACTGGGATGCAAAACCGCTGAAACAACTTGTCGGCAAAAACTTCGAAAAAATCGTCTTCGAACAAAAGAAAACCGCATTTGTTTTGTTTTGTAAGTCGATTAGAAGAATATTATTAGAATTTGAGTTCGATCCTATCTCTTCAAGTAACTGATCTTTTTTTTTTGCAGATTATTTATTTAGTTTATCGATTAATTTTATGCAAATTTGCATATCGTTTATAATTCATTTGAGGTATTTCACCGTTGTCACTTCGATACTTTCATTATTATTCCAAAAAAATACTATATGGAATATAATTTCAGCAGTATAATAGTATAATTAATGATCTAGTATAAGGTAAATAAAATCTGCATATGATGCCGATTATGCTTATTTTATTTATTTTAGTAATTGAATATACGATTTTAAATTTCATCTATCGCTTTCGATGAAATAGAGCCGCATAAGTTCATTTAAATCTTATAAATCTCATAATTAATGCGGCTTCTCTATTCTTTTCAAAGGATACCTTATAGAGATTCCGGATGATCATCCAATGCTAACGCACATTCTGCTATGCTCGATACTTCGCAAAAATATTTTTCCATCATAATTGCATTAAAAAAAAATTTATTTTGATCGACCTCAATCGGAGGTTTTATATGCAAATTTCAAAAATATATTTTCCTCCCTCTAATAGTCTAAATCCATTTGAATTTTTATTTATGTTCGTCGGCACTTCGAAAAAATTAATGGAGAAATACGCTCAAAGTCTTTTTTTTTATTGCAAAGAGGGGCAGGGGCCTCTGATCAGCTCGTACTTCCGAATACGATGTTTCCTTGGAGGAGGGGGCTATATTGCGGTGTTTACGATAACCTTATTTCCTCTCAGATGCGCCGTGGTGTTCGGCTTGTCAGATCACGCTGCCCGAGATCGAGAAGCTCGCCGAGCTGTTCGCCGACAATAAGGACGTGCTGATTGCACGTATGGATGCGACAACAAATGAAGTTCCCCGTATTCCGATTCTCGATGTGCCCACCTTAGCCCTGTTCGTCAAAGGTGACAGAAAGGTAAGGCTTTACCTGCTGATTCACTGCATGAATGCCCGACTGCAATGCGTAGCTCGATCACTTTGTTTCACTCTCTATTTCACCTACGTTCACCAGGAACGAATCAACACAACCCGTGATTGTTGGGCGGGAAAGTGGGAAATGAAGGGTTTGAACAATCAGTTCCACAGCCTGAGCTCGACCTCTAAATTTGAGTACGAGTGGACTCAAGTATATTCGTGTCACTGAAAATTTGGTTGAAGCAAATGAGGGCTTTCAGCATGACAATAGGCGGCAAGCAATCTTCGTTGTTTAGCCATTAGCTGCGAGAATTTACTTTCAGCCCATTTATTATACGGACGATGAACGAACCGCTGAAGCATTCTACAAATTTATAACTACTCGGATGGAAAAGAAAGACTCGAAGAAAGAAGAGGAAGTTGTGCAGGAGGAAGAGAAAGAAGCAGATGAGAGACATGTTGGAGAGAAGAAAAAGAGCGAGAGAAAGACGACGAAAGATGAAAAGAAAACCGCGACGAAAGAAAAGACAGAAAGAAAAACGGAAAAGACAGAGAAAAAAACGGAAAAGGCAGGAAAAAAAACAAAGACTTCGGCAGAGGATAAGATGGAACCAAAAGAAGCGAAAGGGAAGAAATCGAAAAAAGACACAGAATCAAAATTGGAAAAGGACGAGAAACCGAAAAAAGAAAAAGAAGAGAAAGAGAAATCTAAAAAGAAACAAGCAGATGATGCGACACAAGAGAAGAGCACAAAGTCAGCAAAGAAAACAACAACGAAAAAAGAGAGTGACGAGAAGCCAAAAAAAGATGCGAAAAAATCTAAAGGCGATAAGAAGAGTAAGAAGGACGAGCTCTAAACGAGGGAGTGTCGTTAAGGTGATCGATGGCCGAAAACCGGAAGTGAGGAAAACTGTTCTTGTTTCGAAAGTAGCATAAAATATTCGATTATTTGTGTACTCACTTAGTAACATTTCGACAATCCTTTGCCTCTTTACATCGATAAGTGCTTGCAAAGGTAAGTACCAATTAGCATAGGTATAGACAGGATGAGAGTCTCGATGCTATAATCAATGCCTCCTTGCTGCATTTAAACGAAAATTCCATTAATTTTTAGCTTATCTTCACCAATAATTTATACAATGCCATAGTGAGATGCCGAAGATCACCACCACAAATAGAATTTCAAATTTTTTGATAGTTATTCTGTTTTTTTTCCTCAAGCTCACGTTTTTTCTAGCAAAATCCCACCTTCGCCTATTTGCGTTATCAACCTGCAAGTCGTCTTCCACTTCCATCCCAGGAATTCAGGATTCGGCAATGGCTACAGGATAGATGTGACAACAAAAATTTGCAGCTGGCTGCCTTATATTCCCCCTTTCAAATGCGACACTTGCAATATTTTCAGGCTCATCTCATTCTAACAATCCACTCCTCATACTCTTGTCTGAAAGATGTATGAAAATGCAATATGAATTGCAAACTGCAATGAAATTGCAATATTCTTTCATGCTTACATCGATGCTATAATCTGCCGAAATTCTCAGTCAGAAGTCATAGATGCGTGTGATATAAAACATTTTTTAATGCACAACACATGAATATGCAAATGACAGCATAAAAGAGCACTTTTTTTGGAAAGCATTTAAACGTTATCATCAGAGGATATCAAAAAGAAATGTAATTTGTAATTTTTTTTTTAATGCAAGCTAATCTCTTGAATAATGAAGCAAATAAGCGAGCTTCAACAATTGTAAATCCAGGTAGAGTTATAGAATTTAAAAAAAAATTAGCACATAAAATTTCTACGTTTTCCTTCTCTCGAATTGATAGAAATCACATCTTTCATATCCTATTTTCATTCGTTGTTATCTCATCCGTCTCATCTTCAATGAAAATTACGGCAAAACTTATGAATATTGACTAATTGAAATGTTCCTATAATTGAGAGTTTAGGGGTAAATTTTAGCCGAATGATTTTTAGAAGATATTTTCGAAATGCCTATGAGTACTCTTTGAGATTCGTCTATATTTACGCAATAATTTCTCGCCAACGCTTATATATGGCTCTCTAATTATGAAATAAAAAATTTTAGAGTTAGAAACGTAACACAAATGTCCGATCGAATTCTCTTTCAACGCATAATTTAGAGCTAGAGTATCAAAATCATCGAAAACTCTCCGCATGTGAAATCATTGAATCTCTGAGATCAAAAATCAACAAATATCAGAAAATGTGAACAAAAGATTCATCAAACAAACCAATGAAATACTGCTAATTGAGCCTATAATAGTATAAAAAAAAGAAGGAAGTTAAAATATGAAAAAAAAGATCAACAAAAAAAAAGAGAATACAATATAAGATGAAGCGAAATAAAATAATATGCGAGTAGTAAGCGTTTAGTGCTAAAGGAATGAATATAACCAATAAAGATCATCATTGCTTATGCTTTATGTTATTTTTTTAAACTCTTTCATTTCTATAATCAATAATTAAATTGAGGGAAAATTCTAAGAAAATAATTAATGAACAATAAAGATTCTCAACTAATATTTAAAATACTTGTAAAGTCTTAGTAAAAATTGATTTTAATTACGTTACGAAAGTTTAGAATCGCTTCTTCGATTATAAATTTTGCTATAAATATGCAAAAAAAATTTTATTTAGAATATCTGGAGAAAAAATTAACTGAATTTGAAGAAAAATATATTCAATCAAATCAAAACCTCATTGTTCGATGTTCGATGTTTCGAATCACCGAAACATTTTATAATGAAAGATAAACATCAATCAACGCTACAGAAACGCCTCCAAAACCCCCATAGCATTTCAACACAACCTCGAGACACTACAACCACATGGTCAATCACTACTCCATCCCATCCACTTCCCCACCCATTGGTAGTAATGAAAGAAACAATGGCACAGCAAACAAAATAAAATCAGCAACAAAACAAAAAAACCCTTCAAAAAAAATTACCAATCACTCAATTCCCATTCATAATCCACCAATAAAAAACTACATTGGCATCAAATATCAGCGCAGCAACTAAAGATTACAACACATTCAGTTCAAAAACAAAAATAAAATATACACAACCATTCCCTTTGATATTTGGAAGTACATATCATATCTTTCACGGATGCGAATAATTTCCACGTTATTGTCCTCTCTTCATTATGCAAAAAATTATCCGTATTAAATTTGGCGTTGCATTCCAGCCATCTTTCAATTGCTAATAAATATCTTCACATTGATTTGCAAGAATGAAAGGTTAGAATTCTTGATCCAGGATTACAACATCTCTGGTGCTATTGGAATGACGCCAATTCCAACACCTCCTTCATGTGCTACCATACTTGCCGCCAACGTCCAACTATCCTCTTCAACGTTATATGTTTCCATCGAGCTCAAATTTGATATGCCATCATATCTGAAAACAAATAAAATATAAAAATGAGATGAAAGAGAAGCCAAAAACCATGAAAACTGCCCGACTGAAACCCTCATCGCTTTAAAAGAACTAAAATTGGTGGCTGGTTCACCAAACTAGTTTGAAGATTGTTGAAAAAAGTTCTCTCATTTTTAGTAGTATTTGACTTCAAACTATTTCCAGACAACTGGAGAGACATACATACACAGACACAAAATCCGCTATGCTAAGGTATGGAAATTAAGCAAGATAAAGTGATGCAGCAAGTGGACAAACACTCAGCAACACAATGCTTCATCGCCGACAGCCGCGTTCCTTTCTAATTACGACCTGGATAATTCACACGCTTTGCAAGGAAAAAAAATTTTGAAGTGGACTTTCCCATAGAAGGTAAACTGAGCTTTCAATTCTCCAACACTCTCAAACGATCCTATTTTCCTGTCTGTCGGCTGTAACGTTACAAGACGATACCACCAGTTCACCTTCACAGGTGATCAAAATATACCCAAGCACTGTCTTATTCCCAATCAAATTCCCCAAGCTGTGAATGTTGCAAAGAGTTTAGCGGGTGGGGATTTAACTCGGAAAGAAGTGATTTTTCGGCAAACTTTGATAGACAAGAACAACGGTATGTGAGGCAGACAAATGTGCATATACAGATATATACATATGTACGACATATACGTGTGCACATACATACCTGTGTACACATTCATGTATGTACAGATATGTATACACTTACATATGTGAAGCAAGAAAAAAGAAAAGAAAAAAGAATCTAAACAAACCCTGCGATAGCGTAGAGGATACCCGCATTCGAGACCAGAGAGACTCGACTTCGCTTGAGATGCATCGGAGAGAGTGGACTCCATTGATCCTTATCCGGATCATACACCTCCACACTCTTTAGAAACTGACATCCATCGTAGCTGAAAACCACCAATTACGAACATTTTTTTAACGGTTTGATTTGCAAATTCCCTCAGCAAAATTTCAGCAAGATTAGTGATGCATCTCACATTCACAATAATAAAGAGGAAGTAATATTCCCGGTTTTTAAAATACTATCAAAGAAAAAACATTTATCATCACCAACAAAAAATTTTATAGAATTGTAAATCGACGAACCCTCCACAAACGTAAATTTTTCCACGTAATGCGGCCGCACCAAGACGACATCGTTTACTACCCATCGGCTTCACTAATTGCCAATCGCCGGTCTCAACATTGAACCGCTCGACCGAGTTGAATATCGACATCCCGTCATGGCCACCAATCACTTAAACTTTATTTGCATAACTGTTTTAAAAAATAAGCAGTCAAGAAATCAGGTAAGCCTTTTGTCTCTGCACATTCGATAAACCTCAACACTCTAAAATAAAACCTAAGAAGTGAACGGCCAATGGTTGAGAAGCGCTGCATAAAAGGTAGTAAAATAGCTAGGGTGTAGTGGATGTGACATGTACCCTGGGCGGCACTTGGAGGAAAGCGTCACCGAAGTGGAGTGGGAAAGGAAGGGGACTACCGAAGTGGAATGGGGAACGAAGAGGCACTATGGTATAGTTACTTAAAAGGCCACAATCATAAGCTTGGAGAGGGATGCAAATCCAATGTCTATCATAACAGCTAATCCCCATAGATAGGCCTTTGACAGCATAGATGCATAGAACGCAAGTTAGAAAGCCAAACCTGTGGAAGCCCCACTTTATATATATCTTACTTTAACTTAATATCAGGACGTCGACGCCGTATTCAGTGATGGTTTCAGTGAAATCAATACAAATTATGATGGTTTCCACAATGAAACACGAATACAACAATTTTTTTTCATCGATCTTTCAAAGCGATAAAGCTGATAGTGTTGAACACCGTATTCAAATAGAGACATCCACCGACAACAATATTGACGGCGGTGATATATCTCTTCGAATATATTAGCACTGATAAAAGACACGCACCATAAATGTAGTTGTCGATGACTGCAATACCTGCCGCCGAGCGTAATCTATGCATCGGTGTTGTCATTGACCATCGATCCGTTATTGCATTGTACACTTCAACCGATGATAACGAGCTGATACCATCATAGCCACCGCATACATATAAACGCTCATTTACGACTGCTGCACCAAGAGCCGATCGTTTATTTGTTAGGGGGCAAACCTGTTACGATAAGAATGCATCGCTATTTATGAATATTTAAAACAAAAGGAAGAAAAAAATCCAGACGAAAGAAAACTGAAACCTCTTTCATTAAAAAAATTTCCACCTCCTCCCTCCTACTCCCTCTTTTCCGGTCAATTTTGGACTTTCAATCGCCGATGCCTTTCATTAAGATTCGAAATGGGATTGCCCATCTGCAACCAAAGAACATATAGAAATGTGCTCCCACAGAGCAAAACTGAAAATAATTCCCGATAGAATAGAATAAGCTTAACAAAACAATATGTGCCGAAGACTTACTGACACATAAACGGCAAAGATTTAGACATTCCCACCATTCATAAAAGCATTACATTCTTTTAGAGATTGCTGGAACAGACGCTAATAAACAAAGAAAAAAAACAGCTCTACCTCCCTCCATTTGCTAGTTTCTGGATCGAACACTTCGACGGTTCTCAATCTGTCATGTCCGTTAAAACCTCCAATTGCATATAATTGACGATTCATTACAGCAACACCAACGCGAGAACGAATAGAGTTCATTGGTTGTACGCATGACCATTTACCTGAAACGCTAGCCAATGTGGACATCTTTCTTGAATTTGGCTCGCTTTGAAACGTTGCAAACTACTCGATCATCGAGCACAATGCACCCGTTGAAAATAATCCCTATGCATCTACATTCCTCAACACCCATCTGTCGAGATGAAGAAAAAGAAATAAAAAGAGAGAGGGAATACGACAAAGAGACAACCTCCCCTGCCATCTTAGCAATTACAGGAGCGACACCCCCTTCCCGCCCCCCCCCCCCAAATCACCTCTCCCGAAGACAAAGTTAAAATTTCCACTTCGCGTGCCAAGTCATTATACTTAAATAAAGTATCATTTCACTACCCATCTAAATGTGTTGTCCATTCAAATCTGGTCGTCAGTCACTCTCCCACTCATTGGCTAACAACAATCCAATTACGAGATGGAATACAAAGAAGAACAAGGGGAGACGCCAAGCCCTTTATCGAAAAAAAAAAAGAAATAAGTCCATGTCATTCATGGAACTTCCTAGAGTATCAGGGATTATTAAAGTGGCAAATTCCACCGGAAAACTGACAAAAATCTTAAAGAAATGTCTTAGAAATGCAAAAAAGCCTAGTCACTTATTTGAAAAAAAGTTATAGTGGCGTTTCGTAAAATTCGTGAAGCGCGCAGCATCTAAGCTTAAATCCACTCCTCAGTAGCCAACTACAAAAGAGAGCATAAAATATGCAACAAAGAGTAGCATGACTATTTAGGGCAAGGTGGGCACTACGAATATCCGATAAATCATCGCTGAGCAGTAAACCGATTGATGGCGATTAGATAGATTATGAATGCAAACCCGTGGTCGGATCGAACATTTCCACAGTTGATAGTGAATCGCCAGTATTTGTGAGACCACCTACTGCAAAAATAAGCCCGGGTACGTCATAGCAGCAACGTTGCTTTGTTCTGCAAAAAAAGAGCAACGAAGTGTGTCTTCAACAATGCAACGTCCGCACTCTTGCTTAAGCGAACCGCGACCACATTTTACACAGAGCCATTCAATCAACGTCCATAGGACTAAGCCGTAAGAGATAAGCCTTTCAAGTTTCGAACTTAAGGAGAGTGGATAGCATGCTCACCCCAGGTTAACGATCATACGAACCTCACCTCCTGTAAAAAGCTTCCTGCAACATAGTATCAATGGTTTTGCCGAATAGCGAAGGAGAGGGTAAGATAAGGATCGAAGATACATGCAAGGCAGATCCCACATCTGTCGTTTTCAATACTCTAAACAATATGATTCCATTCATATATTGTATGTGCACATTTTAAAAAGAAAAAAGTACCGATGAACTACAGAGGAAAAATTTCAGAAAAAGGTTAAAATCACAGAAATACCTGAACGTTTTCATAAGATGTCGCCTTTCGGGCATAAGGTGGTAATCCTTCGCCTCATCCACGAGGTCTCGGCAATTTAGACTCTTACGAATGATCGAATGTGATGCAACTTGATCGGTAAGGAAATGAGGCTTCAACAACGGTAAGCGCACCGCTCTTAATATCCTGGAAATCATAACGGCAATATAAACCGCAAAGGATCTGCTAAACAATTACTGATAATATCATTGTATCTACAATATGCAAAGGTAGAACATACCTGTGCTTAGGTGAGAGGAAGCAGCACAAATACAGCATTGCATAGAAGTTTACGTGGAAAATATGAATTCAAAATTCAGCCTATTATTGTACTGCGTTTGACATGAATACTATGTAAATGCACTAAAATGACATCATTAAAGGTGATCGTGGCAGCTTATTGCATCTACTAAAAAGTAGTTTGTATCTGTATAAAATTCTGCCGAAATAGCAAGGAAGAAACGTGAGCAACACATTCACGTCAGTAACTTCCCACTGAAGCTATTGTCAATGCTACGCGCGATATTAAAAATAAGGATATTCGGTGGCGCGTATATCATAGCATGATCAACTTTCACTGCTCGGGTACCTGATACATTCCTGCCTTATAGCCGGTCACACCCCACCCCGTCCCACCCCCCCCCCCCCCTCCCCTCCTTGCGCCTCCTCTGCTCTATTGATAAAAGTGCCCATAATTACACCGCATGCAATGTTTAAAATCAGATGTAATGAAGCGGGATAAAATGCAATTTTAATATCAGTCTAAATAAGTGCTTAAACACACTGCTTAAACTTCACCATAAAAATACCGTCTTTTGCCTCAAAGAAAAGCTCTTCTTCAAATGACTAAAAAATTGAGCAATGGAAAAATCATACCTGGCAGAATATTGCTCTCGATCTGGATCATGTTCCAACCATCTCATCGCCGCCTCAAATATCTGCTCCTCACTCTCGACGAAAAGTTCATCTCTATTGAGTATCGGTGATAGCTCATCTACCGAAAGTGCTAAATACTCCTCCCCTTGTGATACTTGCATGAAATGCTTATGCAAATAGCGATCTGAAATCAACACTCAACAATATTACACAAGCAACAACTATAACCATTGGGCACGAAAGTGGATGCTTCTATCAGCGGGGAATTCAGAAGTCTTTCCCGGTGGTCAAGGCATTTCATACTATTTTCAGTGCATTGTTTTTCATTCTCTCGTTTTTCCACATAGAACCGTACAACTTTCGTGGTGTCGTTTATCTGTTTCTTTCGTCACCTCCTTCCCCTCAACCCAAGAAAGTGCTCCTAACAATTATTTCTTTCATTCCCTCAACGCACTATTTGGCTTCCATTGTTTCCTAAAGCCGTGGAAAAAAGAGAAGGACCGATGCAACGTTACTTGCTAAACATCACTCATTATCGGCTCTACCTCTCACATATCACCTATCGAGATGATAAACCAAAAACAGAAGGTTTAAGCACGAATGCGAAATGCACTACGCAACTAAACACGCAAATTAGTTGCTCCAAAATATTACGAAACAAACCCTTTAAGTTAATATCGATTATTTCCATAGCCGTCATCGGGCGAACATTCCACAACAAAATCCTTCATCAATTGCGAACAAGGAGAAAAGTTTCACCTCTTCTCTTCCCCAAAGTAAAACTAATGCAGGTAATCATTACCTTATAAAATTGCATGTATAAACAGGTAACCACCACTTTACAAAATTGCTTGTAATAGACTTGCACTAAGAGAGGCAGCTGTCAAACCTTGCAAAACTTCAGCATAAATCTTTTCAGAGCACGCTTACCCGCAGAAAGAACCAACGATACACAACCGAGAGCCATTGCAAAAGAACGAATCCCGAGCACATTTTGACTTTGAAGTCTGCACTGCAAGAATCTGCAGCATTCGTCCACTATGTTGTTCAATTGCAGGAAATTAGCCGCTTGCATAATGCTCTGCACATTCGCATTCGTTATCCGTACCCGACCCGTATACGCAAATGCAATCAATTGTTCCAATGTATCCGCATCGAACTCTACATTAAATAAATTTGTAATTATTCAGTTCTTAGAGAAAATTTGAGTGCAGCAATAAACTTCAACTAAAATAAGTCAATTTTATAGATTAAAAGCCTACTAAAGACCATCCTTTAAAGACGATAATCGACAGACCAAATATGACATTAATCAACTTCTGCAGTGTTGAATAATCCTGGTAGTCCCAGAAACTCGAAATTTCTTGAGGCGAAGCATTTTCATAATAAATACTTTCCTGATGCGGTTTCCTTGATAGATATTGCTGCCTTAAACACGTCCAAGTGCATCTACATCCATCAGCTGAACAATTCTGTTTCACATAAAAACACAAGAAAATGCCTAGATACAACCGTTGCAATCTGAGATAAATGACCTATAATTGAACCATAAGGAGCAGAAAGGAAAGAGAGGATAATCTCAAAAACCTAACTAAAATAATCCATCCGATGCTCAAAATCAACAAAACGTTGAAGAAGCCGAGGAAGTGGAAGGGGGAAGGACAGGTAGCTACAGGGAAACAGGTCATAGGGTCAGCCTATTCTATGTACCGCAGCCGGGTCCGACTGACCCCATGATGCAACCCCCTTGCAAGATACTTCCAAATGAATAACAAGAACCCGACAACTTATTTTCCTTCACTAACAAATTTTGAATCCTTCACTAACAAAGGGTGAAATAATATACCTTGAAGGTGCACTTCTTTCTGTTGGCATTCAGCCATCTCTGCAGTGAACATTGCTCGGAAGTATGGTATTGTTGCCGCCAAAACAACACGATGTGCGCTAAATCTGAAACCATATTGCCTTCATAATTGTTTGTAGTAACCGTAATAGGACACAAAGTCTATTTATATATAGAAATATGGAATTATAATATTGTAAACACCTTCTGACTATAAGCCAATCATCTGTGCTAAAGCTGAATACCGTAACTCATTGTTTACAAACCCAGGGCTTATAGCATTTGCAACATTTGAAGATGATATACACACAGAAATGATTTCACGGAAAAAAAAAATCACTCTATAAGATTGAAATGAAACTACGGGAAAGCAAAAGACAGCTGCTTTGCATCCCACTAACCTAACCAATCCCCCTTTATGAACAAGCAATAAATAATACACTTTACGGAATGCTGCTTTAACTTTCAACTCACCTCTACGCTCAAAGAAACCTACAAAAGCCGAAATTTTCCATAACCTCATCGGGTAAAATGAGAATCTGAACGGCATAAAATCTATGCAATAATTTTTTGGTACCTTCAAATATCCGCACTTCTCTTCAAAGCTAATCAAACAACACTAAAATAGCATTGAAGTCTATTTAACAATGCAAATTATACCTCTTAAATTTGCTAATTATGATGCCAATAATTTTTGAATTGAAATAAAATTCTCGAAGAAAAAAAAAGATAAAAATGAATGAGAAACAAAGATAAAGTTTTATGAATATAACTATCATACCTAAATCCACTAGCGGTAAGTACGACATCACAAAGTTTGCCAGCACGACGAATCTCATCGAAATTCGGGAAAGCGCTCGCGGCGAGAGACGCACCACATTCGAATACCACTGCCTCCTCGTCGTCCTCATCACACATCGTTAGCAACGCTTCAATAAAGCTCAGCTAATGTCAACTTACCTCAGCAAGGCGGCAATTATATGATACTATATGGACAGCTCAACGCTCCATTCGTTCTTTAAGCTGTCATCATTGATGACGCTCTAGTATTACCCTTTTTGCAAACTATTTTATATAATGTCAGTTAAAAATGAAAATAAAACACTTCATTTCCTATTCATAGAACAAAAAGCACCGAACGGATGCAATGAACACGATTCTCTCTGTGTACTTAATTTTAGGTTCGTATCGAGCAACGAGCGATCCTCTCATAGGCTCCGATGGAGCCAGCATCCTTGAAAGAACACCAAAAAACCACGCCTCGACTGATATTCCAAGAAATCGGGACATTACCTTCATTGATATCCCTTAAATTCTATTTAAAGCTTTATGTCATTTCCTTCTCTCCTTTTGTTACGATCAAAAAACTACGTATCAATCGCCGTCTTCTCTCCCCTTTAGTAGAAGGAGTGAACTCATCACCAAAAACACGTCGCTGTACGTAAAGAATGTCCTCCCCGTTTTGCATATCTATATGGTACAATAGTTTATTTATTATATATACAAGTTTTCAAGTTCATGGCTATATTTTTGTGAAAGTTTTAACTCAAATATCACCAACCGTTCCGCTTTCTTGCCGTCTGACCCCGTTTTCTCCGATCGAACTCTTTCATAACTGCGAACGCTTCATCAAAATTAGCCTTGATCAGACTACATCATACAGATCATCTAATAATTATACAACTGACTTCAAGAAAGTCTCAAATTTCGATGCCATATTCCAAAGTGATCCACTACCACGTTTTGATCATTTAAACAAAATTAGCCTTGAATATCAGTAGCTCAGAACACTGTATAAAGTAACGAACAAGTAACAGAAATCAAATTTATTAATTTAATTCCGCATAAATAGAAATAATAAATCCAAAAACGAGAAGCAATCCCGAGAGTGCACTCAACGGAGATAAGCCAATAAAAGTGGGCAAATTTTCATTCTCTTTTGCTCTCTCAAAACACAATTTAACTCATTGCAATCACCAAGTAAGCACCATAGTGATAAATCAACTTACATATATAACGTTTTGTATCATCGGTAGCCATCATATGGCAGTGATCAAGTGCAGATTAGAAACGAGCTGATCCACCGTTAACGAACGGAAAATCCGATCCCGGCGATTCCACCAACGAATGCAATCTCTGATTTGAGTGGTATTCATTACGTACAAAGCTCGCGATCGCAACAACTACAGCAATATGAACGCGAATAATAATGAATGATGTTGCTGTGAAATAAAACGACGCCGACGCCTGACCCGTGGTGCAACGTCTTATAACCTGCTGTACACTTCAGCACCTACAGCAAGTCGCGCGTAGGCGCCGTTTTATCCACATCCAAATCGAGGGTCACAAAATGCTGCTAATGTCCTTGATAACGAAACGATGAGACGATAATAGCAGACTCGCCAAACAGGTGAAATGTAAATGCAACATCACGGTTAAAACATGGTCCAGCATTTCTATCAAAGTTGGCGCAAATGTCTGACTTGCTGAAGATCTCCCTATTTTCCTTCCTTCGATCCTATTTTTTTGTAAATGAAACTGTGCTCATTTAATTGAATACTGAGATTGATAAATGTTGGAGAGCGGAATTCTTCTTGGGCAAGCGCCATATCATTCCATCGTGCACAGGTAATACTCCACCTGTATTCCAACTGTTTGTTTTCCGGCCTCAAAGTTTTTTCACGCTTTCAATCACGCTATATTAAAGTTGCTAAAGCTAGTAGCGAAATTGATATCCGTGGTCGATCAACGATTCAACATCGCTGTCCTTGTATGGGAGGACTTCCTCTATAGGATTTAAATTATGGACTCTCCCTCCCTCCCTCCCCCCCCCCCCCCCCCCCCCCCCCCCCCACACACACACACACAAGCCTTCAGCTGTTTCCCTCATTAATAACGAACATACGAAGCAATAATGCAGAGATTCAACAGCACTATAACGCTCACTACTTCCATATTATGTGAAGCAATCAAATTAGTAAAAAGTCTCATTATTCTTTAATTATTATTGCAAATGAGAGAAATATATATATTTATTTATTTTTCTCGAATTACCTAGGCAATGCGCATCAACAACTCTACTTCTTACCTTGGCCGCAATTTTTATTAAAACAACATTCTGCACTAAAGCAACAAAATAAAAATAAAATAAGCACATTGCTTATATGAGATAAGCTAGGTAGAAAATACGTCGATGAGTACCCCGAACACAGGTAAATCTACGAATACCCCATTAAAACACGTCGATGAGTACCCCAAACACAGGTAAATCTACGAATACCCATTAAAACACGTCGATGAGTACCCCGAACACAGGTAAATCTACGAATACCCCATTATAAAGCCATAAATCATTTCAAAGCTAACCAACCAATCAAAACCAGCACAGCCAACATAAATAAATCGACAACTATCACATAAGCACCATTTTTAAAGAGTATAACTCTATGCTCATTCGTCAATTTTTTTTTTTGGTTATGTGATTTTTTTTTTCAAATCTGAATTTAATAAAAAAAAAAATCGAATTTTTCAATAGGATTAATTTTTACAAAAATTTATTGGCTGAATAAAAATAAATTCAATAAAATTAAATTTTTTTTTAAATTTGCATTTCCTTTCTATTCCTCGCATTTATTATTCAAATACGCATAAATTTCAGCAAAAATTATTGTTACATCATATAAAAGTGAGAATTCTATAATGTATCGCTAAATTTTCTTATAATTATGCGACTTATATATGATAAAAACCATTAATGTGGGATATTCACTATTCATTTGCTTATATGCCTTGTATTGTAACGTAATGGAAACTATCTACATCCGTTCTCATTCTATTCTATTCCATCTCCACCAATCAGTATCCTCCTTTCAGGATCTTTGTAGCGTTCAGAAATAACTCTATGAATTTCATCGACTCTCGTTAATCCATAATGAAAGATCTAAACGTATAGGATTGCAATCAACAGAAGTGAGATGTTATGATATTGATACAATTAAGAATTTCAAATTAATCAGCCTAGACCATAAACTTTTATTTAAATTCGAATTTAGCGACGGTTTAACGAAAATAAATGATTGTAAAATTTGAAGGCAAGACTATAGGTATGTTATTCGTGGAAATTTCTCAAAGATAGCAATTACTAACGGAATTAGTTGTCCTAAAGAACTATAACCAGTCTTAATCAGGCTGGTCTTAACTGTAATTAATCCTTACCTGGTCATCTTTAATTGTACGTAGTTCTAACCTGACTGCATTTAAAGTTCTAGTGAGGCAATTCATAGCGAATGTTAGAAAAGTATTTAATCGATGCTTATATAACGGTAATTTCCTTTGTGTTATATTTTCGCAAATGTGTTTTTAGCTATTTTTATTTTGGTTTTTTTTTTCTGCTTTCCCGTTGGAAATAAAGGAGGTCTACATCTATTGGATTGAATAAAATATTTCAGAGAGCCAAAAGAACGAATTTACTCTTATTGATAAGACGTACTAAGGTAAGAAATGCACCACACATCAATGGAATCACTGCTGAGGTATATATGAGTTTCTATATTGTACTGCGAATGAATTAATTCTAACAAATATTTAAATAGAGTAGAATGAACTGGAATAAGTAGGATGGATACAAGTAAATAGGTAACGAACTAATCGATAGGTACTGATTTTAAAAACAACGACTACTTGCATTTTTCAATGACAACAACAACAAACATCCTTATTTCATGGCAAAGAAAGCGTTTAATTATACGTTCAACCATCGTTCTTTCTAAATAAGAAACTGGAACTTTTTTAAGCAATCTTTGAATATCCTATATGATGGATATTAGTTCACTTCCGATGCCAAAGAAATCCTCTAGGCAGAATCAAACATACAAATCTATTGCCATAATGTTGATCACCACAAACATAAGGCACCTCTCATCAAACTAATTAGAAACGACCTAGAGATGTGCATAACTAAGGTACTCGAATAAGATGGGAAGGCCAGTACACCTGTTATCGAACAGCTGTGAAATAACATAGTCGACTTATCGTTCGAAAATTATTGCTTCGAGAGAATACGCGGCTATAAAAGCGGAAAAACGAAAAACTTTTAACTATAAAAGGCAAAGGTGGAGCATGCGCAAAGGATGAAAATGCAGTTCCCTTAGAGTGCAATGCTTTAATGAGTGAACTTGTTTGGAAATACCTGTTCGAAGGTGTGGAAAATTATGTAATTTAATTCTATATGAGGGAATTATTTATTTTTAGCATTATAGATTATTGTGTGGCACATTACACAGGAAAATTGCGAATGAGTGTTGAGTGGTGCGAGCATAGCATCAACGCGAGCGAGCATTGCCTCCAAAGAGGCGTAACGCGTGATGCGTGTTTTCGAGACCGATCCTCGTCTACGTCAATATCGTCTATGCAAAATCGGTTTCCGTCGACATATACTTTTTGTCTGTCCGGATCGGACGGATTCTATTGAGATTTGGTCGTTGCATTCATTCATACCTAATTCATGGCGACAAATTGTCCGTTTCCCACTCATCGAACTGCTTTACGCCTCTTATGCAATAAGTCAAACCGAACCCTATATATATGCATTAGTCGTCGCTCTTTTCGTAAGTTTTTTTTTAAGCGGTAATTTCCAAACCGCTATATGAAACTTCCGGGTTATGTTGGTTCTAGGTCTGCGAAAATTTCAGTCCGTCCAATTTTTCGAGCTTTGAAGATTTATTCGGGGTAATTTTTATCATTGAGACAGCTGGGTTGTCCATTCCTCTTACCGTTCGTTCACCTCCTCAAAAAAGATTGCTTTGAAATTTTTTGTAATGACGCAATCTTCTACCTGCCAATTAAGAAACTGTTTATTGGCAGATTTAAAAAAAAAAAGATTGCGAAATTCCTGAGGGAAAAAACAATATTTACCTTGGGCTCTTGTTCACTTAAATTGGCAACTGAAACATCATTTCTCGATATATGATGAGTTGGCATGCTTGCGTTTACTTCATTAACTATATGACCCGTATTGAAAACTTCTAATTGATATGCAATGATAAGGTGTTAACACCTACTAACATCTGCACAAATTTTCCTGATTCCCTGATTCAGGAATGCGATGTGCCTCGGATTTCGATACTTCAAATAAACATTGACGGTGGGAATGTACGAGCATTCGATCTGGATGGGGCATCCGGTGAAGAATTCGAGAATAAAGTATTCCTCGAGAATGTTCTTATCGGTTGTGGTGAAGAACACCTTTTCATGTACGATAGAAGTGTCGTAATGGGACCGATACCATTTTGGATTATCCATCTACTTGAGGTATGTCACAGAAAATATCATTCACAATTAATTCTAAAAATATAACTACCATATTTACTCGAATAGAAACCTCCGTGGTTTTAATTCAAGAGGAATTATTTCAATTCAATGCGTATATTTGAATAAATATATAAATTTTCAAAAATTTTTTTATTAGCAATAAATTTGAAGGATACGAAAACGTTTGTGATCGAGAGTGAAACGATTTGTGCCGAAGAAAACGACGAACGTTGTAGTCGATTTCCGATCGTATTGAATGGCGATCAACGTAAAGTGCTAAAAATTCGAGATAACAACGAAGTGGTCATTTATAATGGAAATGAGAACGTATGGAATATTTATACGGCATCATCACAGTCATATATTAATGTAGGTTGTTGTTGTTTTTTTTCTTCAGGTGGAAATTTTGAAAAACACATATTCATTCACTTAGTCGATAAAATTGAGTTTTATTTTTATAGGGTTTTTTTTTTAAATAATGGGAATTTTTTTTTTTTATTAAATGCATTAATTTTAATATCGTTCATGAAAACTTATAGATCCAAAAAAAAATTTTTTTTCAACAAGTATTTCCTCTAAAACAATTGAGTATCGCTTAAATTTGAGCATTTTTTTCTCTTTTTTTTTTGTGCAACATATTGATTTTTCATGAGAATTTCTCATTATGCGTTCTATATTTCGGAAAACAATTGACATGATATGTTGAAGTATTTGATGGCTCTAATGGTTTGTTTTTTTTGATTTCTTTATTGATTGAATTTATAACGTGATGTTTTTTTTTTCACACATTATTGCAACTAATACAGGTATAATATATGCACCTATATAGATGATATATACACCTTTTTTTTGAGATTGATGACATATGCGCCATTTTGCTCAACTAAATCAATCAAATGTTCTCCGAAGTTAATGCACACTCCTCGTGGTTAATATAATTTGAAAATGTAAACTTTTGGTGATCATGATTAAGTGAGTCATTGTCGGCATTTTTTCCTTTCATCGATGATATCGTTGAATTAATGATGATTGTAAGTGAAAAGATTTCAATCACTTTTGCATTTTATTTATTTCTTTCTCTTAGCATACTTCAGTTTCGTTGAAAATTCCCTTATGTAAATTTTTCTCCACTTCTTATAGTACAATCTAATTCGAAATAATATATTTTTTAATTCTTTATTCATTTAATTTTTTTTTTTTTTTTGCAAATTACAATGAAGTACTATTTCAGTTAGAGTTTTATATGATAGTTGCGTGAGAAATTCAAAAAAGAATTCGATTATTGCTTTTCAATATTCATTTACGGTCATCATTAATTTTCGCTAATATGAGATTAAAAATATTATAATTGATGATTTATTTCCAGTTGGGTGAATTGACGGCACATCGAGTAAGCGAAACCTATGGTCTAAGAGGTCATCGTTTGGGTGCTGTCGAGTCATTACTCAATATTTTTACTGATGGAGTGACATGTGTTGCAAAGGTCTCATACAAATTTCATTTATACCTAATGAAGCGGAAAATAGTTGTTGATTGGAGGGGGAAGGGGTGATGAGAGACCAAATGGGAGGGTAATGAGTGACCGAGGAGGGGGGGGGGGGGAGAGAAATATCATCGTGGTTCCACTCGTACTTCGTAATATTTTTTCGTCTAAACCTTAATGATCGGCGTTATAAGTTTACTAAGTGAATATGAAAACGTTTTGTTTAATTAGTGCGTTACTCTTTATCGGAATCCCTTTTAAAGTTATTTTACTTAAATTAATATAAACTATAAAGTTTGAAATAATATTAAACGGGAAGTGTATAGCGTCGTTCTTAGATTAATTCCATATTGGTCATATTTCGTAAAGCACATAAATGAATTCTTGAATAGTTTTCAATTCGGAAAAGATTAAAGTAAGCGCTATAAAATTCGGAGTGAAAGGAGAAGGGAAGTAAGGCCATGGTCTAAAGCATACCTTAGCCCACCCATATTATTTATTTCATCAAGTTTAAAATAAGTTGGAAAGGTTTGTAAATAGTTGGATATTCCCGAAATTTGCATAATAATTAGACATGCCCGAAATTTGCATGTCGTTTATACTGCACAAATTGCATTTTGCAAGGAATTAAATTGTAAAAGAAAAACGAATATTTTCTTGAGAAAGAATTATATGCACGATTAGACGGTTGAAAACATGAATGTATCGTTCCACTTTTTTAAACATATGATAGCAATTTACTCAATATTATTTGTTCGAAAGAATGGCATTACGAATGCGCTTATCACTGCAATTTCACCGGAAAATATATCCACACGTTTACTTCTTTTTTCGATGAGTATTTTTTTCGCTTTCACAATTACTTAAAAGTAATTTAATTAAATTAATAGTAATTAATTGTATTCGTTTATAGGTATTTCAAAATGGAGTACATTCATTTTATTGCATCGAAATCGATGATGATAAGAGAAAATATTGTGTATTACCCGCATCGAGATGCCGCCTACCACAACGTATTCAACTAAGATTTTATGCTGTAAGGAGTTTTCTCTTTTCAAGCCATCGTAATCATTAATTGTTATTGAATACGGATTTGCAACGCCCATATTTATTTCAAGTTTCAATAATGAAAAAAAAATGCCCCAGGCACGAAAATAATGCAAGCAATTTTCGAGGATGAGGATGATGGTGAAGTCCAGGTTTAGCCTTAAGTGTTGAAGAGTCCGGTCCACCTTTAGAGGTCCTATCAATTTGCTGCTTTCATCACCTCCTCTCTCTCCCTCTCTTTGCTAAATCGCATCCTCCCCTCCCCCCCCCCCTCCCCCGAGAGCATTTATTTTCATTGTTATGTTTATTTCAGGCTTGCACATCGTCTCAATTTGCATTCATTAGCTCACGTGGTATCGCATTTGTACCGTTACGCCCATCGACATTGCAGCAATTATCATTTCTAGCATTGCAATTGAAGTTTTGCAAACTCAAAGATGGTATTTGGTCAGGTGGTATTTCAGAACAACAAATTAAAGATATGTGTTCTTGCAAGTACCAATATGCCCTTGTATAATTACTAAATGAATTTGCCTTTATTTTGCCAACCCCAATTCAGGTCGCTTCTTGACGGGTTTCCTCTCTCAAGTCTATCCCAAATCGGCTCATATCTTGTGCGACCGCAGATTATTTCTCCATATGAGTCTAGTGTGTACTATTAATGAATAAATATTTGACTTGGATAAATCGAACGAATTACACAATTGCATATCATTGAATATATCACAGAAGTGATTATGAGGTGATAAATGATTAAATGATATGAGTGAATGATCCGAGGTGAATGTCATTATTGCGACGATTGGTCATTTGACGTGAAGATGGTTGTCGCTTCGCAATTGACAGCCGTATTCCTTGGGTCACTCTCATGCAATGGGTCATTCACTAATTCTCTTTGTAGAGCAGTAATTAAGAGTATTCAAGTTCTAAATGAATTTTCCTCAGCGTAGAAAGTGAAGAAAAGTTCATTAATTAGAATATCAATAAATGATATTGTGCAGCATTATAAAACTCTAACGAATGTGACGGGATTCCAGTGTATGCAAATTAAATGGTTCAAGTCTATTCAAATATTATGCAAATCTGGAGGTTCAAGTCTATTCAAATATGCAAATTTAGAGGCTCCAATCTGTCTAAATAATAAAAAGCTGGAAAAGAAATCACGCTTAATCAAGCATAATTGAACATCTGCTGTAGAATTGTACTCGATGGAGTCAGTGGACAACAACCATTGAATCGCATATTCCAGCATTAGGCCAACATTGACGATAAACAAATGAGATTCAAAGCAGATTCTCTGTGAAAGGTTAGTACGAGCAAATCAATGAGATACAATGAGTCAAATGTGATTAAGAAATGCAGCAGAAAAAAAGAAAGGATGATACAACGATCGTTGATTGAATGACGTTCAACTGTTAAAGGTGATCAAGGTGATAAGGTGATAATTGATAACAAAATCGATCAATTATCGATTACATTCGATTTCGTTACGGTAATTTAACATCAATTCGAGGCGGTTGAAGCCACTTCCATCAGATGTGCTAATGATGTAAACATTTCATCTCAATGTTGCAAACAATATAAATATTAAAGAATTAGGTGAACATTAATAAATATTATTGAAATAAAATGTGCTCTCAACATTTTAGCGCATATTTAAACGGGAAAAAGATAGTCGAATATGTGACATGCATCCGGGCAATCTGCTAATGCAATACCTTCCTCCCACCTGTAATTTTCTCCTCACACAAAAAAAACCTTACCTGTTTTATGATTCTCTAGAGAAGCCATACTGATATTCGGCCGGCGGAAAATGAAGATTTTATCGGCCCATTGCAACGGGATAGTCGATATGCAAATAGGTTGCAACAATGTACACAATGCGATAAAGTGATATGAATTGAACATATCGTAAAGGAATATGGCTGAAGTGATCTGTGATAGCAGCAAGTGAAAAAGTTATTGACAGCCATCTACCGATTATGTGTTTTTGTTAGTATTCAATGATTTTTTTACCGCAACTAGTTACAACACTGTGTTTTCCGAATATCGATCAACAATTCTCAGTGAACACCGTACTACTTCGCATAGAACCCCTGGAGGTTATAAAATTCCAAAGATTTTGGAGAAAACTCTCGAAATGAGGCGGGCTTCAGAGCATCAAGTAATAAGATAAGATCGGAATGGCGGATGTTGATTTATCCACATAGATCAAATTTCATGCTTCAAGTTCCCATAGGTCACAGCAGCATTTTGCGCCATACTATCAAGTCGCATTTATTTTGCATATTTCCTCATATTTTTGAATAGTAACGAATCTCGTTGGTTCGAGGATCATCCTATGACATGCAGTGAAGTCATCAATCTATGACAGCTCTAGCTTCATAGGTGAGGTCACAGGTGAGCTAGGTATATAGACATATATATACACAGACAGACACAACATTACCATTATACTTCTTGGTAGTAATCCGATATACTTTGACCGCCTCGAAATCGAAGCCGAGAAATTAAAGTGAAGTGTTGAAAACTCTTTGACAATTCAATGTTTTCCATATCACTAAAAAGAGACATAAAAAGTTTGCAGCTTTCTTCTCATAAACCTGGATGGAGTCTGCTATCAACCAAAAAGCGTGAATGATAGCTTCGAGTTTCTAGTCGATTCAAAGATGTCTGTAAAAGGTTCGGAAATCTCTCTTATATATTGCCATCGAGTAGAAACCTCTGTGGAAAAGCTGCAAAGCTTATAAATGTTCGACTTTACAGAGAAGAACAATCCCTATTACTTGAGCTAAGTTGCACTTCGCTAATTAGATAAAATACTTCCAAGCTCTCAATTCCCCCCCCCCCCCCCCCTAAACCGTTAAAATTGAAAGATATAGACCAAAAAAGCCTGGAAGACCAGCCACTTTTTGCCTCAGATCCTCTGCCCCCGGTCCATCAAGCCTGGCAAATCAAATGATTATATTGTTGTTGTATAATATATGGCTGCAATTTGCAATTGAAAGTTCCCGCTCACATCATTTAAAGTATTTTTACTGCGTTGGACCACTTTTCAACAAGAAATACCTCATCATTGGGCAGTTAAGCAGTTCCTCGTGGAGTAGATCGTTCGTGGATTCGGCGCGGTGAAATTTGGCGATCGGTCATTCGTGGTTGAATTTTTTATACCGTATTCTAGTTATAATATTACGCTTCATCAGCATTGTCGATGTGGAAGTTAGGTTGAGGTATTGGTGATCCCCGAATTTATTATAGGTAATATCAGGTGCTAGTATGCAATAAAGTTCCACTCATTTATAGGTAGTTTTAGAGGTTCCGCCATATATACAAGGTTGTTCTGTGAATATGGCCGCGTTATGGCCGATTTGACAATTGAAATTGTGGCCAGATGTGTTTTGGCCAAAATACTCTTTATTTTAGGTGTCAAAATTGGCACCTATAAACGCCATTTATTACTCTCTTTCAATGCATCGACTTTCAACAACGACGATCGCTTTGAAAGGATTTTAGTTGTTTGGCTAATCGTTTGCATGTACAGATCTTTTCTCTGAATATTTTATGCCTAACCGCCACTCATAAGTGATAATATCTAACTTCATTGACGAAAAAAAAAACTCGGTAAAAGGGCGGTAATATTACTAAATGTCTGTTGTTTACAATTCAAAGTAATTCATATTCACATAGCCTCACACTTGCTTGAAGCATTGAAGATCCTTGCGTAGTGGTTTGTTGAGATGATTCTCTTGCCTAGTACTTTTTATTTTAGTCACTAAAATCCCCACTAGTCAGTTCTTGCAATCGAGGTTTTGATATGCAAATGACGGATCAAATCTTGCTGAACTTTATAGTTTGCGATCTAAACGAACGATCTGAGTGGTTGTAAGCTACTGACGAGTTTATTGCGTTGAGCACGGTTCTTTCTGATGCAATCGTTTTTGTGAGGATAGTCGACGCAAAGTTGTGTGATTGCAGGCACACTCATCGAGGATTGGGCTTCCACGAATATGGATGCAACAGGGTGCGTGGATTCGTTATTTCCGGTTTTATGCAATAAGTGTGTGTAATTTTTTAAACAATTTCGTCAGGTTTTTTTTGTCCGGTAAGTGGTCGCCGGATTACTTTATGTTGATGATCGGTTGTTGAGTCTACTTTAAAACCGGTGAAAGAATCCAACACAAAGGTCGTGATGGCGGTTTAATTCACACCACTGTGGTGATGAGTTTAATATGGAATATGTCATTTATATTTGCAGAAGATTAGGGTGGTCGAAGTAAAGTCGGGAAGCTCCTGCTCCTCCTCCGCTCTTGGTTTCAATAGCAGGAATTATCCAGTATCGAAGTGCTGAAATTTCCATGCTTGAAATTAGGGATATTGGTGCCGTCTTATATTTTAATGGCAAATGTTTTCTGTTTTTCATGGCCTCATTTTCTGATAATCGTGCTTGAAAGTATCATCCGAATATCCCCCAAGGGGGGGGGGGATGGAGAGAGGGAACTAGCAGAGGGCTTCATATCCTTGAATTTTTCTAAAATAGTGTATTCAAAACTGCCTTGTTCGAAAGTTCCCATTGATGAATTTTACTGGTTTTCCGTATGCTTGTGGATTTTCTCCATCATTCATCATGATAAGTGACCTACATCAAGCACAATCCTTCAAAGTCACATCTCGTCGCTCTTTGCAAATGGGATCGGCTTTAACCGATGCCTGAGGCAGTCATGATCTGATCGATCTCGGCTTTATATCTCGTGCTTTCTGCAATGAAGATATTGAAAAAGGAACCTTCTTTGCATTTATGCTCTTGTTTGATTGAATATTTCAATTTTTTTTGAAGGTCACATAATAATGGTGCCAGAAACTTGTTCATTTTATTGCACAAACTCTTGATTGAGATTGCAAATCAAGACTATAATATGCTTTGTTTGCTCGTGTTGCAATTTGAGGCTGTTATTTTTCAAGAAGACTGGAGTTGTTTTTGTGTGAGGGGAAGGGATTTATGTTGCTCTAGACTCCGGAATGCAGTTCGTCATGTTGTGGCATATTGGTAAGAGACTTCACGTCATAATCTCAGGTATGGAATTCGTAAATGAGGTTTTTGCAGACAATTAAGGTAGATGGTTGAGGTCGAGCTACACATAAAGCTGCTTACTCGAAATGCCTCGTGCTAACTTCTTTGTGTTTCAGAGATGAAGTGCAATTGCAAGGAGCCGTGGTTGATGAAAAGTTGGATGTGCAGGCAGCTTTGAAGCGAGCACTGAAATCGGCGATCGTTGTCGATGGACTCTCGAAGGGACTCCATGAAGCTGCGAAAGCCCTCGACAAGTTCATATTCATTTCGTTTATTTTTCATTTCCATTCTCTTATTCATTTTTTTTCGTACTGGATGAAATGACGTGGATTTAACCGTTCCAGTAGTTTTTTTTTGCCAGGTGCGGTTAACCGGACTGTCATATTTCCGGAAAGCCTATTTGCTTCTAGCCAAGCATATCGATATGATAGGCGAGCACTACCATCTGTTTATTTGGATGAGGGTGTAAGTTCCAAGCGGTGTCTTCGGAGATATGCGCAAAAAAGTAGTAATACAAGGTAGTGGAAAATGTACCGTCACCGGAAAGTTACAAGGAAATAGAAGAAATGTGTCTAAAAGTAGCCTTTAAAGGTGCTATCGCTTGCCAGATTTTGAAATGAAATCTTCTTCTCTTGTTCAAAACTGAGAACTAGTAGCGTATGCATACTTGAATTTTAAAATTCAACGCAGACATTTGCGCCAAATTGAGAGAAGCATTTGTCCCTCGCTTTAACCCTCGATGAAATCGCTTGTGGTAGGTGATCGACTTTCACCTAGTAGAATGTAGTTCTGCGATTCGTAATTTTGCCCAAATTATATGTAAAGAGAATTGCATATTTTAGGATTGGATCATGTTATTTGCCGTCTGACAGCATTCTGCCCTCTCACTTAATGTGTTTGTTGGGATGGAATAACCCCGGGTGTTTGATAACGCTATGGTACTTGAAGTTTTTTTGTTCATTAAAGGCTTGCACAGGTATAGAAGTCGAGTTATTGCATCATTTTATTGCAAGTTTAGGCGACAGGCGTATTTTTGCGTGCTCGCCGAGAACTGCGATGAGCCGATGTACACGAAGTTGGTAGAGGCATTATGCACCGAGCATCAGATCTCGTTAATCAAAGTGAAGGATAAAAAACAACTCGGAGAGTGGATTGGTCTTTGCAAATATGACAAGGAAGGCAAGGCACGCAAGGTGGGCTCCGTGGATTTTATTCCCTTCTTGTGTTTTGGGTATTTGCCACAAGGTGGAGCTGAAGAAACAGACGAAGCATTGTGAGGTCTGAAGAAGTCTTTAAATTAAAGTAGTATGGTTGGAACCTGAAGGTGGAGGTGCATGAAATCAGTGATAAGTTCGCGTCATAGGTGTCCATCCTTAACGGAAAGATCAGTCACTCGTCTACATTCCCACCCCCCTCCCGTCTCCTTCCCCTTTGATAGTCTTGACTGAATCCCTCGCAAATTACCCTCCGCGGCTTTTCTTTCACCATAGCGCTAGATTAATCCGAGCTTGCTTTCAGCAAGAGACGTTTTTTGATATGTTTTATTGGTTAGTTGGTACGATGGTGGTCGATTTTGGTGGGGGATGTTGTTTACGTCCATTTTTGAGCTCCGTTGCGTCGAACAAATGAGACTTATTGTGTTAAGTTCACATAGAACTACTGTTTAGCAGCGATTGTTTGCCACCAAACTATTATTGAGTGTGAAATGTCAGTGGAAAATCCGTACTCCCAAGCCTGTTGAAAGAATAAAGTCCTGAAAAGAAGATGATTAAAGGAGGTGTATATAAAGAAATCGTGAGTGGATTTTTGATTGTTCTTTTGCTCCGGCAATCCGAATGGCTGTTGAAGGCGGAAGTGTATTTAGAACGGTTGCATTCTGGCACAGTGTCCAGACTTCATGGATGAGGTGGTATTCGTGCTGAGGTGTGATGTGGAAATTGGGCTAGAGAGAGATGAGGGCCAGCAACCGGTAAAGCGATGATTTGACGGATAAGAGACATTAAATAAGGAATACATGATTTCGAACCCGTAATATTCCTGGATTGCCTAGGATGCCTTAATATTTGTATGGACGACTGCGGTAAGGGCATTAGCTGATCGAAGCATTGCCATATTTCTTCAATAGCTTGCCTTATATATTGATTGTGATGGACATTGTACGTTTAAGGTGGTAGGATGTTCGTGTGCAGTTGTTCGCGACTTCGGGCAGGATGATGCGGCACGTTTGGTGTTGCAGGAATACTTCGAGAGTCAGAAGAAATGAGGGGCAATGTTAACGAGGAATTGTTGATTGTTGTTGACTGATCGTTTGCTCCGAATAAAATCTTTTATTATTGTTGCTTTTATTTGTTCACATAATAGAAAATTTGTATGTGCGATAATAGCGCTTAGCGGTTTAGTATAGTTAGGAAAAAGTTAATTCACTGTAATTAGAAAGGAAGTAGGTACTTTAGTGAGGTTTATTTTACTTATATAGTAAAACCGAAATTGTCTTGCAGTTCGGCAGTATATTATAGTGGATAAGGATTTCGAGTTATGAGTGAGATGGGAACATATTTTGAGGCGAATATCTTTGATGCATTTGTAAATAATCAGCAACGATTATTTGCAATAACGTTTGCGATTTCAATAAGGACGTTGAAAAAGCGATTTTTTTTTTGGTCTTAGGGACGCGTTCTAATAATGGACGTCCTGGATTATCCTTTCTTTTTTTTTCGAAAGTGTTTTATTTTATTTATTTAAGAATTTATGCGATTTTGTATATAATATCTAATGCATAAGATGCGTCATAAATTTGTACATTTTGTTGTACTATTGAAGAAGTCATTTTTATGCGCTCTTAAAGGCTCTTTTTTTTTTTTTAATTTGTGGGAAATTTGCGCTTTGCAAAGGAAACGTTTTGTTGACAATGTTTTGTTTATATCTATTTGTTTGCGTTCGTTTCAGCTGAGTGGTTGCAGCTCAAGAACAGTTGGAGCTCGAGCTGCGATATTTGGTACGTACTTTCGATACCATAGAAAAGCTTCTTATAATTAGTGTTTGGGCCGATTCGTAAATTTCAGCAGTTCGGTTGATTGAAGACAGTCGAAAATTTGCGTTTGTAATGTAAACGGTGAGGGGGGAAGGGTCGGTAGGGAGATATAGGTGAAGGTTCGAGCAAGTAGTTTAGGACTTATTATTTACTGATGATTTATGGAACCGGTAGGGCTGCTAAACGATAGTGAAAAGGCGCATATCGCGAAGGCTTATGTTACAGAGTTATCCACCCGCTTTTTTATTGGGGAAGAGGTTCAAGTCTGCCGATTGGGTCGTTTTATCTTTTTTGAAGTGCATATCGTAACTGATGATAGTGTCGGATAGGCAGAAGGAGGAGAGGGGGATGGGAGTGGGACGGATGCGGGAATGAAATTTGGATTGGTTTATATGAATTCGGGAAAGGGTTACGTTATATCTATCTTAGTGGCGAAGAAGTGCGTTGAATTGGTTAGGATCGTTGGTGAATATTCGAGCGGTCTGACTGTATTTTGATAGAGTGTCGATTGCGACGATATGTTCGATTCGAGAGGTGCAACGGTGATGGGGCAAACTGGTTTTATACTGTGTGCTGCTTTTCAATTCTAATTTATAACTTCGAATTAGTGAGCATTGTTGGCTTTTTCTGCTACGTCCAGTGAAGGAACGCAACTGATCGTACTGTAGAATCCTCCATCTCTTTCATTTCGAAGCGAACTTCCTTATCCTTCCTCCGTGGTGCCTCCGTCTAATATCTGAGCGGGTACGTGGTCGATATGTCGAATTTTCCCGCTGAAGCGAAGGAGGAAGATGAAAGTAAAGAGGAGAGAGAATGCGTCATTCTAAGTGGGGATGTAACCGATATGGATAGCTGTGCAATTCCACTTGATAATATCGATAAGGTAAATTCTTCAGATGTGATTCCATTCCCTGAAGGGTATCTTTGTACGTCCTTCCAGTTGCAGTGTGACTCTGAATTGTGTTTCCATCTTGTTTCCCTTCTGATGGAAACTTCCGCCAATAAGACTCGCATCCCTCATTTCTTTATATTGCGTTACTAATTTCAATCTGCTTCAAATCACTACAGGAAGCATAGCATGCCTCGGATAAAATTTACTGTAATTTCCGTTTTGCCTGCGTATTCTTATAATTTCTTACGATATGTTCTTATCCATCAGCGTGGATATCTGAGAGTGATGTAAACTTCTTCGCCTAGTTATATGCAAATTTCCTGGTATCGGCTTATGTTCATTCAATCCGAGAACTGGTACAGCGCACTTGCGACGGTGATAGTCGTTTAATGTTGGTGCGGTGAATTCAATGATCACTGAAATTAGATCGGGTTTCGGGTCTAAATGAGAGCTCGAGGGTGCCATCGTCTGAAGTTCGTAAAGTCAGAAGATTCGGCCTTCAAAGTAACGTCCATCCGGGTTTCTTTGGGTGCAGTTTGTTTTAATCAGTACTCCTTTACCCTCATGTGGACATTGGAATAAGCTACGAGTGATAGTAGAGCCAAAAGGTGGCACAACTTTTGTCGTTAAACATGCTGCGGTTCAAGTTGCCATAATATCAAACTTTCGATAGACCACTTCGCATCAATGACTTCAACAAGTTCAACTGCACTAACAAAGGTCAAGCAATTAATTAGCAGCTGGGTATTCTGCGTGGACAGTGTCCACTCCTATTTGCCTCTATCAATATCTGAAACCATAGGCCTAGACTACGACATGCGTGCATTATATATTAATCGTTGTTAGCTACTTTTAATCGTATCTGCCTGTTCGTATTTATGTATCACTCTAGGGATATCTAAGCGTTCGAGTGCTCATTACTAATGCTGACCGCATAGAAACCTCAAATGCAACGTTAGGGTCAGCTCCCCATAGCTCGTCTAATCGTCCAGGTCTTGAGGACCTGCACCATCCGTCGAGGTGCGGTCGAGTAAACTGCGAGACGGCACAAGTAGAAGGGCGAACACTTTATCACGCTTACACAATAAGGCGACAAACAAGTAGGCAGTCGTTCACAGGAGTGGCTTCCACCGTCGATACGATTCTGTAGTCGCACCCGGGGAACTCCGTGCTGCCGCCGGTCACCCCGAGCATATATATATATATATATATATATATATATATATCATTATTTACCAGGTTTGCTTTATTATAAATCTTTACTGCAAAAATTTCCATGACATTGATTGATGTGACTGATATTTGTATTTGAGAAGGTGGTATTGATTGAAGAAAAATATTTTCTTCATTCGCGAAGCCGGAGAAGATTGAAGTTCGCGAACCCTAGGACTTCAGGAATCGTGAAAGGGATCCAGCATCCTGAACTTTGGAGTGCCCGATTTCTACTGAGGTTCTGATCCCTGACTTCGAGGGACGTTGAAGGCTTCCGAAAACCAAAGTTTCGATACTGAATGCCAACGCCAGTAAACGTTGTAGAGTTGATAGAGTTGAAGGATTTTACGTTGCGCAGACGACATAAGTGAACAGGAAAAGCTGTTCGGCCATAAATTTTGTTATTAACTGTGAAGGATGGAAAAGAAATAAATTAATCAGCTGATCTAATCGAAGACAGTTGATCCTTATCGATTGGCACTGCTCCGATACTTGATTATCGATATAGATAGATCAGTCATCGATCCATTGGCCTCATTTCCCTATTGCCTTTTTTCCCGTCCATTGCACGTGTTGAGAATATATTATCCCCTCCCCCCCCCCCCCACCCCGCCACAAAATTGAGGTGATTTCTTTTTTTTCGAAGTTCCTATACATTATCATATTTTGTAAATTTCTCCAAAAATTTTTCTAACCACTATTATCCAGGCCTCGTCATCATAAACAATACTATTAATGCTTTCTAGGTCATATAATTCTGAATATTTCTTTTTAGTTTAATAGAGAAGGTGATCAATAAAATGGATGAAAGTCTTGGTACTATTTCAGTTTTAGGATTCATGTAGGCTGACAAATAGCCGATTGCCGACTTCAAGTCTATCAGCAGTTCTTCGTGTCATTTTCGATCGGGAAATCAGTGGAGATTAAACCGGATAAAAATCGATAAAACTCTTTTAGCTATTAGATTATGGCAGCCATTACACCGTCGCGAAAACCTTCCGGTCCGAATATAGTATGATCGCAGATAACACTGATACCACTGATAATAACCCAAATTACTGGTAATATCATTACATTAATGGTATTACGCCGTTAGTTGGAATATTGGGGACCGATATCGAAATATTCCATAATGCGAACTGCTCTCTGAGAGGGGGCCCTCATCGGCGAGCTCCTTGAGTTTTATTTGCCGACTTTTGTCGGGGTCTAATCCCAACAAAATCACTCGTTGAATATTTCGTTTTTTCTTCTCCTTTCGTTGGGCAGTCGTTGCGGTTTCCATTCCGATAAATTGTTACCCGATGGAGACTCGGTTTACCTATATCACCTTCGATCGGAGTTCGCTTCGCGCGATACAACTTTACAATTCATTCGCTTTTGTATTCGTAAATCCGGTGATATAAGTGAGTTCTGCCGATATATAAGTAATTTGGCGTAGTATACTTCGTTTGTTCTGTCGCTCACCGTATTTGACAATCCGCCGAATTTAGGTTTATTGCATCATTCGTTATTCTGCGAGTAGTAGAAAGCATTATCCAAACAACGGAATCATGATGGATTTTTTTATTATTTAGCAGCTTTGTTCATTCATATGTGGAGTATTTTCAAAGAGTGCTATCATTTTCACTATTGTTTCGATTTTTTATCTTTTTTTGTGTCATTCAGTTTCTTAGTAGATAAATATTTTGAGGGTGACGTCGAATATCAGGTGCACATCGAAGCGAACATCACTCCTGGAAAGGAGTTCGAGAGTATCGCATCGATGCAACCAATTCGCGACGATACGTTGCCGTTCACAACTAAAGACAAAACACACGTTGTTCCGATTACGATCTTAGGCATTGATCTCACGAATAGGCAAGTATATCCTTTTATACTTATGTTTGTACCTCTTTAAACGTTTTTTTTTTCTTATTTTATTTATTTAATTTAATGGTTGCTTATGTCTGATTGAAATTTGCATAATATTGATGTCGCATTCGAAATTTTTTTGTTTTTCGTGAGATTTATATTTTTTTAAATTTTAATTTACAGATAATTTATGATGGAGTTATAGACTTTAAATGAAAACGATTGAAGTGATGTACGAGAGGAGATACTACAATATGCGCTTCTTTATTTCCGCTTAGCAGAACGATTAGTTGGACGAAATATCGATAAATGTTAAAATATATGCAATAATCCACTTATATTTTTTATATTCTGACCACTCGAAAAAATCTATAAATTTTGATATTTTTTAGTAGTTTAACCGACGGGAAGTAAAAATGGGACAAATTGAAAATGAATGCAAATTTTTGGACAGCTTTAAGTAATATATATATATATATATATATATATATATATATATATATATATATATATATATATATATATATATATATATATATATATATATATATATATATATATATATATATATATATATATATATATATTTCAGGCCGAAGTGGATTCAATTCTGTGCATTATCACTCGGTGTTTTCGTCTTCTATATTGCATATGGCTATGTCCAGGTGTGTTGAGAAACTTTTTCGCTTCATTTTAGACTATTTGGATGAATTTATTAAGTAATTTTTTCGACGATAGTCGAATGGTTTATTTTTCTGAGGATATGAGTGTAAAATATTTCGATTACAATAGATCTGAAATAGTTATTATATTTTATTATTATTAATTCCAGTTATATTTGAGTTAATTATATTTAAATTCTATTGTATAAATTCTAACATATTTAAATCTCATCTGATTAATTCTGTGGAATAGGCGACTTACTAAAAGGAATTATAAGAGTTAATGCTGAAATAATTTCAAATATTAGAGGGATTATTAAAAGCAATAAAATAACCGATATTTAAAAAAAAAATAAATCTGCTCATCAAATATATAATAAATTTCCATTCAGTAATATTGCCTAAAAAGGATCATTTTTTTTCTTCCATCTGTTGAATAACTGAAATTCCGCTGAAATAATATCATATCCCCTACTGAAGTTTTATTATTTTCATAGAATTTACCTGAGAATATTTTCGACAAAAAGGTGAGCATTTTGCTCATTAAGGATTCAGGTAACACTAAGGTGGAAGAACCTATCGACTGCGTAATATAAAATTAATAATCGAAAGTTATTCCTTATAGAAATTAATCTCTCTTATAGGAATTGATCTTTCGATTGGAAGGAATGCGACCATTTGGATTATATTTAACATTCATTCAATTTATTATTTATTCAATATATGCGTTTGCGGAAGGGAAATTTCACGGCGATATGATACGAAGGTTCGATCTTAGAAACTCTTAACTGCAGGTTTTGATCTTTAGTGCTCTAGCTATTGCCAGATAAGGTTTACATTTCTTTTTATTTTGTTTCGATTAGATTGGGAAGGAGGGGATATTGCTTTCTAGGTTCTTTGTGGATGCGACTCGGAACCTCTTAAAGAGAGCATCGTCAAGGATGTAAGGACGTTTTGATGCGGATGTCGCTATTTTTATGCTTTTGAAAAATTTATTGCAATATTTTAGCGTTGAAATCTTTCATGAAATGGTTTAGTTTATCTCGATAAACATAATTAAAAGCAAACGAGAACGATATATTCAGAAAATATAATAGTTAAATGAAGAAAGTTTTTATTTAAGAAAAATAAAATCGATGCTAAAATCATAAGAATACTGAGAATTAAACCACTAAATATTGGTACTAACGCTATCGGTTATTGGGAATGTTGAAGTTGATTAAGTAAAATATGCGAAGTGTTTCGTTATATTGATCAATAAGATCGATTCTTTTTGCGATCGGGAAATTTAACTAGCATTAAAGGATTCCGATGGGCACATATATTCAGTTGGCATTCTATACGGTCACTACGATGAGTCTTTCAAATGCTTCAGTTGGCTATTTGAATTATCCAACTCAAGTTATATTCAAGTGTTGTAAACTTATTCCCGTCCTTATTGGTGGTATTATTATTCAAGGTGGGAACTTATGCTTTATGAATGTTTAGATTGGTTTATTTGCTTTCATTTATACTTATTTTTAATTTATACTCTTTATTATTTATTACTGTCAATATATATGTATGGATTGCGTTTAGTGTAGAAGTTTTGAATCGAGGAAGGTACGGGGCAACAGAATCTTATTGAGTGCTTAACGATTCTTTAGTTGGAGGGGGGGGGGGGAGATATAGTTATGTGCATATTTACAGTGCGAAGTGATACTTGTGTTGACAAGTCATCATACATGTTAGGGGGGGGGGGTGAGGAAGGGGGAGAGGGAGGTGTAGGAGAGGAGAGGTTGAATAACTCTTATTATGAGAGAGGAAGGTAATCGTCGAATTCTTCAGTTCAAATTAGTGCATTTTGATCCAGCAAGTCCATTTTTTTAATGATCTAATTTCCCACTTATGGTCTAATTCGTTGATGTTTCTCATTTAAATGTTACATAAATACCACACAGGATGAACCACATTCCGTCTAATCTATTCAGTCGTTTATCTTTGTCGTCGTAATTTGCATATTTATTTTATTTATTTCTTTTTGAAAATTAGAAAAAAATATGAGAGTTATTCATTAATTGAATCTCATCCGCATAAATAGTGAATTACCACTTATGCAATCCACAACCGTTTCATCCCATCCCTTCCGACCTTCTATCTTGTCTCACCAAAGAAAGTAGCCACTTTGTATACTGACGTAATGAAAAAGTGGGACTCTAGCCAAAAAATTTTTGCATCGTTGTAGGTAAAAAATATGGATGGCTAGATTTGTTGGCAGCATGCCTAATGAGTGTTGGCTTGATTGTGTTCACACTTGCTGACAGCAAAGTGGCCCCAAATTTCGAGCCAAGAGGTTATATTATGATATCATTGGCTTTATTAGCTGATGCTGTGATCGGCAACGTACAAGAAAAAGCGATGTATACGTATAGTGCGACTAATAACGAAGTGGTATGCTTTTTTTTTTTTTTGCTTCCGGTCTATGCTCGCTTTTTTTTGAAAATTATTTCAAAACTATTAGAAATAATTTGATGCATTTTTAAAATCTAATTTTGATCTAGAGGGTGCCGTTGAGGTATCGGCATCCTCCTCTCCAATTTTTGAAACAATTTATTTATTTCATATCAGCAAAGAATTCTTGGCGACAATCCAAGATTCGAATTTGATAAGGTGCCAAATTTTTGTCGTTCGAAATTAAAATTGAACGATTATATAACGAAATTTGTTTTATTATGGCCAGAAATATGTTTATGGTGACGAAGATTCTGCATCTTTAATTGTTTTTTTGGAGTTTTTCAAAATTTCTTATATTTTATAAATATTTCATTGTCTGCATTAATTCATATTGCATTTTTACTTTGTGAGATTTATTGAAGATATGAGAGATTCGAGTTGATCTTTGTCAATTCGACGATGTGCGGGGAAGAGGAGGGAATAAGAGGGAATGAGATGAAGGTTGCCAATATGTAAGTGAAATAGCATAGATACCCTTGATAGTTTATTATGGCAAACAATATCGGACCTGAATTGTTATTTTACTTGAAAGCTGAAATAGAGAGGTGGAGCATTTTCGTTGAAAAACATTCATGAAAGAAATAAGACTGATTGCCTTTATTAGAGCTCTTTTTAGAGCTATTATTAGTTTTATTGGTTTCATTGGAATTTTTGAAAAATGGAGCAATTTTTATGCTCGCAACATTTTAAAGAAAATATTTCATTGCTCCATTAAAGCAATTCTTTGACTAATTCTAAATTATTATGTAGATTTGGGTATATTGCCGAATAGAAAAGTAGCTGCTCGATGATTTTTTAATTTTATGGAGATTTAAATTAAAAAAGGAAATGAAATCGATGGAATTTTCATCCGCCAAATCGGCATCGATCAAAGATATGCCACAGGTTTTTAAAGTGCGCTTCAAATCGCTCTCGCAAACAATGCATTTTTTTTTTCATGCATCTGCAGGTTAATTCTATTTGCCGTTCTGAGCCGAGCCGAGGGACTCTCTCGTTAACGATAGCTGTTGATCATTTTCCCTCAGAAATCCACCGGTCTCTTTTTTTTCTTTCTCTCTGTCCCACTCAGACCTCCTTGAAGAGTCTCTTTACTTAAACGTTGGTGGGATGTTACTGCTAACCGACTGCAGTCTTAATTGCTTGCTAGGGGAACCTCAAGAAAAATATAAAATTAGTTCAAGCTTTTCAGCAGTGGTCGTTTTGTTGATCACGTGGCAAGTGATCTTTGATCTCGTGGTAAAGTAAAACTCTTCTCATAAAAATGAACATTACTATGTGATGTTTCTGTGACTTTCTCTCATCCGATTACGCTCTAATTATTCAGGTTCTCTATTCATATACGATTGGTTCGATTTATATCCTTAGTGGCCTTCTAGTTACTGGACAATTGACAGAGGCATTCGTTTTCTTCTTACGGGTAATGATTTATTCTTTTTTTAAACCTTTATTTACCCGGAAGGTAGTTGTCTAGGAGTTTATTTAATTACTGTTTATTATTGTCGTTTTTTTCTATATGGTTTCTTTAAAAAGATGGCTCTAGTTCGTTGATTGTGAAGATTGTAGATATGCTTTATTTATGCCTCTTTTATTTTTTCCCTTTATTCAGGGATATTATTGATTGAGATGTTATTATAGAAACCCTCAGAACGATTTTCTTAGTCATCACGTTGAGCATCATTTTCGAAGTTGATCAAATCGTTGAAACGCGTCATATAAGAAGAAACTGGTCAGCATCTAGTAGTTAAGAACGGAAGGTAGCGGTCACCGGCGTAATGGTCAAGCAGCGGTCACTGTAAGAATAGATGATGCAGTGGGCATTTGCAGAAATACACTACTCAAACGGAACTCAGAAAAAAAAACATCTGCTAAGTAAGAATGCAATAATTTTGCTTTATACGTTCAAAATCCTAATGGACTTTTCTTAGGAGATGATGCTCTCGAAAGTGGAAAATATATTCCACAATTTTTATTGATAGCGAAATGAGTGGAGGAGATGAGTAATGCGATGTTTTTGTGTTAAAATATAGCGAATATGAACTATGCAATCACCCGCATTAGTTAAGCAAGAGAATAGGCGAATAAATGCAGCTAAGAGAGCGCATTATTGATGCAATAGCGAAATAAAAGGTGGGGGGGGGGGGAATGATGGCAAATAAGGTCTAGATGATAGGGGAAATATAAGCACCTTGATGTGCAGATCACATTCTGCTAATAATGAATGCCTCATTATGAAGTTTTCTTGGCATTGACTTTTTTATGGACGGTAGGAAAAAATATGGGACCATTTTTCTTCAGTGCGATAAATGGTTCCAATGTTTTTTTCCCATAGCACTGTTTTATTCTCGTAAATACTTCTTAAAGTCAGTTGTAGTGTTTTACCCGAGGAGGGAAGGACGAGAGCACGAGAAGTTGGGAAATTTTCTTTTGTTTAAATTGGTTTAAAGTTGAGGTAAAATTCCACTTGGAGGCTTGAGATTTATAGATTTTTCAGAGGGGAACTTGAGAGTAATTTTATTTCATAGGCTTATCGTTGCGTTACAAGGTTTAATCCGATTTTTATAGTATGGGGGATAATTCCTCACTTTTTATTTATTTATTTCTTTTGTTTTTTTTTGGGGGGTATCCTTCAAGATTAATGTCCGCAAAGATCATTGCATAGGTATATGAAGAAGAATGTACTAGATGCGTATGGTGATGAATAATAAATTTGCAGAATCCATGGAAGACGTACGGCTATACGATAGTGTTCGGTACAGTCGGCTATTTAGGTGTCAATGTGGTACTGTCTTTAGTTCGTACATCAGGAGCACTATTAGCTGTTACGGTAACTACCGTTCGTAAGGCAATTACGATAATTTTATCATTTATTCTATTTGCGAAACCATTTACGATCATCTACGTTTGGGGTGGTCTTATCATTCTTCTCGCTATATACCTCAATTTATACAATAAAAATCGCTCAAAATGGGATCCCATATTGCGTCGTTGGATCGCTTATGTGAGGGGTGCTGATCGATTTGCTAGTTCTAAATATAAAGCGGCTGAAATTATGTAAAAATGTCCATACTTCGTAGTAGGCTGTATAATCATTTGTTTGATGAAGAAAAAAAAGTGAGTAGATGAGGAAAAAATAATAATATTTCGAGTTTTTACTTGAAGTAATTTTCTAATTTATTTATATCTGTCTATTGTTATCTCTATCGCGTTGAATTCATAATGCTATCGTTATTTTTATTTATTAAAACCCTATCTAGGTGCATCTATCGTTGAATTGCTTCAATGTTTGAAAGCTTTTTTGCAAGATAATTGTTGATGTGTTTGTTCTTTCAAGTGGTTTTGGTCAGTTATATCGACTGGTCAGTGGTCACTATAAAAGGCAGAGAATCTATGTATTGTACGACAAATGAGGGTATGTCCTGGAGTAAGGTGCGATTGTAACCATTTAATTGTGTAAGGTCTAGATGCAACCATATACAGCTGTAATCATATACGTCATATAGTTGGGGCTAGTATAGGCGCCCAAAAAAATTGCTCTGGAGCCCCTGATAGTAGTCCGGAAATCCCAACTTCGGGCATCTTCGAAAATTGTAAAAAGGGATCCTCGAAATTTGTGACCTCAAGTGCTAGCAACGGTCATAACCTTACTTCACCCATATAAATCCAATCACACGTTTCGTTTATATGCAAGTCGTGTATGGTGGCTATTTTGCATCGTTGACAAAATTTGTTGTACTGTCGCCGTTTGCTTTTGTGTCCTTCAAATATTCTAGCGGTACGAAGAAACAACCGAGTTTTTTCAGTGCTCCTCCCATATAAAAATTGGGCTCCTTCCGGGGAAGTGTTCGCGTTGCGTCTTTTTCAGTTAATTTTGATACGCCGCTTAATTAATAATTATTTTTAGGACAGTTGTTGTTTATAATTGGCTTTCTGAGCGATTAGGAGACACTGCTATAGATAGCCTTATTGCCCTCAGGCATTGAGCTATTTTGTGATAATAACATCGATAAGAATCACAAAAAAACTTGACCTCAGCTAAAGTTCAGCTAGATTTTAATCCTTTCGCGATTTTGATCTTTACAACTGCCTTTGTGTTCGTGTTTTTAAATATATCGCAGATATGTTAGTGATGAAACCATTCAGATGTGATTTTCGTGAAACGGCTCATTAATATACAATAAAATAATGCGGAAAATTGTCGAATCAAAGAGAAATATGCATAAGTATATAGAGTATCACCGATGTCTGTGACGAGGAAAGTTACCTTGATAGGCAAAAAGCTCTTACTTCATGGAGAGGAACTTCCATTTGCATTCAAAATCACCACGTTTTCTCCCTTCCAATCTGAAAGGTCTCGGAAAGCCTCGAGAAATGCGCCATATGAAGTTTGGAAAATGATGTGGCTGAGACGACATTCCAATCCTCGGTTATGTATCCTTATAATTCTGGTAAAATGGTTTTGTTAGCCGATATTTGCTCCGGATGCTCGCACGACCCTAACTGAAATATTGCTGTTCCCACCTCGACCGGTATTTCAAGCATGTGTTAAACCCATTGTGACTGTGCAGGACTTCATCTCATCTGCCAATGCCCACCAGGTGGTTCATCGTTTGCTAATTAGTCGTCGGTGTGTTATGATTCTCGAAAATGAAACGTTTTGAGAATTGCTTTCGTGGCGGAATCATCGGCCGAGCGCTGTCGTGGATGTTCGCTTTCAGCGATTTGGTTCCTCTGGCAAAAGGAAATTATTACCTGTGGATTTTGCACGACGATAATGGCTTAAAAGAGTTGCCACATCACTCGTGCAACGTTTAGGAAGAGATGTCCAAATGGTCACTTGGCTGCCTTTCTGCCAGTCCTTATTACCTCCTCATCGGTACCTATTACAGGGACAAGTTGAGCAGGAGGGGAGGGGGGAGGGAGGGTGAAAGCTGAATCGACTGTGCTTGTATTTATCTCAAACTAAATATGGAACTTATTCGTGTTGCATAATAAAACTTAGTTAAAAATTGCAACGCTAAAATATACTAATGTCATAGACACATATCCACAATTACCGATAAACTACATTTCCGGTGTCGATATCGTCGAATCGTGGAATAGTGCTTCTCTCTCCGAGTGCTAAAATAATAAATGAAAACGAATTTATTCAATTTTTTTCGAAACATACACACAATTTTGATTAATCGCTTATATAAATTCTGTTTATTACGATGGAAGACATTGAGCGTTGTTCACTTTTCATTCGCATGAATGTTTTAGAATATACAATATATTCCATCTAGAGATGATACTAAGCATAATGCATGCATATAAAGTGGGAGAGGAACGAATGGAATCGACCGGAAATTTTGCCACTCATATCGTAACATGCAAATTCACGGTAAGGCAGGAACATCAAAACTTGAAATGCAGAATTTGCATTCAATAGCGTCACGAAAAATTTGCTTTCTGAGATGTTACCCTTTCCCGTTTGTGCGGGAATAATATTTGGGTATTTGCTGGCTGGAGAGTATAAAATCTTGTATTTTTTTAAATACTCACTAACTATATTCTTTCTTTCTAAAGTCATTGGCGCCGATCACTGTCATCGCCAAAAGTTAACGACTAGATTCCATAATAAATTTTACAAAATACATACAAAAACTCCAGAAATACAACAAACACTGAATAAAATGATATAAACAAGTGGTAGAGACCTTTCGAATCGCCGGGTCGCTCCCTCTTTAGCCATCTCCCTACCCCCTCCCCCCCCCCCCCCCCCCCCCACTCATCCTCCTCCCTTCTTTCACTTCAAAAGCCTCGAGCACTTTTTACGCCGCTAATTTCTTCCCTCAAAAAAATTAAAAGATTTAAAAGATCAAAAGAATACTGCAAAAATATAGTGGAGAAGGACGCCGGAAAACTAGTATAATGTTGCGTAAATTGCGCGCAATAGCACATTCACATTTCAACCGACCCGCCCGTACAAATCATGAAAGCATACGTCTCTCCGCGACCGGATCAGCAACAATTTATATGCAAATCTCCAGTTTACGTTTCCATGACGTTTCTCGAAATTGATGAAGTAAACTGAATACTGATGGAGATCGTCCCGTGTCACTGCACACATCTCATTTCGTAGTTCCAGCTTCAGTGCTTCCTGAACTGAAACTGCCTCACAGACGGATGGACACACATATACACAGGCGCTACAAAGGAGCACAATAGAGGGAGGGGGGAGGGGAGGGTGGACTCCCCTGTCTTCCAACCAACCATCATGAGCAGCAAAGAAGAGTAAAAAGCATTTTTATTATACAAAATTTTTATGGGTTGGACGAGGAGTGGTTGGAGGACGTGGTGTACGTGGCATCGAAGACTGCGATGGCATAACCTCTTCATCGGCCTCGCTTGCCGGATGAATCACTATCTTTGGTTTATCATCGTCACCACCAAATACCTGCAATGTTTTACCCGTCATACTCGTTAATAAAGTAAAATCAAAGGTGAATAAAGTATAGATAAATCTGATCAAGTGATCTTGATGGCAACTACAACTACAATATTTTGTGACTTTCTACAGACCTGCCTATTGTGCAACCTCAAGTTGCTCCTAGTTCTTGAGCTCTATTTTCGCTAATTGTCGTTAAAAGAGCCCCGATCGAGATGACAACTCAATTCTAGTCGATAGCACTATCCTTAACGAGATGCGAACCGTGGAACGTGCATAAAAAATTCAAATTAATTGGGTATTCAGAAGTTTTGAAAGGAAATGAAAAAAAACAAGACTCCCACTACACGTCGAGGAGTTGGTACAAATTCTTTGCATTTGTTCAGTGAAGAATACATTCTTCGTCCTCAAAAAAAGGAAAGAACAGAATGCCTCTCAATATAGAAGGGTTTCAATTCAAAGTAATACGATATATTAGAAATTAAGAAGTAAGCATAATCGAAATTTTGATCACTTCTCAAAACGACACATTTGTGCATTTCATTCTATTCTATTTCATGAACATTTCTTAGGATGGACAATTGAAACTGCTTACCTCAATCGAACTTAAAAGAAATTTCTTTCAAAAGCTATCACCATAAAGCGCAAATTGTTATCGACGATAAATCTTTTCTTGGCCAACTGGCCAAAATTGGCCAAAGTGAGCAAAAGACACCTAGAACGTTAGCCGTGCTTATCCGTAGCCGATCGTACCTGACTCTGCAGCGTTTGTAAAGTAGACTCTATAGAATCGGGCATAATCATCAATTCATAAGCATGCAAATAAACAGTGTTTGCTATATTTATGTACAGCCTACCGTCGAATAGATATTCCTATTGATTTCCTAGTTCATTAGCTAATTAAGAATTGAAATAGTCATTTACCTCATATGTATCTTCGACGGTAAATGCGGCTAGTCGAGCCATTAAATCGAAACTGCACACAACTGGTGCCATCTCATGACACTGTTCCCAGCCTACTGGCGGTGAAGCAGGTGGCGAAATTAAAAATTGCTTCTCGAGTGGTGGCAATTTTAGCAATCCATCGTCCGATTCATCCCTTAGTCGAACTCGCTGAAATAATAACGCTTTTTTTTCTTTTCGATTAGAAAATAGAAGCGTAAAATATTCGATGAGAAGCATAACAGTTCTGAGAAACCTCGGTAAAATGTGAACGACAGATGCATCGACCACTCATCAATCATTTCGATTGTGCGGAATCTGCTTCTTATTAGGAATAAATTAAATGCATATATGACAGGTAAATAAGACTTGACTAGGTAATGACTAGGTAAAATCCTCAAGGGGTTTGGGAATGACTAGGTAACCAACATCGTCTTTCTTTCATTCTAAAACAAATGTAACACTGTGCCAATCCATTGATGTGATTGCATTCTTGCATAATCGGCTCTAGAATAGATCGATCAATCGTAATACTCGAAAAATGTCATCTAATTATGCAAATATGCGTAAAACAATGATCGTGTCGATGATTGGATGAATCGTATCACAATTCGCCGAAAACCGCAAATATACTATTCAAAAATTATAATTTCCCTATGTCAATGGCTGAAAGTCTTAGCTATTTGATCCGACCGGAATAAACCACATATAAGCTATACAGATTCTAGCAAATTTGCATATTTACATTTCAATATGGAAAATAATGAGCGGATGTAAGAATTATTTATACGATTTAATTAATCAAAGGTGAACAGCTTATTAATATAATAATAATAAAACGAATCAAAAACTTCAAATTTATGCAAATTTCGGGAAAAACCCGGCAAAAAAATTCAAAACCTGGAAAATATTATTATCAGAGGGAGATTTAGCAACGCGATAAAGCGTTTTTAATTGCATAACAAAAGCGTTCTATGCATTCAATGTTTGCATTATCGATTGATGATGCATACAACAAAAAAACTGCAGTGGATATGCTAATCCCATAATGCGCATTCATTTCCATTAAAATGCGTATTTTGTAAGGCGAGGATACTGCGCCGTGCAAAGTGAATCGAAGAAGATCAACAGCATAGAGGCAAATCAAACGACTGCCCAGCAAAATTCGTGAGGCTAGCCTGAGGCAGAATCGGGAATAAATAAAAGAGGTGGATGAGCCCATTTTTTCATTCTACATGCAAGAATGTTCGCAACGCCGGATGGACCTACGGGTGGCTGTTGGAGTGCGCGGGGTGACCGGCGGCAGCATGGAGTTCCCCGGGTGAGACTACGGAACCGTATCGACGGTCGAAGCCACCCCAGTGAACGAGTGCCTACTTGTTTGTCACCTTATTGTGTAAGCGTGATAAAATGTTCGCCCTTATACTGTGCCGTCTCGCAATTTACTCGACCGCACCTCGATGGATGGTGCAAGTCCTCAAGACCTGGACGATTAGACGAGCCAAACAAGCTAACCCATTTATAAGACATTTTCTAGCATATCAAAAACATCAAAACAAATGGAGGGAAGCGTTCCTTGTAATTCACCTTCTCCGCTTTAAGCCGACCGGGAAGAAAAATTTCTGCATAATCTTCCTGAGATAGTTTTTTACTTGTTATGGAAAATTAGGCATGAAACTTTGTTATTTTGCTTTTGTCAATAACATTTTTCGTTCAATTCGAAACTTCTCTTAAATTTTTATCAGATCATTGCCCCAGTGAATCAGTGCCTGCAGCGACCCCACCTTATTACTCCTTCCCCCTTAATTCAGAAATTACAGGTGCTAACAGTGATACCTGCAACTTGAAAAAAAAATACATACCTGTGCAAAAAACGCCTTTAAAAGGGTTCCATTAAATGAGAGATGCTGAGTGATCAATTTGGCGGCCGTTGCATTTTCGGGCGTACTGAATATAATGCGTACACGGTGGAAACTTCGTAAAAAATCAAAGTGAGCGTTTGCTTCGATTTGTGTAAAAAGACTCGAAAAATTCGATTTCTGCTCATCATCAGAAAATACCTGGAAAAGCAGCGAATTAGCCAACCAATCACTCACCTCATTTACCTTGAAATCAGGTGAACGATTCAACCAAGATACTTCTTTCATTCTATCATTCACCTTCATAGTTTTTAGCAGGTTTCACTGAAATGAACTGATCGGCGACGACAATCATCGACTCATGATCACCGATGAGCGATGGCTAATAAGGTGAGAGAGAGTATTGACAACCCTATGGAGACATTCGTTTATGAGTCCCTTCTTATTAATGCTAACATGCTAAGCATTACCTGTCAGATTCCAATCAACAGGTGTGATAAAACATAAGTAACATTCGTTGAGATCAATGACCACTGTTTCATTAAATGCAGTTGCTATGCGAAGATGGAACAGAAAATAAAAAAAACGAAATTTATAGAATTGTCACCGTTTCAGATTTTATAGATATGGGTCATCTAAAATTCAGCCATACGATTGGTAACCATTATTGACGCTTATAGCACAACTCTTTCAAAGTAATTCCAATTCGATTAAGTTTATTTAGTTAAATGATTTTGAGATGATAAAAAAAACAACAAAGTTATGAATATCCAACAGTATCCAACAGATTTTCATTTTTTTTTTTTTTGCTATGAAAATACCCAACAGATTATTTTGAAAATCTTAGAGATAAACCTCTAATGTAAAACTTCGTATTAATTTAATACATATATCAACGGAGGAATATATGGAATGAATAAATTGAATGAATTGGGCAATTGAGAATATTTTCAAGAATTAAGACTATAATAGTGAGGAAATAAAAGCAAAAAAAAAAAAAACTTGAAATGAAAAGAGTTCACAAACCTCAGATGGAACATTAGTAACGATGATTGCATTCGGTAGATCAGCCTCGTTACGAACTTCGTTGAGTTTTTCTTCTAATACCTCCGCATGCATATCGATTCGTTTTCTTTCAACGATGAGATAAAACGCCGAGCGAAACAATCGTAGACGACTCTTCAAGTGGGTTACATCCAACCGATCGCTTGCAATCTAGATTGCCTACTAAATTATCGACATCATCCCTCTTAAACTTGACTTCAACCCACAATGAAGGCGATCACAACGCTACGATACGATGACCACTGACCACAGTGAAAAATATATTTAAGTATAAAACATACTATAGGTAAATGAAACCTACAATCAGAGAGCAAAAAGGGAAAACGAGGCATCGGAGATTTATGTAGCTAGATGGTGAAGGATGGGAGAATGGAGGATGTGATGATACTGGATGAGGGATGTGAGGTGATAACAGTGAAACTAGGCGTGCGCACCAAAAGATGGTGATATGTTCTCCAAATGAATAAAGATGCGAAACGATTTCGAACATTTAAAATCACTCACGTATCTATTTCAGCAACGATTCTTCATCGATGCACACACTTTCCCTTAGCTAAATTGCGGGCAGGATTGACATGACAGGATGGGCAAAGGGAAGGAGGGGATGATGAAGTGGGGGTGATAACAGGAGAAGGGGTCTCGTCGTGCACCACTTCCATCTCCCCAACCTCGTCGATAGGGAGATCCACTCGGTAGAATTTTTCCGCCTTTAAGATGAATCAACAACTTTGGTTTCGTATGTCGAATTTCACCTATATTTTTATAGGTGGTAAAAGTGGAACTCTGTGAGAGATGTTCGTCATCTATGAGACAATCAAAGGATCTATTCACTAAGAATCTCCAATGTGGAATTTTTGGAATTAGCGCATACTTTCAAGGATATACTAAAATAACAACAAGAGAATGGATCAAAGAGAAGCGCTCCATTCATGGCATTTACATTTATATGAAGTAAGCCAAAAATATTTTCACGACATTTGCGCCATTTGATAATATTTCGAATTTTCCGACAACATCAACTTAACAACTTCCATCTTCCCCACCCCTCCGCTTGGAATGTTATATCATTATAGGGGATTTCCTACTGTGCCTTATTTATTATGATTTGATCACTTACTAAAGAAGAAATAAGTGAAAAGTAACGTTACATTCAATATTCGAGTTAAATAAAAATTTTTTTCATAGTTTTTTTTTCACCTCTTATACTCTCTGAACTTGAGGTCCATCTTTAATGACCATTTTCTCTTCTCAAGCTTCCTATACCTGAGGTCCAACTTTAACTGTACTTAAATAGCTTTCTTAACTATTTCTCAATTCCCTAAGACAAGACATCTAGTACGATTATCGCAAATGATCTGTCAGGAATTAATCGATTCGTCGATGATTTTAATAAATTCCATTTCGAGAGAAAATTCCAAATGAAAACCCTAATTTCAATGGTCATTTAACCTGCCGTAAACCTAAGCAAAGTTCCGATAATAGAAAAAAAAATATGCGAACACTTAGAAAAAAAATAACCACAAAATAAATAATCAATATAATATCCATAAAAACCACAAAAATAATTGAAATTAGCAGGATCGGATACGAGTTATGTGCATCGTTGGACGAAATATCTCGAGACATAAAGTTGTGGACATTTCCCCAGAAGCCGTTTCGAAGTTAGAGCTCCTCGAAAACACTCAAGCATTGCAGCATTTCCGGAAGAAACTTACGTAAATGGTTAGTTAAGACGAATCGAGCAATTACAGCTAGCCCTTGCCTATTCGTTGTTGTGTCAAGAGTGTCGTGTAGCTGTGACAAGTTCTTAAATCACACATCAATACGTTACTACTTCCTCAGTCAACGAAGTTTTCGTAAAAGGTCTTATGAATATATTTTTCAGACCTGGAAGTGTTCAAGAATTTTGCTTGAATATTCCTTACTTCCAATCTTATCTCGTCTCAGAATTTAAAAACGAATGAAGTTCGTGCCTGTAGGTATTGATTCTGGAAAAAATAGAAATCAGCTCCCGAACTCTCACCTCTCTCATGGGAAGCAATGACTCCTGATGACCAGGTCGGAGTTAATTTTAGAGTCAACTTCGCTCTCAGCGCAGATGGCCTACATATCCAAATAATAATAGTTAAGCGAGCAAAGGTTCACAAGCATGTTGAGGACGGAAATACACCTGCTTTGGCACATGCATTCAAATTAGCTGTAAACTGTCGATTTAGGAGTGTTTGATATGCAAAATTTGCCGTTCGGAGTCGTCTATTCGCATAATCGAATCCCAGTTGGCTTATTTGAGATATAGCCTTTATACCGAGTAGCGAAAACGTCGACATTGCAAGGATAACGACGACAACATGAGTTATGCAAGATTTGCAGGGGGGGAGGGGGGGGGGGATCATGAATCGTGGTCATTTCGTACCCGATCGATTCTCTCAATTCATTATGAATCATACAGCAAAAAAAAACTGTTTTTACAAACGAAAACGATTTCGCAAATATTTTAGCATTAGCAGAAATGCAGCAAAAATACAACAAAAATGCGGCAAAAATGCAGTTTTTATTGATTCTAAATAACATAACTACTATTTAATACTAAATCTAATAGTTGCTTAGCCGAACACTTACAATCATATCGAATAGAATATCGCGTAACTTTTCAATCGCCACCAATACTACTTACGATCATCATTGCTACTCAATACTGCTATTACTGCGGCTGATACTGATATTAATGCTAATAGTTGTGTTAGCAGTAATAATACCTAGTATTGGTGCTAGTAATAGTACTATAACAATTATAGCAGTAATACGAGTAAATAATTTAGTAGCACTACCATTACTATCATTAGTATTTGTATTGTTAGCATTACTACTACTACTATAACTGTCTTATTAGTTAATGTTAGTTATGATAAGTAATCCAATTAACAATAGCGAATATTTAATTACTATTATGAACGATTCTCAGGCTAAGAAGACTTTTGAGGGTATCGAGCCTGATTCAATAGTTAGACAAGGAAATCATCATCATCACACTTCCCGATTCTAGAGTTTCTATGAGGGCTTTCGATGCAACGCTGTTGCAAAAAAATTCCCTTTATTTTTGATGCCTGAGAAAAAAATCAAGGAGTCAAAACGGAGCAAATTTGTGACTCCGCCTCTGGAGGAAAGTGGAATCAACTCCATCTGAAGTCATCCTAAAACGAGCAGTCGACTACATGGATCGGCTTCTGAATTAGACAAAGAAACGGTTCTTCAGAGTGCTCAATTATATCGATCAAAATTTCTAACTCTCGCTTCGGCGGTTCTAGAGGTAAAACTACTTGATGGGCAGATAAAAATATTATATTGTCAATTAGTTCCAACGACTCCTGAATTCAGACTTTCATGCAGACAGACAGACAGACACATACATTTGTGCAGACAGAATTATTTAGCATATCGGTGAATAAAATTGCGATACACAGATATAAGAGATGAAAAGTGAACGTTACGAATAAACCTCCAACATTTTACATCTTTAAATTAGCAATGGAAACAGAGAGAATTGCAAAACGCATACGCTTAAGCGTGAAAATTGCATAATGTGCTTTTTGTAATTAAAAAAAAAAAGTTAGCGAAAAAGCGCATTTAAAAAACTGATTTGAATAAATAAGAGGAGGAAAATTAGTTGGCTAACTATCTACACCACTATCACGCAATCAAAAATTCTTTCATTAATTCATGAAGCACATTTGCATATTAAATTCCTCTCTGCAAAATAAATCAATGAAATGAAAATTTCGTTTAGTGCAAAAATTAAAATACATTTCTTTTTTTTTTTTCATTGTAATTTATAAATTTTCATTCCATTAGCGTTTTCTTTTATTCAAAAATTGCAATCATTAGTGATGCATTTACGCGCTTCGACGATGGACAATTTATCCATCGTTCGTTCATAGTCTTGTGATCTCCGTTGAATTTGTTTACAATTGGTTGTGATTATTTTCGATTTTTGTTTTGAAAATTCTTGAAATATATATTGACACATTATTCGACGAACATTATAGTGTCGAGCAGAAAAAAAAAATCAAATATATGTAAAGAAATATAAAAAGAAGGATGTCTTTGAATTTTTTTTTTTTTTTTTTGAATCTAAATATGAGTATAAATATGAAAACTTTTTTCAAGCAATTTTTTTAAAAACATATATCAAAAGATTTCATATTTTTCAACGTTCTCAAAATTATTGAGAAAAGATGAGAGAAACGAATAAGTCAAATGATATACTAAACAAATGGTAACGAATGAAAAATGTGTAGATAATACTTCAATAATTAATTAATTAATTCTATCGTCATTGTATATTCTCCTATGAAATTCTTTGACTCTTCTTTTCTTTTATTTTGTGGAATTCTGTGATCTTCTAGGATTTTTTGCAATGCTCTCAATATAAAATAGAAAGCGATCGATGTAGAAGAGATGCAATGTTTTTAGTTTCTTCAGATTCCATTCGAAGTGAATAGATCGACGTGAAATATAGCATTAGAAAATAAGATGATGTTTATTATATTTAAGAAATTTCATGAAATTTAGTTTTTGATGATTTCCGAGTTGAAATCATATAACAGGTAGATAAACAGGTAAGCCGATACACATAGGCAAATATATAATGATAATGCTCTTTTGCAAGATAAACTTGAAAAATGGCTTGGACAGAAGGCTCATGCACTTTTACGTATGTCGATAAAATCTGACAGTTGAATTTTTCGGAGAAATCAACAGCAGTTGGGAGAAATTCTAGGATGCATTTCAACATCAAATACTAATGGAACAAGTATCACATACGAAAACTTTACAAGGAGTAAAAGTAATACTGTAAATGTGTAAAAGTAATAATTATAATAATTTTTGGAAGATTATTGAGACAAAAAATTTTCAAAATTGATGCGAAATTAATACAAAATTAAAATAAATAAAAATCATTATTCAAATTCTTATGATAAGCGAATATAACATATATCTTTTTCACTCAACTTTTTGCATATATATATTTGCATATAAATCTTTTTTTGCATATATCTTTTGCACAAATATATTTGCATATATAAAGCTTTTTCATTCAACTTTTAATAACATTATAAAATTTGAAAAATATTTAATATTTTCTTCTAATTTATTTGCATATTTTTTTTAGACGCCCCAAAAATGAGTGCACTAATCGATGCCAATCTTCTCATCTATCATTTCCATTCTCTGGTCAAATTCCACTTTCATTCGAAGTATTATTGATTGGAACTGAAATGAAATATTACTGAAGTTTTACCTAGTTGGTTTTATTTTCATTTTAGTGGAGCTTTCAAGGAGTTCATTTCTCTTCCTCCCTCACCCCCCCCCTTCCCTCTTCTTCCTGCCCCACCCTACCTCTCTCGCCGTCTTATGCCTGTGGCGCATATCTTTGCTTTAATGCATTTTACGTTTCTACACCAATATTAAGATCTGAGGAACTGAGTTGCCTGATATTATCAACTCTAATTGATAGGGACATTTTAGAGTTTATAGTTTAATGTGGAAAATAATCAATTTAATAGGATAATTACTATTACTATTACAATAATGATGCATTTGTGAATTGGGTTGCAATTGTAATTTATTTATACAAAAATTCTGATTGTTATTTAAGGGATTTTTTTTTTGAAAAAAATAGCCATCCTTCTTTCGTCAATCGCAGAAAAACGACAAGAGCGAATTCAATTATTGCCTTTCTCTTTCTGAGGTTTTTTGCAAATTTCAATTGTAATGCATCTCATGATGGAATCCTATGTATGTATGTGTCTGTTGGCATGCCTGTTTGTCTGTGGTTCCAGCCCAGAAGTTACTGGATTATTGCTAAACACCAATGTCAACGCCAATTATACAACAATATCAATTCTATATATATATATATAAGTATCGAAATTAATAAGTAATAGAAATGAAATAATTTTAAAAAAGAATCTAAATTTAATGAATTAGAAGGGTTGCTATTTATTGGAGGATAGAGGATTTGCGTTATATCGCAATTTTATAAAGAAGCAACTAAGAAGACATACTTGTTATCGAAATAAGCTTTTTGAAGGACTCATTTAAGCGACAACTATTCCCTTAGGAAAAATATAAGTACCACTCCAAATCTTTATTATATGCGTAGCAAACTTGCGCTACTAATAAACAAAATAAATTCTATTTGTTTCTCTAACACAATTCATTATATTTTCATATTGGATTTTTTTATCTCTACTTCTCTAAATTTTATATTGCCAATTTGTCGATTTTCTCTCTGTTTATTTCTCTGATACTTTTAATTCGATCATATGGTATATTATTTCGCAGGAAAAAAAAACGTTACATTTATTCTCTGAATTTTGTTGGAAATATCCTCAATATAAAGACAGTACCATAGTAGTAAAATTAATTTCAGGTCCCTTAGCACATTATTCATATACATGAAATTCTTCTTTAGTTATTTCAGTGATCCGCTAAAAATTACAGGTGAACGACTAAAGAACTAATTATGTGGCATTATGTGAGAAGGTCATTATGTGACGCCTCTAGTGTCCTATTTTCTCCCCCTCCCCCCATTATCTGTCAAATCAACCACCTCCTCCTCCTCCTTCCCTCCCGGATTCTATCGTCCCTTAACGCACTTCAGTCGCCTTTCCAATTTACATCTTATTGCCAGATTGCAAATATTCCACATCAGCATTGATGCTGTCATTGATAATGGAAACGACAGAAAGAGGTCCTTCATAAATTTTTGCTATGAGTGATAACATTTTTCTTCTTACTTGAATTTAAGCCACCATCGCTAAAATTTTTTATTTTTTTAATTCATTTTCTCCAGAAATCTCCACAAAAATGAAATAGTTTGAGTAAAGTACTATAAATAAATTGCATCATATTGCAATAAAATTATTTAAAAAGTTTTCACGAGAAATAAACTTTCAATTTTTTGCATCTCAAATTAACTCTCAAGATAAATCCGTTGCAATTGCAATCTTTGCACCAATCTGCAATAGCGGCAAATTCAAAAATGGTTGCAGTGAATCGATATGGTAATATGCCATCTGAGAGACTGATGACATCAACGAGACTTCGACTCTCATTGAAGACATGAACATGAAAGTCAGAAGAATAAACGAAATACAGATTATGCAACGCCTATTTGTTTATATCTTTGCTAGCTGCTTACAGTATTTGCACACTAAATTAAACCTTCAGCCAGCCGACTTCTTGGAAGCCTTGACAGCCGAATTTGTTTATATGATTTCGCCCATTTGACCAACCAGTTTAACAAATTTCTAAGAAATGAAAACTATGCAGAATACTGCCCTTATATACTAATTAACCTAACCGCTCATACAAACCTTCTAGAAAAAAAAACCCTCTTGGTCTTCAGCCTGATAAGTGCAAGTGAAAAACCGGCTGATGCGGAATTTTTTCGAATTTGTTCCATTGTGAATGTTTACAGCTGCTTTCATAATTGCCTCATTGTTGTATCATAAGTCTCGGTTATGGCGAAAATCTGCCGCCAAATTGCATAAATTTGCCTTCAGACATACACATACTTACACAGACATAAGTTTGGTTTCAGACATACACATAAAGACGCAAATATACGACGTCCCCATATTGCATTTCTGCAAACAAATTAACAAAAAGCGCATAAACGTTTCATCGAGCGTTTGCTCACTTAATTGCTAAGCGTCAATAAATAAATTCATGGATTTAGCGATATACTAAGTTGCCATTCACTTTAGTTGCCTATCGCTTCGGATGAATTCCAACTTATTATGCAACTTATCAAAAAAAAAACAGTTCACATCAACTATTTCCGTTCCGTTGAATTTATATTTGTCTATTTTATTCAAGACAAACCTATCTTTGAGCAGAAACATCGACGATTACAAGACTCGAGCCGAGAACAAGAGAATCTCAATCAAGAGGATTCATTTAGAGCTGAGAGAATTTACTTATCGTTTTTGTTTGACAAATCAACTCGCTTTGAATGGAGAACTTCCACAATCAGACATTTTGAAAAGTTGTTGACGCAACATCAGAAAATACTTCTCGTTCATTTTCTAGAACTATTTACTCAAATTACTAGGTCGTCAACTCTAAGCTTGCAATATATTAGAGTATTTTCCAAACCTATGAGGTAAAGTTCAACGGTACGAAGGGATTGCAACGTTGAGAAACACGAATAGTCAGCAATCAACACGTGTGAAATCTAAACTCACGCGATGTGACTGGTTGAGCATATTTTAAAATCACAAACGACAATCATTACGGATGGATTATATTTGGGTGGCAGCCGTTTAAGCGCCGAGACAGCAAAATAACGCTAATTGAAAAATACAAGCGTCTATTAATCGATTTATAGTGTACAATACAACGTTGTATTCGTTGCTAATGAGAAGAATGAGAGATGGATGAGTTATAGCATTCGATGAAGTATTCAACGAACGAATGAGTCGATGATGTCGAGGTGATGAGACGCTTGATTGCGAGGTTTTATATTCCACTCGATTCGATCTCAATTCAAGTTTTGCTTCATAAGTTGGAAAAAATGAACTTTTTTTTTTAAAGCGTTGCATCGATCCAACTAAGGCAACAAACGAGGCGAATGGAAATGTTGATGCAAATGAATTTTTCATCCGCATTTCTTAGTTTTGCTACAATTATTACACTAATAAGCGGTAAAAAAAAAGATCTCAATTTTCATGAATGCGTTAAAAGATCTCAACTTTTCTACTGGAATTTTTTTTTTTTTTTTTTTGATGAGTTCATCAATGAAATAAAAATGAAGTATTGCAAATTTTGGCAATTTTGCAACATTTTTGCATAAAATTTTTTGGCGCAATTTCAAATCAAATCTTTTATATTTTTGCTTGTAGTATATTTAATAAATGATTGTAATGTCATAGCAAAAACAAAAAACAAACAAACAAACAAAAATCTCATGATGGGATTCGCATGAAGCAAATGAAAAAGTATATCAGAACAGTTGATATGATACGTGCTTTGGAGTTTCATTCGTTCAATCAATTTATAACTTACAATAACAATAAATAAATAAATAAAAAATATTTCATAGTAAATAATAAATCAAAGAAATAATTTCTAATTTGGCAGCTATGTGAATACTCCATGGCAGCTACCTTTTTATGACTGAACCAAATAAATGGAAGAAAGCATCTGTGAAATGGCTAGGAATGTATAGTGCTTTCCAGGAAATTCCGCTACTCCAGACACAACGGTTTCCAAGTTGAGACTATCCGAGAGAGTGAGAGACAGACATACGTATATGGGGCAGAGCTGTGTGTCATCATAGTGCAAAAGGTGAGACAAATATGTATAAACGTATCAATTTTCCGATACGTTGATAAGACCATAAGTTGTTCCCTCCAAATAAAAGAAGTGCAGAAATGTACCGATTTTCCGGAATGCAACTTTCATCCCGTTTGCCTGACTGACCGCTCCCAACAAAAAGTAAAATAAGGAGAATAATGCCACCGCATTTCAGGTGACAGCCGTCTGCACAAATTGTTGTCTACAGAGGTTTGCTTTTTTACGATCCGGCCGGTATGAAACGAAAACTCATTGACACAAAATGCATGCAATTTGGCGCAATATTCATTAAAATTGGTGATTCAAATTTCAGTGATTTCTGATTCGAAACTGCTAGGTAGATAAATAGATAGACATGCGGACAGACAGACAGACAGACAGATAGACAGACAGACAGACATATTTAGCTGGACGACATTGGCACAGTGTGCATTTGCAAGGTAAATTCGCAGAAGCACACAAACGGTTTATTTAGTGCTCTTCCTTTCTTATTAAAGCGGCAGGATGAGAGTATTCCACACGAGAAGAGTGGGTGCTTCGTTTAGAGTGAACAGGTCTTAAGTATTCATCACGTATAGAAAGACTCTACTTCATATTCCTTTCAAGTTTAATCAACCTGCGAGTCTGCGATACTCGTTAAGGGGGTATATTACCGCAATGTTAGTTGAATAAAACGATGACAGATATGATGAAAATATAAAAATTGAAAATAATATGACATTAGAATTGAATATTAATTAAAACATCGAAAAGAATTAAGAAGTAAGAAAAATTTCTGCGGAAAATGTTTATTATTACTCAAAGATTATAGGCAGTAAACGGATGAATGATATCATAGAGTGACGGGGAAAAGGACGTCTCCGACATTATTCGTCATCGAACTGCATCATTTCTCATGAAATAATTCAATAAATACGATTCACATCGATTATAAATGACATATTCAAATCAATAGTAATATTGCCATTATATTTGCATTTAAAAAAACGTTTCCGATTAATTTCGACGAGGAAATAAAATATTTCTTAAAGTGAATTACTCGTCAATAATTTAATTATCGAATGTAAAATGTTTTATTGCAATGAGATAATTAAAACACGTAGAAACTATATTTTTAGGATGCAATGTAAATAAAACGATAGGAAACTCTGCACTATCGTGGAATTTGGATTACCCTCACCTTTGTCCATATGATCTCTATGGAGCAAATTGCTCAATCGTCGAGATTGTAGAATGAATCTGCGGCTTCGTATAAGTCAATCTCTGACAATTTTACTCAATAACTCTATCTATTTTGTGATTTGATTAGGCCTCATTTGCTTTCGGGAAGTTCTATTTTACAGTAATGCGTCGAATAAATTTCGTCTTCTTTGATATTCGCACAAAAAAAAAACTGAAATATTCTATAGTTATGTCATGTCTGACCACCTGAGGTCATCGGTTATTTTCTTGACCTATAAATGTTGCACACCATTTAAAATTTGTTCATTTAGAAACGTTTAGAGGAATATAGAACTCACCTGAAAACTAAATCATTGATTTGAGCGCTATTTTAGAGGTAATAGACGGCGAGTTTTGTTGCATCTCTAATGCAAATCGACAAATGCGCACTCATATGATCCATAAAAATACAACTGCAATCGTTGCAAAAAAAAAAATCAGTGCATTAATGCGAATTGCAAAATGAGCTACTAAAAGTTTCATTCTTGTTTAAGAGGCATTTTCCTCATAGCCTTCACATTATATAGAGAAGCTCCAAGGTTTGTGTTGAATTTTTTTTTTTTTTTTTGCAAACATTGAATGGCCTCATTTTACTGAGTAAATTTCAAGTTGCAATTAGCGCTCACATTCCGCAAATAGGTTTTTACATATATAAGTATTGCAATAAATTTATGCGTATAATTTGTGCAATAAATTTGACCTGTTCGTTAACAAAAATAATTTCAATGCTGCAATATGTGAGCAAACCTGAAAATAGCAAATACAATTGTGAATGTTTTTTTTTTTTGCAAATTACAAATTGCAAAGATAGTTATCGTATAGATTGCAACGAAAATACACACTAATGCAATAAGTGGATTTTTTTAAAATAGAGAAATGCTGCAACACATCGAATGAATTGCGCAAAACGAATCTCAAGAAAATTTTATCCATTTTTATGTGCTTTTACAAATTTGCATTTAATAAAACGCGTCGTCGTTGTGTTATGTGTGAACATATGTCGACATGTGTATTTGTCTATTTGCTTATCCGTAGAGTAGTTTCGACTCCGGAGCCACAAAAATTATTTGGACTTCGAAGACGCAAAAATTAGTGTCACACTGAGTGATGGAGGTATTGTACATCATAGGATTATTTCATATTTCAATGTTTTACGTTGATTCGCAAAGATGCAAAGTATTGCAGATAACAAAAAGATTTTACAAAGATCAAGCCTTCATTCTCTATTAATCTAGTTGGACGCCTTCTATGAACGATTTATATTTGTTGGCAAGTTGTGTATGTGTTATTCGAATCGAAAAAGCGCGTATCGTGCCAATTGCTATAATGCGCTTTCATAATTGCTCTATTTTCGACGCATTTAATAGACGTTATTACTTCGCATTGTTACATTGTTATACTTAATTGAAAATATTCATTGATTTTCAATGAGTAATCAATTCTTTTCTTCAACACTTCTTTTCATATATTTTTATCAATTTGACAACAATCATATCAATAACACAAAATGCAAATATAATCAAAAAAAAAAAACCAAATAAACGAAAGAAATTTACGCGTTAATTTATGAGAAAATTAATAATGCAGAATTTATTAAGTATTCTCAAAACAAAATTTTCAAAAATTTTCATAAATTTTCTCGCTCAATATTTCAAAAAAAAACTTTTGATTTAAAAATTCAAAAAAAAATTTTAATCGATGAAAATTATGCATAGAAATTCCCTCCCCCCCCCCCCCCAAAAAAATAATCGATTTAGAGATGAAATTATTTCAAAGAAATAAACAAGAGACGGAATATTTGTGAAAAATCAACGAGTTATTGATTTAGAAATGAAAATTTCCTCAATCTATAAAATATTTACAGCATATATAGTGAGGCTAATTTATTTCTCTTTCTTGAGATTTATATATTAGCGCTAATAAATCACTCACCTCAAAATGACGCAATACAACATCCGAGACATTTTATCCGCATAAATTCTTTCGGATGAAAAGAATAGTCTAAGCGGATAATGTAAATATTGCAAGATGCATTCAACAATTGCATCGAACAACAACAAATCTCAGAGATCCGATAGACAAAAGTAACACCACAAATTATTCGATTTATTCTGATCTCGTTATGAAATAGAAGAAAATGTGATCAAATTTAGTATTTAAAAAAATATATTTGATTACTCTTAGAGGATATACTAGACTGTAATGCTTGGATTTTCGATCTCGATTGAAGATTATAATGAAATTATTGTATACAAGGGAATTTTGAAATTCTAACAAATTGCTCTCACTACTGATGTCTCAATCGTTTGAGTCAATCTGCAAATATTTATAACGTCAATCGTTGTTTTTTTTTTTTTTAAATGAAATGTACCAATATAGATTAATTAGGAAATTATTTCAAACATCGTGAGCGGTTGTTGATAAGAGGAATTGAAAAGGCATCTAGAGAATTCCGTGTCAGATGCTATAGTAGCCGCTATTTGAAGAGACCTAAAATCAGTCGAAGAGGCTCCAGAAACGATCGCTTGAAATCCTTTACGGAAATGAATCGAATTAGATGCAGTACCGATTGCTTGATAAGCGTTTTGTAGATGTTTTCTCATGTGCAAACTCATTGAAAAAATTGCACATATGGTCGACTAAATATTTTCTAAATTTAATTCTCTTCACTCATACGGACTTTTGCAACATTAGTTCAGCTGTTTATTGCCGTTGTTTTCAATTTTCTTTAAAAAAAAAGAAACGATTTTCTCTCTATTTTATAATCTTTCCGTGAATTTCATTGAATGCGTTAATGATGAGAAGACTCTCGCCTAGCAATAAACAATTTCAATTCAATTGGATATAAAAAATTTGATTCAATTAAAGAAAAATCATTCTGGATATAAAAAGTCCATGTATTAACACATCGAATCGACTATGGTTACTAGAAGTCTTTTACTTGGCAAGAAATACTTGTTTGCTAAATAGTACTTTGTATAGTTATTACTTTATGGAATTTCAGGAGTCATTTTCCCAATAAGACAGAGCAGAAATGTAATATTTTTATTTTTAGTAATTGCAGCTAACATTATATGCTATCATAACGTTATTTGAATTTTTCATATGCAAATAATTTCTGCATTATTTTTCCATTATTTTTGCATTTTTTGGATGATTTTTGTTTTGATAAAAAATTTTTGAAGTTTTCAATTCGATTTATCACTTCTTTAGCGTTTGATTACAGTTCATTTTCAGAAATCTGCGAGGTATATCATCGCTCAACGAGCAGAAGAGATTAGATTGAAGAGTATCGCCCATATGTAAATCAAATAAAAATATTTCTACGTTGATCGTATTGAGAAATCAAAAAAATAAACTTTCCTTCATATTCACTCTTTGAGATGAGTGCATTTTCGAAAATATTCTAGAAGATGTTAAGTAAGATCGGCTATTATTCCGTCGCGTCATTATGTTGTGCCAAAAAACTCATCTATTTCCGGTCCGTAGTGGATAGGCAGGGGCAAAAAATTCTACGGGTGGAGTGTTTTATCATCTACATATGAAATGTCGAAAGGCAGTAATGCAAAATGCAAAGGTTGAACCGGATCAACCGGTCAAGTTAATGCCCTGCTTCTGTTTCGATTTTTTTTTTTTGCGCTTTGACGAATTTTTTCTCCCAAGATGTGATCTCAACTATTTTAAAGGTTTGTTCTCATAGAGAAACACCGCTATAACCTATATTTGATCCATTGATAGATATGGATAGAATTCATTGAACTGGATTCACTGAATTCATTGAATTATGCATTCATTGAACTGGATTCACTGAATTCATTGAATTATGCAGACTTGAAATCTTGTTCAAAAAAAAAGAATACACTAAATCTCTGAATTGATTTACGGTGTTAAGCAGTGTATATTGGAAAAAAAAACATTCACCACTATCGTACATTCAACAATGGGTTTATTCGTGCTAAAACCTATGAATATTTCATCGCCTACAAGCATAAGTGAATATACGACGACAATGCTGCAAATGCATATATGCAATGAAGGCAAAAATAACGTTAATTTTTCATTAAAATTGGCATAATCTCAAAATTTTTAACGCTTGCGAGAAGAGCTCATTAATTTTCATCCATCGAATAGTGGAACGTGCAAAGATAGGCGTTTTAAACTTAGTATTTTTATCTTGTTTACCGGCTGTCACAAGTGTTTTTTTTTCTTTTTCTCGCGGCTGTCACATTTCACTAAAATATTAGAGATTATTTAGACGATTTTCTCCACTATTATATACAAAAATAAGCATATTACATATGCTTGTTGTTTGATAGATTTGAAAATGGGCACATTTATCCATCACCTTTTATAGATCATATTATATGTGCGTTTCTTTCCTCACTATAAATCAGATCGTTTTCGCTTACCATAAAGGTTAATGAAAAAAATCAACGCTTTTATCGATCAGCATTGAATTATATGAGAGTACAAATGAAAAACTAGAGATACATGAATAATCGACCACCATCATGGATGTCCTCATTGATTTGTGCACAACCGCATCGAAGTTCTCATCGTTAGCTTTAGCATTTTCATTATCGCCACTATTGTGGCAACATATTTATTTAGGGCGCTAATACTTCGGATGTTTTTGCCAATACTATAGAAAAAAAATTACAGCCATAATATCCCTTTTTTCAACAATTCTTTTGATGGTTTTAGATTGAAACCATCTAGTGATAGGTCGACTTATTATGGGAATAACGCTCATGAAAATCTTAATTCATCGATCACAAATGACACTATACGTTTTAGCAATCTATTGTAGTTAGATTTTTCTCGACTTTCCATACAAAAATATCGTATTCAACTAATAGACACCTACCTTTATCAATATTGATATTCTAGTTTTAATTATTATATGCATATTTTGTAGATGCTGTGAACGATTTATCCTTCATTCATCTATTGGCCTTAAAATTCCTTCCTTCTGATTTGGTTTTTTATCAGTTGCCTTATAAAATTTTAATGGAGTTTAGGCTTTGTCATATATTTTAAGTGCAGGATAGCCAATCTTCATGTTTAGTACTTTTTGACGCATTTCTTTGAGAATGAAACTAAAGATATTCGAAACTGAATTCAGCTAAAAGCGAAAAAATGCATGCATATCGTCTGATAATCCGAAGGACTTAATCATACTAGCAGCTTCATAACTTCTTTACCGAGAAAACAATTTTATACCTATTGAAAGGGAGTTTCTATAAGCAGATTACGGTAGTTCTGATTGCTAAAACCTTTTTTTTCAATAGTATTTTAGAAATTTCGCATAACTTTTCTTGCATAGTATCATTTCGCAATCATTTTCATTATCGACTCACATAATGATAGAATATTATATTGTTCTTGTTTTGCAAATTGATTTTGTATGTTTGAAGAACTATTGCAGTCGAGAATAATATTTTTTTATTCATTTGTATTTTATTTTCTCTCATAATTTTCGTTCGTTCATATTTTCATTTTCTTCGATGCTTTCAATCGTAATGATTCTATCATTTACATAATATTTGCTTGCAGACTATTCAGATCGAATTTATAGCTTTGCAACAGCAAAGAAATTTTATACTTATAATGCAAAATGTCTCTATAATTGAGGAAGTGAAGGTAGAAAAAAAAATGAATGAAATCATCGCTCTATTGCGTCATCTAACTGATCAATTTACAGCTCTATTCATTTCATCGCTAAAAAATTTTCAAACAATTTAATAAAATTTTCGAGAAATATAAAATATTGAGGCCGAAGTTGTGCTTAAGCCATATTAAGCCACCTACTCTATTTTTGTGAGTATTTTTTTGGCCATTAACTCCATATACTTTCCGATTAGGCCAAACATTACTAGGATTTTTTTTTCATCTTTCATCGCTTATAGATTGTTCTATGAATGCTATCAAAGGAGCGAATTAAGGATTTAATGAATTGATCTCTCTCTCATATAGTGGTTCGGTTTAGCAGATAAGTTGAAATTGCGGTAATTTCATTGCCTAAAAAAAATAAGCACACTTCGATACTCATAAACGCATGCGTGCTTTCAAATATTTGAAGCTACAGCTCAGCAAAAGGTAGTTATGGTGTTTAGCAAGTATTATCTATAATCTTTTTCAGGAGCAGCGATATACCAAAGAGAAGTTGAGGTAGGGTTGGGGAGGAGGAGAAGGGAGAAAGGAGGAAGATCGACGGTTAGGGCCAGTTGCGAGGTAATTTTCTCCATTTTCTGCAATTTTGGAGAAGACAACGGCATTTATTCCTTTTAGTTTTTCATTTACTCATCTATATAATCGAACCACTTTTTCATTTTCATCTGATTGCTCATCTTTCCGTATTCATTAGACACAGAAATTTGCATAAGCATCCATGCGCACAGACCTTACATATGTGTATGTGTGCACAGATCCTATGTACGCGATAACGCGCCTTGCAAATGTATATCAATAGGAGAGCATAAAATTGAATGTTCATTTGAAGGCTTATGTGAAAATTATTGATGTTATTAAGTATGAATGCATTACTGCGCTTATTTTATTACTTATTACAAGCCTAAGATAGTAGTTGATCTTTGTAATAGAAATTCGAAAAGCGCATATTGCGCCGACTCATCAGGCGCGCTTTTCTACTGGATGCAAAACTCAAAATAATCGGTTGCCATAGTATCTCAATTCATATTGATATTTCATAGGGGAGGTAAGCTTGAAATGGAGAAGGAACAAATATCGTATACTATTAAGTGCTATACATGTTTACTTCTTCGTTACAAATTTTTTAATTATCGCCTAATTGCCTTATCTTTTTGTTTTGTTATTTTCAGTTTTTGATTTCAATTTCAGCTGTTTTTGAAGTTATTTTTGTGATCCACTATGAACAACTCGCTAAACAACACATATTTATATGTTTATAATTGAACAGAGAATTGCTTTTTTTTTATTAAATTATTTGTGATTATGTTATTGTTTTGTTTTAATTGTTGTATTTGTAAGTGTTGAACAAGACTACAATTGTGTTTTTAATATGAGGTAAACATTGTTGTTCGTAGATGTTCTAGGTGTGCTAATCACACAAGTGTCCAACTGCGTTTCGTTGATTGCGACGAATATGCGCGAAATGTTGACGCCAGGTGGCACGTATGGAAAATGCCCCTCGTTGCTATAGAGATTAAAGTATGCGCACTTGGCTTTGAGAGCTCTCTAGAGCTAGCTGCTTCGATGCTCTACTAACGATAGCTAGCTGCAAGGCTGTTGTCTGTCTGGAGCCGGTGTGCCCTTACGGACGTATTGCATCAGTGCTACACGCACACTCACCACCTCAATTCCGACCTTCGAACAATCTCTCTCCGATCAAGCGAATCCTTTGCGTTGTTTCGTGGCCACTGGTATCGAATGGTAGTAGCCTATGTGCGCTAGCCGGGAATATTATATATTAGCTAACAACTGAAGTTTACGCTTTGCACTCCATCATCTTAAAGGGTATAGTGGCTCGATTTCGAGTCATTGTTGAAGTTTGTTCCTTCAATAAAACAAACTCGACATTCGTCGCATTCGTCTACATCGTAGGCTGCAGCCCAGGAGTGAACTTCACAATCTTTGTTCATCACTACTGACTGTACCCATCAGTGCGGCGTTTACCTGCAGCAGCTTTAATTTGCCTTTTTTGTTCCTCAGGACGTGAAAAATTTGGAGCATCGGCTGAGGCATTTGTACTCAATATCTCTAGTAAAGGAGAGTGTGGCTATATCTACAGTAATAAGAACAAGTTTCTTTTTGCAAAGGTTTGCAGTAGAGATTATTGCTGCTGCTCATCGAATAAAAACGCAATCGATAATCACATATCTGAAAGCGCGTGAAATATCTGATAGATACCGAAATGTCCGAGGATGTTGACGGTCACATCACCGACAAATATGAGCTGCATAAACGCCTCGGGAAAGGTGCATACGGTATCGTTTGGAAGGCAATTGACAGGTGAGATTGTTTACGATTTAATGAGCTAGAAAATTGCATACTATTAATCCCCACCTCACGATTGAGTTCATCCTGTAATCAATATTGCGCCAGCTCCTCTCCTATTGAATTGATATTAGAAGGCAATACATGATACTAGAGTATGAAAGACGCGCAATACACAAAAAGATATATCACGCTCAAATAAGCTGTGATGCTGATCCATTGCTTAGGTTCGCAAAACGTTGCAAATGGAATTAGAACTTTGCATCATTTTATAACTACTATGGGATCGATGAGATAGAATTCCCGACGATCTTTCCAAGCTGAATGATGTAGTCCAGCCCAATAGCTAATGCTTTCGTTCTGCGCATTTATAGATGAATCTATCCATTAATATTTCTCAGTGGATTTATAGGTTTTATCCTGTAAATAGATGGATAACACCTAATCTAAAACAACAAAATCTGCAGGTTTTAATCGACCATATACTGACTACCGTATAAAAACTTTCAAAGTAATCCGCCCACCTGGAATATATCACTTTAATATGCGAAAAAATTTGCTCACATATCTATATATGTAATTTACATCCGGTCAAGCCGCAAAACTAGGCAAAACTGCATTTCCTCCAGAAAATTTATGGCACGTTTAGAAAAACCTATAAGATGCGATTAGGCTAAAATAAGGAGGAATCACTACAAACATTTAATTATTTTTTGTTGTTTCTGAGAGATTCGTTGCGGCACTTGAAGCGGGATTGCTAAGGCGTTCTTTGCGTCAGCCGCTCTGTCACATTTTTCACGCTTGTAAATCTTCAAATGATATTCGAAAAGCTTTGAGATTTGACTCTCACTTCCTCCTTTATATGGTCTCTGCTTTCATTAAGCTCCGTATCCCTCATTTGTTACGATGTCCTCAACCATACTAGAAGAGATAAGTGAATGCAACCAATTTCCATCAATCCACTCCACCTAATATACGCTTCATAATTGGTGTCAAATGCATTATGAGACAAGCGAGATGTTAGTATTACTTTATAATTTTTTCGCAGATGATCTCTTCCCTGGAATCCGAATTGGTCCTGGTCTATTCCGCAGTGCTCCAGTTGGTGGGGAGGGGGGGTGGGTGGTGGGATTATTGATTGTGAAACAAGCTGTAACAAGAAAAGATACGACCCTAGAGCTAATAAGGGTAAATGAAGCCTTAAATACGAACTAACTTATCAAATCTCCCTCTACTGATATATGAAACGAATGACAACAATTATATAGGAGCGGAAAGTTTTAAAAAAATCTAAACAGAAAAAAGAATTACAATTAATATATATTTAACTCGAACTAATAGTAAATTGTATAGTAATGCTATATGCAATGCTGCTAAAGAAACGTTTAACGTCATTTCCGCTCAAATGCTTTCTTTCCGCGAATTCTCTATCGCGGAATAAAATATAAAAAACGCATGAAGCCTTAATTTTTATTTAGAATTGACTTATTCATCAAAACTATAGAACTTGCTTCGTAACACTGTTTATTCCAGAAGGTGTTCCAATAATCCAGGAGGTTCCAATAAGAGGTTTGTTTATTCTAGAAGAAAGATTCTATCGAATAAATCCATCATAGCGTCGAAACTTTCAAGTTTATAAGCTGAATAAATTTAAAGGGTGGAGAATTTCAAAAAAAAAAGAAAATTCCACTTTTTTTCAAAAAATTCGCATTATCAAACTTTTAATTTTTTTTTGCGATATTTCCATTTGTTTTGAAATTATTTGTGAATTTATCGTTCTATTTGATGAAAATTTTCGGGTATTCTTTTAATGAGAAAAAAAAAAGAATTCCAACTTATATCCTTTCATGTAATATTTTCAATTTTTTGAAATTTCTATTACTAATGCTAAAAAATTTCTCTTCGAAATTTTCATTTATATAGCAATAATTTACCCTTTTATTTAGGCGATCTAAAGAGACGGTAGCGTTGAAGAAAATCTTCGATGCGTTTCGTAATCAAACGGATGCACAAAGGACATTCCGTGAGATTATGTTCTTGCAAGAATTTGGTCGCCATCCAAATATTATTAAACTTTACAATATTTTAAAAGCGGATAATGACAGGTAAGTTTTCGATTTGTTTTATTTTTACCTGTTTATTGCTTCAAATATTATACATTTTATTGTGGCCAGCAAGAGAAAAAGAGTTGCGGCCGTCATTCGTAATAAGCCTGTAAATAGGAATGAAATAGGCAAATAGGAAGGAAAAGCCTTATGCGCCCTCATTCCTCCTTTCTTTCTCCCTCCCTGTTAAAGCGATCTATGAGGCTGTTTATATATATATATATATATATATATATATATATATATATATATATATATATATATATATATATATATATATATATATATATATATATATATATATATATATATATATATATATATATATATATATATATATATATATATATATATATATATATATATATATATATTTGATAGGACTCTTATCAAATTTTCTAGAAAATTACACAACAGTTGTATTCAATAATAGAATTTCGTCCATTTAATGGAAATTTTATGAGAAAATAAATTGCTCACTATAATGGAATTGATAGTACTTAAATAATCAATTTAATCGATTATCATATAGGGATATTTATTTGGTATTCGAATTTATGGAAGCCGATTTACACAATGTAATCAAGAAGATGACAATTCTAAAAGATATTCATAAGCAATATATTATGTGTCAACTCTTTCGAGCGGTCCGCTTTCTACATAGTGGTAATGTGCTGCATAGGTAAGTTCACCTTAGAAACAATCACTTCAGCTATGAAAACTGATTTTTTTTGGGGGGGAGGAGGGGGGGGGGGGAAAATTTTCTTCATCTACTCACCTCGGTATCCTCTCATCTCTGTCTTTCGAAGACCTCTTCTTTGCACCTCCGGAACCTCCTGTCTTTCGTTCTATCCTCTTTGCAACGTTCTTCTCAAACCTCCTATTCTTTCTTCTGTCCATTTGAAGCATAAATCGATCGCACTATTCTTTTGAACACAAAAATTGCTCGACAATTTTATCCCGCAGCGTTATTGCATCACGAATAATTGAGTATATCAGAGTGCAAGTATAGTGATTGGTAATATACCCATTTGTCGCAAATCAACCACTGCCATTTTTGTGCCGACATTGTTCATATCATTTTTCGTTAAGCGCTCTGCATGATGGATGCACATTTACCACACGCTACGATATTATTCATTAAGTATGTTGTCCATCTTTACCGCATTGTCCACTAAACGAAGTTCTGTGGTCACTGCATAATTATGCACTTTCATATAATCAAAAACTAGAGTCGATCTGCATATCAATCATATGTTTGCTACTTTAGAGTATCACCTGGAATAAAGACAAATATATTGTGGGAAATTATCTGCTATTGAAAAGGTAGATATTTCTTGCGTTGTATCATCCCATATATTCTATAGTTATGTTAGACTTATCTCGCTAAATATATTCCATCCAATTAATTTTCTTATTCGTTTTGCTCTTTGCATAAAATATTATAAAAAACAAAAATGAAGGCTTATTAATGGAGGCTTTTATTACCTATAAGACATAAAATATAGACCCTATGCGATTGGCGAATATCAAAGAAAAGAGAACGATATTAACTTCGATTGTGATCAGATAAATAGGGCTGCAAAGTTGGGAAATAAAATTCTAACACATATTTTTTTCGTAACTAGTAATAAGCTATAAAATAATGACAAGATGAAATATGCTCAAAAAAAATTTGTCGTATCTGTGCAATGGAAAAAAATAATGATCTATGATTTCCTCGTTTTAATTCAATCAAAATGCATAGATCGCATAGATTTTGTGAATTTCTTTTTTATTTATTATTATAAGATGTTTTTTTTTAAATCTATACTACTTTACTATTTAATCTACCGTAATACAATTACAGTATAGCTTGCAATAAAATGTAGTTTATAAACTCATTTCGTTTCTTCGAATTTTATTCTATCATATGCAAATATGATTTTTTTTTTTTTGCCATATGCGTTTCACAGAATACAAGTGCAAGAGATTAACCTTCGGAATAAAATAGTGGTGGCAATTACGCGATAAGAAAATAGAGGGGCACTATTTTGTTAAATTACTATAGAGTTATACAATATCGATTTAATGACGTAACTTTGCACTTTCGTGACAGTCGCTAGTGGATACTGTGTTATGTGGGGCTGCGTTTTGATAATATCAACGCTTGTAAGCGCCCCTTTATTTTGACGCCCGCAAAAAAATCAATAGTTGGCTAGCATTGATCATAGTTGACTATGCTGAATGAATGCTAAATTTTAAGGTGGAACTTTCAAGATGTCGGTACAGTGAACCAGTTGATAGCTTAAGAACGTTGCCGTATCGTAATTCATAAAAAAAAAAAACGATCTTTGATCAACAAGTTACTTTTCCGCTCGAACTGCTTATTTAACGTTAGTATACATTTAGTAAAGTAAAGATATGTTGAATTTATTTGATATACTACCGTATATATGTGATTTTCACTTAAAATGCACGACTCTTCATACTTATATAAATTTCATTGCGGTGTTTAAAGATCACTCCTCACAAAAGAAATAAGCAATTAAAAAAGAAATTTTTGCAGAGATTTGAAACCATCGAATGTACTATTAGATGCGGATTGTCGTGTAAAGTTAGCCGATTTTGGATTGGCGAGATCTTTATCACAGCTTGAGGATTATCCTGAAGGAACGAATATGCCGGAATTAACGGTGACACTTTATTCATACTCTTATTAGAGTAAATAAAGGAAATTTTTTTTTTAATGCAAACGTTTCAAAATTCTTCTAAAAGGAGAGAAAATGGAAACCAAAAATCTTCAATTCCATATTAGAGGCTCATTTTATTCGTTGTGCACAAATGCAATAAGCTAGCACTTTATGCTTCAATGCTCATAGTTTATGTTTCAACACTCAACGAATGCTGCGTGAATTAATCGCCCGTCTACTTGCAAATATTGATTCAACAACCCCTTTACTAATAGCATTCAAAATTGGTCCAACATTCGTATTCATAGTGCAATGCAACATATTGAACGTTTTGCAAGTCTACGGCATATATGCTGAACCTTGTTTATTATTGTTTTTAGCGAGGGGAAAAGGAGGAAGTAATTTCGAAATGAGAATAACTCAGGAAGAAAACCTCTTACCTATTTGGGATGTTTCGTTCAACGTTAAAAAATTAAGGGAAGGGGAGGAAGCAGTGGAGGAATCGCTAGTTGCTGCTATTAAGCAATATTATTGTTATGTATCAGCACTAACTGCGAAAGGAAATAGAGTAGACCTTAAGCAATCAAATGTTTACGATGTTGCACTCTAATATTTAAAAAAACAAAAATATTTGGAGTAATGAAGTAAGTTCAGAGCATATCCAGTAAACAAATACAAATCACATCATTCATGCTATAATATTTCCGGATTGTTGATTGAAAATATTTCCATTGCAGGAATATGTGGCTACCCGCTGGTACCGTTCACCAGAGATTTTATTAGCTGCAAAACGATATACGAAAGGTGTCGATATGTGGAGTTTGGGTTGTATACTTGGGGAGATGTTACTTGGTAGAGCATTATTCCCAGGAACTTCCACTATAAATCAAATTGAGCGCATTATGAATACAATTGCAAAGCCGAACAAGGTTTCTTCAATTCTGTTTTTATTCCACTTTTACAAGTGAAGCGCCAATGATCCGCAAAAATTTAACACTTTTGGAACCAAAAATTCTGCTAATTAGGAACAATTTATGCTGAAAAAAAGGAAGAGCTTAGAACGAAAGAATAGACGAGTTCACCCACATAACGTTTCACTGCATCATTTAGTGTGATAGCAAATTTTTGCATAATATTCTAGGCTGTTTTATTGCGCTTAAAATGAAATAAAATGAAATAAAATCACCGGATATCTAGACAGCATTTTTTCAAGCTTTTCCACAATTATTACACAAAATTTCTTACTTACAATTCATACTGTCAAGTATTACCATCGTTGATATAGCATGTGTGGTAGTAATCTTACTAAACAGTAAATGATTAGGCCGATATCGAAAGTATCGGATCGCACTATGCAGCGTCAGTGCTCGAGAAAATGCCACAAAGGCCGAGGAAGCCTCTGGAGACTTTCATCGTGAATCCGAATCCATATGCGATCGACCTTGTCAACAGGTTCCTTTATTAATTCTCTCGATGACTTTTGGTTGTATCATCGATTGAGTGCACTTTAAAATGGCTATTACACTTAATTGGATGCGCCACGCTTTAGCATCATTGATGCTTAATTTTAATTTCTAAAATTGCGTACCATATACCGAACTTTATGAATAAAACCCCTAGGGCTTCTATTTTTCGCAATTTTTGGCAAGTAGACTATAATTCAAAGGACATTTTTTACGTATTTATAAATCGTTGTTTCATTTGCTGTTGAGGCAAATATCTAAGCAGCGTTCACGTGATGAAACCGAGCTAAAATGAAGTTATTGATACCATATGTTATATTCTATGAGATGATCGCTGCTTCTTAGCGTACCTCAAAAAGTGTCTGAATAAAATTTTATTGAGTGAATGATGTGTACCGAACAGATGACTTCTCTTCGAAACAAAATTTCCATTGCTCACGAAAATGCACTAATGGCTTCAATTAGCTCTGTTCAAATATAACTTATTCATTACTACATAATACTTCATAACACTTTTGTATTTTTATTAAGAGACCTATATTCCTTATCTTCCTATCTACAGGAAATACTGAGCTTTTGCGAATTCTAACTCTTCAGCGTCTTCTCCTGTATAGCTGGTCCTTGACCAAGGCTGAGCGGGGGATTGGTGAAGAGCTGCAGAGAGACGGGTTTTCTTTCCACATACTTTAGTTTTCTGATGTGTCAGGTCTGGAGTGGTGCACAGTGAGGTTATTTCTACCATTCGACAATTTTATTCGATTAACAATGCAAAAATCTTTTATCGAATTATTTGGTTTTTCCATTAGTTCCAAGACTACATATTGCTTACTATTTCTGATGCTTTCTGTTAGTCCATCTAATGAGAGGTGGGGGGGGGGGGGGGGAATACGTTAGTATTTAGTTCACAACTGACTTCCGTCAGAAATGACAGAAGGGGGAGGTGAGCAGAGAACGCAGAAATACGACCTGAAATACCTATGGCGGGTCGCATTACATCTCCGGGTGGGTAGAATTTCATCAACTTTGAAGGATTGGGAAATGTATAATTTCGAGTACCACGTTATTCAAAGAACAAATTATAAAGAACTATTTAATAGGAGAATATAGGGGAAACTTGTTATAGTATTTTCTTTGAACGCAAAAGAAAACTTTCACAGAAATGAAGTATTGCACGCTCACGCTATCGACTCCTCTTTCTTTGCCTATGAGGACCAAGGTGCAAGGAACGGATATCACAAAGCTCTATGATGATTTTTATTCATTCATCTTATGGCTGATGCGAAATCATATATTCATCATTACTGCAAAAGGATAAACGAAAAGAAATAAAATATATGAGATTCGCTAAGGAATCGACCTTAGATCTTTTGCTTTCTGAACAACGATCAAATCCACTAGGCTATTATTGCACATCGGCCGACACACTATATCATGTAAGCAACAATTAAATCGCACATCTAAATAGCCTAGCAAATAGTGTTTCTATCTTATAAAGCCACTTAATAAGTAGCACTAGAATGGCTATAATTTCAGGCTTTTAATATTTGCACCTCATAAGCGTCTGAATGTGGATCAATGTTTGGTGCATCCGTATGTCCTTCAATTCCACTCACCAATCGATGAGCCGGCATTGAACTATGACGTCACTTTACCATTACCCGATCACATACAACTTAGTGTTGAGGATTATCGTAATAAATTATATGAGATGATTTCCGCCAAGAAGACACACATCAGACGAATACAACACGATCGAGTGCCCAACGGAAGGTTTATTTTTGAAGTCAATCAAGAATTGCTGATATTTTATCGCTTGATATGATATCAATAGCTAAAAGTTGTAGTAGCCGATACTTTATTTTTTAAAAACGCATCTAGTGGTATTTATTTAGCGGGTTACCGTCGAAAACGATAAATCAGGATGAATCTCTCAGGATCAAATTTAAGGAATTGTATAGTGCCCACAAATAATACAACCAAATCAGCTAATGCGGTTGTGCTTTTTATGAGTATTGCTATATATTGATAGACAAATATTCTTATCGATTTGTTTTCTTTTATTTTCTCATTGCTAAAAAATTAAAAAAAATAGAAATTAAAATGAGAGAGACATGAATAAAATAGCGAATATAAATAAATAATGAATAATAAATAAAATAAAAAACTATATAAATGTCGATAAGAATAAAAATTTTCAATTAGAAATTACATTTGATTAGTCTAAAAAAAGAAAATAAATTCTTCTTCAACTATATGATATGGGAAACTAAATATCATTATAATATCTAAATCATCTCAAATAGAGATCCTTCATCTGAATGTTCAAATAAGAATATTCGGTTGCAAAGCTTTTTTTTATTAAATAAATGCAATTATTTTCATAGTTAATAATATAACTCTTCTATATTTTTCTTTATTCTCTTTAGCATCGTTTAGTTTTATAACAAAGAGAAAATGGCTCATCGCTAATTATTTATTGAAATTATATATTGAAATAAAATAATTATAATATGTATCGAATAGGAATTAAATTAATGAAAAAAAAATCTAATCGATGTTTTTATTTATTTATAAAATCGGCGACGTTTTAAAGAAAATTCTCTTGAAATTTATCATTAGAATATTAAGCATGAATACTTAAAAGGAATATCCGTCGATAATAGTTCTATTTTATTTAATTATTTGATTTATTATTATTGAGCAATTGATCCAAAAGAATGCCAACTTCCTGTTTATAATTTAAACGTTATCAAAAATTTTGTTGGAATGTTTTAGAAATATTCTTACGCCATATCAGATGCGACAGTATTCGAACAGACAGAAATGTAACCTACATGATAGGGTATACCATGCAGTCGGAATCATCTCTGAGAAGGGTGCGATGAGGGGGGGGGGGGGGAGGGGGAGGAGTTCAGTATGGAATTCCTTTTAGGTCTTATTGATGAAACCACTTTCTGGTACTTTCGTGATGACTTTCTTCAAGTTTCAAGATCACTGACTGCAATATGCATTGGGGTTTTGGAAGTTTTGGTGCGCTCCAAAAACTATAATGCTTTTTGATTCTGCTATCGAAAGCATTTCCTTTATCACCTCTTAAGATCAAACTTAATGAACACCGCTTCGTTACCGTGACAATTAGAAATCTGTGGAATTTTCCGGCAGGATTTCCAAGTAGGAGCGTTTTCTTTTTTTAAGGGAATCAGTACCTTTGAGAACTCAAGTCCCTTGACAGTTAGATAAGGATACTTCGGGAAGAAACTTTTGTTCGTAGGTTGTATTCGAGGTAGAGGGAGGGGAGAGAGACAACATCGATAGGTAGACTTTTGAGAGAGCACAAAATGATGACCTCAAAGAGTTGGCTATCCACACTGTACGCTTTAGTCTAGGTCGTTGCAAATAAATTACGCGTTGAAATATTCAAAGAGATAAATATAAAAAGTTATGTGATTTGTTGCAATGAAAAAAAAAACATATGGAAAAGTTCGCAACATAACTTTTCTTTAAAGAATACTTTGAAAAAAAAAAAAAATGAAAAAAATTCGCAAATAAAAAATTTCATTGAATATTTTTTATTAAATAATAGCGATATTTTATTATAATAAAGCGTTCAATGCGTCAATGTTCGATAATAATATTTGCATTATTTTAATGAATATAACTTAGCGGCGATTATGTTAGTGCGATTTCTATAGAAAATCCGATTGCATTGCAATCAAAGTAATGTAAAGCAATTAATGCAATTGCATTTTATTAGTAATACCCGATCGATAATGAAAAAAAAAAGTGAAACGAGAGGAATTGATTGTTTAAATGAGAATTGATTACGAACAATATGAAGATGAAGGCGATATAATATGAAATTAATAAACACAATAGATGAGCGAATAATCAAGAAAAAGTTGGGAGGGGGAAGGGGAGGGGGTGAATATTTGAAAAATAAGCTAATATGAACGACGAATAAAAAGATAGGAGGCTTGAAGCATTTAAGCCATTGTTTAGTTTTCAAGAGGAAATCATTAAGAATCATATTAGATTTATATATTACAGATGAATATCAATAAAATTCAAAAATTTCATCAACATTTTTCTGTGTTGAAGTTTGATTTACTTATTCGTTTAGTGCAATAACCTAATTTTCATTCATTTCATTTACTACTCTTATCATAGAGAATTTAATAATAGTTATTTTTAGGTTTCATGACGAATTTAAATAAAAAGCGAGTGAAAAATGGAAATTAAAAGAGATAAGAGAGGAAGAAAAAAGTAGTGCAAACAAAAAGAAAGTTATATGTCGTAAGGTTTATATAAGGGAATTAAGCAACAAAAATATAAAAAATAATTGCCTCATTACTTAAACATTGAGCCTCATCGATTATAGAGCCATATTATTGTTAAAATATGAGATTGACTGCAGGACCCTTTCCCTATATATGGCAAAGATTCAGTGGGGTATTTATGAATAAAACAAACTAAAAAAAAATTTGTTTGTTTCCGGTTAGGTGTTCTTGCTAGGAAAAAAAACCGATATAGTCGTGAGGATAATAGCTATCGGTAAATAATGAAGCAAAATAAGCTATGAATTTTTTGACGTAAATGCTGACCGCAAATTCGACAAGAACTTGAGTTAAATGAGGCATTCCTAGCCTCCAACTATATGGAAAGTTTGTTAAAGGTAATCATTTTAAAGAATGTATAATTGAAAAATGTAGAGAAAATATTTGTATTTTTATTATTTAGATGTCTATGTAGTGCAAAGATATCTCTATATATATATATGGAGCATGATAAACGAAAAAAACCAGTTTTTCTATTTAAATCGGGCTGACGAAATTGAACTCCTAACCTAGCGGTTAATAAGACAACAAATTGAACAGGTAAAGATAGCGTTGATCGTATCGAATTGACGCAGAAACTTGATGAGGCTATCAAAATCCTTCACCTGCTCACAGATAATTCAATGTTTTCATTTAGAGCATCGGAAGTGTCACGTACTAATGGTGCGGTTATGAATGGACGAGTAACAGTTAAGCAACAGGCTGAACGGCAAGCGCCAATCGCCCAAGCAGAATGCAGCGATACGGACTATGATACAGCGAGGTCGATTTGTCGAGCGGCTTCCATACAGAAGACGAAAGAGAACGTCGAACAGAATGAAAATCGCCTTTGTCGAGGTTAATTTCTTATATTTGTACTTTCAGTGGGAAACTTTTATATCATAATGAAAGGCTGCCAAAGAGTTTGCAGCACCGGAGAAAGGAAGCTTTGTAGAAAAGAGGCGAAAAGGACATCAATGCCGATAACCAACAAAAAGCAAATATCATGACGAATGGGTATGGTATGGAATATGAGGGAATGCTAAATGAAATTTACTAATAAAGGTAAATTTACTAACATAGGCGGTACAGGTAAAAGGAACCATTTCAGGTATTCTTCCAGAAAAAAAGACAAGAATACACAGGAACCATATGAGAATTTGAAACTTCTTCTGAAACTTCATAGGGGGGTTCAACCTTTGAGTCGAAAAAAATTAGAAATCTCTCACATATGAATATTTTATGCAAACTTCTTTGAAATGATGAATTTGATATAATGTTGGCGTTCGAGATCCCAAAATTCAGAGCCTTGAAAATCGACCGCCCTCGAATTTCGAAGATCTTCGAAAATTTTTTCCTCAGCGTGAAATTAAGGAAGATTTGAGGAGTTTACAAGTATTCAGGTATTCAGGCATTCATATGGGAAGTATCAAAAATTATAAGAAATTATAGGAAATATTTGAAATTATTTGTTTATTTTCCTCGTGAACATTTCGCTCAAAATTCTCTTCATAATCGTTAAAAATTTGAAATTCAGCACTTATTTATACAACACAATTTTTTATACAGTTCACTTTATGCCCGTTAATTAATCGTTCCTGACGATTTATCAATTAATAATAATTAAATTTTAGAGGAAAACTTTGAATCAATTTCACAAACATCATAATGCGTTAAACATTTGTGGATTAAAGATCATAAAGAAGGAGAAAAATTAAATATTTTTGAAGAAATTAATGAAGTTATTTAGCTGAGAGTCACTCCAGCGATCACCGCAAAGGTAAATGAAGTACCTTTTTGAGAAAATTGTTTAGCAAGGTAATGCGCTTACCTAGATTATCAAAAAAAGTTATAATTGCCATTAAAAAGCTGTACGAAGGAAGCATTACTAAGTGCTATTCGTTTGAAAAATTCGAAAATTATTTACATACTTTTTGCTACCTATAGGTACCTGTTAACAGCACATAAGTATTCATTAACTTTTCCCGTATTGTTGATGCAGCGCTTTTTATAGCCAATTTTCATTTCGACTATCATCTTTAAAAGCTTCCCGAAAACTTTTCCCCATGCTAAAGTGACGGCTCAAGTGGTCACTACTAATGTTGATAAAGTGGCGGCTGAAGTGACCACTACTACTGAAGTATATCTATACCACTAACGCGTACCTATATTACTAAAATGCATGTCCACAGAACAATAAGTGTCCATGACGTGAACTTCCGAGAGTCAGGTGCCGATGGCGCAAATGTCCCAGCCTAACCAAAAAATAACTTTGGTTTCGCATTCTAACTGAGAGCGCTATTTTATAACTACATATGCATATTTCCTTAACTTTTAAAGAAATGATTTTTGTGAATACACCTGTGCAAAAAAAACGATATAATTCTGTGAGCATAAACATGCAGAAAGGGACGTTACTCTTTTATTACTGTAATTATGCAAAAAGAAAAAACGGATGCAAGGTTATGCCCTCTTCAAGTGGCGACCAAGGTACATGTCGTACCTGTCAGCCTTTACCAATAATCTATTGCTCACATCTGCTACTGGAAATTTTTAAAACAATGATCTCAGGAAAAAAAATGACAGACTAGTTAATTGACATTCGACGATTAAATGAACGATACCTGATCATACCTGACGAGTTAATTAGAGGTAGATGGCGGCTATTGCAGAACGTGCACAAAGCGCGGATTCTCGATCGAATGGCACTCAAAACGAACAAGTTCGATGCTCATCAAAAACTAGGGCACGTCGTCGCTCACATGATCGCAACGGGATTTTCGCTTCATTACGCAAAACGTCCACATCACAACAACGACATATTAATACCGTACCTACCGTACACTAAGTTCTCCAATAATATGATAAACAATTGAGATAGAATGTTGAAAAACATCACTGCTCGAAGGTATGCAATTTGGATAACGGATATTTCTTTTAAGTAGAGTTGTCTGAGAAATATGTTTGCGTCAATATACTGCTACCCAGTCACTTCTTCTAACCAAGGTAATCTCAGGATTATAATAGATAATAGCAACAATCGGTTGGAAGTAATGAAACGATGAAAAATTCTCAACGAAGCCTCTATCGCATCGATTTTGATTATTGCCTAAATGTGATCTTCGAAAATTTCACCTTACATCATTATTTTAACTTTTGCACTAATTTATTCGATGATTATAAAATATTAAAGCTTTGGAATAGATAATGTGAGCGTAGTTTTTGTGTTGTTTAATGGGTTATGTCGGTAGTATTGCACCATTGTCAAGCACTCACTTTCTCTTGCTACTTTTCACTGAGGATCTAAAAATGATGAATGGAACATAAAGGAACTTACCTAAGTAATTGTTCCAGTAAACTTAAGCGGTTTCACATGAAAGTATAGGTATCAGACCTTTTAAGTGCATCACAATATATGTTATAAATTAAGAGCCGAATGCATTTTCACCGAAGTTTGCAATGCAATTGCATTTCATGACCTCAACGGAAGTGCTACCACATTTCGGCTTGAGGTTATGCTCACTTTTCTGGACATTCCAATTCCAAACCACAGGCAAATTAAAGTTTCTTCAACGTAAAACATTGAGGTCGCATTAAAAATCCGCCGAAATTTTAGTAATTTTTTTGAGTTGCAGCATAAAACATTATCAACGGAATAGCGCAGTAGGCAAGATGCTTCATCACCTGAAGTGATGGACCTCAGATAAGAAACACTTGGAGGCACAACTGATTCTTGTGGGAATATGTTATATCACGGAAGTGTAACTTTCATGCAATGAGGAACATTTTCATTTTGAATAGGACGAATTATGAAGCTTTCATAATTATATGGGGAGAAAATCTTGAAGAGAGGATTTGATACGGCAAATGACGACAAATAAGAGTGATCCTATGTTATTATGGAAACTCTCTATTTTTGTTCGTCTCTAAAATAGAAACAATATAAAATAGAACCAATGTCCATTTTAAAGGTTTTATGATACATGTGTGATAGTTGTATCAATATTAGTAGGATTACAATGCGTTTTACCTTTCAATTAAAGTTAATTTGCTCAATCTTGCGAATCTAGAAATCAACGATCACTTCAAAAAAAAAATCCCATAAAAATATCAAAGAAAGATCTGTTTTTGAAAAGTTCAATGAGATTTTTTGGTCTTGCAACGATCACCTTCTACAGTATCCGTGTTCTTGGCGATTATGTCTCATATATATTATGGGTCATTTGTATGTTTATCATCAATTAATTAGAAATGCTCATTGTTGTCGTGTGAATTATGAGCACCTCATGTGCAAATAAATGTCATTTCATGATATTTCCAATGAACAAGATGAATTACAGCGAGTAATGGAAGCAGTGGACATCTGGTGAGATGGAGAGGTGATAGGAGTGGACAGGTGATGAGGACGGGAGGTGATAGGATGAGTGGACAGGTGATATGGAGGAGGTGAGGTGATAGGATGAGTGACAGGTGATGAGAAGAAGGGGATGGGAGGGGTGAACAGGTAATGAGATGAATGGAAAGGTAATCAGGGAGATGGGCAAGTGATCGGAAAGACGAAGAATTGATAGAAAATGTGAGCAAATAATAAGAAAAACGAAAAAATGACGAGAGCAGTTGACAGGTGGATGAGGAGGGCGGAGAAGGCGTGAACAGACGACACGAAGGTCGAAGAAGGAAACTTCGTCCAACGGACTCACCGGATAAACTGTCAACGCTGAGAGCGACAATAAAACATTTGTTTCAGTGATGTTTTAAATTCTCACGCACGACGGATGCAAAAATGAGCTGAGCGCTGTACAAGTGACAAGTGGCGCAAGTGTCATGTCAAGTCAGTCTGCGCTTATCTTCATTATAATTTTCTAAATCTTACTGCGATAAAGCTCGATAATGAAATTTGAAAATTGCATACATCATCTGAAGAGAGCATTTTAAAAAAATATGAATTGTGGAAAGTTTTTTTTTTTCGAATTGGAATAGAACAATTGCATCGGCGGCGTTATATGCCATTAGCGCCATTTCCTTCCATTTCCTTCTAGAATAATACCTATATAACAATCACGTTACAACATATCGGTGGGTGAAAAAATTAGCAAAAAAATTCGACCTTTCTAATTTGCCTCCTAGGATTTTCCATTCTTTTATACCTGATCGGGCTTGCAACGATAAAGCGACACAACTTCATAAGTGCAGCTTCCATGCGAAAGGAGATTGACTATTAACGAATAGCGGTATTTTTTGGTGCAATGAAAAGCAAATTATTAATCAAGTACCGTGCAAAGCAAATAAGCCAAAATTATGGTCGCTAGCCTTTTGTGGTTATTAATTTCTGACGATTAAATGCTCTTCAAACGATTTAGCCAATCCACGGATTTGATTTTATAGCCTTCACCATTGGATACACAACAATTGGTTGGACATTCGATCCTGGTGGACGTTTGGTTCACAACTGTATAGAATGAAGATTAATGTCACATTTGTTTTCGCGTTAAGCAAATAAAATTTGTGGTTAAGCGCCCATTTGCAATTCACAAGCATTTGCTTTTTTTTTTATTGAATGAAAAGACAGGTTTTATTAGTGCGAATTGATTAGAGAACGGAGAAAATATATTGGAGGTGGATAATCATATATATGAAACGAATAAGTAAATAAGTTGGAGATTTAAGATTTCATTTAGTGAGCAGGAAGAGACAAAAAAAAAGAGATTAATAAATAAATATAAAATTTAATATGAGATTAAATGGAAGAAAGAAGAAGATTTGCGATACTCTCGCCAAGGTATGAAATATCTTTCGATTGCATCTCCCAGTGGATTAATCATTAATATAATTTTATTTCCTTTTAATTAAGCAAGCTGACTTTGAACCCTTTCGAAAAAAATCAGATTTAACAAATATGCAAAGAAGGTCTGAACCTTCTAGCGCAGGTTTCAGGTTAGTTCCAGGAAATTTTTTGCTGGGAAGAACACCTTTATGACTTGAAACGTAAATGTTGAGGTTCTTTTCTTGAGACACATCAAGAAATAAACTCAAAGTGGCAAGTTCACATATACGGACAAACAAACACACGCATTAAATAGAAATCTCGAGAGACTTGTTGATCGCCTTCCTCCGATCGAAAGAAAAATACCTGTTATCACTCCACAGATATACTCTCCGCAGAAAGGCATTAACAACAGCAGAAGGTTCTAAGAGATCGCGGACACTACACTGAAACTAGAATTCCTCGGAATTTTCCCTATTTATAAGAATCTGAGGACAACCGTATTATCAATCATATAAAACTGAAGTGTGAGTAACTGAAATTTACATACAATTGTATGATATTTCGACTATTACAACGAATTCCTTATGATTTTCTCGAATTCAATCCCTTATAGATCTATCATTACGTGCAAGTATCCTTTACAGATAAGCCGCAGATCGTATATCTATTAATGTGCTGCCGCTATACTAATGCAAGAAATACGTTTCCCTCAGCTTTAAGGTGCTATTAATTGTGAAACCATAAACAAGCAAGAAACGACAAAAATCCTCCAGTCCAGATAAAAATCTATCTCTAATATCTCTACGATCAAGAATATATTTAAGCATATGCATTATGAAATACATTTTGAAAATACAGGTATGGGAACTTAATTATGAGCGTTCTCGCAGTGAGATTAGTCCGGGATATCAAGCATTTTCATCGCCAATATTCCTTGCGAATATGCGCTTTATTAATGCACTTTTAAGAATCACCTGATCACTGATGAGACAACACGTCAAGATATCCTTCACCTCATAAGGCGCATAAATCTAGGATGATCTATCCTCTCCCATGCAGAGCATGTGATCCTTGGGAGAAACGACACTCCCGTCATATGGCACCTCCGCACGTACCCTTCTTGCCGAGGTTTCTTTTGAATAAAAAAAGTTTTTATCACTAAGTGCCAAAATTTTGCCAGGAATACGTCGACCCTGACGGCCCCCTCCCTCTAATCCCACGTTCCCTCGTCCCTCCCTTCCCTCCATATCCGGAAAAACACGTGCAATTGCACCTTTGCTGTCGCATCACTCCGCAACCCACCCGACCGGAATGCATTCCCGCAGAAACTTTTGAAATTGGAGTCTCGCACGGAAACTGCACATCGACTCTATTGCGCTATTATACGAAGCGAAGGCTTTCTATTACGTTGGGGCGGTGTGTGAAGCGGAGTTTTAGGTGCAATTTTTCGTTTGCTTTGTGGTGGAGGGCTGGCATTCGTTGGGGCGGTGTTGTTGTTGGGGGTTGATGCTTTGTGTTGTTGGTGTTGTCGTGTGTGTGTCGTGTTGGTTGGTCTGTATTGCTTGATGGTCCGGAAATGTCAAATGTTGCCGTCGTTCATTTCCGCTCAATTAGTTCGTTTTTCAGGACGGTTTTAGCATAGGTGGGTAGTTCTTGTTGAATTGTTTTTTGTTTATTGCCTCTTCAAAAGGAGTTGGTGAACTCCATCTGCTGAACTAAACGTCAGGACGTCGTTTGGAATTGATATGGAAATTGTCGAGATTTGAATTTCGGCTACTGGTGTCATAGTTGCATTTCGTTTGCTTAATTTACGGTCAGTATTCTATATAAATGAGTGGCGACCATCCAAACTAAAAAGTTGACTTTGATGAGCAGTTTTTGAGGCCTTCAACTCGGAAGGTGATGTCTTTTGAAAGTAGGTAACCCCAAGCCCGATTGAAAAGTCAAAGAGAGGGGGGGGGGCACTTAAAAATGTTTAGAGCTACTGATATGAGTTCCATGAAATGAAAAATCAAAGAAGTTCCGTAATTGAGCGTACTGCGCCTCGATCGCTTCCCTCCTCCTCCTCACTTTTCACCTTCTTCCATCTTTCTAGCTGGCACACGTTTACGCCGAAAAGCCGAGCCGACTCTTAGCCACAGTGGAAGTTGAGTTAAATCCATAACTGTTTGTTTTTCTTGCAGCATGTCCAATAAAGAATTTTTATGTGTTGCAACTGTTGACAACTCTTCTGTTTCCTTCGTACTTTTTTTTCGTCGCATGGAATTGACTGCACATATGAAAGTCGATGATTCCGTCGCTATGGCCAGCTACTGTGTAACAGTTCCGCAGCTCTCTGTCATGATACGTTTCATATTTCTTGATTTGCATACTCTCCATCTTGTGATATTCACAAACCGTTCAGCGGTGGCACTTCGAAGAGCTCGCAAATAAACTAAGGCAGAGGATTGGCATCGAGTGTTTTACGCAATCCTTCTCTCATAGTCGGCTAGAAAGTGTGTTGAAAAGATTTTGCTTTTCAGTGGGTTGTGTGCTTCGAAGATGCAAATCTTCATCAAAACCCTAACCGGTAAGACAATAACACTCGAAGTCGAGGCTTCGGATACTATTGAAAATGTGAAGGCAAAGATTCAGGACAAGGAGGGAATTCCTCCCGACCAGCAGCGTCTGATCTTCGCCGGTCAGTTTTTGCTTTCTCTCTTTTCGGCTTTTGTGTCTGGGTTAGTGCAACTTCACCTTTTTTCTCACGAAAAAATTAACAACTTTTGTCTAGAAGCTTCCATTTGGTGCATTTACCATTCACCGATGTAGACCACCATGGAGTGCACCATTCACATTGGTCAAATCGTCGCCTAATTTCATGGTGGCTGAGGTTTGATATCCACGAAGGTTGTTGTTTCTGGAAGACGAACGGTGAATCTCCTAGCTGATTTTTGTGAAGGAAAGTCAAAATTTATATCCAATGAGTAGCTTTTTAAAAAACTGGCAAATTGCTTGTTGTGCTGATTCCCGAGAGTGTCAAGTTAAAACTTGGCACTTGAGGACGGACCCGGCTTTTGCGTTGACTTGAGGTTCTAATGGTGCAGGTAAACAGTTGGAGGATGGACGAACACTCTCTGACTACAACATCCAGAAAGAGTCGACGCTTCATCTTGTGCTCAGGTACTTTTATTTCTCATTCTTGTGCATTCTGTTCTTTATTCTACTTTTATGTGGTATTTTTATGAGAGGATAGAAGATGCCTTTGCCTGGTCGCTGAATAGATGGGTCAGGGTTGTTGTTGGAAGACATTACCTATGCGTGCGTTTTTCGGAAGTCTTTAAGTCTTGGAATACGCCAGTCGTGGTGATGATGAATTCTGTTTGCTTTGGTGCACTGAAATCTGTGATGAAAGCTTAAATACTGAACCACGCAGGGCGCAAACGTGTTTGAAGTTTATTTTTTCGTCCCGCAGAGGATAAATTGGAAGAATTGTTGGAAGACGGAAGGGCTACACGCAGCAGGAAATGTTCTTCGTGCAACATGTGAAGCTTTCATTCGATCGGTTTACATTCACTTCACTCTGTGGGGAAATAAAATAGTGTGGTTCGTGGATTTAGAGGCTTGCTGACGGCGTGATATGCCTACTTTATATACTTTGACCTCATAAATTCACTGTCATTTCTTTAAAAGGTTGAAGAATCTGCTGAATAAAATCTCGGCGTTACTTTTATCCGCACAGTCCCGACCCCTTCATCGCTTTTCCTTTCACAATTTCTCCTCTTCTCGGTTTTGTGGGCTTAGAATTTTTGTCCGAAAATTTTCTCGGAATGTTGCTTAGAAGCGTTTGCGATCATGCCGAGCACTGAGCGGCACCAAGAACGTGAGGTCCAGAGATTGTCTTTCATCGATCGTGAATCCGGATTTCTAACATTGTCCTGCAAGTGACCTCCTTAGGAATAATATTTGAGGGCTTAAGACACTCCACTAGAATTAGTCGGGTACCTCACTCCGAGCAATTTCAGTAAAGTACTGCTGTATTGGGTTGTTTTACTGGAAATCAAATGTTTTTTCCTTGTATTTTTTTGGGATGGGGGGGGGGGGGGAGGAGAAGCTTCCAATATGACGGATATTAAAAAGGGATGTTTCCGCTTTGATTTGATATTCTAAAATCAAAGTTGAAGTCAGGATCTATGTTCGATCTAGTTGCGAACCAGCTAGGCAGGCGTTGAAGAAATTTCATGGCGACAGTTCGCCTTCGGGACCAGTGCATACTGACTCAGGAAGTTCCAGAGATTCTTGTCGGCCGATGAGGTTTCATTCAAATAATGTGAATATCGGAAACGTTTAGCTCCTGAGGATTTAATTTATTTTGGTGCATTTGCTTTGGATGTTGGTGCTATTTAGATTGCGTGGCGGCGGTAAGAAGCGAAAGAAGAAGACATACACAACACCGAAGAAAAATAAGCATAAGAGAAAGAAGGTCAAGCTTGCCGTCCTGAAGTACTACAAGGTGGAGTTTTTGCTTTGTTGTTTCTTATTTGCTGCGTCCTCCAAATTTGAGGTCTTTCGTCACACATTTTGAAGTTATAAAGGCAGCTTGTGGAAATGCCACCAGAGTTTTCATTGGTAAGGGTGCAAGTTCGGCGCTTTCACGTGGTGATGATGAAGCTTACTTCGCGAAGGTGTCCTGGCCTCTGAGAGTATCGTGATTGTTTTGAACGTGGACTTCTGAGCCGCTTGAAGGTGCCTTATGGATTCTGTTGATGTTCGCTCTGAAAGGACTAAGCTTACGATGGACTCAGGGTTGCGTTGAGAACTTGCCGAGTACTTCATTTATTGCACGTGTTTTCTTTCCCATTGGATTTTCGTCCATTTCTGGCTGTGATTTATGTGGCTGATGTTCTAGGTAGATGAGAACGGGAAAATCTCACGCTTGAGGAAGGAGTGCTCGTCACCGACTTGTGGCGGAGGTGTTTTCATGGCCAGCCATCAGAATCGGTATTATTGTGGCAAGTGCTATCAGACGCTCGTCATGCAAGACCCTAAAGAGAAGGCAGCTGGTAGCAAGAAGTAAAAGATGGTCGGCATTTGTACAGTGCTTGTTCGTTGTGTGTTGTTGAATAAATGTTGTTGACTTTTTCCTCGGTTGTATCACACCATAGAGTTCATTTATGTTGGGGATAACGGATGTTTTGTTGCTGTAAGGTGTTCCAGGTAGCAGAGTGGCGAGTGCTTAGGTGGGGTTGATGTCAATTTTTATCCTTCATTTGTCATGCGAACAGGTCAAAGTAGCTTGAAGCACCCGAAGTTTTGTTGAATTTTCTTTGTGTGAAGTGTGGGCTGGCGCCGCTTCCATCGAGCGACGAAAGGGCTCGAGGAGACGGTTATTTGTATTGATTAAACTCGAGAAAAACTGCCCAAGTAGGGAAGGGGAAGGTGGAGATGTCGCATAGACGTATTTTGCTGTGGGATTATCAGGAGCGGAATTGAATTAGGGTTGGATTAGTTCGGGAGGTATTTTGGTCAGGGTGCACTGGTGTCATACCCCGCACACTTTTTTTTGATGTAATTGATTCAGGGTACCCTCGCAGTGTCTCGGTCACCATCCAGAAAGTCTCGCCTTAGCTGCGGCCCGAAATTTATGGAACCTAGTTTCTGCAGTGAAGGATGTCTCTAATACCTGTCATCATCTACTGAGTCAATTATCTGGGTTATGGCACGGGGGGGAGATAATGTTGCTGCGCCGTTGTTGTTGTTTGAAGGCTTCTGCAGTAATGGGCTTTGCATCGATGTGGAAATTTTTGAACTCGAGTTTTAACTGTAAGTTGAAGAGATACCGCAAGTACCGGAGTTGAGGGTTTAGTCTTGACTGCCTGCATCCGCCGAGGTCGATTTACTCGCCTCATGCAGCCACCACATATCGTTGAATTAAACTCGTCCGTATCTTAGTGATCCACCTCCCCGATAGTAAATCTATAAGTGCTAAATAAGAAATGCTTGTCGCCCCCTTCAAAAGTCTGCTTGTTTCGTTGCGAAATTCGTCGAAATGATCATACCTCTGCGTCGTTATGCGCTGTTATGTTTAGTGTGGGGGTTTTTTTGGAAAACATCCACCTGTCATGTCTGTGATAAATCCTTTGCGAAAGACCTTGAGCCGTCAATTGTGTTCACGTGTTTTGCGTAAATTTATAAAGCATCCAAATCAGGTAGTTTTTTATCAACAGCAACTAGAGCACAACATCAACAGTTTAATGAAGAACATCAAGAACTGATCATTCGAATGGGGCGTCGTTCTTAATCGTTAATGTTGGTCGTGGTGATTCTACCAATTGATCAATGCTTCTGCAAATCTAGCAACCGTAACAGGGCTAGAATCCTCTGCCGTAGCCGTATCCCGAGAAGAGACTGTAAGGTGAATAGAAACCATAGCCGCCATAATTATATGGGCTCCGATAGCCAAATCTGTATGGATACATGCTATAAGAGCCATAACCGTATGGGTCATAATTTCCCATTCCATATAGATACGGATACATAGAATACAAGCCGCTATAATATCCACCGGTATATGGATATGTACCAGAATAGCCAAAAGTAGACAAGAGAGGATTGTTGTAGAATCCGGCACCAAATAGCGATTGTGGTGCAGCATGTACGCTTAGAATAATCGTCGCCAGCAATGCAATAGCAATACGATTAACTTCACCCATAGTCAGTTGGTGTTGCCCTTAGCTGATGATATATGAAGAAAGAGGAAAGCATCAGCTAGCACTTGGCTTATAAATTGTATTCACCTATGTTTACATATCTTTGCACACTGTTAACGTGAATAAACGTATTCAAGTTTGACGCATCTCTATTTTATTGACGCTTCTTGTCACTGGTAATTATGTAAACTAGTTTATTTGTTATGAATATATAGGTGTGGCTGGAAAACATCAGATTCGATCGGATTGTTTGAACTCCTCCAGAATGCAAATTTCCCAAGTTCAGGAGGAGGAAATTAATTGCGAAAATGCAAACGATTTCAAGGTTACTTTAAAATCCTACCAGTAAATATTTACTTGCTATTAGTAATTAAAACTGTAAAGTAATTCATTTTAGAGAGATGTGGGGAGGGAGTTATTGTGATGTAAGTAGTATAATGGGTGTTTATACCGATATTATTAATGAAACTTTGCGTCAAATTCCAACAGCCTTCTCAACAAAATCTTTCATCATTCTCTGCTCGATTAGAGAGATCAACCCTCTCTCAGTTTGCAAATGCGTGCTACGCTTCAGTTAGAAGATTAGTTACGACGATACGTTGAGTATAGGCAATAAATCTAAACGTCTGCTACTCATTTTTTTTCTGCTATATACATCAATTTTGAAATTTGTGAACATCATAAAGTGATTTCCTTTTCAAAAAAAAACCCACCGTACGTCTACTTCAAAAAATCGTGAAATCCTGAAGCCCAGGGGCTATAAAAAGAGATACTGTATGCGGTAATTAAGATCTAATCAGAAATATTTTACACCCGACTGACATGGAATACTATCATATTTAAAAATAGATACATTTGCAAGCGAGCAGCAAGGTGCTTTGTTGCTTAATGTTACCTCATCAATGTTTATTTGGTTATTTGTTTAATATTCTCTTACATTCTAAACAGACATTACCTAACATTCGTATTAGTTGTTATTTCTGTTGTTAACACATCTCTGAAAATGTTTTTTGCACTTTCATTTTCCTCATTCAATATGCTTTCTTCACTCACTAATATAACAATACTCTTAACCGTTCTAGATAGATATATATAATATATATATATATATATATATATATATATATATATATATATATATATATATATATATATATATATATATATATATATATATATATATATATATATATATATATATATATATATATATATATATATATATATATATATATATATATATACGCCCATAACCGATGCTTATATAACAGTGTTGATTCGGGTATATATGGTTATATCGTTCGCAAAGTTAATATCTCCATTTTTCAATTTTTAAACCACAAAAGCCATTAGGGATTATAAACATCGAATATATATCATAGGTTTACAGCATATATTGCAAGAGGAAAGGTTATTCTAACGATTTTGCTATGATGTACTTCAATGATTGTGTATTTTTTTTCAGCGATTATACAGCGATCAATCGAGATTGCATTGACGCTTCACTAAACGCTTAATTAAATTTATAGTGAATTAATTTTGAATAGTATAAAATTATTAAAATTTATTACATTTAAATAAAATTCAATAAAAATATCGAATAAATTGGTTATTTTGCAATAAGAACAAATCTCATGATTGCAGACTTTTATCGACAGAAGTATCATAGAGGAATGCATTCACTGACAAATGCAATATCTTTACCAATTGACACGGGAAAGTATTGAAGACTGGGAAGAGAATTCGATAGTACGATGTGGTTTCTGATAAAATTTGTTGCGACTTTCCTTTCGATTCCTCCCGTCTCCGTCTCCTTTTCCGCCTTTCCCTCCACCCCCCACGCCCCTTATCTTCATTGCCATTGCCATAAAAACAATAAGCCAATGGAGAAACATGATATATGGTAGACGGCATGCGGTAGGAGAGCTATTATGGGTATACGCGATTGCATAGCACTCATCTCACCAGCCAATTTCATAGCTATCAAAATATTAAATATATGAGAGAATACCTTCATATTTTAGGTGAATTAAACGCTTTACCGTGAATGATATACTAGAGCCACCGAATTTCGCATCTCTACGTTCAATGATTCTTCAGTCGACACTGATGGACAGATAGACAGACCAACAAACACACAGGCACACGTGAGCATTCTTACATACCGTGCACATGCTGAAGCTGAACATCGCCAAATTTGCTTTACGTTTTCGAAGTAAATTTATGGATGTATATAATAAGGATACCTGTTTTCTTTTAATTCTTTTGTGGTGATTACAAATCTCGATTTGTCTCTACTTGGATGAAGTAAACACAAATATTTCGACATGATATCAGCTTTAATAATCCATTTGCAATATTGAAATGCTAATAATGACTGCCAGCGAATAAAGAATATGTTGAAGATAATAACAGTCGTTTGCTGACAAAACAATTCTCCAATGATCCTGAAAATGCTATAATTAAGGAGGATTGAGAAATATTTAGAAGGACGGTAAAGTTGAACTAATTTCTTTCTGGGAAAGTCAACGATCGACGATGTTAATCGAAGGAGAATATAGGCATTACGTTTTATAAGCATATTGAAAATGGTAAATAATGAGTGGATTTTGATCGGTTATATTTTCAATTCTAGAATTGAAAGGATGAGAGAAATATATGCTGGAGTAAAATAACTATAGAGAAGGAAATACTGCATCGTTAGGTTATTTTAAGCTGATATTTGGCCATCGTCAATGATACTAGAGAATTTATTGAGAACTTTGTTGAATGAGCGCAATAAATTATCTTTTAAAGGAAACTTGATGGAATAGTTGAATAGAGAAGTGAATGGGACATCTGGCGCACTACACCTTTCAGATTCTTTCCGGAGCAATTTCTTTTGGTTTTGGCTCCGGAGCCACATATCAGCTCAATACAATCTAACGTGATATCCGATATATCCCAGAAAAAATACTTTTTCCCCTATCGATTTTATTGCCAGTTGTAAATTGCTTCAGCTTGTTTGGTGCGAATTATCTTATCAAAATTATTGCATAGATAAATCAATTTTCTTCATTAGAGGAGATTTTTGCAATTTTTTCTCTTTATTTATTTTTCCACCCCATTTTCATAGATTTTCTTCAAAAATTTTGTTGGTTAGAATTATATTTATGCAAATTTTTCAAGTAAATAAATGTAGAATTGGATAGTAAATTATGAAGATATTTAAAAATTGCAAACAACAATAAAATCGATTGAAATTCATACTTCTTATGAAGCGATCACATCACTTATATTTGCTGCTGCATCATTCGCAACGTCCTCTGCGACCGATCCATTCTACGATTCGACGATTCGGTTTCCCCCATAGACTTGCCCATCATATTTTCATGGTCATGGTCCATTTCGGTGGAATTGTTGGTCATCATTTCGTGCGAGTCCATTGAATGATGATGATGACATCCATGTGCACTGGTGATTTGTTCGACGAGTAGAATAATGACAAATACCGCAGCGTATCGAAGCATATCGGCGATTTTTGCTGATAGCACAACGATTTGAATAATTCACCTGAAGCGATGCGGAAATTTTTTCGTTGATCTTGAGCTGCAATCAACGATTGAATGAATGTTAGTATGATAAACTTTGGTTATATAGTCAGATCGGGCTTGTTTGCTGCAACATGCATTTGTTTGAATTCAGGTTATTCAAGTTTCTCAGATATGTTCAGGTTAATAGTTGATTGTTATAATGCAGATTTGAATTAGTACAGAAAAGTAGGCGCAATTGTCCAATGAATTTCGGTAAATATGGACCTAAGCTTTAACAATACCCTTGCAAACGTCATTCATATTGTTGCAATGAGGTGATCTGTTCAAATTCGCATCAAATGCAATACTTTTATTCGATATACTTTGGCATCATATGAAAGCAAATATTAGATAGTGGAATGCGATTTTGAAAATTATAAGGAATAATACGAAATGGTGATCATCAAAATTATATTCTTTACTTCTAGCTTATCTAATTTACTAATTAATAAAATTGAGTCATATTTTGTGTTGCATCTTAAAGATCCCCTCAAAATGTAAGCTTTCCTTTGTTCGACTGTTATTTCCTGATGACCAAGTCTTTTCTCCGCCACAAAGATCAATAAATTATCATTTTGGAGGGTATGAGCAATACGGAGGCTCATCCATAAATAGAATGCGAATTTTCCGAGTAACCTAATATTTTTAATATGCCTTGAAATTAATGAGCCAAGGATTATATGCTTGAAGCCTCATAATGTTTTATCATAGTGAAATCCTCAAAGATCTCTTCTGGAGGTTGTGTTTTATTGGCCGCCTTAAGTTTTTCATAAAATTACTGCATGTATCAGGTTTTTTGTGGATACAACTGTTATCACGTAGCTGGGCGTTAAGCTCGATCTTCGAGCGCGTAAGGAATTGCTTGTTAATTAGTGATGGTAACCGACCAATTGAATTTGGATCGGTTTTTACCTGCCGAAATTCGCCCTCGACACTTTTCGTTTTTTTTCGATTGCAAGTAAAAATCGGTTTTCAACCGATCGCTTTCGCTTGATAAGTGACAAATATTTTTGAAATCGTCAGTTTCAGGAAAATTTCCATTGCATCCGGTTGGTTATTGACCGAAGAAAATTTTTTATCGATTACCGTTAGTGCTATTAATATAGCGATTAATTTGTTGATGCGTACCTTTTTATGAAATGAATCGGATTTATTATGAGTTTACTCAACTACTATACAAAATGTAATACATTTAATTGCGATAGTTCTCTCAAATGCAGTTTTACTTCTGCCAAATTTTAGCGAAAATGAATTCGAATTCGATATTAAACCTCAAAAAATGTTTCAATATACTTAAAATTAATCAACTTTTTAAATTGTTTACGCTTATCTTCAAACGATGCCAACTGTATCGTTTCTATTCTCGTTCATTTTTTATAAATTGCTTTCTTTAAGCATTCACTAAATATAATCTCTCATCGATCGTTTATATTCTTTTAGAAAACATTGAAATTAAATGTAATTTAATGACCTAGTATTGGGAAATTGTGAACATAATTGTATCACGGTATTGTTTTTTATATGGCATATTATTACTATTTTATTATGTTATATTTTATATTATTGTATCTCTTTGATATCCATAAAGGTCAATGATCAATTAAGCATTCAACATAATAGATGCTCTCAATTATTTACTCTCTTACCATATTGCACCATGGTATCGAATATAAACACCACAACAAAAAACAGACATTCTACGAATAGAGAGATTGGCGTGCGATGTTCTTACTCGGCTCTTTAAAGACATCTCTTTGAATTGATATGCAAATACCTTTGCACCTTCATCTTCACGTTGTTCTTTTGTGGTGGAATTTTACGAATGCACTCCATTGTTGATGCTTACATTCCGAGATTATTTAACACACATTGTCAATATACAACACATATGTAGTTAAATGTTCTAGTATTAGTAAATTTTTTACTCAACTTTATGCGAGTAATGTTTACTCTATTCGTATAGATAATCATTAGAATCACTCAAAATGTGTATTTAGTAAATTGAGATAAAGTAAACTTTTATGTCAGTTATATACAACGAAGAACTAGAAAGAATATCAAATAGCAAAAAGTATTCTAGTTAAATATTTTTATTCGAGAAATATAGAAAATTAGACTACTTTGAAAAATACAAATTATGTGATTTTTTTAAATAAATAAATAAATAAATAAATAAATAAATAAATAAATAAATATATATATATATATATATATATATATATATATATATATATATATATATATATATATATATATATATATATATATATATATATATATATATATATTTGTGAAAATTTAAAATTTAAATTTTATTCAATGAAAATGCGGAATTTATGAGATAATAATATTTATATATATTAATACGCTTTATATATTACTAGTCAAATAGACATAAATAAAGGAATTTTTATTTAGAAACAATGGTGAAAATAAATTTCATGTAATTATTTCTAAAATGGCTCATGAAAATATGACGATCTCACGATATTCTGTAACTCCCAACTATATGATGGCTGGTCGATAAAAGTTTATGCAAAAATAAATTTACGTATTTAACAATCGACATGGAAGATATTTCGTTGTTGAGAAATTGTTGCAATCGAATTTGATGGATATGAGAGCTAATGATTGTTTTCTATTTGATTAAGCCATACTGCAGTTTGAACTTATATTTTCTACATTTTATTGTAATAAACTTTACGTCTAATATTCGGGAATTGTTTTTTTTCTTTCATTAAGTTCTAAACGATTTAGGATGGACGTTATTAAGTTCTATACGATAGTGCATTGTGATTGCTCATCTCATTTAATTATTCAAATCTTCTTGTATTTAAAAACTTCGCTTGCTGGTTTTTATATGATTTTGCAAAACGCATAGTAATGATGTTGTATGTGTGGGTGTTTGTCTGCAGATCTGTACTGTTCTTTCAAATTTTAAATCATTTAAGTTAAACCGACAAAATTCGGTGGGAACAAACAACTATAGACCTGATCAAAGCTGGGAGTAGATAGAAAAATATACTTTAAACTATGCAACTACAATGCAATCGAATGGAACGCATTTTAGATTGGTTAGATTGCAAAATAACGTTTTCTTTTTTCAAATTTATAGACAGCCGTCTTTACTGAAATAATAATGAATTAATTGACGCGATTTATTATTATATTTTGGCATTTTATGAAAATGCTCATCGTGAGTAGAGATCGACGGGATCGCAAAGCCACAAATCGTGCCGAGTAAACGGACCCGCTTCCCCACTCAATTGCATTTTCCTTCATAATTCACAATCGAATATGCACTTTATAGTATATTTGCAAATTAGTTCGTCGTTCAAAAAATTAACAGTTTACGTGTCACTTTTTTGCGAATCAGTGCATACGATAATGGCGCAATTGTCGTCTTCACAACTAATAAATTGTAATGGCGCAATTGTCACTGAAACATTGCTTGATGTTATAGCTGTTGTGAAATCGACAAACGATCTGTATCCGCTCATTCAATGTAAGCGCTTTCGTGCGTAATTGAATTGAATGAATGTGAAAGGACGTTCATGAACTCGAATAAAGAAATCAAATAAGATAAGACGATCGAGTAAAGCAATGAGGATCGAAACGCTTGCCAGGGGGTAGATAATTTGAAAAGTACGATTTATTGGAAATTCGATTGCTTTGGAAAATTCGAAAATTTTTAACGACTCGGAAAACCGTTAAAATCATCTCTGGTATTAGACTCATGTCAAGATAAGTTCGACGCCTCTCTGAAATTCATCATGATCCACCTCTGTTCTCTTTATTCATATTCTTTATATTAGGTAGCCAAATTTGCGTCATATGTGGCACTGATGCAGTGGTGCTTGATATTTCGCTGGTAGTACTATCAACAATATCCACTGGTATATAGAACAGCCTGCTTCTTAAATGAAGCGGCCATAAATGCAGTCAAAAAGCAGCCGGATCCGGAAAATGGTGATCAAAGGAAAGCTTTCGCACACCGTACTTACAAACGCTATCTATGTAAAACGGATGAAGGAAAACACTGATTGCTTCGCAAGATCAGTTGTGCATGCGGCTGTTAATAACTGTGCTTTCCTCATGAACCTAGAGCTTGGTTTGGTTGTTATGTTGTGATTTCTGATCGACTTTTGCAACAACAGCATTCGTGAATATCATGTGAATTATTATCCATTAAACGTTGCAATAGTGGTAGCAACTCCGGAACTTTTGTACTTTTTTTGAGTAAGATCGACCAACTGCTTACGTAAATATATAACCAGATGAGTTATGCATTCAGGTGGTTAGTACTAAGTATTGATGTATCAACGATCGAGTACTGGATACAACCTTTTCCTTATCAAATGACCTGAGGGTATATCAAATATAACGAATAAAATTTAAACACACAGAAACATAGCGTATCGAAAAAATTTCCACGATACGTTAGCAAATGAAACTATTAATGCATATAATGAAATATACACCCGATAAAATTTTATTATCCCACCATTGAAATACTTTCTTAATAGCAGTAATATAGATCGAAGTAGATCATTCAGAAAATTTTTCCAGATTTACCACTACTTGCTGCTTTATGGATACCTTTATGCAAACGTGACTTTCGTAGTTTTGTCTTCTCTTTTATTCTCGCTGAAAAATTACATTAACTATAAATTATTTGCAATGAAATCTATTCTAATCGAGCAAATTCTTAAATCATTCTTCAAGAACACTGTTCTCACCAGAGATAAAAAACATCTGCATATTGCTCAAGAATTTTGCTTCGTATGGCGCATTTCCCAAAGAGGGATTCCCCACCTCAATGATTGCCCAAATTCAGTGATGGGATGCGTAATCTATATTTAAAATTAGTACAGTATACACGTAAGTGGAGTAATATAACAATCATCCTTTCTCCTATACTTCCCTGAATGATGCTTAAAGTATACATAAACGTCATAGAAATTGCGAGACACTCGATCTTCGAAAAGATCTATTGCTGAGCATAGAAAACACCAATCCCATAATTTTAAACGTTGATGAATGCCGAGGTTTCTTGCTTCAAGAAGCGGAAGCAGAAGCATGAATAAATTCAGTCAGTCGGAAGAGCGTGAAAGAAAAAATTCCTCAAGTACTAGTACGCATTTACATTTAGTTCTCCCAACCCCTTTCCCCTCCCCCCCCCCCCCCATCCTCTCCACTAAATCTATTCAGAGAGTTTGCAATTTTCTCGAATTGTTGTACCTACCACTAATAAGTCATACAATGTTATCATATAAAGCTTCTTTGATAGTATTGATTTACTTGCTAAGAAAAACGAATGCTAACAAGTAAAATTACTAAGGAAAATATTTAGAAAATGAGGAAAAGGGTTGTGAATGAAAGTTTTTTTGAAGATAATAGGCGTAAAATGTTGAAATGATTTGCTTACAAGATGGATAAGTCCTGGGAGTTTTTCCAGCTTTAGCGGCCGCTTCAACAGAACCTTGTGATGGACTTTTGAAACTCATATTAGGTGGTTGTAGACCAGCGATTTGCTCCAACTTTCGTGCCACCTATATTTATCTTTCGTTAATGATGATGCAAAAAAAAAACCCCGATAAATAAACATTATTCTAAGATCAGTTTCCGTCGATCATATAGATTTCACTCACCGATTTTGCCTTTTTTTATTTAATATAATTGATTCCATTATTTATTTGGTTATACATTTTGGATGAATCTGATTGAATAACACAAACTAAAAGAGTAAAGAATAACGAAAAATTTATGATCGATCGGTGCGAAATAATTAATAAAAATTAGAAAGGTTTAAAGATTTACCTCAAATACAATACCTTCGATGATCTGTTTAACTTTCTTTATACTATTTTCTCGCAAGCAAAAACACCTTACGAATACGAACACGGCTTACACTTACTCTACGCATTAATTGTATACACCAAAAGCCGTATTTGCACATAATTGATGGGAGGTTGGAACTGCTTTGTGGTAATATAAGAGCAGAATAGTCGTTTACGCCTAGCGACAACATAGTCAATTGCTCTTAGGGTTAAGCGAAAGACGGTTACCAGAATCTATGACTAGTAAAATGCCTCACTCCTTTCTCTCGTAATCTTGAAACCCATTAGCTGTTACATCTAGCTTACGGCCAACCGGGTTAGTGCCACATGCACTATCTGGTAATAGTGGTATATGTACGGATATAGGAAGTAAGATGCATGGCATAAGAGCGGAAAGACAAGGTGGAAGTTGCGAACATAAGTGAAGTACAAAAATCGGTCATTGATTGCAACGTTCTCGAGCGTACTCCTGCAGCACCACCAAATTCTTGCGCAACTATGCGCGATACACCATTAAAATTGTGCAACAGGGTATTCTGTGATTCAGCTGGCCAAGTTTCAGAAATTCTGGCCGACCAAGGCTTGAATTTCCTGTCAACTACATAATTTAGAGTGGGCAAGTTCGCTGCTGAGAATTTGACTGATTGAATTGGCCAGATTTTTTAATGCAACTTGAAAACGATTGCAAAACAACTCAAAGAAATGAATATTTGCATGATGACATTAAATCTGCAGAATATTAGTACTAATAATGGATGCTTTTATTACGTACTTGCTGAGTCTTAAAGAGAGATTATTCAGGTTCATAACGCCATCAAAAGCATTGAAACCAAAGAATATCGATAGAGAACTGCAAAAAGCAATAATAATCTAATAGTTGTCGTTGAATTTGAGGAGTTCACAAGGTAGAATATATATGAAATGGAGGGAGTTTTGAGGGAAATTAGCTAACCTCATACATGGAGGCTCTATTTTCTGGTTTATTTGCCCAACACATATCGCGGATCACATCGGCGACCTCTTTCGGTGTACCAGTTGGCATTGTCATTTTATAACCACCAATGACCTAAATTTAAACAGCATTTAATGAATTTGCTGTAAGTCTCGTTCAATCTTTTTTTTCAGAGCCTCTGAATGAAACTCTTTCAAGCCTACTGTTGTTCATGCTAAGAAATGAAATCGCTGAGTTAATTGTTCGTGTTCTTCAGCCATCAAATCGAAAGACGCAATGAGCGCGTTCAGGTAACACAGTCTAATAGGCGACCAGTTGAGGGTCCAACATCGTAGTGCTAAGAAGTATGCTGCTTTTCCGAATATCCTCGCAAGCTACCTACCCTCAAGGTCTTCATAATATCATACTTTGCTATACATCGCAAATTATCGCCTTTCTAAATGAGGGATGTCTCTGATCACTTCCGTTCACCTCACCATCATGTACAATACACTCCCGTTTGCTTTCACTGTATCTATTATTTGCTATCGGCTATATGCATTGATAATTCATCATAAGTTCCAGCTGTTTGCCTTGAAATACTGGCTACCTATTATGGCATCTTCCGTTTGCCTCTTTTTAAGCGAACACCACAACATATGAAGAGGTGAACCTTTTCTTTGACCTCTGCATTTGTCATTCCTCCATAGGGCTCTTTTGCGTTTGCATATATTTCCCACGTCATAATGCCGTAACTCCAAACATCCGTTCTTGATGTATATACCAAGTATTGTATCGTTTCTGGTGCCAACCATCTGATTGGTACACGTCGCACTTTGGTCATATGGTATTGATCACCCTCTCTTGATAGGCCAAAATCCGAAATTTTGACCTGGAATTAGGTCAACCTCGCTGAGGTTACTAATTATGTGCGTCATATAAACCGTTGGTCCAGAAAACTTTCCTCTCATTTCAGGATCAACCTTTTGAGCAGTCTTAATTATGAAAAGAAAATATCATTCATGCATCAAATAAGCTTTAATTCTTTTAATGGGCAATTTACACGGTCTTTTCCCGGGCAAGTTGCAAAAATTGAACACCTTAAATAAGGCAATGTGTCATATAAAAGTATCCGACTAGAGAAATGTTCTTGATGTGAATATTAATATAAGCGGATAATTTTCTCTATAACAGAGATATCACACGATACAGCAATGGTTTGTGTCGTGTGCTTGCAAGCAAGCTAGCTCCCATACTTCAAGCTTATACCGTACAGTAGTCTCACTTTGTTTCTTCCGAGAGATGGAAGAGGAGAAAGGAGGGACCTGGGGTGGGGTAGAACATGCTGTTTTTCTTAGGTTGATCGACTTACCAATAACAGGCGATTCTTTAGGGGTTTTCCATGATGAAACGATGGAAAAGACGACAATACCGAAATTCTTTAAAAATTGGTCAACTCACAATGCCAGTATTCGAGAAAAGACAATTTCTAGCAGCAATGTCACGATGTATGCAGTTCTTCCAGTGCAAATACTCCAGTCCCCACGCCGAACCAACTACCATCTTCTCGAGCTTCACTTTTGGATCCACTTGGTTCTTCTTGAGGTATTCATCCAGTGCACCACCCTCTACCTTTAATAGAATCTATCTGATGGTAGAGAGTCCTCAAGCGAAGGCATAGTAATGTCAGATGTCACAGCAGAAGAACTTTTGAAACAAATCTGCCAAAGACTTCTAAGAGTTGAAGTCGCTTGGTGAAAGACTAGTAAGTGCTGCATTTGACCCAATGCTTTCTTTATCGCTCCGTTTGATGACTCAGTCACTGAATGGAAATTTTGAAAGAGGTTTTAATATACCGGTGAGACCACTCTAATAGCCCATTCCGAGTTTCGCGAGAGGGAGGTGGGAAGAAGCGGGAGCAGAAGTGAACTCAGGGTCAAAAAAACGCCGACATCAATATACTCGCTTTTAATCATCAGATAGGCGAGGTTTCCCCAAAGAAACTTACCAATTATAGGTTTTTAGTGACACAGAAAAAAGTTACAATTAATATAAGCTGAATCCTTGAGGTGGTCCTTGAAGCATCCTAAGTGTTCCTAAGTGATCCTTGAAGCACAACTTGAAGAGGATTTAAAAAGAAAAAATGAAGGTGAAAATTGCGAATTTTTGCAATTCCTTTCTAGCTTATCCAACTACCAATCAAAAGTATTAAGAATCTCTCCAACTGCTAAAATTGCAAAAGTTATGGCCTATTAAAGATGCAAAAAAATCCATGTATATGTATCACTAATTATTTTAAACAGTAATATTCGGCTATTTTTATATTTGTTAATCACATCACATTATTTGTAGAGAGTGGTCCATGTTGCAACTGATGCAGATATAGAATAAAGATTAAATTTGAGAGAGGCTAACCAATTCCATCACGATAAGCAATGGTTCATGCTCGACAGCGACGCCATACATACGTACAATATTGGGATGATCGTAATTACGCATTAATCTTGCTTCTTTCATCATCTCTTTGATTTTTTCTTTAGACATTTCCGTTGTCTTTGCCTAGAAACTTTTGTTCAATTCTTTATATATATATATATATATATATATATATATATATATATATATATATATATATATATATATATATATATATATATATATATATATATATATATATATATATATATATATATATATATATATATATATATATATATATATATATATATATATATATATATATATATATATATATATATATATATATATATATATATATATATATATATATATATATATATATATAAAATATTATAGCAGAAGAAGCCTCCGAAACCCCCTTCCCCCCACTGTCAATATTTCGCTTTCCAATATAAGCTGAGGTATGAAAAATTGATTACTTCTGCAAAAATCGCATTTAATTTGCTTCTCAGTTGTGCTGTAGTTTCTTTCATTTTCCGCAGTTTTATTTCTTTTTACTTATCTACTTTTTCTCTTCTGCTCTACCTAATTTTCTTCTCTCATCTAAATTCACACTACTATTTCTGTTTTTCTGCATATACTTTTTATCTCTGCACTATTTTCTTACTATAATTTCCCTCTCCATATTTCTTCACCATTGACCACAGTTGCACTGAGCAATTCATGGGAAATAACAAACCAGTTTGATAGCGACATCGACGACTCTACCAGATGGCATTTTGTATTTTCCGGAATGCACTTCACCGAATGCACCTTCACCAAGTTTATTGACTAAGGTGATATCCTCATGTTTCAGTTCCCATGGTGCTCGTTTTATTGAATTTAATAAGATCGCATTTTTCAACTGCAATTTTCTTCGAATAATGTTTGCGATGGAACGGCATTAACATATTATATGGCAATTTGAATATTCTGACTTCTGAGACATCTTTTACGTTTGTTATTACCGCTTTTTTACAACACAATTCATTAATAAACCGGAGGTTTATAGCAAGTTTGAATATGTGGGTTAATTCCAATTAGATTTCCGGTACACAAACAAACTACTATTGTAAAAATTCAATGGCTACATACATTATTTTACTTAGTTATTTGTTCTTTAAATCCCACCTTCACTTGACTTTTCCAACAGATCAAACTTTGCTCTGCCTCATGAGGTTTTATAGAAAAATTCTCGTCTCGTTGGTTAATGTTGCACAATACGACGGCAAAAGCAATGCGTCCAGATATCCGGAAGAAAATACTACTTGTGTTAGAGGAATTTCCTTTCATATTAATCTATATCTCATCACAGATTCGCTTAATGTTGTTATTTTACGCCACCTATCTGAACATAAACAATGTTATCTTCATCGTTTCCCATTATCCCATCTGTAATTTCCATTTCTTATCCGTGCTTTATCTTACTGCAATATGCTAAACTAGAAAATAACGAAATATGCCACTGTATTAACTACTGTAAAAGTTCACGATGGGATTTGAGGAGCTATATATTTTTCAATAATATCGCATTCGGATTGCAGTATAATACACTGCACAACATATATATATATATATATATATATATATATATATATATATATATATATATATATATATATATATATATATATATATATATATATATATATATATATATATATATATATATATATATATATATAAAACTTTATTTTCATTCACTATTATATACTAGTGAAATTTAAAATAATATATAGATGTTTCCTTCATAACAAAAGGCTTAAATTATTATTTATGATACTTATGATGAGTAAACTGCCATAAAAATATGATACATAGAACAATAAATGCTATGGATAACATTAGGTGTCCTCATTAGGTGTCTCTTAGAAATGAAGCATTTTCTAGGAGAGAACAACGCAGCGGTGCTAACTTTAGCGATAACTGGCTCTTTTGTACTTCGGAAATACTCGACAAGTTCGGGCACCGAATCAAATGACTTTCTTGGATCGGTCATGAATTTTCCATTCGGTGCTTGTTGCACTACTATATGCCTCATCTAAAGCATCGATTCAATTTATTAAGAATCACAAAGCCTAACGGTTATCATCGATGATAAAGTAAGGAAGGAAGCGGAAGTTGTTGAATAGTTTTGCTATGGACGTTCGTCACTTAGCCTTTAGTTGCTTCCTTATGCTCACTCTATATGTGAGCTTTTTTGGTTTAAGTGGCTCAATAGGGTTACATCATTAAACAAAGTACAAACTACTCTCATATATTTATATTGTTTTGTATTTGGTTCTTTTGAATTTTTTGGCGATATATCATAAATCGATAAACTCGTCGTGGAACTTAATTAAAGGAAATGAAATCAAATTGAACTTTTTCGTCTAATCTACTGAAATTCACATCTGCTCTATGAGTCGAGTGGAGTGTCTAACATATGAAACATTCACTTCAACATATTTTTATGTAGTAAGTTTTTTTTCACTCTCATATTTTTTTCACTGCTCGATCACTTATGTGATTTCCGTTCTGTCGAATTTCGTTGTGGCCACTTCTACCACAACCACTTGTTACATCGGTCATTTGCGCCGCGATTAGAGCGCTTCATATTCATGCAAAAACGATTAAAATGCATGATTTTATTTGCAAGGAATAAAATGATGGATAGTTTCCTTTTTTTATTATGTTGAACGAAATAAGGAAACGATTCGATTCATAAAAATCCTATTCTACCGATATATTTTTATGTGCATTTTGCGAATTCTTATGCTAACTAAAAAAACCATTGAGGGGATTCCAGAATTTAAAAAAAGGATTTTTATGAGTGGATTTAACCGTATTATATCTTTGCCCACGAAAACATATTACTGAGAATTGATGAGATATTTTTTGAATGGATAAGCACTAATTACAGATGGTTTACCAGGATGCGTTTCTTGGGAGTGCATTATAAACGTTTGCTTCCAGGAAGTGACAAAATCGACGAGAAATGGAGCGTAGGTGGGGGGAAGGAAAAGATGAATGAGAGCAGGCGATCAAAAGTTTATTTTCTCGTTTACTGGGCTTTACAAATATCTCCCGTCTGCCTCTGAAAGCAATTTTTCATTGATTGTGACGTTTAAAAAGGTAAAAAGATTGAAAAGCCTCATAAATATTTCATCAAAAATGTAATGCGCAGAAAATATTTGCTGTTTTCATCTACACATAACCATAATAGTTCACTATTATGCTGCAAACATTGCTATGCTGAAAGCATATCGCTTATTTTTCTATATTATGGTAGTGAGTCATCCTTTCAATGTGCAAAAAAAAGCACAGCATCATTTTGAGTTCCAATTTTGATGTATCGATTTAAATTCTCGCTAAAATTATTGCCACAATTTTAGGCACAAATAAAATCTTTAAAGAACAGAGATTTTCTTGCAGTGGCAACGATGCTAATTACCGATCAAAACATTTGAGTGCATGATAAATGGAAAATTCCATCTTAACTCCGTCTTGACTCCTCTATAAAATTCTGAATATTTATAGAGCAGTAATGCACTCGGTAAACTTCTGTGGATACAGTATTCTCTGTCTAAAATCTCGCGATAAGCTGGTTAGTGATGACAAGAAGAACGCAAGTGGTCTGGCGCAAATGACTTGCAAATTTGCATTGGAGGTAAGTGGTTATGGCGCAAGTGACCGGGCATGCTACCTCCTTTATCATTTTGCTCAATCCGTTGCGCAAACCTTGTTTTCTTGTGTATCGTCGTTCACGACAGAAATGATGATTTGCCGTGGAGAGCCAGCCTTCGGCTCGCTAATTCTAACGAGAAAATCGCCCGTATGAACCAGAAGGAAAGGTAAATCTTCACGTGGAAGTAATCCATGGAAGTATTCCTCTTCCTCGAGATTTCCACCAGATGATGGCATTGCTTCTAAATGTTAACCGCTTAATTTGTTGTTGCATTATGCACCTGCATATTGCACTGCATTGTATTGCATTATTTGCAAATGCTCCATTTTGCATTATTTTTCGATGGACATTTCCCGAAATTGAGTTATCTGCGAATGTCAGACAAACGACAGTCTTACTCATTTGTTTAGTGGTGGTGCGCTATCGAAAAAACTAGCGAGTACTGCATCTGCACGCAGCAAACGATCAACTTTGCATCGTCAACCTTTCATCTTCCCAGTTGACCTTCTCGTTTGATTCCAAAAATTTCTGCTTCATTCATATGAAGCCTATTCATATGAAGCCTATATGAAGCTAAAGCATTAAAAAAATCCGCCTAAAATTCGCTCAAAATTTGCCTAAAATCTCGCTTTATTTGACACATCGTAGAAACTCTCAGCAACAGCTACACCTCAATAACAATTTCCATCGTCACCATTCGACACTCGTTGCATGCTAATTACAATTCGCTTACCTTACTTTGAATAAGTCTTGTTGAAATTGAAAGAGCACAAGAGTGGACAACCGCGCAGAATGCCCATAAAAACACGAAATGATTCTCTTCGAGATAAACAATGATTTATTGAACTAGAAAATACATAGAAATTCACTTTTTTTTCTTGCATAAATAAAAATATATGCAAAACAAATAACTCAACTGAAAAAAAACGGTCATAAATTTCCATAACAATTGGAATTTTGGCCCATTGCAAATACACACGTGGCATACACATTGTGGATTTGAGACACATAAATGAAATTACTTAAATTCAATAAGAATAAAAAAAAATTGAATTTGAGATCGGCTCATCAGCATCCAACGGGCAGGAGACGAATCTAAGCCCTTAACCTTCACGCGACCGAATTGCATGAAGTAGAGGCCGATCTGAAGACTATAGGAGTCAGCTGGATTAGATAGGCATCGGGTCAGGACAGGCGGAAGCGATACGAGGAGACATATATCCGCAAGAATGCTCTGTTGATTTAAATAAATAAATAAACAAATAAATAATTAAATAAATATAAACTACGATCGATGACAGGCCACTTTCAATTCAATAGCATTGCGTATTATGATGTTCGTGACTGAGGTGAACTCAAAACTGTTGATTGCTTAATTCTCTATGCAGTAGTGAATATTTGTATGATCAACAATCCGGTTATTGATTTTTAATGATTTATATCCCTTCATTTTAAAGAATCTGTGGGTTTTCGTTATTCGTTTCAAATAATAATATGCAAACAACTGCTACTGACTGAAAATCTTTTTTTCTTTCTCATGCAAAAATCCCAAAAAAAAGAAATTCAAATTCAACTAATCTTTTCAAAAATTTTAAACGATTAGAATCATCAGTGCTTTCATAAAGAAACTGCAAAATATTATACGCAATCATACTTTTGTCCTATTTCTCTTAATAGTGGCGCTCAAATTTCCGGATAACTTGATGAAAGTAGTATATCTTTCTCTTTTGAGTATTCTGCAATACTCACCTTCAAATTTAAAGAGCTAAATATCACAGGTATGGAATATGAGGGAGCTCATAACACCTCACATCATCATTGAGACTCTTAATTAGCTTCACACATCACGCGTCTTGTGACTGCCCAAAATGGCCGAAACCTCAAAAATGTTTCAAGTTGCCTTCTTGATCTTCGTGTCTTCTTGTTGAGGTTCTTCGGCATTCGTTTGTGTGCATTTAACTTTATTCGCCTGTTATTTGCTCGACCAGTTTGGAGATACTTCAGTACAGCTAATTCTTATGGCCCAACTTGATGCGCAGTAGCACAATTTTCCGGCCACCCAACATTGTCTTCCACTAGACATTACTTTTCTCGATAAAGAACTCAGTTCACTATAGCCAAACCTGCTTGTAGTAGTATGCTGTGATGTCCTCAATGTCCCAAAGATAAATATAACAAGGAGATTTGATGACGCCGTTATGAATATTCCTCAAGAGGGCTACAGATTTGAGATCCTCGATGACCCACCTGCCAAGGTGACTCATAAGACTTCGAGACAGGACCCTTGGACAAATGCTGATGCAATATTTTTAATTATTTTATCATTGACATCACATCTGAAGTTCGGATTCAATAAGCCTTCTTTGTTAGAATTACAAGTGAAGTTACGAGATGAAAAAAAATTTTTTTTTTGTTTTATATATGTTGTATTTTAATAAATTCTAAATGGCTTATTGATGTAAATATCTATTCGATAGAGTGCCTCTAAGAAATTTAGAAATTTTACTCAAAATGAATACTTTACAATAACTATTAAAAAAGTAAATGTGTTCAATTAAGTATAATAAAAATAAAAGAAAATAGGTCAAAGTGGTTGAAATCAATCGAAAAAACAAAGTCGATTCCCTTTCATTCATAAACATCTAATTTCCTCTCATTTTACTCAATTGCAATATGCAAATTTTCCTCATTTCAAAAAAAATCATAACAATTATATATTCGTCTTTGTTATTTTTTAGATTCATTTTTTTTGGATTATTCATTTAGAATCAATATAAAAGGAGCTTTTATTAAATCAATAAAATAAAAGAGTATTGAAATGTTTTTCTGAGGAAATCAATAAATATAATTATTAGCAAAGAAGTGTTTTTTTTTTTGAATGGTGAGTATTCGATCATTTTATCGCAGATTTTTTTTTTTTTTTTGAGAAAATATGCTGGAAAAAAATTCATCGGAGTTTTGAATTAATTTTTCAAGCTTAGCTGTTTTTTTTTTTGGATCAAGACTCGACGATTAGCTCAGCCTATTCAAAGATAAGAGAGAAGCGAACAGAAACCAAAGACGTGAAAAAGTGAGATAAAAACTATCATATATATGTTCCTCTAAAACACCATCATGATTCTCCGTCCAATAAATGTGTGATTTCGGAAACTCAACATACTCATTTATTTCTTGCATAATCTCTCTCAGGATTCTAACTTAAGATCCATAAAATGAAACGCTTTTTTGAAAATCATTGATGAGACCGGAATGAAGAGTTTATTGCGGTTAGAGAAAATCGGCTAAATAAATGTTCGGCTCCAGGAGAAATCCAGAAAAATCACTTCAGCTAACAAAGGTTTGGGCTGGATATCCAAAAATGTGCAGACTCACCTGAGACGCTTGATAACGCGATCTTTTAGACGTCAAGCATTCAGATAAAATCTTATTAAGTGTGCGAACATATCTGTTGATAAATGAACGAAAATATTATCCACAAGAGAAATTTGAAGCCGAGATTTTCCACATTCCAGATGAATGCTCTGATCGACTGACATCTTGCATGAGCGTTCACTCTCACTCGTCACTATTTATTGCATGAATCTATCAGCTCTACTATGTAAATGATATATTGCACCTGACGAACGAGTAATTCCAAAATACCTGGTTATCGTTTAGGTTAAGCCAGATCAAAATTGGCTTTATCGTAAGGTGTTTAGTATGCAAATATGCTGTTAAGGAGTGAAATGATTAGCCCTTCCGCTGAAATATTGACTCACCTGCAAACAATTGGACAGGTAAGAAAGGACTCATACAACGTGGCTACTAAATAGCAAAAATTTAATGTCAATCGGTTCCATAAACATCAAAAAAAAAAAAAAAAAACGAGAGACGTACCAGGAAAAATTACCATACTATATTCACTGCAATCAAATCAATCGCACAAGCTTGTTTTACGAATCGTTGATCAGTAATGAGTATTGATGAAATCAAATTTTGAATGAGTAAATTAATTATGCAAATTACTTCAATGTCTGGTCGATGTCTAATCGAATGTGCAATAAAAACCCGACTGCTAAATTTTATATACCTTTAAATTTTGTTCGTAATTCTTTTAGAAATAAGTAAACATAGCCGAAAAAAATTAAGGTGGTCATTAATTTGCCAGCGAATTTATTTGCCTTCATTATACGATTTGAAAATTGCAGCTAACAAACAATACGCTATATATATATATATATATATATATATATATATATATATATATATATATATATATATATATATATATATATATATATATATATATATATATATATATATATATATATATATATATATGCGTTTATGCATATTCATATTTGCATATAGATGAGTCACTACCAATAAAACGCATTTTATAAGAATATGCAAAAATTACATTTTAAAAAAAGCATAACAAACACCCGTGAAAAATTATAATCGATAATGAGAAATTAAACGTTATAAAGAAAAGCGAAAATTTCTTCACTAATTTACATTCGACTCATACGTGCAACATTTGTACAAAGTTGATGTTTTGTGATATGACACCATCCACAACTAAGTTGACAATTTTCGGCCATCCATTGCCGTCGTCTTGAACATTCACCTTGTGAACGCCAATAATTACATGAGATATGTCGATCGAAACAACCTGAAATTAATTTCAGATATGTCGATCAAAACAATCTGAAATTAATTGAGTTTTTTTTTAAAATAATGTACCAAGGATTTTCACTGAGGAAACGATTCGTTTTTTTTTTCTCTTCTCAAATAATCTCGTTGAAATTTCTTTGTTACATTAGCATTCTATAATTCGCTGGTACATCATCACAAAAATATGCTAGTCTAATTCTAGTCGTTTTATTTGAATTTTCTTTTTCTTTATCGTTATGCGGAAAATTCGGGTCGTATCATTTAGTATAACTTTCCCTCTCCCCTCCCCCTCCCCCTCCCCCTCCCCTCCCCTCCCCCCTCCCTTCAAAAAAAAATTGAGGAAAATTCTAAGAAAATAAGCTTTTAGCAACGATTGATATAGCAATACAGCTAGAGATATCTCATTAAATTATTATTTCTATAAATAAAAATTCCATTAAAAATTTTTTAATAAAAATATTATTAAAAAAAATCGAATTTAATTTAAACAAAACTTTTTTTTGCAATAATTTCATCGAGAATTCTCAAAAATTCGCAGCAATTCAATGATTTTTTTTTAAATCGCACGCAATAAAATAATTAAAAATTAAATTAAATTAAATTAAATAATTAAATAATTAAAAATTAAATAATTAAATTAAATTAAATAATTAAATAATTAAAAATAAAATTTAAATAAAATAATTAAATAATTCAAAAGAAACCTTTTCTATTTTGCATATTATTTCTGCAATAGCCACAACTTCTTTTGCAATAACGACTCATATATGCAATATTATGAGGACATTCGTTTGCTGAAGCCCATAAACTGCAGCACGGATCGTCGTTGAAACAATTACCATTGCCAGCACCACTGTTCCACTATAAATTGAACGATTATTGTATCCCTCTCTCTCTTTCTCTTTATTTCTCTCTCCCTCTCCCTCTACCATTCTCTCTCTCAATCTCCCTCTCTCTCTCTCTCTCTCTGACCATCTTAATTTTTTTTAGCACAATGAAGCCAGTAATATATGTTGAATTTAACAGCTAAATTTTTCTGGCTATCAGCCAAACAGTGTATGAAACAATTTTTTAGGCCTAAGAGCAACAATTATTTCGTATGCATAATATTTGTTGCATAAGTCTAAACTGCAAATTTCGTTCACGAAAGTTAAATAAATTATTCGAACATTGCAATCAAATCAAATTGCAACAAGCCGCATCGAAGTTTTTTTGCAAATTAAAGCAAATTATAATTCGTTAGATATGTTTATTGCAAAGTAGAAAAAAATGCATTAGATATGTTCAATGCGATATGTGTTTTTTTTTTCATTTTGCACATTGCAAACAACAAATAAGAAATATATGCAGTAATGTCTTAATATTTTAAATTAAGCAATTGCTAGTACAAATTTTCCAATAGGAAAAATTTTTCCATCCAAGCGTTGCAAAATGAGAAACTGATCAGGATTAAGCATATGCAAATTTTTCAATTTTTTTCTCGACTTCTACATATTTGTGATACCTTCAGAAGATGAGGCCAACTGAAAGAAAGTATAAATAGTTCATCCAGCGAAGAATACTATGCTTAACAAATTTGGTTACTCCATTTTCAGTGGCCTTCTAGTTCAAGCTATTCTACAGACAGATAGGCAGACACACACATACACATGCACAGATACGACGGTACCATAATGCACTTTGCAAGTGTAAACGTACAAAAACGCATAACAACGGTACAATATCTTTCGAGTATATTTTCGTAGGATATATTCCTTATAATTTTACACTAATGACCATTTTTCTGGTGGTCATTTATAGCCAGCTGAAAATGGACAGAATAGTAGCCAGTTCCACTCACCGTGTTTCGCGTTGGTATTGGCACCGTCTGCCGCCATTCCTCTTTATAAGGCCTCCTAAAGTGCTAATAAATCCACTGCTAGCAGGTTGTGCCGATGGAGTTGCATTTTGTGGTGCCGCGGTGGTCGTCTAAAAGACGATTTATTTATCTTTTGATGTGAAAGTGATCAAAATTGGTCAAATAATTATTTCTCATCTGACAGATTTGCTAAGTAGGCCATAAATTTAAGTGTATAATATTTGAATTTGTTAGTGAATTTATTTCAAAATGGACAAATAACTATTGTACTATAGGTATTTGGCTTAATTAAATTACTAGTATTTATTATCACTACAATATTTTTTACTCTCTTTTTTTTCATTCTCTAATATTATGAAAGTTCCCCAAGAAAATAGGAATTTTTCAACCGGTTCTATAGTGTAAACTCAAATATTGAAAACTGTAAATTGTACAAGCGTTTTTCAAACGAACAACAAAATGTGCTAAAGGCCTATCAACGTTGAAATTTTTTGATAGTTTCTTGGATGAGCAAATGCTTTTATTTTATTTATGCATACTAATAATGAATGAAAAAAAATTTTTTAATGATTTTTTTTTTGATTAATGAACTGTCCTATATCTTTCATTTCCCTCCCACTTCTCCGCCTCCATCACTCTCCTTTCTCTCCTCTTCCCCTCCGCCCCCCCCCCCCCTCAAGCAGTAGAAGTTTTAGTTAACATCGTTATTGAGTCGATTTTTCTAAAGCATAGTTATTGAGTTCATTAAAGGTTCATATGTTCATTAGTAGGCGTGATCTGATTTCCGCGTCGATTAAATTCTTCTATAATGCTCACTGTGAAGGTCGAATATTTGTGATTTCTCAATGGGTTGTGTACCGTATGAGTGATCGATTTAATTAGTTCTTTATAATATACGATTGCATAATTCAGTCATTTTAAATAAGCAAAAAATTTGCATTTGCATTCGGTCAATAATTAAATTTTTTTAAAAAATTTATTAATGCTTTTATTGGATTTATTTTATAGTTTTGTTTCCGTTTCGATTAAAAAAAAAAAAAAACACAACATATGTATAATAAGAAATAAATACTTATAATATGCATCAGCTGAGAAAATAAACAAAAAAAAAACAATTTAAGATAAGCCATAAAATGATAGTGATTAATAAATGAGATATTGATCAATAATGAGTACAATATGAATTTTTATTGTGTGCAAAAAAGAATAAATTTTTGCTTATTATTTCATAATAGAATTTCTTTTAAATATTTTCACATATATTTCACATTTATAAACAATAATTAAATCAGCAAAACGCATCACACAATAAAAAAAAAACACCTATGCGCTTTATAGAAATTATGAGAAAATTGAAATTAAATAAATAAAAGAGACTAAAATAAGCGCTAGAAATAAATAAATAAATAAATAAAATCTTATATACCGTTTCGAAAGCACCTGGTCGGCAAAATCCATCAATACATATTCCTTGATAGCAAGCATCTTCATTCTCATAGCCGACACATTGTCCATTCGAACGAATTTTTGAGACACAATGAGGCACGCCGTTATGGCGTGAGCAGAACAAATATAACGAACCGCAGTCATATTGCATTGTGCATGTTGGTCGTTGTGCATACGAGTACATATGATCCGTATAAGCGTTTGAAAGACCTAAGCATTAATAATGTTCAGATGCAGTTGGAAATTTTCTTTTTTTTTTTTTTAGTAAATATGGTCGAAATTCAATCAATCATATTATAGGGGATAAAATTTGGTTATATTTAATTAAAATTTATAATATTTTATGCAAAAATAGACAGTGTACTCTTAGAGATTTTAATTGATATTTAAGTACTCTAAGACATTTTAATTAATACTTAAAAACGTCACACTTATTAATTTCTTTCATTACCGAAAAAGTTAGCTCAAAATGAAGCAACAATATTCATTGTTCATGAAATATTTTTATCTGCTTGACATATAATTTGGAAAATGCAACGGATTTTAATTTCTAATTTAATAAAAAAAAAATCAAAAAATTCAAAAACGAAAGAAAAATTTCGATCAATAAATAAATATTTGAATAATTTTATCACTAACGCAAAACATTTAAACCTAAAAATTTACCTATTTTAATTTCAATTTCCAAAAAAAAAATCATTTAAATATTTTAAACAAAAAACGAATCCTTTAAAAAAAAATATTGAAATATTTTCAAAACATTTCACTATTTGTTTGAGAAATTATTCCAATTCAAAGAAATTTTCATGTCTTACCATTTATATTGAGAATATTAAATGGTCGCATAAGTGCATGAGCGAAATGTTCACTATTTGAGCATTGTGGAATATCCGGTGGAAATTCCTAAATTAAAAGTCATATTTTTCAATTATATTAGTTATAAATTCCAACGTTTTTTTTTTCTTCTCTCGATATATATCATTTAATAAATATTTCTTTAATATTTCTTTTGTGGACATTAGTAACCATAATTCTAATCGTTGATCAATAATTATTAACTCATATCTAATTGCATGATGAATAGAGCAATGAAAAATCTAAGAAATCAACTAAGAAAATTATCATTTTTCATTTGTAATGAAAAATATTCACTTTGGTGGAATTTTTCCCACTCTAAATCGGAAATTTTTTGTGCTCATTTAAGCCAACCTTACATCCTCTAGCCGTTGTTTTCAGCCTACTGGAAACTTAGTGAAGGATCTAGAAAACTTTCAGGATATTTAGCCCGAGGGAAATAAATCGAATACAAACGAACCCGTTCACGAGCCCATCTATTTTGATGTGTTTGACGCCATTGCTCAAATATAAGATCAACAAACGAATGATGAAAATAGAAAATCGGATCATTGGCCGCAGTTACTGGTGGTTTCATATCGCCACCGACCCATAGATGTACACTTGCATGTGCGTATTCAAGAGCGCCAAAATTTGCCGGATATGGACAACCTTCAATTATATCTCTCATTATTTATATTTGCGTCTATTCTGAGAGAGAAAAAAAAACAAATGAGAAAGCACATCACGTAGGATAGCACACTATGCGCTTTTGTAATTCATCTTATAATATCAGTCGGTCTTATAAATTTAAAGCAAATAAGAAAACGAGAATGCTACTAAATTGTGAGCTTTTCATGCTTATTGCTGAGATTATACCGAAGCAAGATCCTCTTTGAATATGACAAGCTATAAACCTTTAAGCGGTTATAGTCCTTTTCAAGGTTAATTAATGAATCGGAAAATTAATCCAAGAATCGCCCATAAGTGCACATTATTCGCCTATATTTTGTAAATTTAGCTTCAGCGATCGTAATATTGAAAGTGTCAAACACACAGACATTCATGAATGTATACAGACATGCAACAGACACGATGCGCGGAATAATGCACTCTACAAATGTGAATTTTCCAAAATTTCTGAAGCAATTTTTGAGTTGCAACAACGAAATTCCAGAAAAAATGTTTTAATCCATGAAATTGTTTAATTATTGAAAAAAATTACTGATGATGAATGATAATGAAAAATTTGTAGGTTTTTTTTTTTTGAAAATGAAATGCACAATAAGCGTTCTTTAAAGTAGCAATGTCATCTCAATTGGAAAAAAGAAAACCCCCTAGAAGAATAATGCATGCCAATGCAATATAAACTTCTTATTTATCAAATTCGAATCGAAAAATTTCAATGAGCACAAAAATAGAACGAGAGCGAAAATATACGCAATTTATTGGATGAATACTCATTACAATTGTAGTTTACCTTGTTGAGGTGCTGTATAAGCGAGTATACGTTCAATAGACGTTTGAGCAAAGATATCATTAAGACTCCTCTCCGTGAATAAATGACCCTCACTTCCAAGTCTTCTAAAATATAAAATTATTAGATTTATTTATTGAAACAAATTTTTTCAAAAAATGGGGAATTTTTTTTCAGTCATATGTGAGAAAAATGAAATGCAAATAAAATAGAGAAACTGAAGAATCGGCCATTACAAAACTATTAATTACGCATTTTTACATTCTCTTTTTTTGCGTTTTTTTTTTCATTTGCATCTAATAAACTCATGAAGAAAATATTCAAATATATGAAAAATGATAATTATAGCTTAATATAAGAGAGAAAGAGGAAACAAGAGAGATAACTTTCAATAATGATCAGTGATAAAATCAAATGAATATAATCCAATGAATAGGCAAAAAAAATGACTGGGAATATTTGGTAATGGTTGGAAATGGGAATATTTGATTGAGACCTGTTGATATTTGGACGACCTTCAAGAGTGTGGAATTCGGCAAATGGACCATTGATAACATTGCCGAATGGATCAGTGCTACCGGCAAATAGTGGAGTCCAAAGGATGGAATCTCGAGGATCGGGAAGGTAACTATCAAGCACTGAATCCCAATATGGCAACGCCAATGAAGGATCGACCATTCGTATAGCGATCTCCACTCTGCAATTTTCATTGATAACTTCATGATCGATATTTAAGATACAAATAAACTTCCAGTGATATCTTATCATTTTTAATTGTGCACTCAGTCCTCTCCAGAATTCCAGCGATAACCTATCACTGATAACTATGGAGCTAAATGTAAACTTGAGCAAAAACTTCTAATGGTTATTTTCTTAAGTTTATCTAACAAGAAAACTTCCCACAAATATATATATATATATATATATATATATATATATATATATATATATATATATATATATATATATATATATATATATATATATATATATATATATATATATATATATATATATATATAATGGAATATTTATAAAAGATATCCATTTACAAAACTGCCTTATATATGAATAAATTCCGAGCGATTTCGATAGGCATATCACTGGTTTGCTTGAGAAGTACAGAACGCCTCCTAGCTTGTATATTTAATGAGATGTCGATATGATTTTATCAATGCATACAACATTTCAACTTGGATTTGATAATAAATATTGTATAGATAAATAAGACTGCTTTTTGAAATACAGTCGAGGAGTAACTTTTGAAATGAAAACAAAGATGAAAATTTGAGTTAAAAACTAACTCGGCATTGTCTCTATCGAGTGTTTATACAATTGTTCTAAAATTTATACAAATTTTAGAGCTATTTTTGAGTATTTCAGTTGTAACTAAATGGAAAATTGATAAAATGAATGAATATCACAAAAATTTCATTGATCCATATTATTAGGGCAAAATTATTAAAATCGATGCAAATAGTTTAATCATTCATGAATACAACAAACCTTTTGAGAAATTCTCTATGCCATGGTAGAAAAGATGGACCTGAATGTGCACCACTTGCTATTCCAACCTTCAAATTTACATAATTAATTTTTTACAGCTATAGAATGAAATTTTAAATAAAACTCTCTTTATGTTCGGCAAATCTAACATCATAAGGGCTAAATAAATAATTGCATGAAAGGAAATAAATATGGAGAAGAATCCCGAGAGATGATTTAGAAATTAAGTCTTAGCTGGAAAATACACATGATGGCATACAATATTAATTTTTTGATAATATAGCGGAGTACGATAAGAAAAATTACGATATTCGAGCTGAGCAGATTTTTAGTGGCGATACAATAAGCGACGATCGTTTCCTATGAGGCTTATATTTTTCATACTTTTGTTTCGTTCGCCCCTCTCACTCTCATTAACATGCTCCTATATCATTTTTCATCTCCAATGAGATTTAAAAATTCAATAATATGAAATACATCGATATTATTTAATAAAGTAAACGATGAAATTATTTCTCGCGAATTTTTTGTGAAGTTTTTTCGAAATATATATACTAATATCAATAGAGATGAAAAATTAGATTGATTATTGCAAGTTGAAGTACAAAGTTTCTGAACTTAATCGAGTATACAATCAAGTTAATTCGATGATTCTTTGCTTTCAGTGTTTTATTTAAAAATTCTCGCAAAATTCGGAGTAAGTTTTATTGTTTGCATATCTTTTAGTCATTATTGATTACTTTACTGCATTATTCTTTATTATTAAGAAAGTTATATCAAAGTAGTGAGAAGTTATTCATATCTTCCTATTCATATCTATCTATTGCTCACAGATGTGATTATTTATGCAGGACTGCACTAATGAAAATGAAGCATTAAATTGAACCTAGTTGGTGAAGCATTTGATTTTAAGCCAGTGCTTTTGTGTTTTTATGCAAATTAGAGATCGAAATTTTCCACTACTGAGCAAACTTTTTGCTCGCAACAATGAGTTGATTTTTTTCGACTCTATTTACTTCCGTACGAAACCAAATATAGTAAATAAATAAGCAATAGCAATGATATGTAAAGGTGTGCATTGAAAAGATGCAACTTAGACGTGCTCTTTGTCCTTCAAGGTTTAAAAAAAGTTTAGCACATGCGAGTCGCCAATGAAATTAGGTCATCAAATTAGGCGCATTCGATTTCGTTACAATTTTCTCGTTATATTTATTCATTAATGCGTTCAACGTTTGCATTACTTTATACGACTGAATACTTGATATTAATCTCACATCAAAAAGTAGAAGCACATAAACCTTGAAATGCTTGCTTAGAAGATTTTTGGAAAACTTGACGAAAAGTTCAATAATTTATTGTTTTGTTATTTATATTTTGGAATATGTGAATAGCGACTGTTATTAATAGGGATGGCTACTCGTCGCTTGATATTTGACGTCGTTTTCAATGAAAAATAGAGCTTTCTTTTCGAAGAGAAAAAAGATTTTAACGTGGAACATTACTGTGCCAATGATCCTCTGTCTTAAACGAAAGGTTCCTTTCAATATGGGCCAACTCTAATTATATTATAGATAGTGCAAATGAGGATAGCTACTTCCTCTAGTGGAGATAGGCCAGTAATTCTATCCTTTCCCTCTCTTTAACTACCACAAGAAGACCGGCCTAAACTGTTCAGTGACAAAATTTGCGCGGTAGGTTTTCCTTGCAACTCATTAAGTATGTGCTTCATTGGGCTGACTTTCGAAAGTCGGTTAAGTCGCAGGTTTTGAATAATGAGATGGGCTTCTGCAGATATCGCTTTTGTGTGCACTTGCGAGCTTGCATGTTCAAAGCGCATCATGCCGATAAAATAAGTATGTACTCTTCTGTGCGCCCGGTAGATTCAACTCAGGAATAAGGGAGAGCTATGAATTTCGATGGATGCAGTCCACATCATGGTCTAAGCTTAAAAACTCACTTTCATAAAATTTTCATATACATATAAATATATATATATATATATATATATATATATATATATATATATATATATATATATATATATATATATATATATATATATATATATATATATATATATATATATATATATATATATATATATATATATATATATATATATATATATATATATATATATATATATATATATATATATATATATATATATATATATATATATATATATATATATATATATATATATATATATATATATATAGGGCATTTTGCACTAGGTGGCTCGAATTTTACAATCAGTCGGTATCGGAAAGACAGATTTTTTGTTTAGTGCTAGTACGAGAGACCGGTTTAGCAAAAACGTGGATGCAGTATTATGCATGTTTCATGACTTTCTGGCAACATATGAAAGTGCCCGGTTTGTCGAGTGGAATTGCAAGCGCATTTCGCTCGAGCTTCCCTGATGCGCTTTTCCACTTCTTTTCACACACCTTGGCGACAGGTATCCATCAGAACGTTTATCATCGACGTTCTTTTGCCACTCAGAATGCAGTTGCACGCAAATCATTAAGAATCGAGAGCAGTCAATTCTTTTTGCTTTAACAGGCATGTAAAGGTTTACTTCGGAAGAAATCGGTTTATATAGCTATACCTGCCGATGCATGTCGGAAAGTCTGTCGTATTCACCGCTGTTTTTGAGTTGTTGGATAGCCTTAAATAGTCGATTCCTTTCGCTATCACTCATCATTCGTATTTCTTTCCGTGTTGCTCGATTCAATGTTCCTCCCAATGGTAGTACACAATTGCCGCCAGGACCCATTCGACCCTTAAAATGGTCTCTTTTATGACCACTGAAGATATAATTTATAGCTCGTTCCAAGTACTTAAAGATATGGTTCAGTAACTATTTCAGGGATTTTATTCATAGCTTAGAGCAAAAATTTATTTCCTGTAATGAGAATGTAAAATACTTCAATGCCAACGCTCACTGTGACCATTCATCTCCAACGCCAAAGGAGGAATGTTTATTCGATCGGATATTCTTCTCTTCCTTAGCGCTATTTGTCACTTCCTTTTCCATCTTCATTCCCTTTTCTTCGTTTTCCTCCCATCTCTTCCATAGTTGACTTGACTAAAAAGGGAATTATTTAAATTTTAAGCGTTGTAAATAGATCGGAGAATTATTGCACTAACTCGGAAATATGGACAAAGGCAACGCATATCCATGCAATCATAAGGTGACGGATTGAAGGATTGCTGAGGAACGGCTGGCGAGAGTTGATTGTTATCGGGTACACCAGGTGCAAAGAATGTTGGCTGTGATTGCGTATTGCGAAGCATGATGTTACGCCTTGCATTTATATCGAATTGTTGAAATTGGAAGCATGTGGCACGAAGTTCTGAAAGAGTTTCCATTTCCGAACACATTTAAATCCATTATTTCATGCGTTTATAACAAATGGACTAATAAAAAAAATTGCCAAGGTGGAGAAAGGTGGAAAGCTGACACAATCATTTTGATCATGAAATCAGCCGACTGCCCGAATATTGGAAAACAGCGGTAAAATGTCGAATAACGATTGTTCATAGAACGTCAGCTAAAATTTTACACCGCACTTAAAAGGTGATGAGAAAAATTTACCTGTGAATTTTAGCATTTTTAACGCCAGGAACTCTTGCAGAAAGTGGTTAGAAAGTTTGGGAGATTCAGATGATCATCATATAGTGTGGATTTTACATAGTGATTCCTACAAGGAAATGCGTGCATACACAAACACATGAACACACACATACCTGCGCACTACGCACGCATACGCTAAGTACACATGCGCCTATGCGCTCAAACTTGCGCATACAAGTGCAACGCTCATAAAAATGCGCGTACACATACACATACATACACGCATACGCTTGCAAAACAGACATGCAAGCACACTCAGAGAATGCACTTAATGGGTGGTTAGAAGTGGATTATGTTGTAGCCAGTTATTCAGCAGCGATATTTCGATGTTAATGGCGATGAGAAGCAATTGCTACTGAGTCGCTATCAAATTTTTCGTGTTGAAGAAGATTGTATCGAGTGAAATTTTGTCCACTACTGATCAATGATTGTTGACATGCTTCTCCATAGAATAAAGAGCTCATAATATAAATGCGTTTGAGCAATTCAGCTCCGACAAATTGAAGTATTATAACGTCTAATATTCCAAACGTAACAGTAAAAAATTCTCTAAGCTAATAGTAAATAGTACTTATAACTAATACGCCCCCTATAACTTATATATACGATACGTGGATGAAACTCAAGGAAAACCTCATATACAGTGATAGAGAAAAAAAAATGCACTTCTAAATTGGATTGTAAAGTTTGCAAAACTAAAATACTCATTCGTTACTTTACTTTCGTGACAATTTTCAAGTCAACTCTCAATTAGGTAAATAAATGAAAAAAAAATTTACCTGGAGGAGAAAAATTGCAATTAAAAATTTGTGCGTACAATATTGTCGGCAACAGCACAACAAAAATCATCGATCTCAATAGGTGCATTCTGAAAGAAATATCCATCATAACCTCATATTTTGCGATGAAAATTATAAATTCTATTCGATTTTTTAAGTTTATGAGTTCAATTATATATCAGAAAATTTTTGAAGTTAGCGTCTATAACGTATATGAAGATCTAAAGAAAAATAATTAATAAATGATAATAATATATGAATTTTGTTGAAATAACTTCATTTTGAATAAAATTTATATTTCTTCTCTATAGTCGAATCTCGGCTAAATATCTCTCCATCGAATAAATTAATTTCAAATTTTTTCACACAAATAACCGCGATGTTTTTATTGCAAATTAGACGAGAACGTTAAACGGATAGGCGATTGTATTGAAGTGAATATCGTCGCTATGAAAAATGTACGCAGAAATGAATATGCAATATATTGCAACAAAAAAACAATACTCACTTATTGGCAGAGTGAATTTATCTGAACAGTTGTTATACTTCAACTAAAAAGCGATCAACCTTTAATTCATCGAGATAACTACACCTGAGGATTGCATTTATTGTTTTTGCAATTGCATCATTGCAATTATTCTATTGTATGATAGCACCGAAACTATATTAATTTTGCTCAGCATTGTTTATGCATTAAGTGATCCTTTCCTAGTAATAAAATAAAATAACACTATGCATGTGTCTTTCAAAATTTTCACATCATTATTCATTAACTAAATAATACAACTAGCATTTAGTTTGAAGGACATCAGCAGTCAATAAACCACTCTAATGCATCGATTTAGATGAGAGTGATGTTCTTATTAATGCAATCATTGCAAAAATTAATTGCAAAAATTGCGGAAAAAAATTTCATCAACAAATAAATATTTCACTAATTTAAATAATGAAAAATAATAATAACAATAATAGATGTAATAACAAATAGAAAATAACCAATATTTAAAAAAAAAATCGAAAATTTCGCTTAAATTTTGGTTAAATTTTGCTGCTGATGTTGTTTCATTTAGTGAAAATCTCATAATTATCACCTTTTGAGGTGAATATTTTTGACGTCGAAAAAATTTGCTTACGAAAAAATCAAGAAGAGAATCGACAACGGGCAAATTCTCAACGATTCAAAAAAGCCGAATCATTGAATGCCTAAAGCTAAAATTAAAAAGCTTTCAATTTATTTATCAATTCCTTTCTTATTTGTTTTCTTTTTCAATTATCAAGCAACAAGTAAATAATTTCTAGGTTGATAAAGTACTATAGTTCGTTCTATACGATAGATATGCACTTGTGTTAATGTTATATACGCTAAACAATCATCAATTGAGCTCTATGCAATTAGTCATCTCAAAAAAAAAAAGAATTAAAAGAATTAAGGAATTAATTTATAAATTATTTAGAAATTAACTGATAAATTTGTTATAAAAATGATGATTATCATATATGTAAATTCGATTAACTGATAAATGAGTCGACTGGCGAATGGTTACTTATTCTTATGCAAATGAACTAGTAGAGGGATGCATAAAGTATGGGCAATTATTGCAAAAAAAAAAAAAAAATAGCGGTAATCCATCTGGAATGGTTTGTCACTAAAAGAAGTACCAACAGAAGGTTCACATAGAATTCGCCTTCAACGTAGAGTGAAGTAATATGTCAAAAAGGTAAATTTTATGCAAAATTGGCAAATGAATGAATTTCTAGAAGTATTGCGCTTATCAATGAGCCTTTAGAAATCTGTTATAATTATAAATATATAAATCCCATTAAATAATAAGTAAGTAAGTAAACCGACCGCTTGAACGCTAATTGGATTAAAAATTATCGAATATGGTCACATATATAGCATAGTTATTTCTACACACTAAATTATAGGAGGAAATTTCGAGAGAATTTTGGAGACTTATATGGAATGTTCTTCAAATAGCGCAAATGAGCAAGCAAAAAAAAAATGATAAAAAAGCGCACATCATCGATCCTTACATAGCTTTATGCTCAAATGTAAATAAATACGTCGCAATTTTCAAGTCAACAGAGGCAATCGAAGAAAATCTGTATGTTATGGTGCTGGCACTGATCTCGATGGTGATCATGGATGGAAGCGGGACCGAAACCAGACTTGACAAAGAGCTAATCTTGTCAGGATTTGATTGCATTAGCATTTATGTAACACCTATCTTAGCCTTAAGTATTAATATTCCATTGGGAGGATATTGTTGTTGCATCTCTACAAAAATCAAAAAGTTTTGAATTTTTCTCTTTAGAAAAGCGCATCTTCTCGTCGAACAAAATCAAATAGCACAAATACGATCTCTTTTTTTTTGACATTCATATCTCTCATATATAAACTTTTGCATTCGTACGATATTATATACTGTTTTATTTAAACATAGAGTAAAATTATTGAGGCTAATCGTTGTGGTTAGAAAAAAAAACTATTATTTTTATTACGTTTACATTAATTCAATTACTAAGCATAAATGAATAGTGACGATTGATCGCAAATAACTATGAGGTATTTCATTCTAGAGGAATATAATTCAGGCATTTTAATCCAACTTTGGGGATGTATGATTAGGTAACCGTCATCGCCATCCAAAGGAAAACTGCATATTTCAAGCATCCTAATGGTTTACTATTACCCCACTTATACTTATTATTATTTTGAACGTTTAGAAAATAAATGGAAACTATCGTAGATTTTTAATGATCTATAAAGAGGGAGGCTAGTGACTCTACTCTAGAAAATACGATTGCTCTATGAGCTAAAAAAATGCGCATATCACATTTGATGTGAACCCATCTATGCTAGCCGAATGGTTCATCAACGAGATTTTGCGAATAAAAGGCAGCATTCGTTGAATTTATTGGATTGATTAAATGGTCAAAGGTGAAGGCTATAAGCAGTACATATGCGGCAAAAGATGCGAGTCAAGGTTGACTGGGGTAATACTCATCGTCGACAATGAACGTGAAATTGCCCGTTATGAGTTCGACGACTCGCTCGATGAGAATGTGGGTGAGAGTTGATGACGCTCCCAGCATACCTGCTGCGCTCTCATCATACCTGCGGCTAATTGCCTAAAGGTCATATAAATAAAAACGCTCTAATTGAATTATCCAAGATTTTCTGGAATTTTTTTTTCTTTGAAAAAACATCTATCAAACTTAATGCAGTAATATTTAGCGACATAATTGTGAATTTCTCCCAAGTTATCAATCAAGTGAAGATTATAATGCATTATGATTGATTACGGGAAAAATAGAGAAATGATGCAATGATAGAGAAAACTATGGAAGAATATTAATTTATATGGCATGTGGATTTTCTTTCAATTTTAATTTATTCAACTTTATTTAAATTTGATATATTTATGCAACATGAACCAATGCTAAATATCTTGATACATACAAATATTTGCGTGATTATAATTCTTTTAAAATTGATAAATTATATTTAAACATGCAAATAATCCGATGTTTTATCACGAGTTTCGTGATCTCAGCTTCGAATATAGTCGTGGACAGATAGAAGGTTGGCATAATCCACTGCACAGATGCAAATTTCACAATTGTTAAATTACAAGACAGTTTAAAATTGAATAAAACATAGATTCATTAACTTCGACATAGAAGAAATAAATGGAGTGATTAAATAAATGAATAAAAATAGAATAAATTAAATAAGTAAATAAATAAATAAATAAATAAATAAATAAATAAATAAATAAATAAATAAATGATAAGGCGCCTTCAAAGTAAGGCGGTTTAATATGCTAGAAAGCACACATGAGAAATGAACGAAATCAGAAATCATTAAGAAATTTGGGCGACATGAATTTTAACACTTTTGGCGCCATCAGTTACAGCGGCTAGTTAAATACGGCTAATATTGGAAATAAATTCGCATAAATTTTTTAAAATCACTTCAGAGATATTTATGAATGAAAAGAACTTCAGACTGCCTAATTAATAGTCTAATTGAAAATCGCGAAATAACTTTATATCTATTCGCCGATCGATGAATGATTTATTGCCTCGCTTTTTCCTTATATATGCATCCCATTTCTCGTAGATCTCTTTTCTTGGAAAGCGTCATAGTTTTTGAATTCAGTGGTGCAGCAGTTTTGCTCATTGCTTTCAGTGATCGTTTTTAACGCAAACATTGTACTCAGAGCATAATATATACATCTGAAAGCAACATATTTCTTGCAATATAAATTCAGCCGTTTCTGTCACTGTCTATTAAAAGGAGAGAAGAAAAAGAGGTTTCGTCAGGTGGTATGGCAAGAAGAAGTGTTGGACTTGAGCTTGAAGTGCTGGCATCAATAAAGCTTCGAGCTATCTAAACTTGCCGCAAATATCATACAACGACGTCATACTCCAAAGGTTTATTAAATTCTACGGTAAACGCATTTCCTCGAGAAGCCTTCTTATTCGGTAAATCACGTTTTTATCTGAGGGGATTATATCATTATTTTCATGTGTATTGCCCCCAAAAGTTTACCACATTTAGTGCTGAGAGTGTTTTAGCAATGTGTATGTGTGTGCATGTGTCTGTCTGCTTATGTCTGTCTGCCTTTCTTTGTGGCGATTTCAACTTGGGTACCATTGAAGCTAGAAAGATAAAATTTGATTAGCATAATGTGCACTACAGAGGCAGCTCTTACAATCGCATTAATCAATGAATTTCAAAAAGAATTAAACTTATTTAAATATGCCCAAAAATTTACATTAAGTTTGCAGTTCGATTTTTTTAATTTACCCTTGTCGAGTCATAAAAAAATAATCCTTAATTGCCAAATGAATCCTTTTAAGTAAGCAAAAAAAAAATGTTTTATTGCATATATTTTAATATCAGTTAGCATTTTACGAACGATACCGGGTAGAATATAGGATTATGAAAGCCAATATTGTCCTGCATGTATTGATATACTCTCTCATTTATTAGTCTTCCAGTGAGGCAAATAGATGAGCTTAAATAAGCAAGCAGATAGATTTTATTAACACTTTTCATTATCTCATCACTAATGAAGTCTATGTGACTGCAATATATTACAACTTCCACAATAACATCATTGAAGAATGTATCATTACAACTTGGCAAAGAAAGGTTGGAAGAGGATCAGCTAAACTTGAGGTTAAGAATAGATTCGAGGAAGCTCTGCGAATCACTGTGGAGCAGTGGGGGGATGAAGACCGTTGAATTCAATAGGAATAGAATTCGTCGAGAATTTATGCAAAATGCAATCCCAACGAGCTCCTTATCTATGGTATTTCCAATTTTGAAGCGATGAATGATTGTATCCCAACTCTCTTTTCTATAAAAAAAGGCGTTGAATCTGAGAGGTGAGGAGTTGAATTCGAAAGTTCACAGTATGTCGTTTTTTTTTAAACAGTAAAGTCGTTCTAATGTTCTTCTCGCTTAAAATGACTTTTTCCAGTTCAAGTATACGAAGTGCAACTGCTCTAGCGCACTACTACAATTGGCTTCGATACCCCGAACTCGTCGAGAATTTGTGCAAAAGGATAACTTCGATAACCCGAACTCTGATTGTAATGCTGACTAAATGTTGAACCTAAATGAGTAATGATAAACGTGTAATTTAGCAATTCATCAACTGGTTACAATTGGTGCATCGCAGCGGAAAGATGAGGTAAGGAAGGTGTGAGGGGAAGTTGTGGGAACACATCTTACCAAAGTCGGGTGGGTGGGAGAGGGGTCATGAGCCCAGATCGAGGAAATTGCTTCAAAGCCGCAGCAAATAATTCCTCAAAAATTTCTATTTTTTCCCAGGGAAATGCAATAACCCATTTTTTTCTTTCACTATTAATAAAGCATCGTTAGATTTTTTTTCTTCAAGAATTGAAGATTTTCCCTAATGTTTTGTCCTATCATGAATGTCTTTAATGACTAGCAGCTAACGTCTGCAACCAATTCACCTCTCAAGCGCATTAATGCAATGCGCTTATGCTCGATTGTGAATGCAAACTGAGCATAGCAAATGCAAACATAGAGCATGCAATTGCTACAACGTTGAAATTGACGGCTATGATATAAAGAAGTTGTATCAGATTGCATTACAGCTGAACAGCATCCTATATCATAAAATATCAAGAAAAAAAAAGCCCGGAAGCGATATCTCAAAGAGGGGGAAAAGGTAAAGAAACGAATCTAGCTAATTAAATGACTGCTAAACAACGTAATTAATGAGAGAGTGGAACGTTATTGCCACAATAATCGAGCAATCTTATGGTCACGCTTTACATCGATTGTTGTTTCATTTAGCTTTTTGATTCGATATACCAACGTAATAATCTCCTCCAAGTCGATCAACAACAACAAAATGAAAGCATATAAAGCGAGTTTCATTTATGTACGCTCATATGGTTCCATTTTTGTTTATATATTTTCCAGTTTATTCCAAGTAGTTTGCTAAAACTACATATTTTTCAAAAACATATCGATGACATCTATTCTAAAATGTCGTCATGTAACCGGAATTGAAAATTATTTATTCACAAGAGTTTTCCAATGTTGCCGAGAATTTCAACCGGAGTCGAGTTTTTTTTTTCCGGAGCAGTTTTTATTGAAACTCAAACATGCGAAAAATAGGGCCAATAGTGGAAAAGCTTTTCGAGTGGTTGATCATTTTAAATCGTATGCATTTCTAACGTGCAATTATCTCAAATATTATTGGGGTGTAAACATTCTCATACTTTCGACGAGTATAGTCAAATTGTTCGCTGTTGGTTTGCTCCATCAAGATTAGTTCTTCAAACATCTTTTGAAAACCGTAGAAATTTCAACGTTCTTATTGCAAACGTTTGTGGAATTTCCGCTGAGATGTGTGTTTCCTAACGACTCAGATCTAGCATTCTGAAGTATTATTTTTAGGTCTATTCATAAATTGCAAAGAAAAAAAAAATTTATAAGGTTAGAAGCTGTAACATAATCTCATATAAATAACTCCGATGGAATCGAGGTTTTTTTTTAAATTCATGCGAGCTGTTTCTTTTGAAAAAAAAAATGAGGGGGATGGTTTTTTTTCTTCTCTCTCTCTCAAAAGTTTTCATAGAGGGTTTCAATCGTTGCGATAGGAATTATTGAAAGGAGAAAAGAATTTGAAAAGTTTATTCGATATTGTGATTTATGATTTATTTGTTATAATGTTAATTTCTTTTATGCACAATCAATTCATTTAAAAACAATCCTCTGTGTCCTCCTTTTCACATTTTTGATTGGTTCAATAAACCGGAAATTGCAATTCGTCACTCATTAAATTGTTGACGATCACCAAGCAAACGAACGCATGTTTCGTTCCACTAAACGCTAATGGTTTCCCCCTTTTTCTCGTATGGATGCAGAATGACCTCTATGGATGCACAAAAAGCAATACAAAACAGAATAAACTTCTTTATATTGGAAATTATATAAATCATTCGATCAAAATTTTCGCCTGCAATTGTGGACAAATGAGTTTCAGTTGCAGTCGTTTAGCGATTTATGATTGAATAGACGATTCAGTTTGAATTAAAGATCCATACTGAAGGTGAAAACATTTCAAATAAGACTTTTGACAGCAAACTAATCACAAAACAGCGAATGAAACACAAGCGAGTAACGCCGATTGTGAAATTTCATGCTCAACTTTATGGCAATATGCAAATTTCCATAAAATGCAATGAAAAAAAATTTTTCGTAACGTTTTAAAAAATTCTTTTAAAGAATTTATATACTTTGAGTAAACTATACAGCAATAAATGCGATCACATTTGAATATTGCTGCATAATTTTTAATTTATGTAATCGGTTGATCATTATGGGTGAAGAAAATTGTCGAAGTGTGTATATGTCAATGCAATAAATAAATGTACACTTTTATCTCGTTGTTCTTTAGCGTTTCTTGCAAATTCTCTTTGCAATCCTATATGCCGAAATTATGTCTGTGGCTCATATGTCTATGCAAATTTTGAAAAGCGCTATCGACATACAAATAACCCACAAATCGATACACACAAATTCGCACGTATTTTATAATTAACAGGAATTATCATTTTATACCGGTTAGTCGCATTTTTCCGGTTCAATCGTTCTACACCAGTCGGTCAGACAAGCGGATCATTTCTGAAGAAATTGAACACATGATCGAATCAGTCAGGCAGGATTTGAGCGCCTTATTACATAAGGTTTATTTCTATTGCTAACTGATGGTGCTGACCGTTCAACGACGGTAACCCAAGGCGCATATCCTGCCAGCTTCTTTGGCAATGCATTTCCATTTTTTACGCTCCTTTTGCATATTTGCTTTAGACGAGCACATTATCAAGGCACCATGGCTCTGCGTATATGTGTGTATGTCGACCTGTCTGGTAGTTTTAACTGGTGAACCACTGCACCTATGGTTATAAGCCTCGATAGGCAAGACGTTACATACGTTGAACACACCTGTACAATAGTTGATCTATCAAATCTGAAAGAAGCTGTGCGAATTTAGAGGTGGAAGAATCTGCGAATGGTGGAGAAGTACTCAATGAGGTTGGCCTGATACACGCTTTCAAAATTCATTCAGTTGGATCAACCAACCTGTCGAAACAGAAGAACAATAATTTTGAGTGTTAAATAGCGTATTTTTACTGTGCAAAAAAAATTGAGTAATTCTGTTCACCGAAGACTTAAAAATTAGCATACAATATGAATCTCAATTCAAAAATCTCAAAAAATCATTGAAATTTCAAATTTGCTATTCATTTCTATTGAAATCTCGACATCTATGAGATCTTAGAAAAACTTATTTATGCCCCATTTGAATGAATTTAGAAGTGAGAAAATTTCGAAGTGCCAAAAAACGTATCGATTTACTCATATTGGAATAATATTGTATTAATACTACAGCAATAATTGAAATTTAATCAATAAACGACGATACTATTGGCTAATATCTTCTAGCCTAGAACGAAACAACTAGTAAATGCAATAAAATGATGTATTGCAGACTAAAAATGCCTGGATGCTTTTTTTTTTCGGGATAACGATGCGTTGATTTCATCTTCATGGGGGTTCCGCCCGGAAAGTTTCTTAAGGAAATGACGAATGCCTTGTGATGTGTGACGCATTTGCTCAATTATTACGTCATTGGCATATCTAATTTTGCTTCATTGAGTTAGTTGTTCAGCGAAACGTTCGAATCACAATCAAATAGAGAGTGATGACATCATTAAATTTGCTTTGCATTTGAAAATGCAACAAGAATTCAACAAATCCATCAGCAATAGTATATAGCACTATACTTTCATCGGTATTTATGCAAGGCTTCTCGTTGAAACGACACCCAAAGTAGAGACTTTTTGGACGATTTCAAATTTATTTTTTTTTGCACTATATGCAAATATCGCTAGCTTATCGTATCTAACTTCATAGATCATGCATTTGCATTGTTGTACGCCTTAATAGAGAATATAAAATCGCCTAAAGGTTTGTAGACTTTTTCAAATATTTCAGTAAAAAAAAATTAAACTCCTGCTCCGAATCTATTTCAATTCCTACGTTGTATAAAATTTTACAGGTGCTGTATAAGGTGAATGCTCACTGCACAGGTGCAACAGGTAGATGATTGCGAACTGTATAGAAGTGACAATAAAAATTCGTCTATTGCATAAGCAATACAATCATATGATTGTATGTTATTTGCATAATTTAATTAAAGGCTGGGCATTATATAGATAATAGAAGTGACAATTTTGCATTACACAGACGATATGGATTGAAGTTATGAATCATAGCGTTAGAAGGATATAATTTGTATAGACACTTGGATAGGAAGTGAAAAAAAAATCAGAGGTGAAACATTTACAAATTTCGAACCAATTTATTTTTATTTTCACATTATATTTTACTTCGTAATATAGTAAAGTAAAACTGTAAAACTCAATTATAAAAGTCGTAGGCCAATTATCAGATATTGTTGGCTAATTATCATCGAGAAAATGATGCCGGGAAAGAATCAAAAAAAACAATTGCAACGGGCATAAACCAGTTGTATAAACGTCTTCTCTCGCTCCATTAAAAAATAGCATTATTTATTAGCAATGCTATGCGTAAACACTATTCTCCGCAAAAAAAAAAAAAAAACTTTTTATTTAGCTATCGATGAGTGTTCGACATCGAATTTCATTACATTTTTTTGCGTGAAATCACAAAAAACTACACTTTCCTCCGCCACCCCCACCCCCCCCCCCCCCCCTCAGGTTTCCATCTAAGCTAGCACGCAATTGATTCCTCCTTCGCAAAAAAAGTTACAACATTAGATATGAGAAAACTGACGTGTAATAAGTTCAACGTTGTAAACCAATATAAAATACATCTCCCCAACTAAAATTTCGGCGAGAGCCTCATTCCTTAGCATTTTATAGATTATATGAAATGGGATTTAAGAGCCTCAAAATCAAAGGTGAAGAAAGCGCAATGTTATCTTGTTTCACTAACTTCCTGACGCCATGCATCGATTCGCCCGAAAGAGCATCTTGATAACACAATCCACCGTATACGCCAGATTTCGCTTTAAGTGGGGATGGAGGAAGGGTGGGATAAGAGAGGTGCCACTGGACATTTGGATTGAAATAGGAAGTTTCGTAGATTCTCTTCTAGTTGTTAGTCAAGCTTGTCTCCGACGTCGCAAGTTCATCGTGCATATTTTTGAATGGGGAAAGGGCAAGGGGGGGGGGGGGGGGGAGTGACAGCAGTTGTACCGAATATGCCACATAATAATGTAACACATATGAGAAATCAAAATTTTATAAACCAGCCAACACTGAGAAACGAAACGTGGTTGCGCAATCCGATTTTGCGGTGCTCCATAATCTCGTCAGCTGCGATTAGAATTGCTCTCTATTAAAAGCGTGACATTTATATGCGCCATGAAATTGTGGACTTGCAGCTTTTTGCAACCAAAAAATCAAGTGTACCTGTCAACAGCATTTACCTACATCTGCTGATTAAGCTTGCGATTGACTTTTCAATAAAACCCACCAATTTTATGGTTCATCACAATAAACAATACTTTCAGGTGCATCAGAACAAAACTCACAATATCTTCCAGGTGAGCTATTTTATGTGGCAGTGAAAAGTGTGGCGTATTTTTCAGCGAGTCAACACACTTGCAACACATTTTCAAGACCATCGCTGCTAACGGAAACCGGATGAATGTGACTTGGAGGATTCGAGTCAAACTCTATTCAGCTCGATTCCGTAGATACGTTCAGGAATTCGCAACTTGTGTGCAACGCATGACGGCTTGCAGTTACTGCACACTGAAATATGACACACAAGAGCGAGGAGCATCTTGTGCAAAATTCACTTCGCCTCGTTCAGGTAGCAAAATGTCTCGCAATTTCTGTTTACCTTCATTGTCCTTCTGGTCCAGAATCCTTCGGGAAGGAGTCGAGAGTGGATGGGAAGAGGTAGGCCAGTCTGTTTCCCGCATGAAGGATACATAAGAGAAGACAGAAACGGGGCATATAAAACTTGAAAGCTCCATTTTACGTCGCAGCTTTGCATCCACACAAATGTCCCTTACTGAAACCAACAGAAACCAACCCGTCACAAGTGTGTTATCTTGGCTTGATTCCTCAGCGATAAGTTCGTATTTCCCTCTGCAATAAAAAGCAACAGCTCTAGGGATGTGGTGCACCAACATTACTGAAACTTGGCCAAAACGACCGCTTTCATACAAGTATTCGAAAATGTGCTCTTCAGTACGGAAAAAGAAGCATCTGCTAGCATCAGCAAACAGAGGAGTACAGTGAACGTCGATATCAGTCGCGAGAGGATGCAGAAGAGGGGGATGAGGAAGGGGTGAGGATGGAGACATGAGCCTTGTTGCCGTTGAAAGAAAGCACGTGTATTTACTAGACTAAATCACAAAAATATTCAAAAATGCGCATTTTAAGCACTGAGAAAACACCTCATACGTTTCCTTACTATATCCCACCTGTAGATTGCAGAAGTCTTTGAAAAAAAAAGATATCCACAGTTTCTGGCCATATCCAACTAGCCACTAGAATCAATCCAATTTACGAATCTATAGTATCTTTCAACTCTAATAAACTCATATAGGTCGTAAAATGCTTTAAAATCCAAATAAAAGCACAACATTACCTTTGGCGTCGATTACACTTCTTATGCGTTTTAAGTACAATTTACGAATTATACCTGTTAAATTATACCGACATTATATGCGTCGTCTTTCACAAATTGAAATTACTCAGAAATAAATGCACCTCTACTAAAATTTATCCGAGTGAACGAAAGAAAAAAGCATTTAAAAAATATTACTACAAACCTAATCGCTATCAAAAATAAGGTGAGAACATTCTTGGTTAGTTGGGATGGATGGAGATTCTAGACGTTTATTTGTCGATAACAGCTTAAAAACAACGGATGAAACTATACATATCCATAAATTCAAAAAAAAATGGACAAACTGCCAACTTAAAAACATCAATGAATACAACACAGCATCGTAAAAAAAAAACTCGAAAGAAATAATTACAATATATCAGCAAGTTGAACGTAATAAACAAATTCATACAGAAATATATGAATCGCTCGTCATTTCCTATTTATTTCCCCTCTTTAGAAAACGGCTTCAGTACAATCAACCCTTTCTAAATCTTTTTCCCAACAAGGAAAATTAATTTTCTTATTTAACTAAATTCGAAAAATACTTTTATACGAATGAACTCTCTTATAAAACCGATATCAACAAAAATTCATAGATTACAAGTGAACATCGTGTAACAATTTAAAAATCACATATAATAATAATAATAATAATAATAATAATAATAATAATAATAGTTTTAAAAATGATAAAATATTTTTACTTCAACATCAAATATAAACAGTTCCTATTCCTCTTCCTCTCTCGCAGAAAAAAAAACCCACAAATAAAAAATTCAATGCAGCATCTGCTAATTGGCTAAAATTCGCATTACAATAAACACTCAGCTACATTTAAAAAAAAACGGTTTCAACTCAATCTCAACGGAGATAAACACCAACCTCGATCAATTCCTATGAAAATTCCATCCTCTTCGAATCAACAACACCTAAAATAAGAACCTTTTATATATCATAAAATTTCAATAAGAATTTACAGAAATTCTGATAAAAAGCTAGAAAGTTACTGGATCGAAGAAGGGCGACCCAATCGGAATATTCACAAAAAAGCAGTAAAATTACTCGGAAAATCAGTTTTAAAGAAAGAAAAATCATATGCAAAAATTGCTAATCAAAAAATCATATGCAAAAATTGCTAATCAGAAAAATCATATGCAAAAATTGCTAATCAATATTATATAAGAGAAAAAGAAAAGCTCTCTATGATTTTGCTTATGATAATAATATTCGCCACAATAAACTAAATGAAAAAAAAAGTGCAATCGACAGATTTTACTCTCCCAAAAAAAAATAACTGCATCTTACAAAAAATGTATAATTAATAGAGAGTGAAGGGCGACCGATTCTCAGAGGAAATATGGTGCAACAACACGATCAGGTTTTTCACGCTCATTCACTTGTGCCTCTTCAAAGTATTTCACTTGCCGATCTACATCCGAATTGATTTGTAGAATTGCAGCCTCGTTCCCACAACGATAACAGTAATTTGGTGCTGCAAATGAAGAGTACTGCAACGTCGAATGGATGGAAAACACTTTAGAAACAATCGAAACCTAAAAACTAACAAAGGCCAAAATGACTAAAAATCTAGGATCCTCCTTAACAACCTATCTGTGAAAATGCCCTTAACATACCATCAAATCCTTCACATCTAAACTTTAAAGAAAACTTTGCAGAGGGGAAGTATTTCAGAAAGTTTCCATTGCCCATCCCACTTTCCTGGTGAAAGCGATCTATACAATCCTCGTTTTCTGCTCAATATATCCTATAAACATCAAAAATTGACCTGCCTCCATCCCATCCCCTCCCTTCTGTAATCCACATTCTAGCTCCTATTTCCGATTATCACAAACAGCTAGAGAAAAAAAATCTCGTAATCTTTTTATTACCTGACCAAACAGTGCACAGCATTTCACCCCAGATGTACTTGAATCCTTCAAGAACAAGCTGATGTGAGCGACAGATCAATGAAAGATCATTAGCTTGCATAAAACGTTTCGTCACTTCGTAGCCGAACACCTATAACGTTTCATCTAGAAGCACAGATATAAGAGTGCATGCAATTATAGTTAAAGAAAACATATAAGCGCACTTAACTGGTATCTCCCCCCTTGCCCCGAATATGAATAGAGGCATTTCAAGCGGCGCATTACAAGCATCTTCCCTCACCGTAGGCTTTCGTAAATATACAACTTCCTATTTCAATGCATCACGTTTAAACTGATCGGAATATTCTAAACGACCCGTGTAAATTCCAGAAAGCATAAAAAATTTCCGATATCCAAGGTATACATTAGGGAAAAACCTGTACATAAGGAGTAAATCCTCATTTTTCTGATTTTTTACTTCTGTATTAAATAGATAAGAAAAATCGCTAAAAAATTTGATGATTTACCAGACAAACCTTTATTACTTGTAAATTGACAAAACTCTTGTAATATTCGCAGAGATTTCAAATAGAGCTGACACTGAGACATTAAAATGCAATGAAATTAATCTGATGGGAAAAAACGGAGGTATGCACTGGAAAAAGAAAAGCAATGAACTCATAATGTTTCCACCAACACTCTCTTTCTGACACGCTTGCTTCTTGCTTCCCATCCCTTCCTCTCTACCTCTCCCTCGTTTATATTCCCCTCCATCTTCCCCACTCCTCATACAACCTTGCTCTTCCACTCATCGAAATTTCCACGTCAACTACTCATAATCCTGAATTTCAAGCCGAAAAAAAAACGATTTCCGGTAATAATACATCAAAACGTTCATGAATCGAAAAATATGAAACGCATTATATGACATACCCAACCGGCACCTCGAGGACTCAATTCCCAGCCTTGTTCTGTCGGTTCTGGATCTGACCACATCAAATCACAAAGAGCGCCTTTACTGGGAATTTCTATCGCCCTTCAATATCGTAAATGAACATTTCGACACAATAGCCACTGATTAAAACCACGCGACAGATAAATAAAAACAAAACCACTAAAACAATGCCATAAAACATGATTCATTCCAATAGTCTTTACTCTTCAACATAGCAAAAATCACCTTCCAATGCACAAACGCCCACTTAAACAACCTATACGACTTAGAGACCTCCATCCACCTTATGTGTGCAATAAACATCCTTAAAATTTACATATTAGGCCTGCTAATAGATTTGAATATTAACAAGACAGTAAAAGTGCTAAAAATGAAAAAAAAAAGCCGAAAAATCCACCAATACCACCTAGATCTGCCGATCGAATTGCAGAATCACATTTGATTACCGCTTATTTCCCAATAACTAAAAACTTTGAACTTCTCTGTTCCACCTTTGCTATCCTCGATCAAACACGATTTAGCGCTACTTTCTCCAAAGTACTTTCGATATATCAAAGGTATACCTGTCGAGGTGAAGCATTTTCTCGAGTGTCTTCACTTCAGGTGATAGTCCACCATGAACGCATAATGTATGTTCATCAATTAATGCCGCAATAGGTAACATATCAAACACCTTAATGAAATCACTTAATTAATATTCGAAATAGTTGCTAAACGATATTTCAAAATAGCATTTAAATAAAGCGTGATTCAGCAAAATAAAAGTAATACTGCGAATTAGAGATGGGCTCCCATCGAGAAACATCCCGCCGACTGGCAGATGATAGTCGCAATTCGCTGTCAGACTGTACTAACTAGAGTAACGAGACTGCAAACAAAAGAAAAACCACCTCAAGATAGAGAGTAAAACTTAACAAAATGGTAAGAAAATGCATTTGATTAAAAAATTTTAACTTCACAGATTGCTTCAATGGGGATAGAAAGCATTATTAACCACAATTCTAGGAATAAACTAAAATCTACATTGTCGCATTGTTCTGTTTGCAAGAGACGATTGATCAGCTTATTTGGACGATCGAATTTAATGATCGCCATTCTACTATAATAAAAGCCAAAACTCTTAGCAACTTTTCAAAAATGCAGATACTGTCCAACCTCAGCTATTAAAAAATTTCAGGTAGTTGCGAATGATCCTTCAGGTAAAACATACGGGATTGGGAATGTGCGGGAAATGAATCAGGTAAATCTGAGTCTCATTCTTGTAAACATGCTGCATGGTGAAAAATATAGATATGCCATATAAAAATTGAGCAATATAAAAACCGCCCACTATTATTCCACACTGGACGAAAACACTTCTTAGAATTCCCACAATATTCCAGAGTGAAGATTATTCACGATTAAGAAATGAGGAATAACAAAGAACAAGACTAGCAAAAAAAGAACATAGAAATAAAAAAAAAATTAAAGTTCAGCATACTTTACAACACCATCGCCATACAACCGAATGACCATACTTCTGTAGACATTCGTCGTAGAAACCGTAGACAGCCGAGATCCGACGTGACTCATGATTGCCCCTCAGTAACGTTACCTCATTTGGATAGCGCAACATCAACGCAAATAAATATGTGAGTGTTTCAAGGCTGTAGTAACCGCTGAAATTTATTCTTTATTTCATTTAAGAAAGAAGATTTATTTTCATTTCTACTTTCATATACCGACCTGCAAAAAATAACTCTGGATATATGATATCCCTCTCCAATATACCACTGAAGTAGAAACGTTCTCAAAAAGGTACTAAACAAGGCGGAAAAAAAAATCAATATTAAACAAGCTCCTATAAGCATCAACAGGCTCAACATCAGCTCTGTTACGCTTGAAAAACTTAGATGTTCAAACTCTTAGTTCGGAGAAGTCTTCAGTAAAAGCCGTCCTTTAGCTATATGTCAATTATTTCCTCTAAGGTACCTCTAAGGACCTTATACAATCAACACCGATCGAATTAAATATAAGAGGATATTAGAATACATCGTTTCGAGACTTCTCCCGCTTACAGCAATAGTTTTACAGCCACAACATTTTCATCCGACTTTTTGAATTTCCGCCACTTCCAATGTTCGCTGTAAACAAGCACGGTATTCGCTTACCGATCGACATAATCACCCATGAAGATGTATCTGGTGCCAGGTAGTTGTCCACCAGTTTCGAACAATTTTAGAAGGTCGTAGAACTGACCATGGATATCACCACACACCGTAACCGGCGAAGCGATAGACACAATATTCGGCTGGTGCGAAAGTCGCGTAATCAACCTGAAATGGTAGCAAAACCCTTCCTATCCACTGACGATCGACAAACATTACCAAAGAGAAAAAATTGCCCAAATAATACGTAGAAATAAAAATAAAACCCGAATTGCTGGGGAAAAGCCCTATTATTTCGCCAGGTAAATCGAACACTTTTTTCTCACCGTGAATTAAAAACGCATCGAAAATTTTAAAAACTGATTAAAATGCGTCACAATGGAGGAGTTTTTCAAAACTTGAACTAACTGAACTTCTTAAGGCGAAATCTTGAAGGAAAACAAACGTAATTATTTATTATTGCGCTGCAATCTACGATAATCCCCTCTTGATTCAATCACATTTGCAACAATATTCAGTCGTTTTTGATGTCATGTTGACTTTTTCCACCTGCAATACAAACCTTTCAAGAAAAAGTCTCCGATGCATTTATGTATTGACTCCAAAGCAACACTAATTAACCCGTTCCCATCTATACCTGTTCAACGATATAGACATAAGGTGAACCTTTCCTTCTTACATAACGATAATAGCAACAATCAATTCCAGAAAGCACATAAGCTGCTATTAGATGTTTTTGCGCCCACCAGACACCTGATATCTTTAAAACGTGGTTAAAGCTTATGATCCCAAAATGAGACAATTTGAAACTTCCATCTTCATCCCCTCTCCACCCACTCCTCCCTCCCACCCTCCCCCCCCAAAAAAAAGAGAAATTGCTAAACACCGGCCGGTCATACTCATGAAAAAATCCTGAAAGAGCAAATAAATCTTGTTTGACTCACACATCGCAAAGGAGGATTATCTCGTCTTCTGGCAAATACTTGCACTGTGACGCTTGCTGCACCCAAAGATCCACATCGAATGTCCGGCCACGGTAAGCAATCGAGCAACCAGGTTTGTGACCACTCAGTGCCGATACATTCGGCGCTGCTTCCATTGGTTGTGGCATTTCGCAACTCTACAGTCTTTAAAGTATAGTTAAAAAACGAATCGACACCCACAAAACATTCCCCTCATCGACAAGTTGGCAAACCAAAAACACTATGACCAAAGAGAACCCCAGGGGTATTGGGTAATAAAGTACTGTATCGCGCATAGTTTCCATCTCTTGCATTCCGCTAAAAAAAAACAATATGCACATAACAGTACCTACTTAATAAGATCGCCCATGGTCTACTTGCCGAACGCCATCTTCATAAGATGAAATTCGAGGATCCCGCACGTCATGCAGATCGACGCTTCATATTCTACGGTATTTTCTCCACTCTTATATTCACATTAAACACTGAAAAATAGCTATCGAAATGCGGAAAATAACGCTTTGATGCCATATCTAATGAGGACACAATCCATAAAGAGATTTTATTAATCGTATAAATATCCTCAATGGAGAGTGCAAAACGATGATTTGAAGCACTAACCATAATTCAACAAGTTTAAAAAAAAAACAACTGTGAATTATTGAAAAAAAAAGACAACAAAAAATGCAATCAGCAACAAAAAAACCAAATTCGATTCGCATTATATAATTGCAAATCAACGGTATCACTGATGCGATAATACCAGCATATCGATGCCAATCACTACAAAAAATTATATCGGCCATTTAAATTATTCAAAAAATAGCGTAAAAAACCGACTCACAATTTATACAGATATGACTCTTCTCGTTGAAGGAAATCATGAGTAATTTTCTTTGCTAGCTAGCGAAGTGAGGAAATCTTCGGTCAATCAAGGCATAGACGAGACACGATCGTCAATGCCCCTTAGCAAATTTGGCAACACCTTAAGTTATTCGAGAAGTGGACTAACTAAATCGACGATCAAGTCGCGATCGGCCTTCTATCTAAACCCGTTGAACTAATTAAGTATCGATAAAGCGCCTATATGGAGACAAAAATTTGTATTTATGAAGAGCGAAACGGAAATTAAATCGGAAGCAGAAGGCACGATGAAAATGACAAACCATAGAGTAGCCACATCCACTTTATAAAAGCAAATGATTGTTGCCACACACCAAATGCTAGCCTTAATCGCAGAAGTGAACATAACATGACTAGGCATTACGAAAGAAAAAGTTTTTCGAACACTCTAATCCCTTCACTTTCCCGTCCGTTTCCCATAATTCTATTTTCACCTTTCCTCGCAATTTCTTCGCATCCCCCTCCTCCTCCCCTTTCAAAAATAAAGGTGCCAACCAGAAATTCAGCCTACCAAAATCCCACTAAACGATGAGACCATCATTTAATCAAATAAAGCGAGCAAGAAAAAACCGCAAGTAACCATCCCAAAACAAACCTACGAATAGTAATCGAAAGAAATCACTGCATATTCAAAAAAAAACATCAGAAAGTTTTCAAAATGAAGCTTACTTAGAGGAAAGCATATTCCCCCATCCTGATGTTTCATTAATGAAATAAAATCTTTTCAAATAATATTTAAAAAACTCTAAAATCTGCCAATTCATGCAACGCCAGTACATGACAATATCCTCGACGTATCTGATCTGACACTAAAATAGCGAGCGGAATTGAACGGGGATGAGCACAAAGTCCAGAGAACTATGCGTGATGATCATTAAACAATGAACCTATTCAATAATAAACATCGCAAGAGGTGATAGGTCATTTCATCACATACGATGGCCGCATTAGGCAGATTGCACGACACCCACTTTAGCCGCACGAATTGGTCGACCTTGAAGCGCATAACCGATCGTCATCACCTGCGCAACATAACCCGGTCCATATTTCGTCTGCAAACCCCGCGTTATATTTGAAATAATTCTTTTATTAAAAATTACAATCTGAATCGGAAATGGGGGGAAAATTTCTCGAATTCACCAAATAATATGAAATGCGAAAGCAGTTTCAGACATGAGAACACCTCGGGACGTGAGAAGGATCGGAGATCTCCGATTCCCAAAATGAGGATTTATCCTATCGTTTTTTGAAGTTTTCTTTCCGCTTTGTGGGAAAAATTTTTCCCCAAATTCCGCCCGGCAAATAACTTTTTGCGAGAAATAATAAAGAAAAACAAATGAACACATTCCACTCTAGTTACCTACCAAAAAAGAGAGGAAGCCATAAAATGACGGTAACCAAGAACGCCATATAACACCTATGAATAAGGAAAGAATCGATGGCGGTTGAGTATCGAACAAAAAGGCATCGCACTTTCTTTTTTACAAAATATCAAACATCATCGGACCTGATCTTTCGGGACCTGGAAGACAGCTTCATGCATATTGGGATCGAACTTTTCACCCTCAGGTGATAGCTTCTTAAGTCCATGCTTAGTGAACACCTTCTCGAGTACTGTTCGTGTCATCTCGACACCTTCATGCAGACTCTTAATCTGTGGATTCGTTTCCACGTCTTCTTTCTTCATTGAACCGACTGCCAGGTCGAGGATATCGGCCACCTACATTCACTTCTTATCGATCGTTAATGTAAATAAATACAAAAGTAGTGAACAAATAAACGAAGCAAACTGCTGAATTGGGTCATATCAGGATGCGAAAAAAAGAATCTATATTCACCAGCTACCTTTTCTATATGTAATTTTGATAACAAACGCTTTAAATGGTGATCTCTTTTGGTGCATTTAAAAACTACCTTACAATAAAGTCATTTGCCCTGTAAGGGACAGACAGTTTAAACCTTTCAACCTGGTACGCCGAAACGCGATTTAGATATATTCACGAAGTGAAGGGAACGACAGATATCCGAAACGGTTGACGCGAACTGGTGTACGAAAATAATATAATTATGAAATAATATAATAAAACAATAGAACCATCTCTCCCAAATTCTTTCACAAAAAAACCCGAAGGAACAACTGAAAACTATGACCTAAATGTTTCCATCTATCGTTTTAAACGATAACCGCCAAGCGATTGAATGTACTCACCTCAAGGAGATCTTTGCAGAATCCTTGAATTGCAAACAATTTTGCTTCCTCTACCTGTTTCTGACCACGGCGTCGAACGTTTTCTGTGTCTGCGAGTGCACGAGTATACTTATCCTATATTATAGAAACTCATGTGAAAACACTGTCCTTATAAATAAATAAATACAACAATACAGCGCCTACAACTATTACGACCCGGAAGCTTTCTCGAAAAAACACACAATATTCTACTAAAACTTTCTTTGGAGAAGACGATTGCCTCAAATATGACCAATTCTTATCGCTAAAAACGTGTCATTTCCTTTACTATAAGAGAAGAGTACTAGAAAAATACTACAAAAATACTGAAGATCACTCGATAGAAGTATAATTCAGCAAATATTCCATCAATACTCGGATGAATCAACTCCGCAATTCTGATGCGTAGGTTTTTGCATCCATATCCCCTTAGCTACCACTTTTATATAAGCGTCAGACAAACAACGTATATATTTGAAGCGCAAATTTTAAAGAAAAAAACAAAAAACGTACCTTGAAAGAAGTACATTCTTCCAGAAGAGCGTCATACTCGGTGGCGAGAGCATCAAACGCAGAACGAGGGATTACAAATTCCTCATCGGGCACCTCCGATCCAACAGCTTCTTTTACCTTCTTCAAAAAGTCGGCACCTCAACAAAAAACATTCATTACCTGTGGAATCTTTAGAGAATACTTGCAGGACAGATAATTTCACCAGCTATCTCTTCAGCAACAAATGAAACCTGGCAGGTAATGTTCCGCTAATAGCACCATACCTTTAAGAGCAGAAAAGCAATTTTAGCTGTTGGATTCCATTCGGCAAATTTCGCTAACGATACTGCTGAAAATTAATTGTCGGACAAAAGCATAAAAACAATAAAAAAAAGATGATCAAACAACAATTCCATTCACTCTCTTCTCACCCTCAGATATCCTTTCATATTTTTCAATTCTCTCCCTTTCCCTCTCTCGCTCATTCTCCTCGTTTCACTCATTTTTTCTCTCTTGCTCACCCTTTCCGCTTTATCACTCGTTTTCTCTCTCCTCCCTCCTCATATTCATCTCTCAGTGATGTTCTCATCTCTCTTCAATAAAAACGATTCCAACCAGCATACTTCGCAGTCGTGTATTTCCTTCTTTCAACGAAAACTTCGTCGGTTCTGTTTCTTTGCCGTCCTTATTTTCACCTGATTCACTCTTGTTGTTCTCTGATTCGCTTTGTGTTGCATTGCTAAAGGCAAAATGCGATGAAACCGACGGGCTGCACATCTTTATTAACATCCTGCAATTATGCATTATTAAAGGAATCCTACCAAAAAAAAAACAAATACCGTACTCCAACTTCTAAAAGCCCAGGTGTTGTGTTGCCAGCAAACTTTCGAAATATCAAGAGACAGCTTATATAGCGGGAAAGCTTAATGATATTCATAAATTCATATTTCAGTGTGGTCTTTTATCTAAGCGGATCCAACACCATCCGTAATCCAACAAAACCGACATACATTCCGTTCATTTAAGCAAACATATATGAGGGAGGAAAGTCAATACAGCGATAGCAGCTACGTAAACCAGAAAACATGACAACAGTTTCTTCTTAGATTTGATAGAGAACAAAGTTCTTCCCCGCAATGTTCATTTTTACTTTTCTTTCATTAACCTTATCTTCAACTTGTCTACGATAAAAAGTAAGTATGTTGCTGATAACAGAATACGATACATCTGTACTCAACAGGTCTTTAAATTCAATCGATTATTGTGTGTTACCTTTACATATCTCACACATACCTGATATTCGATAATTCAGTAATCCCCTGAAGGTATTTGCTCGAAATGCCCATCATTAACGAACAACGAAAAACTACGAATATTTTTTCGACAAGGTGAAAATGAACAAATGTGATTCGTCGCGAAAAAGTACTTTTATCATAGCTGTGATTTTTGAAAAGCACAAAAAGCGGCGAAATTGCTATAAATTTATCTGTAAACAATAAACAAACAATTCGTGAAAATAATTTAAAAACAACGGAAATTTAGTGAAGTGAATAACCTTCGTTGTGTATGGCTTAAACAAGGCGATAAAAGTCGTGTAGAATGTGCTATACTCGATAATCTAATATACGCATGTCTCATCATCATGTTTTGCATTCAATCGTATCGAACCGATTCTAACGACACTTAACAACACCTGTAATTTTAAAAAAAAAAAGGTGATCGGAAGAGATTCGGATGATACGATGACAAAAATTGCACAAAGAAGAAAGCCGCAACGCATCAAATTTGATAGGTGAACTTGAAATCACTGGCGCATATGAGAATATGCCGGTGTTAAACGTGATTTTGACCAATTTATGGCCAATTTGGCATCAACATATTTTTATTTGATTTATAGTCCGGAATGCTTTTGGTATCGTATAAATTAAGATAAAACCTTTTAACAGTATAACACCTCAATAAGTTATGGCAACGATTCTGCGATGTTTCTATAATGTTTGTCTGTTGCGAAGCATCTCAATTAAGCTATATCGTAGTATCTAATCTCGAAGCTATACTATGTCACGCGGTTTCATATCACTCTATCACAATTACAGATTACTAACCTATACGAATCTATTCTATGCGGTGGTATGAGATAATACAACATAGTACAGTTTAGGAGGCATAGCAAATATTGCCTAGCACACAATCGCCGTCGGGTTTAACCGACACCCATACGGATGAGAAATATGCCTAAGTGATAGCTCCGCTCCGGTCCTTCAGCCTTTCTGACTGCATTTAACTCCAATCTGAAGAGCTTCGAAAACAGAAGTCACTAAAACCCAAGATCACGGACAGTACTGATACACTAATAAATAAGCGCAGCATCTAGATGCTCTCGACTACTCTTTCCCAAACGAAAATAAAAGTGTACTGCACAGAACAACATTGCTAACATGTGAACATTTCTTACTTCCACAGTGTTTTTTTTCTGGAATGTCAGTGAGGATTATATGGGACAGGTTAAGACATAGGAAAGCAAGCTTCTATGAACTTGCGCATATAAAAGATGCAGCTGAAGCCTTCTAGGCAAGACTAGAAGGTCAAAAAGCACGACTATGATCGGTCTCAAGACCTCCTCCGATCCTGTAAAATTAGGCCGGCTAGATCACTTCCAGCTCATCCATTGACTCAATCCAAGGATATGGGTAATGGCTCAAAATTATGCAAACGCACCAGCAAAAACAACCTCCACCCTTTGAATCGAAGTTGGAAGCAGAAAGCAGAATGCCCACACCCGCCGAATTATGCAAATTTTATAGATTGGGTCTGGGTCAGAACTAACATAATTTGAACCCAACTGAAAACGAAAAGTCCTCTCGAAAGCCACAATTAATCTATCAATCTCTTGCAGCTATCAATATATCGAACTCTGCATAGATCACCGGTAAACGCACATTATTTAGAGAGAGAAGAGAGGGGAGGGCAGGAGCGAGGGTGAGGGCGTGGAGGGAATGGATCTAAATGATAGTTCGGAAGCCTTTTCCGGAGGTCAAGGCGAAAGTCTTAGGAACATACGAATTTATTCGCTGATCGAGTCAAACATAACCACATAAACTTGCCAAAATTGCTGAAATCTTTGCATAAAATGTTCAATGCAAATTTCTCGTTATCACTCTCTTTGCTTAACAATCCTCAGTGTATTCATTCATAGTTTCAAACGTCCGTTGAGCGGTTTCATTGTCCCATCTAAAGGTGAATGCTTTTTCGATTATTTAAGTGATTTCCGAGGTGAAGATATGTAAATCTCAAAAGATTTCTGGATGCTTTTGTGGATTTCGATTCTAACTTTCTGGATTTTTTTTCAGGATTGACTTTTGATAAGCCTTATAAAAGTACTGTTTAGTTTTTGAGATGCTCATAGTCAATCCATACCAAATTTACTCGTCAAAAACTTTGCAGCTTCAAAGAGGGCAAGTCAAAGTCCAAAGAGAAAAAGTTTTTGAACAATTGATACCTGTGCAGCTTACCTTTAGGTGTCAGATATGGCGTTTATCAAATGCGATATTGTTGGACGTTGTGACCGATATATGTTAACGTATGCGAAAGTCGAAGTCATTCAAATCACAGGATGGGGATCCCTCCCTCCTTTCTTCAATGCGAATTTACAAGACTTTCAATTCTTTTTCGCTTTTAATTACTGTCTAACTATACCTCACTATCCAAAAAAAAAGAAATTCGAGATTTCCTAAAAATTTTCCCGCTAATTGAAGAGAATATATAAAGAAGTGTCCATATCTAAAGATGTATAAATATAAGATGAATATTAAATATTGTTAAATGATCTGCAAGTGTGGATCACTAATCGATTGCTCTTTCAAGTATGCTTTAAAATCGTTTTTTTTTTGCTTTGTTTTCAGGTGGCAAAACTGTCCGTAAAAATTCACGTATAAATGAGATATGCAAATGATGAATTTGTTGCGAAAGTTGTCGGCAATGGGGCTTACCTGAGGCCAACGTTTCCAGCAATGACAATTTCTCTCCACTTTTCCATGCTTATGGATTAAATTAACAAGTTTTTTTTCCCCGCAAAAATTGAAGACAGTAATTTTTTGTAAGGTGGAAAATCCTAAAAATAATAAGTGAAATAAATATGGATCTGGTGATATGAATTCATCGTTTTGCATTAGCTCAAAATGCGCAGTCGGTTGTAAGTAAGCTCCGATCAGAGTTGTTGACTCCGCTCAACCGACTCACCCCCCTCAGTATCCTCATCGGGACGATGGAGATGGAATAAGTCCCGACCGTCATAAGAAGAACAAGGACGGATCGACTCTTCACCATCCAATAGGCAGGAGACGATCCTAAGCCCTAACCTTCATGCGATCGACGTGCAAGAATTAGTGGGAGATCTAAAGACCGCAGGAGCTTGCCAGATTAAAGGAGCATTGCATTAGGTCAAGTGGAAGCGATATGAAGAGATATTAATTCGTAACGAATATTCCGTCCATTGAAATAAGTGAATTAAATTAATAAATCGATTCGATTTCAACTCATTTTTCAGAGACTTCTATGGAAAAATGCAAACTTCCTTCTATGATCGGAAAAAAAAAACGTTTAATTTCACCGGAAATTACATATCATTTCCATTTTTTTTTTTTTCAACGGTGGAACGGTTATTATAGACCATCATATAGATGTGAAACAGTGTTCAAAGATCATGCACTTAGATGCGTATTTGTTGACAGTCGCGTGACGGCGTATTTTAGAGGCGGCGTTGCGTCAAACTGCTCACAATGCGGTAATATTTGGCACCAGTCGGCTGCACGAATTTGCTTTCTTCATTTTCTTTTTTTTTTTTTAATCAATTCAATTGAGTTGTTCGTCCTTATTTTTGAGATTTTTTTCTTAATAAAAATCCTTGAAGTTCGCAGTTATAGTTTTTATTGACTCGATTTACTTGCTAACGATGGTAATGAAAATTGGCATTTCGCTTTCGTTATTGGCGTCATCCTCTTTTTTTTTTTCACTCTATAGGTCGACATAAGAAAAACCTACGAGGATGTACGAAAATAAAAACTCACATATTCATTGCGGTGGAATGCGGATGAAATGTTGACTCTACCGGAACTACCTTTCAAGATTTTATTCCGACGAGCAGTTAAGGTTTAGCCTTACCTTTCACCACTGTACGAAGTTTTCCGTTCATCAGAGAGGATAGGCCAAAACTTCATCGCAACGATACCACCCATGTCCTTATTACTTTCTACGATCTAGTAGGGGGGGGGGGGGGAGCTGGATCGTATGGGCTTATGAAGTAGTACGGACCTTCAGGAGACTCCCTCTGCGACCGTTTATGATATTCGCGTTTCGCTGCAGTCGGCTGCTGCTGGATGAATGGTAACGCATCAAAGGTGATCATGGATCGTTCGGCATAGCTATGACAGGTTTTTAAAAATCACTACCGAAAATAGCATCCGGTTTTTGCAAATTCGGAACAATTTCGATTATATCCGGATAAACGGACTATAAGAGTCACAAATAAAGGGCAGTATATCTTGTACGAACTACAGTGTCCCTTAAAATAATGTTCCCTGAGGTATGATCTTTTCTAAAGTATCATAGCCATAAAAAATGGTAATTAAATATCTCGGTGACGCTCAGATGCGTCATTCGGCTATCCTTTTTATCGAAAGCCGTTTGCATTTATTGATTTTATTCGTACTTCCGGTGACTGAACGTTTTCAAAACGCGTTAGTAGTGGCTATTGTCCAACACCTTTGTCCATGTCTATCTGCGCGTCATAATAGCCGTATCTCTGTGTGTTTCTTCGATGATGAGTATCGCCTGCAGAGTCTATGCGGTCTTTTTCGATGTGAATACCTAATCGATTCGGCGTTGAGTGCGATTTCGGCTCCGGTTCGGCGACCTCTTTTTTACCCATCCCAGATTAGGATCAGCTTTAGCACATCTCCGCATATTTATCGACTCAACCCAGTCTGGATCATTTCGTCCCTAGTCATGTTCGGTGACAGGACAGGATTTAGGATAGGCCCTATACAACCAGTAAACACCACATCTTATAACAGTGTACTGGTCGTCCGCTTAAGGTTTGCTTTCATCATTGTTGCAGATTTTTTTTCAATATATGCGTTTGTTTTAGAAATAGAAGCTGAGTAAGGCAGCGAATATGTCGAGTGCTGAGGAATTGGCCGCCGAATACGAAAAAGGCGAGATGGAAGTGAGCAAAGGATCCGGCAAAAGAAGCAAGGTATATGTTAGTAGTCGAGCAAGAGTTTCGTTGTCGGCTAGCTGAAACTCTCGAACGAATCTCGAGAGAGAGTATGTTCGATGTGGTTGCGGTAGATACATTCAGTTTACAGTAGAATAAGTGAGGGGAGTTGGTGAGGTCCGATATCTTCCTTATTCAGATGCTTCTCTAACTGAAGGCTTCGCATTTTGATTATCACAGTTACTCTTTGTTTTTCAGGTAGGATGTCTTGCAACAGTTATGGCCCCAACGGTTAAAAATCCTGGATTGAGGCGATAGTTGAAAAATCCTTCGACTGAAGGAGATTGTTGCGCTTACTTTTCTAAAATAGTTGATCATGCTCTTTATTCGTGATCGATTTCTAAGTCAAAATTATGTGATTACAAATATTACGGAGGATTACGGATTGAATGAAGGTAGGTAGGCTATAAAAGGTTTTATTACGCTTTAGGTAGTGGCGTTTTTTTTTTTGTTTTATTATCAAGTCATCGACGTGGGTTTTCTAACGTAAAGATGCCGAGAATGGGATTTTTGAAGTGCCCGGATCTTATACCGGTCCAATCCGAAGGGAGGTTTCGACATTCCAGTTTAAAAGACACCACTTCGGGTGTTTCCATATTCGAAATCTCTGCTGTTAAGGCTCTTGACCACTCTTCTGCGATCACGCGACAAATCGTTTACTTGACCACACTGTTAAAGTATAATCAGAGTGGGTTGTAAGTAAGTTTGAGGTCTAGATTTCAGGTATGCAGGCTCAATTCATGCTGTAATTTATTAATTTACAGGTATTCGTATGTATCTGATACTTATTTCCGGTTTAGAGTTCGAGTCATTTTTTTAATGGCGTACAAAATATCTTTTGTTCCAGTATTGATGGCGCCCTTCCCACTTATTTTGTGCCTCTGTTTGCAAAAGCGCACACTGATGAAGTCTTATCTATGCATGTGTCTGTGTGTCTGTTGGTTTGTCTGATGCTTTCATCTCGGAAAATACCGAATTAGAGTTGTGGAATGTGATAAGTATATTGCATTTCACGGTTTGATCTCCTCTATCGCCTTTCAGTTCGTGCTTGAATTTAAGAGGGAGTTATGAGCATTTGAATATGGAAAGAAATTTGCATACGTTTCACCGATTGGATTGCAACAAAAACGAATCCTTTGTGGAAGATTTATGCAAGGAGTCGGATAATTAGCATATTTATTATTTGCTGGTAAGTTGTGAAATCGGTTGGCTAGATGGCGCAATGCAAAAATTATCCCCGTTCGTTATGAATCGATCTTTTACGAACTTTACTGCCAACGTTCTTTTCATTCAGGAGTGGTCATTTTGAAAATTATTAGGGAGCCGACATGGTATTGTGTTGCTGTGAAAGTTGTTTCGGGAACGGTAATAGTTCTTGCCGGATGTTCCTGAAGAAACTGCTTCGCTTCCGGGAATGAGGATATCACGGAGAACCCATTAAGTGTCCAAGCGAGGTGTTGAAGCTGAATGCTGTTTGCAGTCCGCTTGGATCCAGAAATCTTCACAAACTGGGCGTTTTTGGAACTATCGTCACATATGGGGAGGAACTTGTGGGGGGGGGGGGGGGGGAGGAAGGGAGAGCAGAAAGAAATTCAGAACGATGGATTAAAGGATAGGAAATTGGACAGAATTCAGTTCAGAGTTGGATGGGGAAACAAAATCCTTGTCAGGTGATCACTCCTTGCGGAACTCTTTTAAATTCCTAATAAATTGTTAGTTGTCGGGTCGCAATGAGTAGCTGTTTGATTCGGACGAAGTTTAGTATGTTATGATCAGAGAGGAGGATAGTGTGCTTATCATCGTCGTATGTGGCAAGAATTGCAAGCATTGAGACTGCACTTGTGCGACCTCGACCTCGGCACAGGTTTTGTGCACTTACCATAAGTGTTCAGCACCTCCAACCCTAACCACACTGTTTTGTAAATATCAGATTTTCGCTTAATTGTATTATCATATAAGTTCTAGGCAGAGCAACAAGAACATAAGCATGCGCATCCAGAAGGCGATACGAGGAAGATCGTCAACTACTGCGTTAGTGGTCAAGATAAGAGGAAGGATTCGGGTGCGAAAAAAGAATAGAGGATGCATGGTTCAGCTCATTTGCGCATAGCCGACATTTATGGTCGTTTCGGATCGGTCAATTCTTGTTGTCGTTTTGTCGTTCCGTTGGTGTTTTTGAAGGATTTATTCCGATGGTTTTTGTCTATCTGTTCGATATTGCACTGTTCTTGGGCCGCAACTGTGCCGTGTTGTTTTTTTTTTGTTTCTTTTGATACGTCGGTTCTAATCTGAGTGCATTATTTTATGCTGGAATTAATAAAGTGGTCCTATCTTTAATTATTGTTTGCGCTCGCATTTTTTTATATTCATGCTTGAAGGTGCTGCGAGGAATAAGTGAAAAGAGGAGAAGACGGCTGATCGGTTGATTTGAAGCCGGGTGTGAAGGCTTTCCTCGGGTAGAATAACTCAGCCAAAATAAAAGTGTGAATACACACTTCGCTGGTGTATGTATAGATGACTAGATGTAAAACATTCGTGAACGTTCCGACTGCCATCCACAAAACTCGGTGCCCGCAGCCCCGGCACCTCTTGAACGCCGGTATAGACGTCAACCTTTTTTCCCTAATACTTCCCAAAGGAATTTTATGGGTCTTCATAGATTTACACTTTCAAGTGATATTATTGCGAACGATCTTTGAATCCATAGAATCTACTCGAAAATTTTGATGGACATAAATTGCATTATACATTTACCGTTCTAAAGAATTAATTCACTAATTTCAAAAAAAAAAAAAGAAAAAAAAATTCATAGGCAATAATAAGCATCAAAAATTTGCATAAATTACGCAATCGACTATTTATGAATATTTAATTCTATATGCTTTATCATTGATTGCTAACTTTTACGCCCAAATATTTCTACTAAGCGGAATTTAAATGAAAAAACTCATCTTATGCAAATTTTTTCAGCAGAGATTTTTTTTTTTGAATTTCCCATCATAAATTTGTAATTAGAATTATTTCCAACATTATTATTATTGAAATGATGGAAAAAAAATTTATGCAAAATAAAAATCAATTTTCTTTTAATATTGGAAGTTTTCAATGTGCAGAAAAATACTCCGAAAGAAACAACAACAACAACAACAAACGACAATTATTTGCAACAAAAATGACGTCATCGTCGAACAGATAGACATTGGAGAACATGCGACGGAGGAAGTGCTCTTCAGTAGAATCCGATAATCTCTTCTATAGATGGCGGAATCTGTTTAGATACCAAATTACTATCAGATTTTCAGGAGAATTTCTCAAAAAATTCGCTACTAAAAACTAAATTAGCCATTGAGTTAAGCGATAAGTCGAGATCTTATCACTAACGCTTATAACGTTATCACTAATCATCGTACTAAAATGACCAGAAATGAAACCATTTTCAACGTTGAATGGAAAACTTTGGAAATCCCTCCCCCCCCCCCCCCCCAAAAAAAAAGAACGCTTCCTCCCTGTATTTATCAAGATGAATTCATTTTAGAATGCCTTACTCAAATATTGGCTATCCCCCTTCCCCTCCACCCCTGCACAATATGAGAGCTTTGACGGAAAAGAAAAAATAATAAAATCTAGATATTCTGCGCAGTTCAACGCTTATAAGGCAGATGAGGGAATTTAGAGAGCAAGTAAAAAACGACTGAGGTTCGACTATCTTCCCATGCAGGTAAGCCTTGACATACCATTTAGGTCTCATGACGGCTTCAGCGTTCTTCATAACAACCAACGATACCAACATAAAATAATAACAACAGATAACAAATAATGTAGGTCATGTCGACATCTCTTCCGCTGTCGTTGACACGATTTTCTTCTTCTTGATTCGCTTCCTCTTCCGCTCGATCATTCGTTTCACCTCCTTCGCTCTCGGATCCTCCACTTTCCGGTCAGTATCAAATATCTCTCCGACCGGATCCGGTAATGGAACTGCGTCGATTGCCATTCGACGTTCTTTTTGACCCTAGAAAAAACACCACTGAAATTTGAACTGTTTTGAGCAACTAATTTTCAACTCTACTCAACATCCTACTTCCCACGGTATCCGGCTTGAAGAAGCCACTTAAAGATCTCAACTCGACTCACATCGGCCACTAAGAATCCATGAATTGACCTACCGGATAATCTTTTCCATTTACCGTTTTTCAACAAACACCTATATATATATATATATATATATATATATATATATATATATATATATATATATATATATATATATATATATATATATAGCTTTCTGCAACGACATATGCATGTCTTTAAAGATTTACAAATTTCTTTCACGAAAATCTTTGCATTTCTTTTTTACATTACAGCTCGAAAGTGATGTTCGAATATCCTTAACGAAATTACGACAGGAAGACCTATTTTAAAATTTCCTCATCCATTGACCCTCATTTTTGGATGAATCACGAAGTCGACCCCAGACCCACACAATAAGGAACTTGTGCGCATCGTTTAGATTTATGTGCAAAAAAAAAACTTTATTTACAATATACTCATTTATTTTCTTCTATTCCAGTAATGCTTCAAATCTTTCTAAAACACCTTACCTTTTGGACTTCCTTTCTCATAGTATACTTGTGTGCAGTAGCCTTTTTCAGTTGCCGACGAAGAAGGTTTGGACCAACGTAGTCAGGGTTGTCATAAAGGACTGCACCCTCGAAAGAACCTTCAAATATACGCACCAATTCAAGTACCATTCGTGGACCTGAAAAGTTTGTTCTATTACGGCCGCAATGCATTAGTACCATACTTCTTTATTCATGCGTCCATCCGAATAAACATGCAACTTGGCTACGTACAGTGGAACGCAATCCCTCCACCCCTCCACCGCCCCGTTAAAGTTGACTTCCAGGCGTATTGGCACGCTGAATTCGTCCAGCTCCTAGCTGACAGCTGAATTCATGCAGCTATAAGAATAAATTCAGGTGTGGAAAAATGGAGAATCCTCCCAATATAACTGCGAATAATTAACTCCTTCAGATAAAGTCCCTTATTTTTCTTTCGAGTGTACGATCGTATTGAAATTTGTGGATATCATAATCATCCATCTTTCATATATCTCCATGGAATATATATTAGTTTCGTGAAGATGCGAAAATTATAATCCCGCGGGGGTTTACAAACGAAAAAATACGATAAAATCTGAATAGGAATGAAGTGGACCAATAATTTTTACCATCTAAATCAAACCAAGCTGAACCAAACGACTGCAAAATCCTTCAGCGATCCGTCTTTGAGTCGGGCTAGTGGACAGTCAACTCAAGCTCGGCAACCGTAGAGGACCTTATGCGATAGTTTTAATCACAATAAACCATACAAATAATATTCAAAATCGCAGAAATATTTAGTCAAATATTTCCACAAATATCGTAGTCATTAATGGGTGTCATAAAACGTACCGATTTCTTGTAGTTGAAAACTCTCGTCGACGATTTGAAAATTTCGAAACCAAATTTTATTGTCTGGAGTAAGCGAGAACGAGAACACATGATCAATAAACGGCTGACTCCGAGGATGATGATACGGAGTCGCGAATGTCTTCAATTAAACCGGCTGATTAGTAAACCTTTTATATTCAGAAGGCAACATCTCTCTCTCTCTCTCTTTCCCTCATTTCTTGGCCAAAGAGCTAGAGTTCAATTATGCTTCCTGCAAACTTTATATATCACTATACAGTACTATGAGTGTGAAAGCATTGAAAAATAAGTGCGAGTCATATATGTTTGTGTGTTCCCGATCGTAACTCAATCTCGGAAAGCTAGTGGCTCCGGAACCTGATAGTGGCTACGAAACAAACCTTACTTCAATGCTCCTTATCCGGCCAATCTATTTCAACCAATTGAAGACTGAAATTCCGAAAAAAAAAAACCTAAAACAGTTAAAAATCCACAAAACTATGCCTAAACTTACCATTAAAAAAAATTCAGAGGTCACCACAATTAATAATTCAACGCATTGTGTAATTTATATCGTCAATTTCTTACTAAACTTTCTTATTCTTCAATGTTTTACAACTCTTAGATAATGGGGAAAAAATTTATTCGATTTTTAATTCATTTAAAAAAAAATTGAATGAATTCGATCAACACCTTGATAAGATCATTAAATATCCTCTCACCTGTGCGATAAGGCACTTAATTAGCGCAAGATATGGTTGTGTATCGAATTTTGCATCGAATGACAAAATTGGTCGTGATGCTTTGAGACAATTACCCGACATTCGCAATTCGTCCATTGTGTGAACGTTATGCACAAGGAATTTCATTGATGGTCCATTAACAATATTTGACATCCACAGATATAAGTCCTTAAAATTATGCACATTCACCGATTGTATTTCGATTAGTACCCCCTCTGTGAGCATCACTGAGCAAATATAAGGACAAAACTCGTAAATGAAAAAAAAAAACATGAATTTAACTACGTTAAATACAAATAACTAAAGAAAAATAGAATGTTACAATCAAATACCGCTAAGGCTGTCAATAACAGGTGAAGAAATGTGCCACGCCAGCTGGCACGATATGCGCTTTTGTTTTTTGGTCGCATGTTTCATGCGTTACCACTACAAAAAGGTATTTAAAGATAAAGATAGAAATTAGCGCCTTTCGCATTTCAATTGATCGATCCGGCTGACGAAAAATGGATGAATAAGAAGGGTGGGGGATTGCCAGGCGTGCTTGCAAATCGGGCCCAAGGAAATAAATAAACAAATAACTAACTAACTAACTAAATAAATAAATAAATAAATAAATAAATAAATAAATAAGTCAATCGCCTACTAGATTTTTGTCACTAAATTCAAAATCCCCTCGCTGATCATGCACCATACATCAAAATTCAAATCTTAGCTACCTTGAATTATAACTCAACAAACTGGACTCTCGTCACTCATCATATCAATAAGAATTTTCTCTCCAAGATCAAATCAAAAACCTTTTGTTTGCGATTTTCGAAGTAAAGGCATTTAGTACAATTGGCCATTTCGGCAATTTCATTAATAATATGCAAATTGGTCTGCTTGTCGAGTTTACTCTCTCCTCTCGAATGTGGCATAAGACGCTTGAGATCGGTCATGAGATGACGCACACGGAATGATGATCCCCGTGAACAGAACACCAATACTCGTTCACGATTCTTCCATTTCGTTTCCACCTCAACTATAATATGTCATCCACACAGCATTTCAGCAATAAATTAATATTCTTATTCCATATGTTTTTAACGGCTTATCTAATAAAGAGCTCAATGAGATCGATAGAATGATCTTGTCGATTCTTGTCGACAATTCCCTCTGATCCGTGAATCTATTTGAGCAACAAAAAGATGAACATACAAAGGTTAGGGATCCTCATCTCTCCATTCGCTTTACCAGCCCAAATAAAACCAATATCATGTAACTTTCCAATATAATTAACAAATTTACTGGACTCAAAATTGATGTCGGAGTAGTTGACTCGATCCGATAGGCATAACCATAACACGGAATGTTACAGCAACAAATAACATATGCCTACATTACTTCATAGCCATAGTACCATAACTATAAATTATTATCCAGTAACGTTAAATCAAAGCATTTATAAGAAAACTGTTATCACTTAACAACGCGTCTACCAATTGTGTCAGAATCGAAAAAAAAAAACTATTCAATAGCACTTTTTTATAATATGTAATTTATAAATAATTGACATAAAATATAATTAAAGTCTATACATTTAGTCGGCTAAAATTAAATTCTTGAAATGAGACGCATCAATTAGACGGCAATTTAAAAAAAAAACCCGCGATGACCTAGAATTAACCTAGAATTAACCTAGATTCACCTATAAAATTTAAAGATGCAACTACACAAAGTGTGTACTTAACACGTTAATTTAGTTCAGTTAATTTTCAGAAAGGAGCTAATTTTACCTTCTGAGGTACGTCCACTTCAACTGGTTTCTCGTCAGCTGATGCATCAGATTCACTTAAAGAGGAATCTGATTCACTATGCTGTCTCTTCATGTTTTTCGATGTTTCAACCTCTTCCGACGATAAATCCGACTTCCGCAATCGTTTCAAATTTCTCATCTGAAATCAACAACACCTATATCATATCCGTTAACAGCAAGGGAATTTCATTCGACGAGTATCAACGCTTAACGATGCGCCCTGAGATACGTCTACGATGCCATCAACACATGAAACGTCTCCACTTCAGCTTCAGAAGCGCTCTTAAACGATGGTCTTCCGTCACTATTATTACATACCACTGAAGCTAAAACTTTTTCTGAACTCACAGGAGCAAATTGAAATTAAATAAATGAAATAAGAAGTTTCTTCAGTATGCGTTTTGCAAAAAAAAAAAATACATATATGCATATAAAAAGCATGGAATTTCAATGGCACATCTGCGCGTAGTTACATATGTGTCTATCTGTCTGAGCATGGGAATGTCTGCGCTTATTGATCGTCTAATATCACCTCATAAGTCAAAAAAAAAACTCCAGCAATGGTAATGAAATTTGCTAGCTATGAGATCTACTCCAACAAAACGAAATTATACCTTCCTAATGAAAATATTTTTCATTTTAATCTGCATATTTCCACGCCTATCAAAGATGTCATAAAATTTGCTGATGGAATTTTTATTGCCAATCAAAAAAGTGGATGTTCAGATGGGTTTTAATTTATATTTACGGCAAGTGGTCGGTCATATTCATATATTTGACATTATTTAGTTGTTTTTTTTTCTGAGCATTTACCTTAGATATTGGCACGATGAGTTGAACTACGCGAAGTAGATCATATCGTATAAGACCTCCCCTCACTCTCTCCCCCCCCCCTCCGCCCCAATTGTGTTCCTTTCTTCGTTTTCCTCTATAATTACTATAACAAAAGCCTGCACATATGTTAAAATATAGCAAGTGTAAGCGCTATACAAACTTCTTAACAAATATGCATGCATAAAAATCAAAACTTATCTATCGAAATAAAACTATTCAAAAAAAAATCTTTTTTTTCATAGACCGACAATTTTTACTGCCTAAATGATTTGAATATATATATATATATATATATATATATATATATATATATATATATATATATATATATATATATATATATATATATATATATATATAATATGTATATATATATATCTGTGGCAAAGTAACAAGTATTGAGCTTAAATAACTTAATAATAATTAGCCTTAAGTGGAAATTTACTTTTATATTTCGTGGCATTTTTCATTTTCTATGAAAATTCAAGGCTCTCTATAGAGTTATTGAAGTATAGATGAGAGAAAAAAAGAGCCAAACTAAAGTAAAATTTATGGCGCCAATTTGAAATACGGCGATCAAACACGCCGAACGACCGAATAATAAACATTGCCGATAAAAACACTAATTGAATATGTAAAAATTTGAATAAAAATTCAAAACACGCTCTTTAAAAAAGAATCTTCCTCGCTTACCGTTCATAATTTTATTTATTTATTAGTGGTCGATTATGGTGTTCGGTGCATCTTTACAACGTCTTATCAATAGCACATTTCGTGCTAATAGTAAGCCCTTTTATTAGTATTGATGGTACTCATATAATTCCAACGATTTCAGTTCCTCCCCCATCCCCCCTCACCTCCCATACCACAACAAAGAATTGCGTGTATCTTTTACCTGTCGAATTATTATTTGTACCGGTTGGACAGTAGAAAAACGAATGTGCAGAACAAATGGTTTCTAGAGTCGTGTGAGAGGTTCGCACTAGTCAAATAGGAAAACCACTATTAAACTTATAAAATAGGTCGATCAGTAGAGAGGGGTTAAAAAGGCGCATATTTGCAAGTTGTCATGATGTGTTTTTCCAATTTGAAAAAAAAAGCACCATTTCAAATCATTTATATGAGAAACTCTTTAGCCAATGTTGTCCGACCGGTAATAAAAATGCACAGCAGGTAAGCTTAGATCTTAGACGTTCAAGATGACAGAAAAATGGGTAATTTGTTTGGTAGCGCAGTTTTAAAGCAAAAAAAAAAGAGTATATCAATGGAATATGATCACTATCGTATAAATCACATTCGCATGAAACACTGAGCTAAAAGACATAATCGAAAAAGACTCAATAAGAGCACCTCATTCGGAGTAATGGTAATAAGAGGAAAGAAATGGCGCAAAGCAGAGAAATTTTCGAGAGATGCTACCTGAGGTTCGTGCAACTCTCTGCTCAAAAGTTTAATCTGTAACGATAAAACATATGCGGTTATATGTGTACGATCGAAAGAGGATATTATAAATTTAATGATAAATAATTCGTATATATATATATATATATATTTATACCATTTACTATATATTTAAAAACGCATTTAGTATCAACAAATCTGCAAAAAATTAGTGATACGCATGGGAATGGATAGCAAATTGCTAAGCAAACGAATCCTTCCTCACTCTTCCCTTCTTTCAAATAAAAATACGCCACCAGAAATCTACTTCGAATAAAAATAGTAGCGTAAATGTCTTTTAGGTTATTTTTAGTTCTTCGAATTTCCCCCCAAAAAAAATTTTTTTTTGCTTCAGCAATTTTTCAATCCGACATTAATATTAATATAGTAATCGCTTATATAATTCATTGATAACCTCATATTAAGTGATGACTCGTTGTATCGCCGTTACCAACTATAGGCATCTATTATGGACAGTTCGAAAACGTTTCGGTTTACACCCCTATTTGATTAGTGGAAAGTTAAAATAATCGAATATATGCCAAGTTTCATTTCAAAGATCAAAAAAAGAATATAAAGAAATCGAAATTAAAGCAATGAAAATGACATAACGATATATCTCTCTCATTGATTGAACGTCTTCAACACTCTATCATATACAATTGAAAATAAAAGAAACATAACCGTCAGCAGAAAATTTCTTTAAAAAATTGTTGGCAAATTGCCAAATACCGATTATTATTTTCGTCTCAAGATTCTAACGCATACGAAAAGTAAAGAATCGATACATTCGTCTCCGTTATCGAAATAAGGGACATCCCGAAGTGTCGCTGTCCTAGCTCAACGTCTTTATTTGTCATTCATTTCTCCATTATCTATCGTTGCAGATAGCTCTCCTCTATTAGTATGATGTAAGTGCATTACTGTAATATATAGGTAATACAAGTATATTAAATTTTAAGAAACGCATATTTAACAATTTCTTTCAATTTTTTTTCAAAGAAATTCACTCCTAAAGATCAAGAGCGCGCATATTTGTTTCGTTTGTCGAATTTTTCAAAGACTTATTGATGGAAATTTATGGGTTAGATATGCAGCAGCCCCAACTTCCCTCAAATTCATCCACTTCCCAAATGCTGACCCTCTTTATAGCATATGGAGGAGTCCCTTTAGTTTCTCTGTGCTATTTCAATTTAGATGGGTCTATACTTAATATGCTTATAATAATAATAATGCAGCAAATGTGGCGATATTTCAGGATCAGCTTATCACCGAAATAGAAAATATCGGGTTTTTTTGGGGGTGAGCATGGTTTTGCAAATAAAATCCTTTTTTATTAGGCTTATAATTGCGTAGTCTAACGTTCAAGTCCGTTAGTTAATTCTCCACGATATGATTCCTATAGAAAAATGTGACATCGATTCCTTTGACTGTCAAAAAACAACGCGATTTTCCGGTTTCCTTGGATTTCGTAATAGCGTCGCAGCATTTTCACTCTTAGCATGGCATAGTGTGAAACAAAGTACACAAGGTGAATCATCATCGCATAGCAGTGGTGTTCGTGATAAACATATGGAGTGTGTGTGGTGTGTGTTTGTGGAGCAATAATTCCGGATTTGAGCGGTGTGCATTAATAATCAAAGAAAACTGCCGAATGTTTCGACCAGGTTCACGAACTAAGATGAGTGCTAAAGAAGAGAAGAAAGACGATTATTACGAGATTCTTGGCGTTCCAAAAAATGCTACCGAACATCAAATTAAGAACAGCTATCGGAAATTAGCACTCCAATATCATCCGGATCGAAATCCTGGCGATCAAAAAGGTAAGTGAATATCTTTTCAAATATATTCACTAAAAGTTATCGAATAAATATCGCATATAAAGAAGAGAATAGAAATACGAGAAATGAATCGATGAAACAATTATAATATTTAATTATGTTTGAAAAAAACCTCCCAATTTTCACAGTATGAAATAAAAAGTGATTTTCTTTTTGAGAATTTCAAAATTATAAATAATAATTATCATCCTTATTATTATTTTTTTAAACCCATAATTAATTTTTTCAATAATTGAAAATATCTGAAATTATCGAAATATTTTTTTTTAGTGACCTAATATTACGAGAAAAATTTCAGCAAAATTTTTTCAACTATACATATTATTTATACAAACAATTATTTGCATAATAAAATGAGGAAGTATTTTGCATAATTTGTTGTAATCCATTAATAAACTATGAAAGAGAAAATTATTACGCGAAAATTGTTTTATTTAGTTTTTAACTTAAACTTTACATTGAAATTTGCATTTAATGTTTTTTTTTTTTTGAATTATTCGTCTCTAAGATTATCAATTTTAATCTCTGCGATGGCAATGATAGCTTCTATTAAAAAAAAAAAGACGATGAATTGAGAATATTTTCACTGCGATTGATTCATTATCTCAGCGTTCTTCAGAGATAAATTTATCCTCGAACGTAATATCAATTTATAAACATTTATATATTTTTGGTTTTATTTTTATTCTTTTTTATCCGGAATTTTTATTCTTTTATCCGTTTTTATTTTTATTCTTTTCTAACATATCCGGAAGAATCGTACCGGTTTTTTGCTTTTTATTAATGTTTTCCGGTCAGGAATCATTTTTAAAGCGTGCATGGCAATTCATGTTCCCGATTAGAAATTTATTAGGGACCTTGACGTTTCGACACTTTTCTTTTGATATTTCAGCTGCTGAACAATTCAAGAAGATCTCGATAGCGTATGCGGTATTATCAGATCCAAATAAAAGACGGCAATATGATCTCAGTGGGCCATCGGGTGCGATTGTCGATTTTGAGGGTATCGATATTAGTGAAATGGGTGGTGTTGGTATGTTTTTTTTTTTTTTAATGCATTCCGAATTTAGTAAATTTGTTCAGTGGAATATTTAATAAATTCATATAGCAATAGATATTTTTTTGCACAGTTTGTTTCGTCGATTAATTATTGAAATGGAAAGAAGCTTAATTTAAAAGGATTTTTTTTTGCCAGTTTTTGATATGATATTTTCTCGAATTAAGAAGTGGAATTTATTTAATAAAAGCATCATATGCGATGATGATGATAGAGGCAAATGTCCGTATAGTCGTTCACTTCACTCTCGTTCTCCCCATCTCCCCCTCCCTCCTCCCTCTTCCGCCTTCCTCCACCTTTCTTCAACTTGTTCATAGATAAGTTGTCGTGGCTTGTTTGACAACGTTTCATATTGAATTCGATTAGTTGAGGCATCATTATAATGTAATTCCTTTGAAGTTGTAATGGATTGGTGAGTTCCTTCCGTTGAAGTTAAGCCTTGCGTATACCTTTATGAGGTGTTGCATTTTTGTTGTTTCCTGAAACTTCTATATTCATCCGCCTTTGCCTTGAAAATGATCCCCTTGAGGCATGTGAAGAGTTCTGCTTTATATAAATTAGTACTGCATAAACGATGATTGATGGCGGTTCATAAATCGGCACACTTAATCCCTCTGACATAATTATATTCGCTTAAGGCTGTATTTGTCGTCTTTGTCTTAGAGCTATTAATGGTACTAACTGTGGTCACCTGATTAATAGAGGCTAATGGGAAATACTTTTACAGGTAGGGTATTCGGTGCGTTATTCTCAAAATTAGGTGTTCCAATTCCGACACAAATCGTACCGAAAGTCTTGGCACAAGCAAGGAGTTTATGTGAGGGAACGCCTTCTGATGCGAAATATTCCGTTTTGGAAGAGGGTATTCAATTTGATGGATCTATAGGAAAACAGGTAATTCTTGATCATATTTTGCAAGGGAACTAGATTTAATCGCTCCTGAACTCCGATGGTGCTCCGGAGCTAGAATGATGTGTCAAAAAAGCAACGTAAGGAGTGTGGGTCGAATGTAGTATTCAGCTGTGTAGGTTTATCTTTCGTCTGTTGGCTGAGACTACTGTTCCTTAGCGCAGACTTCGGACTGGATCGTTTCTTTAAACGCAGTGGAAACGCCCATTATTGGAAAATCTTCCTTATGAAGTGAACGTTTCAGAATTGATTTTTAATTTGGCTTGTATAGAGTGGGGATTCTTTTATTCGAAAATTGAAGGAAAATTTGAATAAAGAAAGATAAGATAAGATCCTATTATATGAAAATTGTTGAGATTTTGCAACAACTAGAGATTAATTAGTAAATTATTCGTCACTTTATATGATGTTTTGTTTGAGTACTCTATCGCTATAGTGTGTTCAAAGCAAATCATTTTCGAGGAAAACCATTTATAAGGAGTTATTTATGACAGACGGTTGTCTAAAGCAGATTGTCACTAAATTTCAGGAGGCAGCTTTCTTTAAAATAACGATGAAACGACAATGGGAAAAGCATGGTTTGGTGATAATATGCAAATCGGCACAAATGAGTAAATTCAAACTCGTTCTTTTCGATAAAGATGGCGGAGTACGAACGATACAGGTGCGTTTTTTTTTTTGCAGTTGAAGTTGACAGTTTGTTTCTTCGAAGCTGTGTGGATGTCATTAGAGCACTTCGGATGGATCTAGATTAGGTTTGCTGTACTTCAATTTAAGGATCATCAATCTTGCGTACTTGAGCAAGCATCTACTCGTGTAGATCACCGATTCGCTCGAAGGTTGTTCCCCTGGGTACCCTTCAAAACCGACTCGTTTGAAGGATGTTCTCCTTGGTATCCTTCAAAAGCGATCCTCTTGAAGGATGTACCCTTAGGTATCCTTCAGTGTTTAACAATGAGGAGAACAGACTGTATAAATCGATCAAACCTTTTGATGCTTAAAGATTTTTCTTGTTGTTTAAACAATGCACTCAAGGATAAAATAACTTCAGTCAAGATTGCTCATTTGGTGGAGTAGTTTTCTGTCGATTGCGGTACTTGATGATATTATAGGACGTTTATGAGACTTGTTGCATTAGAGGTGGGTGGGTAGGGGTCTACCAAGTAGATAGGGTATCTTATCGTTAATATGCCTCATATCACATGCAAATAAGCATTTTCTTTAGGAAAGCAATAAGCGGAAAGGTTGCACAGTGGCCGAGCTATATTTTGTGCCGTTCACTCGTGCTCATTTGAGTGAATTCATTCCGATGAAATTTTATATGGAAGATAAGGAGACGCCGTTATCATTTCATTTACTGGATACTCTCGAGACTATTGGTGCACATACACTTGAGGATAGAGATCACTTTTTATGTGTATACGGTGATAATTGGATTAAGGACGTGAGATATCAACTCAAACTATTACCTTTAAGTGGTTCTGCAGAATCTGCACGACTTGTAAGTTTTTATGACATTTATTATCCTTCATAGACTAGGAAAGAATAGATAGAAAGAAAGATGAAGATTTCTGATGTAAGAGGGAAGGAGATTCGAATCGACGGCTAAGAGTCATTGGGTATGATCGATGATGAGGTCGTCGACTTGTATGTCGTATGTGAAACTTGCTCACTTTTATTGTTGAATTTTCTTTCATTTCATTCGAGCGATAATTGACTCGAATAGATTAATGCCGTCTTAATTCTGATGCCATCTTTGACGTTGAGAAATTCATTTGTTTATTTGTAGAACCGAGAGAGCTGAACGACTACAGTATTTCATTACTTTCATTTCTTTAGGTAATTAAATTAAATGCAGTTAACGTTTTAAAACTTTTTTCGGAAATTATTAGGACTAATGAAGGGTAGATTAATTTACTGGAAGGAAAAAGTCAAATATTTTAATATGTAATTGGTTTTTGACAGGTATCTACTTGCAGGTAAATGAAATAACATCAACAGAAGATGTACTGGTACGAAAGAAAACCGAGATGGCTCAATTCCAGACTGAATATGCGGAAGCAGAAAGGAAATATAAAGAAGCGGTGGAGAAATTGAAACGAGAGAGTGAGGAAATTACAGGTTTATTAAAGGTGAGAGCTTATTACGTTGCTGAAAGAACTGATGGGGGGGGGGGGGGAATAATAGAGTGCGGAGCCATATGTGGAAGTGCCGAAAACGGTTCCTATGAAGAAGCAGGTTCCGGGTACGGTAAATGTGGTGTGTGTTCAAGTGAGCGGGTTGTAAATGTCGAAGTTTGGAGTTTGCGTCACTCAAGTTTATTCTATTTCCCGAAAGGGTAAATATTTCCTTTAAATGCAAGTAAACACATCAAGATGTATGTCATCGTTCTAGTTTTTATCGGTTTCTATCGCCGATCCTTTGTGAAGTGAGGGGTTTTTGTTTGCATTATCGTTCTATATTCCTCTTTACTCGTCGACCTGATTGCTTAGAGAATTTGCTCCCATTTTGCGTGCTGATGTATTTTAATTGTCGCCGTTTGCAGAAACGTGAACAAGCGTACGACAATCTCGAGAAAGAAAGTATGGCACCATATGCCGCTAAACAGATTTCACCGTCACATGCGGGCAAAGGATTATTTTCAAGCTGGTTCTAGTATGAATTTAATTAAGCTTTTCTTTTTCCTGTGGTGACACTCTGATGTGTATTTGCTTATCAATTGTATTGATCGGCTGTAAAATTTTCCTTGATGAATTGAGCGACTCATCAATCGTCAAAACTGGAAAAAGAGGATTTTTATTTGTACTATGAAAGTCAGACAATGACAAAGTCAGACATAAAACGTTTGATTGGATATTCTGTGTTTAACATCTTCGTTTTTATTTATGAGAGATCAGATAGAGAATAAATGTGCTTTGAAAATTTTAGAGCAAGGTCAAATCTAGTGAGTCAATAATTGACTCATCGCTGAAGAAATTCCTAATTTTTTCCCTGCATTTCCGGTACTTCCCGCTCTTCTCCATCCCCACCGTCCCTCCGCCTCTCCCTCCCCCCTCCCCCCCCCCCCATCTCTTGCTTCTCATTTCCTCCGTCCTTTTTTTTTTTATAAACAACGAGGAGACTATAATTCCATTTAATTTTTCGAACATATTTTCATTTGCGTTATTCAATGTCCACATCCGATTTTCAAAGCTTGTTGATGAAAGTAATATTAGATAGTTATTGATATAAGGGGAGCATCTTTGATTTATATTTTACGATCTATGTGGACGTTGATTTATTTTTACTTGATACTTTAAGCGATGATATTCCATTGTGTTGGTTGGCCAACATCTCAAATTTGAATGGTCATTGGAATTGACAAGATTGAACTAACTGACAATATTGATTGATAGTAAACGCTAGCTGATATGCCCCTTCTCCTTTTATGCTTATAATTGCTATTGCATGAAAGTAAATGATATGCAAAAATGGCATAATTATTGCAAATAGATCAAAATGCATTAGTTTAATTAGCGATAGCAATTTATGGATATTGCATGCAAACATGAAAAAAATTAATAATGCATTGTTGCATATAGAATATGCTCTCATTATGGCGGCTTTATATTCGTTCTATTACTGTAGTTTTCGAATTACGAGTCTGTGATCTTCTCAGTTTCATTCTTCATCCTTCATTTTATTTCATTTTTCTTAAGTTATTTGCAATAAATGAGTGTTATTTTACAGTGTAACCGCCTTGTTTACTTTTATTTAAAAAAAACGAAGTAAAAAAGTTCAATTTTATGATCTGAAATCGATTAGCGTTGTGATCGATCCAACAAATCGTTGTGATGTATGTTTGATTCGATCGGATATCCTAAAAACGATAGATCTAATAAGTGGATCATAAAATGTGGTTCCACGTATCCGTTATCCGTTTTGTCTTCTGTAGATGGAATGAATACAGCATATTTAACGTACTTGTTCCAGGTAATTAAACTTACGCATACAACAGTTCACCTAGCTTTGTATGTCGTCGAAAGTGTCCAGGTAGAATTCTACTCTCTTGGAATGTTCAGGTAGAATTTGTCATATATCACTCAGAAAGCCAAGACGGAATCTTATTGAAGATTTGTCAGGAGAAAGGAGGACATTAACTCGACATTCGTACTTTCATATCGTCAGGTAGGTGCGAAAGACGGTATTGTTGTTTGTGAACGAATCATCAAGGTTGTGTGGGATACAAAGCAACAATGATTTGTCTGATGTCATCTTCGCATATTACATGAAACTGACTGAGCCTCTTATATTCGGTGGGGATGTTGATGAAGTTTTTTTTGGAATGGATATTGGTACGTGAAAATTACCCTTCAATTTTCTAACTTTTTGGTAGTTGTTTTCTTCACACCTGTTGAATGTTTCACATGTGTGTATGAACGCTTCACCACATGAAGTCCACCGAGATTATAATGGTATATTAGTAGTGCTTTGATTATTCCATATGTGTATAACTCTGTCGTGTCTGACGAGGCATCGTATGCTAATACGACTTTAATGCTTTTGTTCGATGATACAGCGGATTGGGAACAGCCTACGTGCAACCGAACTTTATACTATGAAGTGAAAGAAGTGACGACACAAAAATCCAAAGTTGAGTGCAGCTCGAGCGAAGTTTTTAGTGTTCTTCTGTAATTCTGTGCATTATTCGTCGGTCGGCTCTAGCAGAAAAAAAAAACGGTGAAGTGGAAAGACAATGAAGAGGTGAGATTCTAAGTAACAACACTTCAGCGGTATATCAGAATCCATCATTGTTGTTTTGCATTACTTCTATGCCATAGAAGCATAATAATTCTTTATAGAATCAATTACAACCGCATAATTGCTGTACTTCGGATTACGGAAATACGATAAAGGTTTATTGTATAGACATTAAAATAACGCTGAGGTTGTTTTAAGTCTTTCTAAAAGCAGTCGTTTCATAATTTGCATTTTTTACGGCATATGCAAAAATCTTACTCAACGCTAAGAATCTAAAGTCTTCAAAAAAAAAGGTTGAAATAAAACAAACCGAAATAAATTTAAAAAGAAAGAAATTTTCAATCAACGAATTGAATAGGAAGGAAAATCACAAACTAGAAGAGGCCCTCCCCCCAAAAAAATATTCGCTTTCCCATAGCAAATAGGCGTATTTATCGGAAATTCCCTTACGTGTCATCCATACGAACTGCAAATTTAGCGCTGTTACATTCATATGGTTTTCATAACGAATACGCGACGCGCACACAATAAATGACGTGGATTGGAACACGCACATTGCACAAATATTGCATCAGCTGTCAATAATAGATCAGCTGTCAACAACAAGACGTATCGACTGGGGGCGTGGTTTGTGGCGCTTCATTCAACCAATCATCATTCGCCCTTTATCTTTATGTGACGTGTACTAGTGAGCACCGATGTTAGTCTCGTATGTGAGGAAACGAGTGGAGTAGTGCTCGAGGAAATCGTTTCGAAGTTCTGTTGTTGGGGCTATTTGCCCAAAAATGGCCACCCGGACGATCTATATCGTACCAGCTAGACAGCAAAATTCCATACCATTAGGTACAGCACCGTCAACTCGTCAAATTACTATTGGTCGTCATGTACCAGTTACTATAGCTTCATCGCCAATCTCACTTTCTACTGCTACGTCGCGTCCCACTATTGTCCAGAATGCAACCGTTCTACATCCGGTTTCGATGACTCGGAAAAGGCCGGTTTCGGTTCTGGAAGAGAGCAATGATATGTCATCGATTGATGATCTGCTTGGTCTACCGGTCGGTGATACACATCCAGTTCGTAAACGTGAGCGTCTTACACATTTATCTGCTGAAGAGAAGCTAAATAGACGCAAGCTGAAGAATCGTGTTGCCGCACAGACAGCTCGAGATCGCAAAAAGATTAGAACAACCAAACTGGAAGAAGCAGTCCATAAGCTAATCACCGAGAATAAAGCGCTCCGTGAAGAGAACAAACGTGTCAATGCAGTTTGCGAGCAGTTGAAAGCGCGGAACGCCGAGCTCGAGAGGTCATTGAAGGCATTAAAGGAGGTGAATGAATCATCGTCTAGCACGCAATCGTCCATTGGATCTGCAGAATCCATTCGCGGGCCCCAGCAGAGGGAACAGGCGATGGCGTTGCCGACGTTGGTGCTTCTTCTTCTCTCCTATCTAGCATCAGCATCCAGGAAATCCTCGACGACCTACTCGAAGGTGATCCAGAGCTCGAACAATTCTGCACGAAAATGCTTAGTGGAGATGAAGAATCGGAAGAAGATTGTGCTTCCACTTCTTTCACTTCTAGCGTTACACCACAAGCCACGCAAAGCAGCTGCACGACTCGCATGGATAGCCCGTCATCGGATCTCTATTTAGCGCCCGAATATCTCCAATCTCCTTCCAGTTGTCACTCCAACTTCTCGTACTCCCTCACCGATCAGGCGGATTCCTCAAACACCTCAAACAGCAATTCTTCCATTCAGATCCGCGATTCTTCGTATGAAAATGATCTAGAGAAGTGCATACCATCACCTTCTCAACAAGTGCCAAATCCAGGCACCACAACTGTCTACGAGTCGAGTCTAAACTCTCCGCCAATCATTGAAGAGTTTGATTTCGATGATATGAAGATCGATCAAGAACAATCTCCATTCATCGGCAAAGATGATCCTCTATTGGGAGCGCCACTTTTCTGGGATGATTTCACCATCGTCGACGATACTTATCACCTATCGACCGATATTTAATGTAAGTTTGCTTCAATTAAGAGCAAACTTATGTGCATTGTGCTGGTCATGGTGTGGTACCGAAAATCAAATACCGTATTCCTCTCGTTTATAAGCTCTTGGGATTGTAGTGATCGTAACCTTTCAAAGTGGATTTATATATATGTATTTATAAAAGAGGGGCGGCAAGTAGTAAGAGGAGCCTATGCTGTTCGTGAATTTCTGAGTAGTGCCTATTTAAGGGTAAATAGGAGAGGAGCGGAGGGGGTGGGGGTGGGGGGGGGGGTGGAGGGGGAGGAGAGATAGGCATAAATCCGAAATATATTGTTATTGTGCTGTTGTATTTAGCAGTTTCTCGAACAGTAGATGTTATTGTGGTTGGAGGAGAAGGCAGTTAGTTCTCTATTCAAGGTGGTTCGTTGCCTCCCCCTCCCATAACTGAAGACTGAACCACCTGAGGTTAGACCATGGTTGGAGGGAGGCTTACAAGTGGGCGAATACGATATTTGTGGTACCATCGGCTTTTGTGATGAAAATGCAAGGTGTATCATAAATAAGAAACTCTTAGACATGAGTTCTTTTCTGCTGATGTTTTTTTTTCGATTTGTTTTGATGGGATTTTTTTTTTGTCATTTTGCTTTTGTTTAATTCGATAACCTGAATGTTCGTTAAATTCAATTTCGGGTCATGACCGAAAATATGACCGGAGCCGGAGCCATTTCCGGTTATAACGGAACATAGGAGCCGGAATTGGATTTCATCCGTATTTCATAGATGAGAGCTTTCGAATATATACGAAATTTCAGTTGCACTAAAAAAAAAAAGATCGTAAGAAATTTAATTGATAAGAAAAAAAAAGATTGAAAATTATTTTATGTTTATTTAATTTGCAATTATTTCGTGAGCATAATTCACGAATAATATTTTCTCAATAAATCGCTATAATTTCTTTTATATTTCGATGTGAAATTTAAATTCCATCATCGACCACCCATTCGGTTAATTTCGATGATAAAATTTCTTTTTTTTTTGGGGGGGGGGGAGGGGAATTTTTTAATGAAATATTCGTCTCGAATTTATCGTCTAAAAATATTTCATTCATCATCTTTTTTTATTAAATGAATTCTCCACTTGCATTCATATATTGTCGTATATAAATTGTTTTCATTTATTCTATCTCTCATCTTTCACGTGAAATAATCGCTATGCGTAATATATTCTCATATGTTAATTCTTTTATTTATTTATTCATTAAATATTCATTGATTTAATAAATATATTCAATGGTTATCCTCATCGTTTGTTATAACCTTATAACCTCCCAGTGCTAATCCACTCTAGGATCCTCGTTCTTTCAATCAATTCTTTTATGGACGCCAAAATAAAGCAAATCATAGACCTAAATGCGATAGGTCATTCCATATAACTTCCTATAATTTGCGAAAGACTTGTATAACCTCCTCTACCTTGAAATCAAAGGGTTCATTGAACTTCTTGCAACGTCGTGTCCTTGAAAATGCAAAATGAATAGAATAATCACTTATATGCCACTCTGAAAAAGGTTCATTGAGTTGTGCACATGTGCCATTCGTCGAGCAGTGGCATCTTGTCATTTTCGTCATCAATTGAATGCTGTCTTATCATAAACAGTACTCGAGGTCTTGATGTATCACGATGCGACTCCCATAAAGGTCGTTGTCGGGTCGAAGGTCGTCAACTCTTACCTGGAAGGTGGGCTCATAAACCTGTCCGCAGTCCTTCCGTTGCAAAAATGGGCATTCACTGGTGAATACTGCAACTCATTGAATTAAATATATAATAGTAGATGCAGACTTGTTCAATTAAAAGTAATAGTAGAGATGAGAACAGTAAAAGTCAAACGAAAACATTTTTTGCGGCAATTATGAGTGTTAGACCTGCTGAGACTAAAAAAAAAAAGATTCATCGTATCGTATTTGCAAGTGCGCACCCAGTTGAAGTGGTGTACGATTAGACTGTTTGGCTTCGTCCTATCGAGTCACTCCGTCGAACATCTTCATCGAGAAGAGAGTGGCAGAATAGATCCCCCCAACCCTTATACTAAGCAGAATTTTAATGAATCAACATTTCAACATCTGATGGATAGAAAACGATGCTAAGCCATAACCTTCATAAAACAACTTTACACCTTCTCTTAAGCGAAAGCGGAAGCGATATGAAGAGATAATTGCTCATAATGAAATGCTTTATTGATTAAACTCCAAGAAAGAGAAAATGGGTTTAGCGAATTGTTGATATTTAAATGTGACATGAGAATATTTTGCAGTTTTTTTTTTTGTTGAATTATAAAATAGACATTAAAATTCATTTGCATATACGATTTGATTCTATATTTTGAATAAATCATTTCGACAAAAAAAGTCGCCTTATTTATTTAATTATCTCTGAGAGGATGAAAACCATTCGTAGAGCAAATGGTAAAAGATCGTTTCATGTTGATTTCCAATACGAATACAGACCTTTGAAGGATGTCCTCTACGCAATCATCGACTTTCTCGGAGTCGAATCCAGACTTTTGCACAAAGCAATAGATGTATCCGTCGCTCAGTCACTATATTATGCTTTATCTCTAATATTATAATCCAACAAAATTTATCATAACACATTACAAAAAAAAAACAGCATGAAAGCAGAAAGCAATCTTCACAGTGGTGAAAGACTTCATGTGGCCGCCAAATGCGCCAACATCATACCGGTTAATCAAATGCTTCGAAAACAAAATCATCAAAATGATAACCAATGATAGCATTTGCAATACTAAACAAACCACTTCTAAGCCGGTTATTTCTATGAGTTTGATCTCTTTTATAGAGCCTACTCATTCATACTGAAATATTTTTATTGATGCCATAATCAAAAACTTCCTTCTGAGAGTGTTCTCATAACGTTGCCAATATTATGACTCATCGATATCATCATCAACACCATCAAGTGATTCGAGGAACGTTGTAATGCTGCTCGATAGGTAAAATAAAACTCGGCAACGAAAACAAAACAATCTTCGTTTGTTTTCCCCTATGAAACATAGAGAGGCGAAGAATTTCAAAACATATCTAGATGCGGGCCATAAATATATAAATTCGGATCAGCTCAAGAATGCCTCTGACCTATTCGAATATTCAGGCGGCATCGAAAACTATGCAGATGAGAGTAAAGAACTGCCAACGCGGCTAATCTGAATTAAGAAGGACGAGCACTATCCGAGTGACCATAATGACCAAATATGACCTCAAGATGTTGGGACAACAACTACCCGAAAATATTATACTACTTTATACAGTCGTCTAAGCCACATACATTTAAGCGTATATCATATCGAAAACGCTCATAAATCTCATCTCATATTTCATATCATCTTATATAACTCTTAAAGCGTCTCTCTCAAATCATCTGATTCTCAAATCTTTCAAATAAATCTTCAAATAAAACCCAACAATACTCATACACTGACCACAGAAAACTTTCTATGCGATGCTATACTACAATAAAGGTGACAGCGTTTACCAAAGAAAAAAGATATGAGTGAGTTGCCGCACTCAAATATAAATAAATCATTTTGTATCGTTAGTGGGATCGGCGTTATCCTCCTCTTCGCTATCCGACATCGCTTCATCCTCAAGTTCGTGTAATGGGAATCTCAGAATAGCAGCCACTCCACTCAGCAAACTCAACTGCTCACCGCTTGGATGCATCGATGAAAATATCAGTACATTTGCGCCCTGAAGATTACATCAACATTTGAAATTTTACTTATTAAAGTAAACAAAGTATACAAAAACCTTGCCAGGTTAATCCTCCACCTCGCCTCAACCTTTCGCAATTTGGATGATAACCCTCATCTTCCCATATTTTCGACATTTCCTTCCCTTTCCTATGATGAAGAAAGAGTCCACTCCAATTTTATTGGAACGACTCTCAGAGCAGAAAAAAAAGGAATGCAGCGTCTCGAACAAGCTAAATAAAAAATGAGCTTACTCTTTTCAAAGATAAATTAAACTTTTCTCTAACACGTCGAATTATTCACGAAATAACATTTACAACCTGAATGACTACTCACTGATCAGTAATAACTGAGGCTGCTGCATTCCACCGAAACCGTAATCAGAGGTCAAACAAATAAACCAAGAAATAAAATAGAAATCCAAGGTAATCGAAACAACCGAGAATGCCACTCTCATAATCACCTATACCAAACATTTCGACTTCAGCTAGCAAATTCATCACCAATATCGATGGACCCGTGGATTCCATCTCTTTTATATGCAACTCTTTCTGCAATCACCGTAACGATGACAGCTTGTTTCTCCTCACCGATCTTTTTTTCTCAACTAATGTTCAGTTTTTCTGCCATAAATTTGTAAAAATTAGATTTACCTGTCAAACCGATAATGCACAAATGAATTATTGGCCAACGCTTTAAATCCTCATGAATAAAATAAGCGCGAACCTGTTCCTTGACGGAATCGACTAAATCCACATATTTTTTCCTCATTTGCAAATCGGTCGATCGGAACAACGAATCGGATAGCAATAAACTCTCAATAGCCAGATGCTCGTTTGCCATCTGTACATGCTTCAAACCATAGAATGCACGTGCTGGCTCAGTGGCCATTAGCGTGAAAAATGTATTCAATGCTTTTACTTCACCTTGTGCCTGCAAATGGCAATTGCAATTGCAATTTTCATATTGCATTAAGAAGATTAAATATAAAACAAATGAAAAAACATAAATAAAGCACGATTGAAGTTGGCAAAAATTTTCTTTATTTCCCTTGCAAACTTTTTAAATTTCAATTTCCCAGCATTCTTGAACAATTAAGAAATGGAATTGGCTCTTGCAGAGTATATGATTCGTAAATTGCAAAGAATTTAATCTTTCACCGCCCTCCCCCTCCTCCCTATCGTTCCCGATCAAGAGGCTGCCATTAAAAATTCCCTTCAGTCTCGATGATATGCACATCAAATACTCAAACGAACGCATCGTTCATTTAACTAATTTAATTTCTAGTTGCATTCATCAAACTTTTACTGCTGCAACAAAATTGCAATTCATAAAATCGACTCGAATATTATCGGCAGCTTCACTTTACACTCTTTAGATATGATTGCAGCTATGCTTAAATTTTTTTAATATTTATAAAAATGAGCTGAAAATTGCTCTTTTGTTTAAATATTTTTAATGACGAAATAAAAATGCGTTGTTATACTTATTTATGACCCCATAAATTGCACCTGCCCTATGGCATATCTCTCTATCGACTCCATAATAATGCCATAGTGAATGCGATCGAAAATGTCGAAATAAAATACAGTATAACGCTCCGTATAACCCTCCCCCTTTATATTAAATGTCACATGATTCGAAAGTTTCTTCTTGATTTCATTTTCACGCGTAAATATAAACTCTACAAGCAAACGCTTTAACCCTAGTCGAAAAGAGATCAAACGATGAACAAGAAAACGACTACACTCGCTTCCACTATCCCAACTTACTTCAAAAAATCTAAAAAAGACAATGTATTTCTTTTTCAAGCAATTTGATAAAGAACCTTAGTTTCGGAAAGCGCATTGGCAATCGCCGGATCGGCAAGTACTTCATTGAGTGCATGCTTATATCCGCTACTTGAATGCACCAATAAGAACTTCGATCTATTCTCGGCAATTTGTTTGTTGCCTTGTTTCTCTGCATATTCCAATAGGTGATTGAGGAATTGCTCGTTCAAGAAGCCACGGCTTGCCACCAACACACACTTTACTATCTGGAAAAAAAGGCTCACCCTTAACCATCCGGATATCAAAAACGCTTTTCAAAATATTTCAATCGTCTAAATTTGAAAAAAAAAAGCGCAGCACCACGCCCAAGAAGTGGCACGACATGAGCTTTTAAGTAACGCTCATCAGATCATACAACTGCATGAACAATCAATAAATAATCAAACGGTGCAATAGAGCAAATATATTTTAACTGAGTTGACAGTGCAAATAAATCTTTCACAGCAGATGCTAATTCTGCAATATGGTCGGTTTAAGAAGAAAATCCGATTTCATAGCCCGGGAAAACCTTTGACCACCTTGAAGCGTATGCTAAATCCATCAAACTCCTTGGTAATTTCAAAGGATCACGGTTTGAATACTGCACGAATAGATGCATCGATACTACAATCATATAGACAACACGACGTAGCCGAGATGCATTTTTCAAATATTCACCTGCAAAGGTATACAGAAACCTACATTCAACGCCATCTAAACAAGGGGATGTAACACTGGCGCTTCTAAGCATACCACTATTAGTATCCTACCACAAGCGACCAAAAGCGAAACTAAACCAAATATCACCTGCTCCTTGCCCTCGACTTTCACTAGTTACTTCCTTCGCAGTAAAAAAAGTCAACAGTAGCGAACTCCATGGTTCAGGCTTCTTATATACAGCATTATGATTTCTTTTTCCCTTTCAACGAATTAAACCGCAAACAGTCCTCTTTTCAGGTCTCTACGCCGAGTGCCCATCCTCCTCCTTGGCTATAAATCCCTCTCATAAGCCAATGAATTGTCGATTCACTCTTCAGATAGGTAATCCACACAGTTAACGAGACTATTAGAGCAAATGCATTAGATCATTCAGTTAAGTGAACCACAGAAACACATCTTGATGCTCGGCTATCCCGATTTTTCAAACATTTCATTACAGTCACAGTTCTCAAACGGCGACAAACCTTCAGATTAACATGTCGCACAAAAGCGGCCGCAATAGCATCGAAAAATCTCTGAAGTCCTCTGTCGTGTTGACCCGATAGACCTTTTCTCTTGCGAGGTATCTGAAAGCAATACACAACTTATTTCGATGGATAAGTGCGAATATTCAATGTGCGTATTGTGCATCTTTATATCCTTCAAAAAGAAATTGAAAAAAAAAAAACTCTCAAAAAAGGAATAACAAAAAATTAACAAAAAAAGATCCTCATATATTGAATAATGGCAAATAAACACCTCAACTCGAAATGTGGATTCTCTCCCGTTTGAAATGAACATCGCAGAGACATAAAAATCTACTCAGTGAATTTCAAAAATCGATCATATAGCATATATCCCTTCCAAAATAAATCTTACCACTCTCCCTTTCAAATACCCTTTAATTATTTGCAACTGCGTACAGGATCATTTATATTTAGCGGAATTTCGAGCGAATTAAAAAAAAACTCCAAGAAAATGGGACAAAAGAAATTCAGCAGAATTCAATCTAAACAATTAAATGGGAATCGTGGAAAAAAAATCAAATAAACGGCTGCATCGTTCGATAATTTCATACAGTAATATCACTAAGAAAGTAATTTAGAAAATAAAAGTACATGAATACCTGCACATCGATAAAAGTACATAAGTGCCTGCATATCGATAAAAGTACACACCTACCTGCATATCAATTTTTGCCCTTACGATAGTCATTGCCGCTGTTAGAAGACAGACATGTGCAAGACCTTCGTGCATCACAACTGCAGCCACATCTGCATGTTGCGTCACCTTAACGTAATCAACTATAAAAGATGAAATCGGCTGATAAAAATCAGCTTATGAAGTGCTCAGTGCTGAAATGAATAATCCTTATGACATGCATTTGTGGATGACCTTTCAGATGTTATTGCTTAGAAAGAAAGTGCAACCCTTCCACCACCGCCTTCCCTTCCCCCATCTCCCACCTCTCCCTTATATGCCGTCCAACAGTTCATCCCATCTTTTAGCTGTACCATTATTCAACCTTCAAGCCCACTCACACTACCTGTCCAGCCAATAAATAAGCTGCACTTGATCTAATGTCAAAACCCTCAACTTGTAGAAAGTTTAACTAAAATTTTACTCGACCTGTCTACGATTAAATGAAACCATCGTTGGCATAAAAACTACGATTAAATAGAACAGTGAATGGACTGTTAAAACAACCAAGCTCTTATAAAACAACCAACATCGAGCGCCAAGCTGAGTCTGTCAAGATCGATCGAATCCCAATATGGCTTCGAAAGCTGGAACTTCTTGCCCAACATGAGATCGAGTGTATGATATTGTCCCATCTTGACATGCTCGTTCTCCACCACGTTCTTACCCTTCAGGTGCAAGGTGCACGCCACAGCGTCAAAATCAACAGTCTCCACGCATACAGACAGCGTTGTATGGACCCGTTGACTGAAATGTCACTGAGAGGAAATCGCTCTAAGATTGCATATACTGAAAGGAAATTTTGCTCGAAAAGTCCAAAAACTTCCAGGAAATTAAAATCATGATCCAGTCTTTGGATATCCACGTCATATAATCGAGGAGTATTATCAGCTGTTTCAATTGTCCTTCCGTTCTTCTTCCTTCGCTAAATTACAACCCAAACTATTATAAGAAGAGAGATCCGCACATAATTTACAAAGGCAGAAATCTTCAACTGATGCTATCCGAAGTTCCCCACTACCATTCTTTCAATTCTCCATCACATTTGAGAATTAAAAAACGACTTGAACGACACAATATATAGCAATAATATGAGCGCGATGTGGAAGTTTTCTAATGTTGCAATATTGCATATCACACCCTAAGCATAGATGCATTCTATCATATAGCTGAGGCGAACAACGACATGAAATGGGAAGCTGTGAAACGAATTAAAGACCGTAAAATCCCACAAACCGGAAGTTGGTGTTATTCCTTACGAACTTTTCCCCCATACTGTTTACCCTTTTTTCTCGGTCCATATGTAGAAAATATTTTGGGACACCAGTGCTTGTGTAAATCGAAGCCGCAACTCAGTGTCACATTCGCTGCACTTGAATCCCGACGACAACTTCTATTATTCGGAGACTCAGGGCTTATATAATGATACCTGTAACTGCAAAACCTCCAAGTCTACCACAGGACACTCCTCCTCGGAGGGGAGGCTGGGGGGGGGGGGGGGGGGCTCAGATGCATAACCTTCGAGAATGAATTCGAACGACCCACTATTTTTAATGAATCCGTTTTTCAACTATCTGATTTCAAATGAACAAAACAGCACCTTGACGTAGTTCCGGTGCTCGTTTCGGTGGTCACTTTTCGTATTGTTTGACAGCGAAGAGTGTCACCCACTCGCACCAGATTGTATACATGCCACATATCCTCCGCTTCTTCGCATATTAATGTTACATCTCTTAATATAAAATATACATTTCAGAACATAAACGCCTTATCATCTGGCCGATAAACACAATTATATTATCAATAATACCCTCATTATAAGTCATTATTCAATATAAATTTCTTCTCTATTATAGAAGCCCCTAAAAAATTGGGAATTATTTGAACCTACCTGTGATCCATCAGCACATCTCCAGAGTAATTTTTAAAGATTAGAGTGCCCAAAAATTTTCAAGCTGTTGTTTACGGGAAATTAGACGTCTGCCTAAATTTTCCATCAGATGGGATGAAAAATTATAAACTCATCTGGAAGAAGATAAAAAAAAGTATTCCTCTTTAATTATAGATCTCCATTAAAATCTAAAGGAATTATAAGCCTTTACAAGAAACTTCAACTTCAACTTCAAATCATCAGATTCTGACCGGCTGATAGACAGTGAGATCGGCTGAGCTATTGCACCTATTATTTATTGTCTCAATCCCGTCAGCTCTACCACATAATTAACGCAGCTGGCGTAATAACTTGAATTTAAAACAATTAAAATCGAATCAAAAGAATTTGTGGTTTCTAAACCAATTGAAATAAAAGAATTAACAACTCATTAAGACTCTCTCGTATGAAAATCTTTATGCGCAATTGCGAGCAATCCGACCGGAATATTGCACCTCCAGCTAGAACAGTTAAATCCCATCGGGAAAAAACCAAATAACTTGTTAAAAATAATAAAGAATAAAGCGTAATGCATTTATTTGAAGGGAGCTACTGCAGCGCTATTTTCCACACCAATGAGGTTAGCACAAAAAATAACACTGTCCCTTTGCATCTAGAAATCATTTTGACACTTGCGAGCCGTCTTTTTAAGCTGTAGCACTGATCCGAATGCTGAGCTCCGACTAACTCAGGACCGGTTCAATCTACGATCAAACGATGACAGACTGAACCCTGCCTTAATTTCGGTCTCAATCGGTCAATTGGCTTATAGGTCAGGAGCCTAGCTCGATATGGGATGGAATCGTGTCCAGTCCACCAATTTGAGCTGATGGGTTAAACCCAGTCTGCATCAGTATCCGAATCCAATTCAATCTACATCCCAGCATACTTACTGCACTACTTCGCCACCACTTTTCCCAACAATATCATCGTAGTGATTCAAAAAATGAAGGATATTTCTGCGAGTTGAAATCGACATCGATAATATACTAACCCAGAGCCTTCTTTGTCGATATATTTCTTCAATAGTTTCATTACTGTCGTAAATTTTTTGAAACATATATCACTTCCTCTGAAAATATTAATCATAAATTTAAATAAAATTTCGAATTACACAAACGAAAAAAAAAAGAAATTCCCATTCATAAATTATAATATGCAAATATTATAAAAATTTTAGCGATAGTTAAAAGCATTATGAAGATAACACTTTCCAGCAATTAGTTAAATAAGAAAAAAAACTGAGGAAAAAAAATCAAAAAAATTTAAGCAATATTTAAAAAAAAATCACAACAATGATTAAAGGCATATTTTAAAAAAAAAGTGGATATGAAGTTAGAAAATTTTTAAAAGTCGAGTAAGAAAAATTTTCTTCAATCGTAATTTTTTTCCCCCTTGAAATTCACGTTTATTTGAAGCTAAAAATCCTCCATCAAGCTATAAGGTAGAATTAAACGATCCATAAATTGTTCCAATATTCTAATATCCACATATGCTAGAAATATTGGTTACTATCTCTAATGAATACAAATATAAAACCAAAAATATTATGGCAACTCTTAGAGTATACGAATCGCTTCAACTCCATAGTATAGTCATTGCGTTGTTAAACTCGAAATTCTGATCCCAATTTTACGCCGACTCCAATCACTATCACATAAATCGTGTTAGAAGAAAAGTCCCTTCACATTAGCCTTCGATTATTTCAATCGAATCCAAAAGGTATGACATCTTTCATGCGAAGGCCCCTCCTCAATATCGCTAATAATGGTATTTTTTAAATTGGATTGAAAGGAGGAAGGGGGAGGTGGAGGAAGTGCAACCAACGATTAAATAAATCTTCTATAGAACTGGTGGAAAAACTCTTTCCCCGAAATCTCAAAGCATTGGAATATAATCGAAAAATTTCCATAGGTTATCGACGAATTCAAAAGACTATCACCGATTGTAATATTCGTTCAAAACCTCTTTCAGGAAAAAAAAAAGTTGATTTGGCATGATGCCAATGCAAAAAATTATAGAAATATGCAAAAATTACTTCATTTTTTGATTATTATTTTTTCAACCTCAACAAGCATTCTTTGGCGAATCAAAATAACCAACATCATTAATGCCCATCAACAATAAAAGAACGTACCACGTAGATTGTTGCGATATCAGCAAGCGCACACCAATAAATAAGCATCATATAAGACATATGCACTACTCAAATACAACATTACTACTAAAGCGGTTTATCGTATCAGCGCAGAAACGATTCATTGCTATTTCCCATGGACCTTCTACCAATAAACAACCATACGGACAATACGTAAGCAATAAAATCATTCCTGTTTATTTTTGGTTTTTTTTTTGTATATACAGAAATTTTCATTCCATATAGAATACTTAATTTATTCATATGTCTTTGAAAAGAAAATATTTGTAATGGAAACCTCTTTGCCCACCCCCCCCCCCCCAATGTAAACACGCTAAAACCAAAGAGGTCTTTATTAACTCTTTTAGATAATAACAGAGAGATGAAGTCAATCCACGAACATGCGCACAGAGATAATAGCAGGCGTTGAATGTAAGATCCAACACACAAATATAAAGCCTCATATAAAGCACAACATCACAACCTTTCCCTGCTTAATAATGAAGTTATTAGACGATGCGACGGAACGAGATCGAGAGAATGAAAAGAGCACAACAGCAAGGCATCGGAAGTCCTTCAGAAGCGCAGAATCACACGGGGAAGAGGGAAGGGAGAGAGGGGGAGGAGGGAGAGGATGATGGGGGAGTGGAGACGAAAGTTCACCAGTATGCAAATTCGACTTCAAATTTATTCAAAAATTAGAATTCACCAACCAATTTATACGTAAATAAACAGATATACAGATATAAATACAGTCGAAAAAAATGTGAAAATCAAACATGCAAAAATGTGATGTATCGTAGACACTTACAGAACATAACACTATGTTAAGTGCTGACGTCGAAAATGCGATACTCACAGCCGACGGAAGATGGAACGGCGGGCGGATATTGGGGCGATGATATACCCAACTATAAATATAAATGTAGCAATATACTCGAAAATACTTAACTATACAAGTAACGATGTAAAAGTCCTCGAATTATTAGTAAAAAAACAAGGTAACAATGCTGCAATCTAATAGATCGCCACAAGCATGCGAAATTTTTATGAATTATTGCACAAATTATGATGTTCTACCTGATCAGGTGTGATAACCAGGTACTGGCCGTCAGGTATGATTGCCTTTACCTTTATCAGTCATAGCAATTTCGTCGGAAATTACTTCATTGCAATTAAAATTAAAATCTTACTCCTTTATGAGTGGCGATTTACTTTAGTCACTTATAACCTTATTAGCTACTAAAACATAAATCATATCTCATATCTAAAGATGGTTCCATTAGTGCAGTTGTTATAGTGTCCAACCTATTTACAGCAGGAGACAACCATTTTGTAGCCCGATACACAACATCCGACCAATATGTCCAATTTTTCAGGCTTCACGAGCAGCATTACTCAATTTTAAGCGTCATAATTAGGAAACAGGTATTCATATCCATCCCCGACCTTCCCTCCCTCTCCCCCTCCGAACCTTTCTTGGATCTTTTTCTCAAAATGCTCAAGTTTTGTAACAGGCTGCTAAAGAGTACCAAGATGATTATTCAAGAGAGGGTCCCCTCCCTCTCAAATTTCTTATATAAATCTTGCTATAGAAATTTCATTTGCCGAATATAATGAATGCCTCCTCCCAACCCACACCCTATAAAAAATAAATTCAAAAAGCCCATCAGGTGCTAGCACATTTTGCGCTTTTGCGATCTTGCTTATTAGATCGATTGATCTAATCAATAACTGCGTAACTAATTATAGGAAGCGTAACTATGGACTTTAATTTTAATTGAATTGATATAGATTTACTGGTAAATCTAATTCCCTATGAGCTCTCTTTAATTCGACTGATCAACTTTTAAAGTGAGTACCGCACTCACAGCGTAGATTATATCAAAGAAATTTCGTAACTTCGCCTTCAGCAATTCTCCAACCGACATAAATGTGCACATATAAGCACAGACACAATTTTTTCAATAATTTGCAAAAAAAAAAACGTAGAGAAAACGGTAAAATACGCCATCTTTCACGCAAAACGATGATAGCACGATATGCGTTTTTTACATCAGCTCACCTCACCCGCTGAAGTTAACGAAACGATTTAGAATCCGTCCTTCTGTGAAGATAACACCTACTTGCACAAATTCCTTTCGAATCTCATTTAAACGATTGCATAAGATACTTGATATGCAAATTTTCTAACATTTATAAGTGAAAATAATTGCGCAAGAAGCAGTTCGCTGACGAACAGAACCATTTATTCCATGCGATGAAAATTCCCGACGATAATAGGTGCTGCTAGTCAGTGTCCAGTCACCTGATGTCCAGTCATAGATGACCAAAGCTCCCCCCTGAACTGATATAGACTTTCTGGTAAACCTAATTCCCTATGAGCTAGTTTTATGGAGAAAATAGAGATTGCAAAATATAGTTGTCCACCAATGTGAACAACGTCATAAGTAGACAGAATCAAGGCCTCCGTAGCTAAAACTCTAAAGTGCACATAAAATATTACCTTTCTATGCGGTAACGCTTAGCCTCAGCCAGTCGACCTGCACTAAACCACCTCGAGAGGATGCAAGCCCATCTCCATCTAATTGGGGGAAGTGATGGGCAATTCTGGGAATCAATTCCGCGTGATCGACTCTGTAGATGAATCCGAGAGTCCACTCTTTTCTTTGTGAACACAAAAATTCATGAATCTTTGCAAATTTGATTCTTTAATTTCTTATTCTTCGCAAATATTACTGAAAACAAGGAACTGGATCAGAAACAAGGAAATGGATCAATATGGCTAGCAGTATTGGTTCATATGGTTCCACTCGAAGACCGTCCATGAGGCTCCGATAGTCTTTTGACATAAAACCCGAATCGGCTGCCCTCGACTCGACAAGGCCAACGAGTTCCTGGCCCAGTTAGAAGTCAGAACTCCGACTATGGCTGTCGACCATTCCCTGTCCTAACCGCCGTACTGGAGGTCATCAATTACTTAGATAATTGTGACATTATTATGAAGATTCGTAAGGTTGTCGTCAATTCTGCCAGTTCAGAAACCTGGAGGGATCCAGACGGACAAAAACAGGAGACTTCTGGGCTTATATGTGTCTAGAGTCCTTGGTAAATCTTGATGGGAAAACCGGAAATGGTGATCCATAAGATTCCATCTCCCCGGTTTTTGCAGGGGAGGTAGAAACTTATGGATCGTGACGCCGCTGGTGCTTCAGCTCTGCCATTTTGTCTATCATGTTTCCTGCACAACCTTATTCAGTCCCTTCCTACTAAGGACGGCGACAACTACGTGCTGAAGCATGAAACTTAACACATCTGCAAATCAATTCACACCTAACCTGAGCACGACATCGAAACTGGAGGAATTTTGCCCTCAAATTTTTGCTCGCCTAAATTTTGCTATGTGGTATCTATAGGCACAAATCGAGCTTACATTTGTCTAGCGTATTTGAAGACATGGATGACCTAATATCTTCATCGACACCGGGTACACCAGGTCTCGATACAGTCAGGCCTCCCGTGGATTCCTGGCCCAGTATATGACCTCCTCCTTCCTCAGTAGACTGCGCCAGAACAGCCTTCTGTGGATGAGGAAGTGGGAGAGGGGAGAGGAGAGATGATTCTGATGGCAGCAAAAACGGAATAAGGGTTCTGAGAAGCAAACGATGGATCATCTCAAAAAGCAAGACGATCTTTCCAATCCGACGTTCTCAACAACAGTCGATGTGGATTACAACACTACTAAAATGCGCGCAATGTGCTTTTTTGATGTGCTAGAAATTACTTCTACAATATTATGAGTTTTTTTGAAGTAGTTTCGTTAATTTTTCATTATTATTAACTATTAATTAATCTTTCATTATTACTGCATTCTAAAGCTAATAGTAGTAAATCTTCGTTATTAGGTTCTTGTCTAATATAAAGCAACACAACGACTAATTATTCTACAATTCCGCTTTTTCAGTAATTTGTAAACGTTACAAGCCCAAGGGGTTATAAACAGGGAAATACGGTAATTGAATTTTCTAAACAAATATCGATACCATAAAATTAAAGGATATCGCAAGAAATCCCAAATTTAAGGCTTAGCTTTGATCCCACATTTAGGTTTTCACCACTTTTTAACCACTACACTCAACTATTCACCAGTAATCAATATACCTTAACATTTCAGCGTTATATTGTCTGCTCAACTTCCATGATCGCAATTATCGGAATCGTGCTTATCGCGTTACCAATCTAAATTACCGGACAGCCGGCTGCACCTCACATTTCTACCTCAACCATAAAATACCTCAATGGCACAATGCAACAAGAGCAGAAAATAGATTTGTTGGAGGATTGAACGAAGCAGCAAAAATTGCTTTCTATGCTGACACCGCTGTCACGACTAAACGGGAATGGGCGTTGTACCATGTGCCATCCAAGCACAAGCGCCCTATGCGGAACGCTCTAACGCTAGAACCTGAGCTTGAGGCCACACGCTGATTTGGCACTAGATGCTTTTTGAACGACCATAATACCGTATTCGCAAATATCGTTTCAAAAATCAACCTCTCTAATGAAACCAATCAAGGTGGAGGATTGTAAGGCAACATTGAAAGCAGGTGGATAAAAGGTGGGGAAGGGGTATGAGGGTTGGGATGAGTGAGGAAGTGGAAGGGGTATGGCTCTGGTGTTGTATGCTTTCTTGAAAATTTTGACCGTCTGGAACGAAAACTTCTATGCGCTAAGGGATCCTCGTTCATACCGGTATCGATACTATTCCATATCCATCAACGCTGTAGCGGATTTATCCGGTTCAGCCGGGCCGGAAAAAATTTTTATGTATCTGGTGAATTCTTGCCTCCATTTTTATCGAAGAAATACAAAAAACGACTCTTTATGATGGTGAAATTTCGAAGCTAGAGAAAAGAAAGTAAATTCCTTTTCAAAGTGTTCTTCCGAGGAAAAAACTTCTTATTGTGGTCAGCGATCAAAACGTTTGACTAATTTCTTTGTCGGCACTTCGAATATAGCGATATCCGAAAAAAAAAACGCAATATATTCTTGTAGTTGAGGTGAGGATCTATTTAATGCGACCACCAGATTACTGAGTAATGCTGTCAATTTGCATATTCAAATTAACCTATATTACTTCCCATCATATATAGTATTGTGTATAATAAAGAGAAGCTTACTTTATAACATGATTAAAAGTATAGTTGGTACAACTAGGGTTGATGAATTTTTACATAAGCTTTTATTGCACTCTTTTTATCCGCCAACCATAAATGCATCCGGGTTTTAATGAAACAGTCAGATAGAGTTAATCGGATAGAACTTCCGTTATGCGTTATTTTAAGGTGGTATTATTTTCTGCTGTTTTTCCCATTCCATTAGGCATAGAAATTCCGGAAGGTTAACCGGAAAAAAATGCCTTTCCTGAAAAACGATTGTATTAAATTTTTCCTTTTTTAAGCTGTAAACAATTTCAACGGTTCTTATTACTTTTGCCCGATATATTTCACCAGTTTCTTCTTTCAGCAATTGCTTGAATCCTTTTCAACTCTCTTCTCTTTTGATTCAATTTTTTTTTTAAAATTTATCTCCAGCAAATCCTTAAATCTAATTTCAGGATTTGCCGAAGAAATCCTGAAATCTCCCGATTCCAGGATTTCTCCCACCCCTGGCTGCACATCCGGGTTTTGCTCAGCTCACCTCTCATCTTTCATGCAATTCTAGAAATCACCTCACAATTCGTGTTGCTATTGTTTTTGCTTTCTTCTTCTCGATATAATGTGGCAATCAATCAATTCTGTTGTAAATCGCATTTCATATATCTTCACAACGAATCGATAAACCGAATGTAAATAAAAACAAAAAAAGAACAAATATTTACACAATTTTTTATTTAATATATTCGAATAAGTTTAAAATTTACATATATATTCATAGAATTAAGCAATATTCTTTCAATGAAAGAAAAACTTTTTTGAGAGGAATTGAAAAAAAAAAATCCATCAATATCAATAAATGCAATTAGACAATCGTAAAAATATCATGTAAAAATGAGAGAGAGAGGAAGAGAGATCATCATACCATAGCTAAATTTAACATAAAAGTATTCAAAAATTAATGCAAAGTATGATCTTCTCGTTTTCATTCGTCAAAAAATAAATAGAACAAATAAACGGGAAAATACGCCACAAATAATCGGCCGGCACGATATGCGCTTTTCCATTCCATATCATTAATCAACTATTTTTCATTGATCATTCAATAAACAAGAAACAAATATGTTGAGTATTGACATACTAGTTGGATTGATATGATCATTTCTTCTATAAATTTATGAAGTTTTTTTTTTCTTTTCGCATCTGATCGATATGCAAATTTTTTGGCAAATTTAAATATTAATAATTCATTTCGAAGCTCATGAATTGACGTTGAACATGAGATTAAAGACCAACTTATAGTATACATTGTGGCCATAAAAAATTCATTACTCTAGGTTTAATAATACCTGGACTTAAATTACTTGAAATGCATACACGCGGACACGCATACGCACAGACCGAGCTCGCCACAGTTCGCAAAAGCGCATAGTGACAAATATCTGTCAATAACTAAAATTTGGAATTTAAATGGAAGGGAATATTTCCGGCGTTCTATTTGGCAAGAAACAACAGCATGTAAACACAACAATATATGGCAACATTTTTAATAGCTGGAATGAACGAATATTTTCTTAGTAATTTGTTATCAGCGATCGGATCACTTCGGATATAACTGAAAAACTAAAACAAGTGGGAAAACACGCCAGTGGGCGGAACATTACGCGTTTTTTGTAATCCAGTCTATCATATGTGATCAATAGATTAATAAATCATCGTTTAGACATTTTTTTTTTCATTCCGTACTTAGTCCATTGTTGAATAATTTTGCATATATTAATTTGTTGGTATATCTAGACATCGATTAATCCAAATAGATCAGCAATCAACGTCTATCAAATTTTATCGCCTTTAAAAAATTACTTCAAAAGAGATCATCGTTGTATATATTCATCAAATATTTCACATATGCGTTCGGAGAATTGAAACCAACATAAATAAACATACACAAATATATTTGCGCTCTTTTTTTTGGAAAAGTTTGCAAAATATTTGCAAATGATTGCAATTATTGCAAAAGAAAGAGAATGAAAATGAAAGGGAAGAATATTGCGATTTGAAGATCGCCAAATAAGGTTTATCGGGCTCTCTTTAAGTAATCGTCGATATGGTGGACGTATCATGAAAAATGTACTTCTTGCTTACTAAAAGAAATGCAATGAAATGAAAATTGAAATAAAATGGAATAAGATGAACCGAAACGAAATGAAATATTTGCAATAAAAATGCAAAAATTTTGCAATTCATCAAAGTGCAATCAGATTATATAGCTAATTAACATCATACAACGAATACACAAATAAGAATTTAACAAACTGGCGTTGAATTGGATTAGCAATATGTTATGAATGAAATATGCCATGAATATATTTTGCAAAACCAACTCTTTTTTTTTTGCATTAGAATAATATTTTTCAATGTGGAAAAACATTGCACATTTTTTTCTTATAGAGAAAACCATTCGTAAGGCGCAAATGTCCACCACGAGATATGGAGCACTTAATTCAGTACAAATTTCTATTATTTCTTATTTATACAAAATATATATCCGAGAATATTTTTTAATAGTCTTATAAACGCATATAAATTATACCACATGTGAATGAGCATCAATTTGAATGGAACAAATCGGATATTTCATATTCAACAAGGCTTAGAGATATTATAGATCAATGAAAAAATAAAAATTTTCAAATATTGATGTAATGAGAATTTTTTTTTTGGTGGGGGGGGGGGGAATAAAATCTCCGAATATATATCGTCGAATTCGAAAATTCGAAAATCCTCATAGAGATGCAAGAATACACTCGAGACATGAACAAAAATTAGCGTTGATTGCTTGACGTGATGCTCTCTGTAATATGCAAATTTTGTAGAAGTTATATATTCGAACTCTAATATAGCATTAAATTATTACCTATAATTCTATTCAAATGAAAAAAAAAAACAACTCATAAGCTCATAATGGAAAACAAATAATTTCAGGTTTATGCTTAGTACCTCTTTAAAAAAAAAAAAACTGCTTGAAGAAGAGATGAAATTTATTGGATGCAATTGATGTTAAACTATGAATAATTTAATAAAAAGGTTTTCCTCTCCTGTAATATAAATTCACACGATCTTCCTCTCTTATAGCAAAAAAAAAACCCTCGTCAAGCATATGCGATACGCACTAACGCAAATAATACTTCATTATTATAAACGCCATGGCGCAAACAGCCTCTCTCAATGTAATAAAGCACCATTACGATATAAACGTTGATTTCAATCGGCAATCGGATTCTTTGGCAATTCAACCACCAACTTCTCATGGTCGATCATTTGAGAGTTTTTGAAGTTGTTCAAGGTGTTTGAGGTTGTTCGATCTCTACTTATAAGTTATGAAATCCATGATTGGGGTCTGATATTTCTATATCTGCGAAGCTCGATGATTTATTCGAAATTAAATTCTAAATTCTTTAAAATTTGATTCATTGATTTTGTCGATAAAAGTTAATAGGTAACTGCTTACCTTTATGTAATATTGAAAATTTTACTTACAATATGCGCCATATAAGTTAAGCATTTGTGAGATTGGAGAAAAAAAAATGATCGAATTAAAAAAAAAGGTGCAATTTTTCGCTTTTTTTTTGTCGAAATTTTCAAATAATAAGGAGGTGATAGTTTAATGAGGCAAATTAATAGCAAATAAATTTCACCTCTATGAGATGATTCAATTACGGACGAAATTAGTGTAATTGAGAAGTAAACGAACCGGTGAAAGAAAGCTGCCTGCATAACGCCAAAGACCAGCGAAACCACATTGTTGAAGGAATGAGCAGACTTGTTGAGGTGTACCAGCCGGTGATTCCTCCAACGCTGAGGTTTCAATTAATCGTACAACGGTTGCCAATGTACGTGCACTATTACAACTTTGCACTAAACCAACTATACGCTGATCCAACAGACATTCACTGCAATAGAAAACATCATAGATATGTTTGCTTTTCATTAACAGGTAACAAAGTTAAATATCCTGTAGAACACAAGCGGTCACACGGGTGTGAATGTTTCATTTCCCCGATCGCTAACTGACTCATTCGGTGATCTGCGAATTGTGGATGGTCGAAAATGATACTTGTGGATAGGTAAGGACCTAGGATAAGAATAAAAAATAATTGGCGGCGATGTTGAAAATAGCGAGATGGTCGTAGAGGGTTATGTGTACAGATCGTTTGCCACCGATACGTACAGAAACAAAGGATTCGAAAATTGAAATAGACAGGTTAAGCCATACATTACTGGAACGACGGTTGGGAAGACATTGACTGCCTCAAGCAGATAATCCAAAACGAGATGCACATTAGGGCAACTTCGCGCCAATATCGCCTATAAAAGAAAATTATGCAAAATATTTCAATTCGATAATATACAAGGGAATTTGAATATTTTGCTCGCATTAAACTTTTATACAATATGCAAATTTCCAGAGAACAATACTCCATCTTTCATTAAACGGTTAATGAAATAAAGTAAAATTTAACTTGAAAACTTTTGTTGGCCATAATATTACAATTTCAATTTTATCATCACATCTCAATAAGAGCAAGAAAAAGATAAATAAAGAGAATAACAACTTACAAGTACAGTAACAGTTAAACTTTGTGCCTGTTCACCACAGATGATATTCGGATCAAGCAATACGGCGCATTCGTCCTCGTCATCACTCCACACATTTATTGTTGGCCTTACATCCACGTCACATCTGAAATATGTTCTCATCTCATTCGCAATAAAAACATCACAAAAAAAAAAACAAACAACCATATCGTATCAGCAAATGATAACAATAGATCTGATATAATTATCAAAACATCTAAATTCATATACAGCAATCTCTCTTCACTAAATGCCTAAAAAGTGATATTTCAACTTGAGCGATATTTCGGCGAAAATTTTCCGCTTTTCATTGCCGAAGTCAGTTATGTCATCAAATCATTCCAGGATATGGTGAACTCGTAAATATATGTCCATAGTTTTGTTTATTCGTCGAAGAAAGAAGCCTAGCTAAATATGAGCCTAGCAATGAACTAAAGCTAATAAAATGCTCTATAACGCTCACACTTTGCCTTTTCTATAAACGTTATAATGTTTATCTTTGAGTGTCTCTTAGATATGAAGATAGCAAGCATTCAATAAGTTTTCTTTTTTTTTTGCATATAGGTTGTTGACTGTCGCCTATGAAAATTAATGCCCTATTCGGCTATCTGCTGTGAACATTTAAGGAAGCAACAAATTTCAGGAAAAGTGCCTCAAGCTAGTCATTGTTGATGGTCAATCCAGAAGTAAACACAACTACCGATCGATAGGAAATTATCCTAAATCAGATCTAACGTAGATCTGATTGATGATTTTTACTATATTCACTAGCGTTCACTAAGAATACGATATTTACCGCAGATTTAGTAAAAACTATCCGCTTGATTTATGAACATTATCGATCTTTATGGCTGATATAGTAGCTATCATAAACGCAATAAGATTTATCGATCGGTTTTTACGCCAGAAATTTGTTCGATTTCTCATTTTTGATAGGAATTTCGCTCTTAATATATTCCTCGGTTTAAATCTTTATTGATATAAATCTCGGCTATCTTTTAAATACTCTTCATAAAAGGAAATAAAAAAAAAACAATTGAGAATTAACACTCACTCAGGTGAATCAGAATGTGGCGACGTTTTATTCACAGTCCATGGAGGATGAAGCACTGATTTTATAAGTTGTTGATCAGTGGATGATTCCAAACGAAAACGGCGTTGTACTTTTTGATCGAATGGTAATAACGCTAATAAATATGGTGTATTATCCATTGTTAACACATATGGATTACTGAAAAAAAAAATTCATATATTTAGATCAATATTTTCGGCGCAAATGTCATTATAATTGTAATTTTATTTTATTTTTTGCTTTTTTTCTGAATGATATTTTCCATTTTCCAAAAAAAAATTTTTTTTGGAAATTTTCCAATAAAAAAATTAGTTTATATAGCAAAAAAAAAATTTGCAAAACATAATTTCCATATGCAAATGGAATAATTAAAGTGTCTATAAAACGCTATACCAATAATATATGAAAATATGATCAAAGAAATGAAAAAAAAATTGAGCAAATAATCACTAATAAAAGAAAAAAAATCAATAAATAAAAAAAAAGAAACAAAGAAAAAAAAATCAATAAATTGAAAAATAGAAAAACAAATTTAAAACAAAAACAAAAAACAATTTACTGATGATTTGTTTTCGCATATATACGAAGAATAAATTGAAGTAGATGAACGACACGTGCAGAGAGGAATGGTTGACGTAAACCTTTAAGCAGATAGCCCACTAAAGCGAAATTGAAATTCGCTCGAAATGAGAGACCAGCACATTGATCTAAAGCTTTTAAATCCCATTCCAAATGTAAACGTGCATCCATTGCCACTCTTTCTAAACTCTGAAATTATTTATTAACGCTGTTTATATAATTATGCAAATATTATTTCGATAAATTCGAATAATATGCAAATAATTAATAAATTATTAATGCAAATATTTATTTGATCAATTCATTATAGATATCAAAAAAAAAAATTGCATTGCATTTGCAAAATGCTTCAAAAATAACGATCAATTTTTGAATAAGAATATCAATCGTTCGATATGCTTGATCTTTTCGGATTTCAATTTCAAATACAGCTGATCAATCAATAAATCAAATGATGCAAAAACAAAAAGAATTTCTAACAAATGCGTTATACAAGCACTAAATTATGCATAGTGGTGTTTTTTTTTTCAATTGTAATATTAACATAAATTTGGATAAATAACAAATCCGATCATAAAACAATCCGCTAACTTACAGTGTGTTCAAAAACGCCCATTTGATCAAGGTGGATTAAATTAGTATGAAGTAATTGTATAGCATATTCGTAGATAGTCGCATGTTCGAGTTGAAAGAGTAGAATTACAATCCAGAAGCAGAGACGATGAATCGCCGAATTGGATGGTGTCAACGTATGAAGACGTGTCAACGCTAATGTCACTCCCGATATCGACGATAGCGATTCACGACGCTTCACCACCTTCATATAGTATTCATCGTTAGATTCTACCATTCAACGATTCAAATCAATAAATAAACTTCTCTATCTATATCAATTTGATTAGTTCGGTAATCAGATATGATAAACGTTAGCCGATAAGAGTTTGGAATTGATTGATCATGAATAACGAATTAGAATACCTGTACTAGAATTGATACAACCGCATTTATTTCTGTATCGGTGATTGAACTGGCGAGACAACTGAATGCAACCAGGGAGCGAATTTGAACGTTTGATGCGGTGAACGCCCATTTACGAGCCGTATTGCGCCAGGCTAGAAGCCAATCCCTTTCACCTTCGATACCTCGCTCAACATCCTTCAATTTGGAATAGTTGTGTGGGGCTCAATCGATGCATATTAGAATTCAAAGAAAGAGGTAGGTGGAGAGGATGATGATGGTCTCATAAATCCCCTCCCCTCTTTTCTGAAATCTATTGCGTTCAGGAGGCGAAGTGAATAGCTTTTTGGGAACCCGCCGGATGAAACCCTACTCAGCCCTTCCTCTCTTAGATCCGAAAATGAGGATATAAGAGAGGTCCGCCCTTAGATCCGAAAATGAGAGAAATATTCCACAGTCGATCCTTAAACATAAATAAGCATCAGCAATTTGCTAGCTTTTATTCTTTTTCGCCATTTCACTTCATTTCCAATCGAAAGTACACAGCTGAATTAAAATATCTTTTTTATTGACTACATTTTGGTAAGGTAATGCATTCGATGATGTTTTTTTTTCCGGTAAGGTAAGCATGATCATATTACGGTTAACACGTTCATTTCATAAAAGAATTGAGAGTGGGAAAAAAAATTGATGTAATGATGCGAAATAAACGGACTCTTCGGAGCTAATTGGAGCTTAACGAAAGGTGACTTTAAAGAGTCTCACGTTCTTTCAAGGTGACTTATAATACCTGTAATTAGCAAAGTTATACGACCTTAAATTCTCAGTGATTAAATTCATTATGCTTAAAGCAATGAATTGCTAACGTTTCAAAAATGATCGACTTGAAGAAAATATTTGCATTGCAAGTTTGATCAAATTAACGAGCGGGGGAAAACGCGTCAAAAACAACTACGACGATATGCGCTTTTGCATTTCCGTCCATCATGAATTTGTTTCATACTGTTAATATACAATCAAATATGTGCCGTGTTACAATCATATTGAAGTGATCTTATTCGATTTCGAAATTCCCTTACGCCAAACGATTGCAATCTGCCAGCCGGCTAGTTGAAAATGTCGTATAAATATGCAAATTTGGAGTATTTTCAAGTGTGTACAACGTTTCTCAAAGTTCAAAGATCAATTTGAGAATCATTTTGGACAGTCACCTCGTACTACAGATTGCAATCATAAATTTCACAATTCTGACTTCATTGGTCGCCGAGTTGAAGCTACCGGATAGACAGGCGGAAAAAGACATACATGCAAACGTCCATAAATATTGAAATGTTGCAAAATTAATTTTGCAAAAATTGGATGTTTGCCAAACGGTGAAATTTTTGAAAAATGGTTGAGAAATATTTCAAACTCACATTGGCAAATTAACTCTCATTAGAAAGGATAAAAAATGTTTTTTAAGAGATATATCATTGCTCTATGTACCGTTCAATGATCAAAATCGCTTTTTTTTTCTCTCTAACATTCACCGTAGCAATCGAAATGAGTAAGCCCCATGAGATTCATCGTTTATTTCATCTTCCTGAGAATATATCTTTCGATTTATTGCAATTCGATTGCAAAAATCCGACTGCAATTTGCAAATATTCCAATATTATTGCCTAATTGCAATAATGAATAATAGTTTTTCGAGTAAGTTCCCAAGTAGGTAAAGCCTCATCAATCGATGAGGCCATCATTTTAATTCAACAAATGATTTATTTAAAATTGGTGTCCAAATTAGCCTAATAATTCCTTAGCGCATAAAACACTCACCGTAACCATTGCAATGAGTAGCGTTAGTAACTGATGGATATTAGAAAGTGATGTATGCATACTTTGATCTTCATCTGCGACCTTTTTATCATCACCTGAAATTTGACAACAAAATTAAATATACCTTTAAAAAAGAGACAGGTAAAATAAAGTTAATTAATGCAAGAGGAATCAAGCAAAGAATTGATCAAAATATTAATATCGATCGAATCTCAATTGTATTGCTAAGAAAATAGAAAAATCTGTCATAAAATATAGAAACGACAAAAATTAGCAAATCAAAATCTGAGCATTAAATAATCGAGTCAAATTCATCGTCTATTTCCTAGACCATTTAATTTGAAAAGGTAAAAGGAAATAGACATAAAATTCATTAATTAAAGATTAACGTCGAACCTAATATTTATGACATTAATGCCTAATTACAGGTAATATAAAGGTTTTTTTATCCCACCTGATCCCACCTGACTACAGGTAATAAAGGTTTTGTCCCACCTGAACAGTGGAAGATCGTTAAAAATTCGCTCACTGAAAGAAATTTTATATCCATGTTTTTAAATCATCATCCACTAATTTAACTGTTGATTTTCCATTATTTATTTTTTAGATACTTCTAGCATATTTATTAGTGAGATGCTCTGCTTCCTAATATTCCTTCACTCCCATCTCATCAAGCGGAATATTATAATCAAATTAATGAATGAATAAATAAAGAGACAAATCAATAAATCAATAAATCAATAAATCAATAAATAATCGCACTGTTAGAAATAACTACGGATTATTGGAAACCTACATGAATCATGTGCAATGCGATCAGCATTTTCGATCATTTTCATACGTAACGCTGAGTTGACAACTTCTTGACCGGATTCCATTTCACTAACGTCGAAGAGACGCATCGTTTCTTCACTGCTTAATTGTCGGAGGAAAAGTGCTAATGAACGACGCAAATCTTCTAAAATTATACTCTCATATATATATTAAACTTTGCCAAGAAATAATTTTTGATAGGATCGACGATCGATCTTTTTATTGACTCAGTTGTGGAAACTCGGAAGAGGATGAGAGGAAGAGGAGTAGGTGATAAGTAAATATCCAGAATTTCAAGGAAAATTGTTCACTTTATAATAGAGTGAAACTTCCATTTTCAAGAAAGTTCCCCACTTATGGCAAAAGGGAATGAAAAAATTAGGATTGTAACATTCTAAAACTTTCCATTTGACTAAGTGCCATATTAAAATCAACACAAAAATTTGTGAGTTATTTCGATAGTGATCTAATTAATTACAATACTCGTTTTTAATTACAATATTAAAATTAATCTAGTTAATTAATTACAATCAATAAAAAATACTCGCTTTATTTAAAATATTTTAAAAGCTAACCAGTAAGATTATAAGCTGGACTAGTTGCAATACCATGAAATATATTTGAAACGATGGCAAATACAGAGCAACGAATGAAACTTGATTCATCAGCGGCAAGACATGTTACAATATGCATTATATTTGGTAGTTGTGAATCCACTGAAAATTATGCATTCATATTTTAGGAAATATGATATCCTTTCCTACAATTTCTTTATTTATTTATTATTTAGTTATTTATTTACTTATTTATAATCGTAGAGAAATATGCTTCAATTAAAAGAATATACCTGTAAAAAGGTTATACGCTTATAAGAAAAATAAGTAGGTAAATATTGCTTGCGATAAATATATTTGATTCAGCAAACCTATCGCCCAAAAATTTGCAAAAATCCCACCCCCCCCCTTTCTTATTTTTCAGACCTATTTCTCGAAGCAGCCCTCTCCTAATTGCTTGTCTATTTGTTGTGTTGTTATGCAAACTTTTCTATTATGGTCTACAACAGTGCACAGCGCGTGAAGCGCATCGGCGACTTTGATAGCCAGTAGAATTGTTGTCCATCGATGCAACTTGCTGCTTATTACTCGTTATTTATAGTTTCAATGAAAAGTCTGTTAATACCTATACAAATGCAGGTATTAACAGACATTAACTTTACCTGTACAGGTAAAAATGATTACAAAGAGGAAACAAAACAAAGGAAGATGAAAAGAGAAATTCGAAAGGGCCCATTTTTGGGTAATTTCATCATTTATAGAATAACATTAATAAAAATATAGACTACAAAAAAACAGTTGTAAAGTACAAAATGCAAATTGAAAAGTTTTGCAATTACGTAGAAAATTTCATATCTAAATATAATCAATGTTGTTGAAGATGAATCCAAATGAAAGATTAAAAAAAAAACATACGATGTATAGACGTAGAATCAAATGAGAGGGTAAGGAGAGCGGCAAGAAGTCGACAAAGATTTTTACGATTCGCCGAAAGTAATTCGGAGATAATCCTCGAAATAATCAACGACGAGAATGTACAACTCGAGGTATTCACCTTCTGAACGATCTCCAGCAACGCTGCTAGTGGTCGTGTCGACAATAAAATATGCTCCAATAATAGAGGTAGAATCCTCTCTTGTGTGCCCAACATTGGCCACACTATAATTATTTACCTTTTAATAAGTGAATAATTTTAAATAACACCTCTGAGGTGTTAGGAAAAAAATCCGAGCAAGGGCTCCAATTGCTCTTTCACTCGTCAACTATCGGTGAGAATCTCTTTCGAGAAGAAAACAAGTCATAGTGGAATATTCTCACTAATAATATATGAGTCTTTAATTGCAACATCCTATACCCTCATAATAGGAAATCGCGCTAAGACAACACCGTGTCGATGTATTTATTTGTTTGTTTGTTTGTATGTATGCTTGTTTGTGTATGTTTCGTTTGTTTTCTTTATACATGTGTGTTTTCTTTGTTTTTCTTTTCTTTGTGAATTCCAAAAGATGATGATATCGACCTGAAATATGGTATGAGGTCGTCCGTCTGTAGTACATGCTATACGTACCAAATTTTCTAACTCTAGCTTCGGTGACGTTGACGTGAAACTAGTGGGCAAGCAGAGATACTCTCATGTATGCACATACTCGAATATATAGACATAGAGACACACAGACACACAGACGCATATAAATATAAACGCTGCACTGATACGCTTACCACATATACTTTTTTTTTAACGAAGCAAGCTTGCAAGAGCACACAATAATTGTGATCTTTTTTCAAAAGTCTTTACATAAGTTAATAAATAAACAAAATTTAGAAAAAAAGATCACTAGGTTCCTAATAAAAACTGACCGCAATTTAGCCACATCGCTCCCATTGCATCGTTCATCACCGAACATTCAATCATAATACCTAATAGATCATCAATGCATTCATCCTCTAATCGACATATTGCTGGCCAACAATCCTGTAACGATTCCCAAATCGATATTACTACAATGAGCATTAATTTGAGGTTTATAGATAGTTCAACGTGAATTTTTATAACTGGTTATTCAATTAGTTGTTAGAATAATTGGAAATAGTATAGAAATCGAGAGGAAATACAAACTAAGTCTGTCAATTTCAACTAAAGTTTCTTTTTTTTTTAATTCGAAGCTTAGAAATTTATGCAAATATTTAAGTTTATTGTCCATAATGATGCACTATATAAGGATGATCGAAAATGAGGCAAAGAAAATAGTCTGTGCACGCAAACAATTGAATTCGCTCTCAATTCTCAATCATAAGAATATCAAATAATTTTCAAGTAAAATCGTTAAAAATTTTGTAATTTATACGTATAAAACATCCGGGTCTAGTTCTTATTGAACTTGAAGAGGAATTATTTGAATGCGAAAAGAAATAATATAATTAATGGCGCTTACTTTAAGACAAGTAATTAACGAAACACATTTATTGATAGAGATCTTCGGTATAAGAGAGAGTAGAAGTGTTGGCATGTGTGAAATTAGTGAGGTAAGCACAGGTGATAGGAAACGTGTTGAATTCGCCGGTACGAAAAGACATGGCGTGTCTTGCTAAAAATAGTCCACTTCATTTCTGTCAAATCTTTTTCACGGATATAAACCCAAATATTTTAATTTTTTTTTCTTTTTTCCTTTCAGATTCATTTAATTTTTCCTTTCAAAATCGTTATATTTTACATCTCAACGAATGTTTCGTCTCTATTTTTATTTCTTCTCAAAATTGCAACACAAACCTATCGTCCTCAGCAGTAGATATATCGAAACGGTTTAATAGTAATTAGTATATCAATAGAAGTAAGGTATTTCTCAGATGTTTCTCAGGTGGTGTATCCATAAATTTCTGATGAATTTCTCAACGGAATTTTTTAAATGAGAATTTATTTGCATTCGTTTTTTCTTTTTTTTGAGAACAAAAGAAAATACAACCTGAAGGCGTGCTGTAATAGGGACGTTTAGTGCACCGCATACCGAACATAATAAACGATACGCTGTTGCACGTACGCTTACATCATTTTCACAGAGATTAATAATTGCCTTAAAATAAATGATAAAAAATCATGAAATTAAAAAAAAAGGACAAGAGAAGAAAAGATATCCGGAAATACATTGAGATTCGATAGTAAAAACGCATTAGCGATGAAAGCGATTCCTGGATCAACGCATTCATCGATCAATCGATCGGTGCAATGAGTGAGATGCTTAACAATGAAATGTAATGTTGGAGCGATTAAACATATCAATGAACCGGTGCAATCATGTGAGATGCCTAATAATGAAAGGATATGATCGAGAGGATTAGTGTTTTCGCTAACAACGCTCAATTGAATAGTAGAACTTGACTGTTTTTTGCATTACTGATTTCCTATTGAGATATCGATGAATAAATAAAATTTTTTCAAAGAAAAGGCAAATATTCGATTTTATTTTAGTATTGATATCGATTTTATGATAGGGAAGATCGTATACTATGTGATAATCGCTATGAAAAATTACTTTAATTCTGTTGTCATAAATATTCGTTGAAATTTGAAGAAATTTTAAAAAAAATTTTAAAATTCCATAATCAATAAGTATTCTATATTGTTTATTGATCGATTTCAAAGTGATTTATATTGAACTTGATAGGGGAATTAAATACCGAAGCAAAACCGGAAAATAAATCCCACTTCATAGAAATAAAAAACGAAATTCGCATTATGTCAATTTTCAAATTCTAAGATTTCAATTTATTTTATCATATGAAATTAAAAATTATAATTTAATTCCTATTTTATACAAATTTATATCGCTATAATATCTCATTAATTTACTTAATAATCAAATAAATTAAAAATCAATCGCTCAAAGAGCATTGCATAAACACACTTACAAGTGCAACGATATCCATATAATTCGATCGATTATGTGTATTTGCCTCCGGATGTGCATCGTTGCATAGACGTGCACGTACTTCGGCAATATGATCAAGTAAAACTCGAGCTTGACTTAAACACACCGACAATACGGCATCACCATAAACCAACGTTAGCACTCTACTCTCGATTAACTCCAACTAAAGATTCGGCATTATTGCATTTATATTTTGTTTTTGTTTTTTTTTTTTTTTTTGCAAAACATTTTCCATATTTTTATCTTTTTCAATGTTTTTTTTTCGCAAATAATTTTCCACTTGAAAAAATTATTGAGTGAAGTTTATAAGTGGAAAATTTCAAAAAAAAAAAAAAAGAAAATTGCTAATTAGAACTTTTTTTTTCTGCTTGTTTTGAAAATATAATCAAACAAAAAATATAGAGGCAATGAAAAATATTTTGAATAAGAATTTTAGTGGCAAAATACATAAAGCTTGAAAAACAATGGAAGAAAATTTCGAAGAAATCAAAAGGTATTATGACTCGCGGTGTCGAGAAAGGAATTTTAGATCTGCAGAAATTTTGCAATTGTTAAGACTTAAATATTTTATAATATGATCGATATGAGATCTAAATGATAAGTTCAGAGGGTTCGTGTCGATAAACGATTTCACATTCACTCGAAATTTGGCATCTTATCAAATTCATTTGGCATTTTGTCAAATTCGGGAAGAATTTTACAGGATGCCTAAATCCATCACCACTCCCCAAAATTTATGAATTGCAGAAAAAAGAAATTCGCCTAAATTTAAAAATTTACATGTTCAAAATTGCAGCAAAAGTAGTAATCGTTAAGCGTTGCCGTTGTACCATTGAATGAACGTTGTTGCGATATAACGAGCAAATTGTCGACAATCTAAATAATAATAAAAAGAAATCAATTTATTTCTCACTTTCATATAAAAAGAAACCGCTCCACTTTGCCATGTCTGTTAAATGTTCTCGGTAAAAATTTTCTTCTCACGGTATAAAAAATATAGGTAAATTTTACCGACATTCTTATAATACAGGTAAGATATAGGTAGAAAATTACCTTTCTCTATAGGTAAATTTCATGATGAAATTTTCTTTTCTAAAAGCTTGATTGTCACAGCTTATAATTGCCCCAATATGTTGTTTCCTGGTAGAGTGATGGTTGATTAAAAATCTCAGCTTTTCGTAAAGACAATCCATACTAGTAACAATGCATAACAATCTCTCCTATGGTATAGCAGCTGGTATATTGTGCAGGTAGACAGATGAAAGAAAAAACTAACTAACGTGAACTGTAACCGGTATATCGACAGAAGTCACTAGTGTGGCAGGTATCGAGAATGATGGTTCAACATGAAGCAATGAAGCGCTTAATGGTGGAATTGAATCAAGCGGCACCGATGTTGGTAGCTCTGATACGACCTCGATCTGAGTCTGTAAAAATTAACGGCATTCGAAGAATATTCTCGTACAAATCGAATTTTTTAAATAATCATTTATGCAAATTTCTAGAAAACCATTTTTCTGATGACGTCATATCTAAAAATATCTACATATTTATCTATCTATATTATTCTGATAAGTTTTAACTCGTAAATTGCGCAAATTAAAACGTAATCTAAATTAGTGAATAATATTTTCAAATCGATTTCATTGTCAGCGGTTATCTCTATCGATTATTTTTATGAAATAAATTCTCTTCTATAGTTGGGGCGAAGGTAAATATTAGTTGAAAATTGGAAGAAAAGGAAATATGATTAGAAAATGTCATTTGATTATCACATTTATTTATCATCAAATTATTTCAACCTATGCTCAATTGTAAGAATTTTAATGAGAAACCCATCAGGAGGGGTCAGATTTTAGTTGATTGATGCATCGATATTTTGTGATGTGTTTTGAAGTAGTGTTTTATGATATATCTTTCGATGATATTTTTCTTATCATGCGCATTTATGTTGTTCTTGTACTCCATTCCTTTATTGCAGTCATCTTTGTTCTTCTATCAATAAAGATTCCTTACATTGCCTTCTCTAGAAAAAGCATTTTTTTTTTGTTTTTCTGAATGGTGGTGCAAAATGACTAGTTTGAGAGGGATGGGGGGGGGGGGGGGGGGAGGAGGGTAATGCAAAAAGAGCACATCCTGCCAGCTCTTGTCGTACAAATCTTTCTTTCTTGCAGTCTTCATCTGATATGACCAATGTCTCGACAGATTCACCAACAGCATAGTCAGTGTTCAATAAGTTCGTTGAGGTCAAAGTTCACCGAAACGATCTCATTTTTACTTGGCTCAATATTTTTTTTGAAAGCGCTGGTGGAAGAGGGGGAGATTGGGAATGATGTAGGAGAATAGAAGCCAAGTGAAAAAATGACAAATATTCTTCCCACCAATCAATCATTGCGATTGCCGATAAGACACCAACTTTATCCTTCAAATACCCGTAAGAGACCACTTTTATCCATCAGAAATAGCAATTATTGATGAATTGTGTGAATTTTTACTGCATTACTCAAATGTTCCCTCATATTAGTATATTACTAAATGGAATTTCTAACTGAAAACGAAAAAATACATTTAAGAGGTAAATAATTCATAAAATTCTAGTTAATCAAAAATGCTAACATTACGTAATGCAGGTCGATTTTCATTAATGATTGCAAGCAACGATGAAGAGCAATGAATTACGATTAATCGTTCGAGATTACCCAATACCGATGTTGAAAAAAATTTCAGCTGAAAGAGAAAACACTTTATATTTTAATGAATAATTTAGTAAGGATTTTTTTGTCATTATCTAGAGAATATTGCTTTCTAAAGTGAATTAAGATGAGCGGGGGTTTTTTCTAAAGTGCTTTGGCTTTATACCCAAGCAAATGAAACGACCGAAATAGGTGAAATTTTTTATGTTCATTTAAGCATAAGAAATTAGGAAACATGATAGCTTTATAATAGCGCAAATCCAAATCCGCTGTAGATATTTGCCCGCATCAGAAATGAAAGAAAAGAGAAACAAGCTAAACGAGAAATAACTAAGAAAATAAATTGTGTAGAAATATTAAAAAATGAGAGCAAAAAAAAAAAAAAAAAAAGAGTTGTTAAGAAACAAACAGGATTAAATGTAGTTGGTGCGAGTAGAGCATCTAAGAGACAAATCCAACGCTCATGAGCGCATTTCTCATCGATAGCTTTCAAGACAGTATCCGCTTCTGCATTTCTAGAAAATTATCGCCGATTAGTAATTATCTATTCTAGTATTCATTGCTGTCCACTTGATAGGCTTTATTGTAATGATTATATCATGTGTTTATTTTCACATATTATGATACGTTTGGATCGGATTACTCTGTTAGCATATCAGAGTTTATCAATGCTGACCGGATTACTCTAGTGGCATTACTTTATCAATAATAATTATAGATCGCAAGATCTTCGTAGATAATTCCTCCCCTTCCCCCCCCCCCCCCCTCCCTTCCACCATTCTCCCCCTCCTGTTTCATTCGCCACAGCAGTGTTATTAATTATAAAATTATTAGTGGAGAACCATTTCAAACCAAAATCATATAAATATTAAATGCAACGAAAATTTTGTTCTTTGCTTAGTTTTTGATTGACGAACGATTTTTGCATAAAATAAGATAAATGTAACAATTATAGGAATAAATATAACTTACACAACTCTACGCATAATAAGTGCATAAATCGGGAATTTTGCATCGGCAAGTTGATAAAAATAATGCAAAGTTGGATCGTTTGTATCGATCGGTGATGGTAACGATGGAATATCTTCAGGAAGTGATTGTAATAATGCATCAATTCGAGAACATAGATTCGAATGTGCTGAACTACCCTAAAATAATCTCAAAGTTAACTGCACTTATCAAAAAAAACTTTTTTTTAGACATATAAATGTGATCAAGAGATAATGCACAACCTATAATTATTTCTATCTTTTTTTTTCTTCTTCAAATTTTTCATTTTTAATTAGAACGATATTAAACTATGATACAATTTCGTGTGAATATTTCATTATTCTACTCTATATAGGCTCAGCACTCTTTCACATCATATCTCTTCATAGATGCAAATCTTGCGAACAAAAAAAAAAGTAAGTAATTATGTTGTTCTGAACTTGCAGCAAATAGATCAAGATAAAAGTATGAAAAATAATAATTGCAATTTCATAGATATCAACCTAATACTCTATGAAATTCACTGATTATTTTTATTAATGAATAATTTTTTATTTACGAAAATTTATTTTTCCATCTTATTTCTTTACTATTAAAGTTCTATTTTAATTTCCCATGAGAAACTTTGTATACGAGATACTTACTTACTTACTTTGTAAATTTATTTCTAAAGTATCTCAAATACTCAAGTCATTTTTATATATAGGTGAAGAATTATATTTAAATATACTCTATATAATGAATCCACGCTGACCGTTGACGGAATGGACCGATCATCAGGTGAATGAGGTAAATATAATGAATTAAGATAATAGACACTAAACCCTAAATGATACAGTAAAATATTTTCAAAACAAAAATCGGAAGATTTGTCTCATATGTACGAGCAATAGATAATAAATGAATGCTCCTAATATTTAAACTTAGCAATATTAACTCTTGAAAAAAAAAACTCTATAGTACTTCAACGTCAACCGATATTTCCCCACATTTCCGTTTTTTTTTTATTCATCTACCACTGTCCACCTTTTTCAGTTGGTCATTGGTCACTTCAAATGATTAATCAACGTTTGATTAACGACTCATGTCATAGCTGTTATCGGCACCTACCGAAAGATGGAGCCGGAGTATGAGAGCGATGGAATATGGCTCCGATGCAAGCAATTAGAATTTCACTCGCATTCATAATTAACAGCAGATATCTACCTTTTCTTTGAGCAGATTTACTCGATAAGAGACTTAACGTCTTTTGTTTTCCCGTTCAAAGTAAACTCGTCTGTAAACAATTTCGACTAGAAAGGCGAAAAAAAAATTACCTTTAGGTGATGTATAATTTCGGTTCGATCAAGTGAGAATAGATAATGCACTGAATTTAATAAAGGTAAATTAATTGACGGTACAATAGTGGCTGATTCAAGCCATGAAACTGCACTATCGTTGAGCGCTATCGACGATAGAAAGCTGCAATTTTAAGTGAATATTTTTTTCAAATAATAGAAATAAATTTCAACAAAAAAAAAATCTATCAATATTCAATAATTAACGTCTCCAAATTAGCTAAAATATTGAAAAATTTTAATAAATGCAAGAGCATTAAAAAAATGAGATACGAAAATTTGCATATTTGCATCTCATCGAAAAATTCCACGAGAATTTTTTATGAGAAATGGAATATGCAAAAAAAAAAAAATTCCATCATTTTTTTTCGCTTCTTGAACATCGCTAATACACAAATCTTCCATGAAAAATTCGTTCTTCTATGACTTAATCGGAGTAAATTTATATATTTAAATTTCTTTTCTTTCATATTTAAATTTCTTAGATTTTTTTTTTCGAAATTAATGAATGTATATGAAATATGTTGTAAGAGGATAGCACATGGTGTGCGCAAATGCATAAAAATTTGCCAATCTAATTTCAATGATACTCGCATTGAAAATATTGGTGAAACGAGCATAAATATATTTCTAGCAGAAGAAATTCGCTGAAATGTATAAAAATATATCCGGAAATATCAATTACAGCCCGCACTGGTACACATTTTACTCGTCACAAAATGAAACCGGAAAGCACAAATACTCCTTAGAATCCGGAATTTTTTCTACGAAACTCATAAGATTTCACCTATATCATTTAGTGTTTTAAGTTTCATCTAAAATACAAATACGTCCGGAAATCTAAAAATTAAAGAGAAAAAAAGAAGGTAAAACGGAAATGAAAAATACTTGTTAACGGCAGCGACACGACTATTGATAAGATCATTGAAATGTGACATTGCCGATTCCTTAGCGAATGAAGGACGATTAACCGATGTTTGCAGAATTTTACATACGAGTGTTAGACCACGTACCATTTCACGTGATGGACGACGACCCGTAATTTGCATTTCATACGCCGAAACTACAACAAAAGATCTTTGGCAATCTTTAGTATGTTCACTTGGAATTCTCATTTATGCAATTGTTACGCCAAACATCAAGGAGTGCAACATCGAAAACGTTGGAATGCTCTATCCGGAAATGAAAAACGGGTTCCGTTTACCTCAAGAAGAGAATTGAATCGGCTGAAAGAATTTGAAATTTTGTATGGAAATCGTTGGCAATTTTTCCATAAGCATATAATCGGGGAAAATAATTTTCCCAGTCAAAGATTTTTACGTTATGCTATATAATTCTCGAATAAAAAACAGCAACACTTAGAACAACATCAAAGATATCGATAGACTATTGTATAGATCCTCTCATAGAAAAACGGAAAACAACTAACGGATTGCTGGATTGAAGAAGCGAAGGAAAAGGATTTTGCCTAGTGCCGAAAGTCCACTATTCGGGAATCTAGCATTAATGACATGGTAGAGAGTATGGCAAAGCGTTCGTAGAGGACCCGGAAAACGTGATTCTGAGCTGAGAATAAGCGAGAAAGCCAATTCTGCAGCATGCATCGTTGCTTCGACACCAGATTCCACTGTTGCATCACCGTTTAGCCTCAACGTTTCACATATTACTATTATTCGACTCAAGTAATTTATCGGGAATATATTCTCGAACTCATTCTTCAAAATCAACAACAAGAATTGTCAGATGGTGTAAAGAGAAGTAAAGGAAAATATTCGTAGTTTCTATTAACAGGAAATTTGTTCCACCTATAAATTGAATGGAATTTAAATACTAACTTGATAATGGATTAACGTAATACTAGGAATTAAATCAGAAAATGAGTAATTATGGTGATATAATACTTGAACATATCAAATATCTTGAGGAAATTACCGTTCACGTTCGATTTCATATGATTTCTCGGGTGTAAGATGCATCAATTGAAGAAGTGGCCGCATTGTATTTAGTAAATAACAATGCCCAAATACTCTGAAATTTCTTCTTTAGATATATCGATTATAAGAAGTAAACAAAAAAATGGAAGAAAAAAAATGCAATAGTCAAGAAATGTTTGCTCAAGAGACTTCATGATTGAGTTTCCATAATAGCATCGCCGAAGTATTTCGTTACTAACCTTTTAAAACTTGGCCACCTCAACGATCCACCAGTTATTCATTAAGGGCATAATTCCTAGGCTTAAAAACACTTCTAACACACGTGATTACTATCTGCCATTTATAGTACATCCCTCTATTAGGTATAACACACCTGTTACAGATCTAGATTAATAGTAGCATTTGAAGACAACCTTAGCTGAGTTGAAAATTGTTTATATTCAAGAAGATTGAAGATGCAATCGGATGAAAACGAGTTTAAAAGCATGTGCTTTGTTGAAAGAGAAAAACAAGAAAATTTCAAAAAACACAGCATTCTATAGACTGAAAAAAAAATGGTATTCTATGGTTTCGCAAATTGTCTTGCTGTCTTCTCTGTGTCTACTTATGTACGTGTCTCCGTCTCTTTGCTATATTTTTTCAAAGAGGAAAATATTGAGAAAAGAGCTATGAATTTTGAACTATGTAAGAAACCAAGTTACTAACCTTAAATGAGCTTCTATGAAATATCTAACGTCGATCCATCCATCAACCTTGAAGAAGTTGTAGATATTTTAAGGTGGGAAAGTTATGTGCATTGCATTTTACACTGGTCTGGTTGCTTAGAAAAATCTTTTGTTGAAGATTTATGCGAGCGATCAATGTATAAATAAAATATGAAGGCTTTATTTCGCACACTTATTACTTGCGGCAATTTATGAAACCGGTTGGCCAGGTAGGGGAATATAAAAGTATAATATACCTTTCTAAATAACCCCTCTAGCAAGCTTCTCTACCTTGTTCCTCCTCGTTTGTCGTCTCCAATAAATCGCATATCTCATTCCTTCTAATACTTCTGAGTGAAATTCGATTGGAAATTTTGTCCGCATTTTAACTCCACAAAGGAAGAATATCATTATAATATTATGTGGAAGAGCTAAGAGCGCATCTGTCAGCATTATTCCAATTATGCACAGCAAACGGTGTAAAGTTGAGATTTTATTGACAGCTGATTATTTACTGGATAAAGGCTGATGAAAAATAAGTTGGAAACCTGAAGCAATAGCCAATAATTTTAGCTGCTAAAGATGAGCCTCGAAAAAGAGTTGATGCTGCTAAAGCGCCTTCTGCTTCTTGCCATAGTACTGTATAGAGTAGTTCATTTAACATATGTTTCTCGCTGAACGTTATCACCAATAACCGACTTAAACGATCCTGAAAAGAATTCACTCAACATAAATAATAATATTTAAATGACACTTAATAAGTAATATACTCGAATAAAATATTAAATAATATGATATAAATAATAAAGTTATAATAATTAAAATTATCATTCAAATAGATAATAGCTCAATGCAGAATTTTATCGTATGCGATGAGATATTCAAAAGAAAAGTAAAGTGATTAAATTGAAAAGTAATTCAAATATTAAAAAAAATGTTTAAAAAGAAAAATAAAGTGCTGCATAAATGTGGTCGACCATGCGAGACTCATACCAGGACTTTTGTTTCAAGATCACTTACGGACAGGTCAAGGAAAGTTTATTTCTCTAGAATGAATTGCTCAAGCACATTTTACTTCTTTAAGTAGGCGTATTCTAATCATCCTGATTCAGGGAGCTCAACCGAGAATATTTGTAAGGAGCACAAATATAAGAAAAAAAATGCTATGAGCCATTCAACTTCAGAAGACTCGAGCGATAATAATTTCAATTAATTACCATGCACTCGTTGGAAGAGCATTCGCTAAGCAATTGACGACAGGTAGTGTACCATCATCGGTAATGAGCGTAACAAGTTTCAGCAATTCTCCTTGTTGATTTCGAAGTTCGTAGTCAGTACCTCGATCAGAAGTTTTTCGTTTCAGTACGCGACAAAGAGCCTCAAGAAGAAAACCACGACGTCGTAGATCGCTATTCCAACAGCTTTCTGAAATATAAATACTTACATTCATTATAAACTTTTAGAGTTTTGATACTGGTAAAATATTCTTTAGTTGAGGAATAACTGCCGAAAGAAGCAAATCATCATCACATCGGTAAAGATGAGGTTTAAGAAATGTGAGGGAAACGACTGGTTGGTAATGCTTTGTTTATACTGCACGCTTAACTGGTTTTGTTTAAGACCAACTATCCTACAAGCTGAGGAGGGAATGGTTTGCAAAAGCGCATAAAAGTTGCTATTCTTCCTTCCTCTGTTTGGAAATGAACTGCGCGATTAGGAGAATTACTGTCTGACAAACAGATACAATTCTGGTCTTTTTTGCTGAGAAGCTGTTCATGAAATGATATATGGTGAAAAGAGCTAAATGAACAAATAAATTAATTAATTAACAACTAAGTAAATAAATACACAAATATATAAATAAACGAATAAATAAATAAATAGATAAAGTACCCAAAATACATTCTCATATATGAGTATAGGAAGAGGGACGTTACCAGTAAGCTTGTTGATGCCCAGATCGGTATTACAGTTGACGAGCTGCGCCAGCGCCGATAGAGACGCATCAACCAGCTTCGGATCATTTGAAAGTGTTTTGGGATCGCTCTTCTTCCTTTGTGAACTACCCTCTGTACCCTCCGGCAATCCATATGTATCCAATATCAGCGAATACAGTCTGCAAGTACTTTCTATAACTGTCGAAGATCAACTATTAGAGAGCATCGAAAAGAATAACTGGCAATTATAATCATCGGCTTGAACGTCCCTCTGAACGAATGTGTAGAGAGATCTTGTTATTTTGGAAGCTAACTCGTGAAAGTGTCCTACAATGCAAGACTCGTTGAGGATTTATTAGATAATAGTCGAGTATACATAAAAATATCCGCAAATATTTTTAATTGATAAATATACCGATTTCACCGATATTGTCGAAATTTTCTGAACACATCAAAAAGTGTAATTTTTTTCACTTTCTGCTCGCAAAAAATTTTTTGAATAGTCTCGCTTATGGGGTCGAATTTTTGAATTTTTTAAAGAAAAGCTTCATTTTTAGTATTTTTGAACCCGAAAAACAACAGTAAAGTTATGCGCTAGGCGAGAATTCTTCGATTTCCAGTTACTTCACCACTAGATCTTCCAGGGAATCAGCAAAGAGATCCAATGCGCTGAGGAGACTGGTTTTTCTTGCTAAATATTATAAAGGATCATGATATCCACCCCGATATAGTGGATATGGAATGCAAAACATTTCTATGAGCCAAATTAACGATTCTAAGCTATGCAAAACGTCTAAAAATGCATTATAAAACAGCTAGCTATGGCTGCAAAGATGCATAATGCCACTGCCTACCTTACATACAGCTATTTACACTGTAAATTGCATCGTATTTTATATGCCGCATCCAAAAGATCAACAATCAACGCCCAGGTAAATGGATTTTCGAGGAGCTAGAGCATAATTGGACGCTAGAAAATAAAGCTTGTTTCCAACATTATTGACCTTAATACCTATGGTGCAATTTTGACCACTTTTACTATTGTAAATTCCCAAGAAGAAATACAGGAAGATTATTTCATTCTCTCCAAAATAATGAAAAAAGTTATTCAAGAATAATAAATAAATTTCTCATTAGTATAATGAAACACTATATTTGCAAATGAATTCTTTAACCTTAGAAAATATTTATTATGAGAGTTAATATCGAATGAACATATTTTGTGACATCTATATATCGAAGCGATTGAAACTATCATATATGCTAGCGATATGTGGCTAATTTATTCATTGATAAGCACGATAAAATATAATTAAATTATAGAAATAAATGAATTCAGTTATTGCAATTGCAATTATTGAGTTTAAGAGATCAAGTTTGCAAATCAAATAAAGAGATCAAAAAATTTGCAAATCTCAACAAGACAATTCTATCTATAATTTAAAAAAAAAGACACAATTTGATTATCGAACCTATTGAATGTTCCAGACGACGGTGGAATAGCACCAAGCGCTAGCACCTTTGTTAGTGCACGTAACAAATGCAATAATGCTTCACTGAAAATAAAAAACTTTTTCAATTTGTTTCTTTTTTTTTTAATGTTTATAATAATTAAAAATTTCCTCAAATATATCTTAACTTATAATTTACTAAGTAGAAGACCTGAAATTTTATCTATATATTGTACTAACTTATTTGTAAGATTCACTTCTCTAATATCAAGTTATTCAATTATATTGGCCCTAAACGATAGTTGATGGTTAAAAATTGAGCAGCTTAGCCAATCGGAACAGGTCAAACCTTAAAGGAACTTGGAGGTGGGCAAATTAAAGAAGCACATATTAAATTCTTCAACGATCATGTTGCGGTACAATGGAGTACATGTTCGTTTCCTATGTTTGTTTAACTTCGACGAGCCTAAGTGGACAGTGTCCACTCTAATGGTCGGCAGTCATCATTGAAGAATCACAGTTTACAAATTAAGAGAAATAAACATTTATCCAAGTAAGCAATAACAGGCTTTCGGATCACTTCTGCTCTTTAACAGGTGAGTGAGCTACCGCTTGAGGCAAAATGAGCAGCCTTCTCACTCAGAATCAATGACTCTACCTATTCGGAGTTCCTTCAAATAAATCTCAAAACCTATCTAGCTCCGATACACCTTAACACAAACCTTTTGCAAGGTGAAGCGGAAAGAGAAGAAAGCGATGCAAGCGAATTGGTCAAATACTCGAGAAGGCGTAATTGAAGCGTACTGCTAATCTTTTGTGATGATCCACCACCAACAATAAGACATAAAAGATAGGAGAATTTACGAACAAATGTCGCCAAACGTTCCTCACTTTGCGGTAATGTATCCTCACCATATCTTGAAAAAAAAATTTTTTTAAATAGCATTATTTAGCTGCAAACATTTACAAAAAAAAAAAATTTCAATATTCAAATAGCAAGTACTCAAAATATTAGTGTTATTTTTATTTCTTTAATTATTAAAATTAATAATCTATGATAGTTCACTCATAATTTCGAAGCATTTATTATTTATGGCTTAATAAAAGTGATCACGCTAATAAACTAGACAATTAAAGACTTGACGACTTAAAAAGTTTTGAAAAAAAAAAGTCCAATTTCTCGATTGTTTCTTCGACCAAAATAATAATAATAATAATTTTGTTCGAAAAGTACTAGCCTGAATTAGATCACCATAGATGACTAAACCCTATAAAAACTATACATAAAGCAAATACAATAGCAATTATATTTACGAATGAGAATATTTTCATCACTTACGATAGAAGTGCAGTGACGATATGTACGGTACTCTCATGTTTAAGTGCAATAGCTGAACGTCGTCCAAGCATATTTGAGAGAATATAGAGGATATGCTCGACGAATGCACCATCCGATGAATATGCCGATAGATTGAGTGAAATAATATGTAGAATGAAATGATCAAGATTATGATCCATTTCATTACTGAGTAATTCTTTCACATTTTTACACATTAATTCACGATATTCAACTGCTTCCATTCGTAATACCGATAATAGACGAGTAATGAAACTATAATTGACAAATATTTTTATTTCGTATTTAATATGAGTACAAATATAAGTGCAAAATATGGGAAATTTCGACAACATTTCTAAGGCTTTTTTATTCTTTTCCTTCCATAATTTCTTCTTCCTTCTCTCCTTCTCCCATAAGACTTCCTTCAGTTAATACTTCAGTGAAAAAAAAGGATGATATCGTTAGAACTTCACATATGAAATACCAAATAAAATACTTTTCTAGTCCTCAGGGTTTTTTTTTTTCAAGACAGAAATTGCACGAATATTTAAATAAAACAAATATTAGACAAGTGAAGTTTACTTAAAAATATTCGTTCCCTTTTAACAAAGATATTAGCAAGGTCTACTATATCTCTCAAATTTTGTCGAATTATTTGCATATGAAACGCAACAATGGATGAAAAATTTTCTATGAAGCATCGTTGAAAAATTTGATATAATGCGTTGAAGGGTAATGATATTGCAGATAATAGTGATGTAAAATGGTGACTATATTGTTTATGCATAAAACAATCAAAGGAAATATTCTAATGAAAGAATTGAATTCTCAAAAAAAAAGTGTTTTCGAATTCGGTGATAAGCTGATAACACCTAACAAACATTATGATAATAAATGACAAGCCAAGGTGTTATCAAAACAATTGCTAATTTCTAGAGAGAACCGACCTTAAATTAAACATAACTTCACGAAGATTTCTATTAATACTCACTTTGAAATGTGATGTTGTTCAGTTGAGTAGAGCAAATGACTGAGTGAGCAAAGAAATCCACTCATATTTGCCCATATATCAACAGATAGTTGTCCTGAATCGGTGCCTGCACATGCAACTATACGAGTTAAATGTTCAACTGCATCCAAATGCTCTTTACATCCCGACATGAAATACGACGTGAATAACTCCCAAATACGATACGTTTCATGCCATGCCTTAACATTAGTGATATTAGACGATTATCCAGGAAGTATTCCAAAGAGGATGTCAATAGAAAACAAAATGAGATACAATTCCCGTTAGAAGTAAGAACATCCATAAGCTGACTAAGAGAATTAATTACGTGCAACGAATATCATCTCATAGATTGACCCTTAGATTCCAATCAAGAAGTATAATAGCGATTCACGAGGCATTAGAGTTTTTCCTCACTTTTCTGTCAAATCTTCCAAACATTGTAAAGTTTGTTAGAAATTCTAGAATTTCAAGTTTCAATACACTAGATTACATTAAAAAAAATAGAATATAAGCATAGTTGCATTAGTCTATCGTCCGATATACCCATTAAACAAGTTAAGTTATCATTACTAAACTTATGTCATGTTAACCGAAGTCTATAATATTAAGAAATATTCAGCAACCGAAGTTTCGACTCATCTCTTTTAACTGATATAAAAATCGATGCAATATGTTTATAATCATTGAAGGAAGCTGATTTACCTCATGAACGGCTGTATTAGATTTAGGCAGTGTACGAAGTCGTCTACAAACACTCTTCTGAAGTGCCACTCGACCCGTCGTATGAATATTCGAAGTTGACGACAGATGTTGCGACAATTGTGAATCGATCGACGGTGAAATCAACGAAATTTGTACGACATTGAGAGCGAATAATGAAAAGCAACACAGCACTAAATCCGAATCACAACTCCATAGGTAGAGAAAACACATCACCTGCAATTTGAGTCAATGACATTTCGTGGATTATGCGATCTGCCCCTACCAATTACTACCTCATCCCAACACATGCTCGTCAAGCCCATCCCACCGACAAATGCGCCACCCGACAAATACGCCTCCAACAGTTACGTCCTAAGTCACATTTTTATGCAACAATCTGAGTTGAAGACGTTTTTTTATTCTCTTGCAGCAATAGTTTTGTTATTTATTCTTCATCTCACATATCAACAAACGATTATATTCTCAAAAGATATTTAATAATTTATAAGATTTATATATTTTTATGTTGGCGGTAGAATCTAGGAAGCGTTTACCGAAGATGCAAATATTCGAAGGAGAATTTTCACAGCCCAAAATTTGGTTATTATAGCGGAAGCATTTCTACTGAGAGAATCTCAATATGTGGAATGCATTAACTCATACAATCTATTCACCAATTTGCTTCTATCTATGTGATACAACGAAAATAAATGTTAGAGGCGTCCTTTATAGAGATAATATATAAGATGAATTTATAATTGAGTGATTTTTTGTTGATCGAATGTATTTCATTTTGATGGAATCGTTGATAGGATATCATTTACAGTTTATAGCAATTAACTATGAGTGTAGGAGTGCAGCACTTATGGCTTCAACATGAGCGGTACATTAGCGGAGTACAACTTAACTGCGGGTGCATTATACCATACGATATCAAATAAAAATACTATTCAGGTAAATTGCTTTTCGCTATAAGCTATCAGACACCCTCCATCGAATGAACCCAGTAGACGTTTTTTAATTCTTCATTTGCAATAGCAAATGGAAATGCAAATTTTTCATCTGCCTGGCATTTTTTGGATCCTTTCCTCAATTTTACATTCAATCGTTTGTTATGAATTAATATGAGCATTTTACTAAAAGCAGCCGATCAATTCTATCTCCCTCAAGAAGCATTTCTCCACACGGAGAAAAAAATTAGATCTCTATTTATACTACACGGGGGATTAATTGCTCAATCACCTTTTAATATCTAATTTCCATTAATCAAAACAATCAATGGAAAAGGAGGAGAGAATTTTAAGTAATTAAACGGGAATTTAAGAAAAGGTGAAGGGAATTAATTTAAAATGGAATTTAAAATCTCAAAAATTTATAGACGTGATTGATAAAAGATCTTAAATCAAACCTCAAATTTGACCAATGATTGTGTGGTCATCGCATCACCGCTTATTTGTTCACTTATAAGAGTCGAATTACTTCGCATATATGCAATACGTCGTTCCATAATCACTTTCAGCCAACTTATCACATTTTCCGCATTGCTAATTTGGAAATGAATCAACTTTTGACATACCGAAAAGAGCATATGTGAACTGAAAATAATTTTATAAGCATATCGCTCTTCATCTAGTAAAATTCTTTCGAATGGAATTTATTGAATTTCTTCAATGATAAGATTTTTCTATCGCATTCATATTTGTAAAATATAAAGGCATAAGTAAACAATTCGTTTAGGAAAACATTAGTGCGAGATTCTAGTTTCATCCCATATATGGTATATATGGAATTAAAAGAGCTTAGAGATTATACGCGGTTTACAGGTTGTTTTTAATTTATTACAGGTTAATTACAGGTTGTTTAATTTTTAACTGCTCAATAATTCCGAGAACAATTCAATTGTGTAGTTGTGCCATTTTCAATCCTTCATTTTATTCATGATTCAATTATTTGGTTTAATGATGGGCACTTTGTAGGTTTGTTAATCGTAATTTTCGAAAGATATTGAATTCTTGTCTTTCAGTTCTAATCAATTATCACTACCCTTTACCTATTGCTTCCAGTGACCAATATAACGAATTTACAAAAAGAAATCAACTAGTTGCGGTATTTTCTATAGCAATATTTTCATTATATATACTGAAATTCATATTTTAATGAGCTAAATTTAACAAAGCTCTGAGAAAAATATCTAGGCGGAAATGGATAGAACGGAATTGGCGAGAAGGGAGAAGAGGAAAGATGACTAATAAATTGCTGTCGAAATCTACTGCTCAATCGATCTCACAATTTCGATGCTATCAGCGCATTTATTAGTGCGGTTTAATACGTCATCACTATGCTGAACTATTCGCCTTGAAGTCTAGATGCTTTAACGAGCGATTTTCCAACGGTTCCACCTTTTTTTTACTAAAGCATATCGATAATGTGCACTTAACAGTTTTTTTTCAATCAAGTCATATGAAAACATATCGAAGCTCATTTTTTTTCGTCTATGAACTCGGGTTTCAAAGCTTTTTTTTTAATATGAATTAATGAAAACAACCACTCGATGCAAATAAACACCTGGATTTGGAAATGGAAAATATATAATTTCGCACCTCTCCTATTATTTTTGAAATATTGAAAAATAATTTCGACGGTTGCTACTCCTAACTGAATTCTCTAATTGATTTCTGAGGTTAGACCATTAAAGAATATCAAAAAATCTTTCCATTCCTATCGAAATTTGAATATTTTGCGATGAGTCAAACCAATCAACTCTCAAAAACATATTAGAAATTTTTCAATTGAAATCACGCAAAATCGACCTAACTTTATAATTCTTCGTTTTCAAAAAATATTCCACTTTATCCATACCTATAGTTAATATCAGCATCAATTCTCATTCAGCAAAAATGTTCTGTCACAAACAACATTCTACGCAGTCAGCAATTCCATGTTGTAGGAAACCGATATCTAGGTATCAATCAACTTCCTACCAGTACCGTTAATGCAGCAATTTGTTCATCTTTCAAGCTGCGGTTGACACGTTTGGATTTTCATACAACAGCCGGATCGCAACATTAAATGTCTCTTCGACTTGACTGTTGCTTTGTTTGGGCGTTATTTGCTGTATCATCTTTCTTGCTTTTCATATTCGCAAAAATTTTTTGTTTTTTTCCCACTTCGAGACGTTGAAATAAATAAATAAACAAATAAATAAATAAATAAATAAATAAATAAATAAATAAATAAATAAATAAATAAATAAATTTTAAAAAATGAATAAATAAGTTAATAAACAACTCAACAAATTTTTAAAAAATTCGGTGAAGTTATTTATTTCGTGTCGAAGCAATCTTCGATGCATAGGTATGAAAACCGCAAGTCAAAACAACGTGACTAAGACTTGAAACATTCTCACAACACACTTTACAAAGCGCTAACCAACAACATCCCCATCAAGATTAAGAGCAAATGACGACTCAATAGAGCTGGGAACGACGAATCTGAGCGAACCTATAAAAGCGAAGCGACAATCCAATCGGGGACGGTCGAACCGACATCGAAGGAAACGCACCATGTTGGGCCGCACGAGAACTGATGCGTTTCCTTCGATGTCGGTTCGACCGTCCCCGATTGGATTGTCGCTTCGCTTTTATAGGTTCGCTCAGATTCGTCGTCTCCCAGCTCTATTGAGTCGTCATTTGCTCTTAATTTTGATGGGGATGTTGTTGGTTAGCGCTTTGTAAAGTGTGTTGTGAGAATGTTTCAAGTCTTAGTCACGTTGTTTTGACTTGCGGTTTTCATAACTATGCATCGAAGATTGCTTCGACATTTCGATAATTACCTAACGGAGAAGAAAGTATGTAACGCTCGTTCAGGCGATTGTGAACTCCATTGTGGAATTACTGTATGCAACGATAGTAACGCTTGCATACAATACGTCTGAAGGAGTGGATGATCGATGAGTAGCACTAAACAAGAGACGACTCCTTCGATACAATCCTCCTCTTCACTTGCCTATAAATAATGCCCTCTAGAGACAACACCTAGAAGTGGCAATACAAGAAAAGTTGATAGATTTTTTATGAATTATATTTGGAGTGACTTTAAAAAATTACACAGAAAAATAAGAAAATATGGGAGCCACAGTTGATAGAAAACCACTCAAGAAAAAAATCTCCTCCCATAGTCCAACAAATATCTGTCAACTTACTTCTAAGATAGACTGTATTACACTTCGATGAGGTAAATTTACAACCCCTAAGGCAATATTCTTTGCATTTTTATAAATTTGTTCTGTAAAAGCACATTATTGTAATGCCTTGTCTATGTATATGTGTATGCGCGTGTTTGTCTGTCTGTCTGATAGTTTCAACTCAAAGAATCACTAAATTAGCACTGCAAAATTTGGTCTAATAATGTATAGCATACGATGATCTCATTAAGCACACTTCATGTTGAGGCCAAAATTTAAAGGATGGATCAAGGTAGACGAAGATTGTCTTGCATTTCGTATCGATTAAATCTTCATTCTATATCGGTCGTCGCCAGGAGAAATGACCTTTTCGAGGGGATTTTATATGAACGCCTAGATTAATTGAAATATGAATGCATTATTTTGTATGTATCATTCTTTTTGTAGAAATTTTCAAAAGCGGCTGGTCAGGCTAAGCGGAATGCAAAAGCGCACCTCACTCGTTAAATAAGCGGGATGCGAAAGTGTAGCTCGATTGGCACGATATGTGCTTTTATTATTTCGCTTACTCATAGCCGAATAGCTGCTCAATGGAATTGTCTTATCTGGTAGTACAGTTTCTAATTTTCTCAGGTACTGAGAACCTCAAATATTAAATGTTTCTATGCTGTTATCTATCGATAAAACAAATATCAAGAGTCTATATAAAATAGCGAATGACTCTCAAATCCATACTCTTTGACGTATAAGTAATGTCGGTTGAGTGGTGATCAATTTCAAAATAGCGATCAAAATCGTCTGCTGAGAGCACTGATCTACGCTGATAGATGTAATCGAACATCGATCGGAACGCCACTTCCCAGACATTTTATGCCAACTCTGAAAGCAGAAATACTTGTTTCATTCGGAAATGTCTAAAAACCGGAAAAAAAGAAATAATAAATGAAATAAAAAGGATATTAATGCATACTAGAACAAAAAAAAAAAAATCGCAGGCATTGAACTCGTCCTATAAATTTTCTCTTATCAAATAGTTCGGTTAAATCTATCTAATTTACTTGAACTTACCTGTAAATGAGAATTAAAAGAATACGGAAAACTCATTTAATGGTTTCACTGCTTATATATAAGTTTTCACTGATTGAAAAAACATTGAAATAATTTAAAATTTAAAGCAATGTAAATCTTTTCTTAGGTAAACGAGAAAAAGCAATATCCGATGGAACATACCCGTGAAACACTGATAGGAAGATGGGCCGAATTCGGTGATATTGGATCCGATTCAAGAACCTTCTCGAGAACATTCATTAATAAAGAGCGTAATTGTTCCGAACGACTCATTACCATATCGATCTTCGGCCACCAATGTAGACGTGGCTATAATGCTTCTCATTCATATGCATATAATGGTGGTCATTTGAATAGAAACGATATACACTATTCAGCTTTATTATTACGCTATAAATATCTTTCAAAACGTTTTTATTTTCGTAAATCGCTTATAAACGAGTCGACGGCCGTCGATTTTCAACCGATCGTTATGAGTGCTCAAATGCAAATCACTGATATGTGGTGTAGTGGAAATTCAACCGAAAACAATCATCATGAGGATCATTTCAATTTTGATATGCATTTATGTCTGAGAGTTTTGAGTTGTTGTTGCCGTTAAGCACCGCCATTTTGATTGGGCCACTATTTATAGTGAAGGGATTGTAGGTGTCTTCATTTCATTTTGGCAGGTGAAAAGAAAAACGGATATGGCCGATGTATAAGGCATTTATTTATGAACTATTAATCAAGGCTGCAAAACGAACAGTTCTGTTATAAGAGAAATCGGTTGAAAAGAAGAAGGTTTAAAATGCGATGATGCATCAAAAAAAAGGTTTGTCAAAATCGCCGCAAAGAAATTAGCCGTGCGTAGGCAGAAACTGAACAAACGAAACATTCATAAGTGTTTGCACTATTGGGAAGACCTTTTTTTTGTGAGCATATTTCCGGATAAAAAGCCACTCATATCTAAGAGAGATGGAAAAGAGATCGTCACGTTCATCAAGGACTATCTGCACTGCGGAAGAGCTGATTAGAAATAAAAGAGCACTTAGTGAAGAACGGACGATCAGCCCTTTCAATTATTTCCGGCGTCGGTCGTAAAAAGAACGGCTGATTTCGCAATAAGAATGGACAACTAGACTTCTTTGTCGACATAAAGCTGGCAAGTCAATGCTGCTGAGAATATGTCGATGACGGTGAAATGTATGACAATCAGTAAGAAAAATGCAAATAATTGGAATGCAGAAACGTTGTAATATGGTAAGCAAATGAAGCGATTAGCACCAAAAGAATGATTATTTTATGCTACACTTGGGGATTAATGTTTAAATAATTTGCATGCGCTACTTCTTCAGATATTGCTAATATTATTGCAAAGTGAATTCTGAATAATTTATGAAATCCCTAGAAGTCCTTATGGGAAAGGAAAGGGGGTTTCCTTCATTTTCTGGTAAAAGACTTGCTTTATTAGACTGCGTTGTAAATGCATCTAGTCCACTGATAGTCGATTGATCTTATAGAGCACACTGTAAAGTTGAAGACTTAACCTGTACGGAGATCGTATGCAACGCATCAATGAGAACAAGCTGTAGAAGTGGTTGTGAAGATGTCAAGCATACACGAAAAACATCGTTATCGAATTTGAGACGAAATAACGCAACAAAACAATCGACAAGCACCGAACGTGCAATTTCTCGAGGTCGAGCTCCGGTTAGAAGTACAACCTAAGCACAAGAAGTACAATCAGTTCCGGTAAAAAATACAACGCAACTTCGATATACTTAACCACAATTTCAATTGATATTTACTTTTAAGCATAAATTTTAAATATATTTTAAAATCATGTAAATAAACCCGTTACCTATTAGGAAACTACTCATTATGTGGTTACAAACTCATAAGATTTGCATATAATGCATCAAATTTGCATGATCAAAGTTCATTTATAAAGATATAAGCAATATGGATGGTCGAACGATGCCCATTTGTAAATATTCCCATTTTTATGGTGCAAACGATTTTTCAACATTTGAAATCAATAAATATGAATTATAATTTAATTAAGTCAACTATTTCAAACCTCTTTTAATCGCATATCACAGAATCCTACTTATAATTTTTGCAGTAGTAACACTAAGACTTAACGACCACTCGGACGGATATCAGATTGCCGAAGCTTGAGGCAATCTATTTCTATGGATCCACTGTCCTGGACTTATCGATCCTCTCAATTTGATAAGCGCCTTCTAGCCAGTCAATTCATACCTCCTACTAGATCTACTTTTATGCATATTAATAAAGGATAAATTGATTTCATATTGTCAGTACAGACTTCAAAGTACCATCACCTTCGTTCCGTGAGCCATCTTAGCACTGCTAACTCCATCAAAGGAGATTTTCTTTTTTTTTTTAAATTTCAGGTTGCAGTTTTTTTTGTTTCTTTCTTCATTATGTTTTTTATTTCTTTCATTATGTTATGTTACGCGCTTAATTTGGCACCAATCCAAAAAGCCTAGACATTTTCTGTTGGTGATGTCCTAACAGGAAAAGTGATCATCACTTACCTTGACATGTTCGATCAGCTGTTGTACAACGTTGAAGACAAAAAAATCGGATAAATTCACATATGTGGCGCATTTGCAAAGGTTGACTGCAGCATGACAAGCATATTGTAGTTGACTGGTCCACACCGGTCTTGCACCCGAACCACACGCTTGAACACAGCTTACTACGCTGTCGACGAATTGACGCTGTAAGTGAAATACCTCCGCTCAATCTATACAAATTAAAAAGTATTGCAAGAGAACCTGAAACTAAAGAGGGGAATCCTCTTCGCTCCTTTCCCCCCCCCCCCCCCTCACTCCCTCCTCTTCTGACCTATCCTCCTCTATTCAAAAAAAAAAAATCTTAAACTGGAATTAAAATGTGCGAGATTTGTTCAAGGAATGATCACCATTCTCCTTCAATGAAATAAATATTAGCAACTCGAAATTGCACTATGAAATTTTACATTTAAGAGACGGTGACTGATTCAGGGTTCATTAAGTTGTTCTATTTCTATGCTAATAAAGTAGAGATGAAAGCGCAAGCAGTTCAAAGTTCCACATATTAAAATCACTTAATAATCTATGCATCAGTTTATAAATATATGCATATAATGCCTCCTATTTTATTACTACTGCTCATTCAATACCCATAGAAATTCTGCGATAATTGAGTTCATAATGTGAGAAGAAAAATTTATATTAGAAAGCGATTTGAAAGTTTCATTATTTCACCTTCTTTTTTTTTTCCATGAGGAGGTAATCGAGCTATCCCCCAAGTACTACCTATATTCTTAAGCAATCAGTACTTCAGAGGACTTTCTTCCTTGTTTCTAGGCAACACCTCAACGCATCGACGAGTATATGAAATATTTCATCGGTTGCTGCACATTAAACAATGGAATGTGGTTCATTCAGCTACTAGACGGTTTCTTATATCATTAAATCAAAGAATATTCATAAATGTAACGCTAATTTTGTTTAAAATGACGATCATATTACTCGATGAGACCATTTTTTTTGCATCGAAATAAGTTTATTGCTTACTTAAGAAATTCAAAGCAGTATAGATGTCAATTTTCAATGCATTTGGCTATCACATTTATTACTTAACGTCGAATATATTTTCAAAGCAATTAGCAATAGCCCACAAGTATATTTGGGCTACTTTTATTAAGCATACCTTCATGACGACTGTTTGGGGAAGATTCACTGAATCCAAATCAGCATGTGCAATCGCCTCTAAGGAGCACTAAATATATTGTCATTAGAATCATTATTTCTGAAGATTATTGCCTTATCTTTGTAGACAAGATAAAAATACACCTACATGCAAGTTCGGAGTCTGTCATACATATATTTCGAGTAGATGTTCTAGCCAAATGAGATACTTACTTCTTGCTTTTCATGGCTTAAATCGGCTAAAGCGTATGTTCCAGAAATGGATCATACATTCGCGTATGCCTATTTTTATAGGCAACAGCAACATGAAAGTGTATATGTATGCAAATTAGAGTCTAGTTATTTTTCAAAGAGTCGACTTCTTTGACGGAAAGATATGCATGACCAAAAAAAATTGGCATATTGAGTGCCAAATTTTGTTTCTTTAATTAAAAAAATATATAAATCTCTTGATTTTATTGAGAAATGAGCAGATAACCTCCTCCCCTCGCAACCTGCAATAGGGACAAGAAAAAGGGTCTAAGGTATGGTAGTCAAAACGGAATAGCATAATAGTACAGTAAACAGTATGGAATCAGCACGTGCACATACATTTGCATTTTCGCGCTTGCGTGCATCCCTCACGCAATTGAAATATTGGAATATTTATTCAAATGAACTGATTTAGATTATTGGGGGTTTTAACTGCAAAAATACTGTATACGCATTTTAAAAAAGCCAAAACTATTGTATAGCCCCCTATTTACAACTTCCGACTCCTGTTTGAAAATCCGAAGGTATGTGAGGGTCCATGTGCATATACACACTAGACGTTATCAATTGTACGGTCAATTACAATTAAATGCTAGCTTGCTGGGGCTCCATACGTTGTTCCTTCATCCGCCTAAACGAGTCTACAAATCCATTTGTAACCCGATCAGGACGAATAATAATTGAAAAATCGAAAAAAAAGATCAACAATTGCTCCTCTCCTTCTTTTAAAAAAGGACCGATTTAAACGCATATACGATAGTTTTGCAGTTAAAATCCCACCATAATATGGATCTGTTCATTTGAATAAATATTTCAATTCTCAAAAAAAAATGTAATTCGAAGAATTTTTACTCCAACGAATGTTAAGAGATTATTGAACGAATAATGGAGAATAATCTAGAACATAGAAATAAATAAATGATCTAGACGCCGTCATCCGTCGATATCATCTTCGAATGGTATTTAATTCCTTAATTGTATTTAATTCTTTCGAGCTGCAGTTGAAGAAATTTTTGCGAAGAAAAAATTTGCATATTTGTGTTATCTTTTTTTTTTTGCAGATTTCTACATTACATACTGTTTAGGCTATTACGCATATATTTGCGTAATATTTTTCATCACTTATGCATAAATTCAAATTTATATATGCAAATAGCGAAATATCAGTATAAAGTTGCGTTTAGTTGTTTTTTTTTTCATAGCACCATAAAGTACATTCAAATTTATGCATATGAAATGAGAAACTATTAGGGCAAAAAATAATCAAGCGGCGGAATTTTAGATTTATATACTAAAATCTATACTAGTATAGATTAGATTAATATTATAGTTTTATATAATATTTATAATACATTCAACTAAAATATTTTGTAAAATATCGAAGAAAATATATTTGAAGAATTAATATCAATGATCTAACTACAATACGCGAGATGAGCTTCAATAAATTCAATATTTTAGTCACAGAAATAAAAATAAAATCGTAAGGAAAATATTTCAAACAACTCTTAATAGAGAATATTTTTTAAATTTTTTAAAAATTTCTCAATAAAAAAATTCAAATTTTCCAAAAAAAAAAAATCACCGGCGAAACGGCGATTAGCAACATTTGCACAGGCCAACAATGTCCACGACGACGTAATTCCGTTGAATTCATATTCATAAATAATCCATCACAAATATCTGCAATAATTTTTCTTTCTAACAACAAATGAAAAGATCATATTAACAAAAGAGGATAAGATATAAAATTCAAAAATTGACAAAAATTCCGTCTATTTACTTATCGAATATGAATCAAAAAAAAATCTCATATTCGAAATTTTCTCCGGATGAACTCCGTTTGTTTTGCTCCGATTGTTTTAAATTCCAATCTCCGATTGCTTTGGTCTCTTTTTTTTTGCTTCTGCTAACGATCCATAATTTTTTCCATCATTTCTCTTTTCGAAAATCCGATCGATAGAGATGAAACATTTCTATGCACTTAATCGGGTACCATATGCGAAATTTCCTAACGAGGGTTTTCGACATTTATGGGTCAATAATATGAGTTGATTGAAAAAGAATGCCATTTTGAGAAGAAAATAGACCAAATTTGGCTAGATATAAAATCTAGTTATTTATTGAAATACTGCGTCGAGGAAAAATTGTATTCTTATTGATCACTCAAAAATTCAAGACACGGGGGGGGGGGGGTTTCAGAGAGGAGGAGGGATCGAGGAAGGCGCTTTCCTTCTCAATGATATCCCGGCTTTTTCGTATTGAGTGGTTGTCATACTTAAGCCAACGGTAATTTCAACCATCAATAAGCGCACAAATATATTTAAAGAATGAGGTGCAGAATCGTAAAGACCCTATATATTTTTTGCATAATATAGAGGAATTATTTGCACTATTTCATATGCGTATATTTTTTGTAAGGAGTTCTATTCTATTTTCAAGTTTTAAATAAGCAATTATTAATTAACTTATCAATTCATATGTAAAAGAAATTAGAAAACTTATATTGAATCTTGAGTAAATATATCTACATATGGATCATTTTTTAAAAGAATAATTGTTAGTGCATATAAGCTTTATTAGGGGGGGGGGGGGGGGGGGCAATAATTCTCAATATCTATTTGCATATTTATGTGCTTATTTATTCATTTATTAATAAAGTTGTAAAATATCAACGATATCAATGAGTCATATCAGACGACCCTCTATTCCTCTCTCAATATCACCATTCATATAATTTTCATATAGGCAGTAAAGTATTCATCAATGCGCAACTAAATTATATCACCTCAACGGGGAAGTCTCAAATTAAGTAGTCAAGCAATGTGAATAATATCAGTTAAAATTAAAACCAACTGAGGTTCACTATTTAAGGGATAGGATTGAGTTGCCGATATTCTGAGGTATTATATAAAAATGTGTCTCCTAACAACGTATTCAAATATTTCATTCAAGAATATACCCGATAATTGATGTTGTGGAGAGTGTTGTAATGCCGAGAACTGATCCGGACAACGTTCAATCCACCTCCATAGTACAGCCGATATCATATTGCAAACACTTTCCACATGTTCCTTACGTGGTTGCCAATATTGGTTTACCTGTAATAATGCTAAGTAATTTTTTTGGACCTTAGATAAAAGAGGAAATGAATTGGATGGAAGAAGAAAGAAGTAAGAAGAAGGAGAAAAAATTGTAGATAAGGGAAGAGTAGGAAAAAAAAGGAAAAAAAAATGATGAAGAGGAAAATATCTGCGAGCGATTTAAATTGGGATGACATTCTTTCCACTTAACCTATATTTCGGACCCGTACTATTGTTCTATCTTCACTATAGAAATACGTATATGAGGTCTTGATCTTTCGTTGATCTTTCACAAATAATGATAATGAACGATATCGTTGACGTAGAATCGTCCGGAATAACGGAAAACCCTGATTCGTATCGCTCAACATGAACCTTTAAAACCATTAAACTTTAACCAACCTTAAAGGCTTGAAGGTTTAACCACAAACCTTTAAGAAAGCATTTTGCCATCTACTGTCCCCCCCCCCCCCCCTTCAACCTCGACAGGTACGTTAACTATACCTGCGTTAGAATTTTGGTGATATACTCCAGCTCAAATGGAACGAATCCGATCAATGAAAGATGGGAGAGCGCTAAATCCGTCTGCTCTTCAGGTGTATCCTCGGTATGTAAGGCGTTAAGTGCTCTTTCAAGTCGACTGAGCATCAACGACGGATGCAGGGCACCAACTCTTCCAACGACGAGAGCCGCTTTCTCGGCGACTGCACCGCTACCTCCAACAAGGCCACTCATCTCTTCGAGGACATTCTTCATGCAACATTCTCGTTCCACACTGCGACCGGCCGGACTCTATAATAAAACCCATCAAGTCTTTTAGTCTAGTTATTGCTCCATATTCTAAATTTTTGAGAAATAGGCTTGTCAATAAAAATTAAGATAAATAAAAAGTGATTTGTTTAGTCACATTTTTAGTAAATAAACATATTTCCATACTTCTTGTTGCATGAAAAAAAAAGTGAAAAAGATATGTAAATTAGAGACTTTTTTTCGTTTGATTTTCTAAATCCCTTATAGCATCTCAATTTATTTCACTCTGAAACACGAGAAAATAACGTTAGTCCTATTTCATCGAGTATGATCACTTGAAATCTTTTGCTTAGGTTCATATCGAACACGCCATTACTGAAGATTTACAGTACGATATATGAATTCATTGTCCCGCAAGCCATACTACACTATCTCTTCACACTGCGGGACAGGCAACGGGTTCTTAGGGGCTATATCAGCGGAGCTTTCTGCTCTATCAGGTCCTACCATGCTGGAAAGGCTAACAGTAGGTCACGGAGTGAAGATTGCATGTCTAATCCACAGTGAGCATCCCAGCTAAGTGTGGAAAGGCGGCAAACCGCCGCTATAATGGCACGAGAGCTAGCAATCCGAACTCACTGTCGCAAATCTTAGTTGCTGAAAAGTCGAGTAGCGAATACAACTCGACAAATCGGCGCCGACCGTTGGCGAATGAATAGATCGTCAGGTGAGTCAAGTGATAATAATATATTATGCGCTATGTTCAATTCGATGTTATATATTTATCACAACTATTGAATCAAATTACAAATAACTTGAATTCAAATGAGGATTGAATATAAAAATAAAGTACTTAAAAAGGTTATTAAGTATTTAATATTGAGCCAACCTCAGCTTCAGAAAGGCATTCGAAGAGAGTCTCAAGTACGACAAGGCGCGATTGTACGAGCGCTGCCTCCGATGTCCAACGCTGAACAATGAAACAATTTCGATAAATTTCAGGTGCTAATTGCTTGTTGAAAACAAAAAATCCAATAAATGAGGAAAAAAATTTAAACACTATTGGATAAACGAGGTTAATATTATAATCTTATATCATTGCTCATTGCATCTATCTTTGAAAAAAAGTGTATATATGCCACTATTGTCTCCATAAATGCTGAGGATTTAAGATTCAATTCATTTCTTGCTTTTTTTTGTTACTATTTCTTTATTTTATTCTCTTTTCGAGATTCAACATCCTTACTCTCTTCAATCATCACAACGTTAACTTTCAAGCCTTATCGATGCCTATAATTTCTCCTTGAGAGGGCCTAGATTTCAATTAAGATAGCGTGAAGATTATTTCTAGTTCTGAAAGAAATTGTCTATTGGACCGTCCAGATAGTTGGACTTGAATCTATTGAGGAGTCTCTATTTTTGTTTGATTTAGGCGATCATGATTTAGCGTTTATCATCTGTCGCCGATAACTGCTTGTCTACCTTTTCGATTTGCTGACATTCATAATGACTTCACCGAAAAGAGTACGTTTTACGATAGTTTTTATCAGCTCTAATTATTTCAGTTCACTATGAGCCAAAGCGGGTTAGAAAAAAAAACATATGTCATATTCGCTCGGTGAGTGTTTTCTATTTGCTCAAATTGCTCGAAATTAATTCATTTCAAATATTTATGCAAATTTTTAATGAAAGTAAAGAAGTAAAGATATGGGTCATACACTGGCGTTGACAGCTTTGAGGACACGAACGAGTGCTTGCAAGACTAGATGCAGATGATGTTTAGAAACGTTAATGATACAGCTATGTGATGTGTTTAGAAGTTGACGTCCTTCGCTGTCCATTTGCCTTCCGGTTCGTGTTGGCAACTGAAAAAACGTATCGACGATTCGTCGTCTATCTCCATATGAATTGATGATTGATAAGAATTGATACTTAACGTCTTAGATAACTTTACTGCTAATTCGTCTTGCCAGTTAATGAATTATAAAGATTTACGTACTGAGATTAGTGATTGCAAGATTTGAATTTCGCTATGAACAATATCAGTTAGCAATATTTCAAGCGTTTATATCTGGCTAATGTGAACGTTGTGTAAAAGTTCATTGCATAGTTTCGAGTCAGAATCGACAATAAAATATGACATTAAATGTGGTAAAAATCGAAAAATCAAGTCATTTTGATTCATTCCTCTTTCACTACAATCATATAAAAGTGGCGATCACATTCGCATAAATAAGCTTTCCTCATTCTAGACAAAGCCATCGCAATGTTCAATAAAGCTCTATAGCATTTCCTGGATATTTTTAATAGCTTTCTTTTTTTTAAAAAAAAAGCATAGTTTGGCAGAAATTTGATTTAACTTAAATTTGAATGGTTGAATTTGAATATTTTATATATATGCTTTATACTTAAATACTTAAATACTTAAATTTTGTTCATTTATTCAGAACTTGTAAGAAAAAAAAATGCAAACTATCATTTGCGCAACCATTAACACTCTTATTGCTGTTGCAAGAATGGTTAAAATTCATTTCATCTCACCACTTCTCACATGATTTCCTTTTTCATCATTGTGAGAGAAGAAAAATATCGTTGAAAATTTATGCATTTCGAGCTATAAAAACGAGCTGTTGAGGTGTACTATAAACTCCTCGAAAGGTTATAAGTAAAAAGTAAAAAAAAAACCTGATCTTGATATCGTTGTATTAAAGAAGATATCCATTCGGCAGGTTTTTGTTTTGGAAATTGCGATGAAACCGACGAAGGCATCGGTCGTGTGAATGAGACGCTCATCCTCGCTTAGCACGACCTCGAGCTTGCATAAAGCTTTTTTCTTACCTCAACATTAACTATCATCAAAAGAACCATATCGCTAAATGAGGTTTTTTCATATTGGCCTCCTGTTTTAAATTTATACATCATATAAATGTTTTTAATCTATAAATTACTGTTACATATCATAAACACTATGCAATAATATATAAGCAAAGGGTCAATAGGCGCCACTGACCAACGGCCACTACAATGAGCCTTTCAAAGAAGCAAGAAGTAGCAACGAGGAGAAAAAAAAATGACCATTAGTTGCAGCAATCGTGCAAAAAATTTAATTTCCCAAATCGATGGAGGTTATAGTGCGAAAGTGATTTGCAAATTCATAAATCTTTCAATAAACATGCATAAATCATTTGTCAACGATTAAGTGGAACAAACTGTACTTCAGAAATGACCTATGACTAACCAATATAAACTGATTATATCGATTTAGCCTTTACGACTTACGAATTAAGAATAATTAATCGACAGACTTCCGATAAATTGGCCGGCAAATCCCGACAAAACAAGATCGCACACACACATACACACACATACGCACACACATACACACACATACACACACATACACACATACAACACACACACATACACACATATACACACATCCACACACATCACACACACACACACACACACATATGTGCGTATGAAAGACAACGTGTCTACAATGAGGCTTTAAAAAAAATTTCCACTCTACTCATAAAACTATTCAAGAATTACGAGTGAAATGCAACGATTAAAAAACACAACTCTAGTGACATAAAGATAAATGCTGATAGGCAGAAATCATCAAAGACCGTTAACAAATCGGCTAGGGGAGAATCAGTTGAATGGAAAAGGAAATACAAATGACTGCATCAATGAAGGGATTACGTTAGCATAATTCATCCACTATAAATGAAAAACGAACTCTATACAAAACAAACAAATCTACTAAAAAAAAAAATTCGGTTTAAAAATTTTCTATCAATTCAAGTTTTTCTTTTTCTGATTAAATTATATTATGGAGGAATCTTTTCACACATTCAAGAAATATTTGAATGCCGGGGGATGGCAACTCCTCTTGACGATAAGTTTGAGTAAGTTGTAATCATAAGAGGGCATCGACGATTAAGATTGCTTGATAAGAAGTAAAATAAGCATTATCTCTCTTACTGAGTGAATTCTTAATATTGATATATCAGTACAATATCAGTACATTTCCTAGGTGTATCAGTACAATCTAATTCTGTGATGCTATATCGCTAGCGGTGAATCGATTAGATAAGATAGCGGGAAGTTGAAATTAGAATTAATTAAGTAAGCGATTACTTCAAACAGAAATGAGGTGGATATGAAAGATGTTAAACGAGAAAATATGCAGACTGTTACAGGTGAAGATATAAGTACACATTTGAGTACATTTGAGTAATTTGAGTGTACATTCGGGTACATTCGGGTACATATGAGTTAAACTTGGATGAAATAGTAAATAAGCATAAATGAAAGAGAGATGAAATAGCGACACCTTTAGTGATCGCAATGTAGACATTGAATATTGTCAATTGCCTATCGCATTTCATTTTCATATGCAAATTTTCATGGCATTTTTTCTTTATTTGAACAATTTAAGATCGCCTGAATTCAATACTATTTTTTGATTAAAAAAATTTAAAAAATAATGAAAAAAGAATTTTCATCCAAAAAATTTCCCACTAAAAGAAAATATCGTTCAATAAAATGAAAAATAGAAATCAAATAAAAATTTCCATTTGATATGAGGAAATTTGAATTTGAAAATGAAATAAATAAATAATTATTAAAATTTGCATATTATTAGTAATATTGATATAACGAAATGAATTATAAACAACGATTATAAAATAAATAAATTTCATTGAAAAAAAAATTGAGTCTTATGAGAGAAAAAGAAATTCAAAAAAAAAATTCAACGATGGAAATTTTCAAATTTTTAGCATTCGGAAAATTTGTTTTCAGTTTTTTTTTGTGCGATAAAATATAAATGCCAAAAGAAAAATTGACAAAAATGGGACAAATTTGCTCGATGTAATTGAAAATAAATCATAAGCGTTAAGCAAATTTACTTAGCGTACATTTTTTTTTTGCGAAAATATAAGAGAGAATGTGTAGATAGAGAAAGAGAGAATATTTTGAATGATGTTGCGAGGGAAAACGTCCAGTAGGATGGGAAATAAATTTTTGACATGGCAGGAATCGTAGCTTCTTATATTTAAATTCAAAGATAGCCGGAAAGACGTTCGCATACCGATATTGCTGATATATATATATATATATATATATATATATATATATATATATATATATATATATATATATATATATATATATATATATATATATATATATATATATATATATATATATATATATATATATATATATATATATATATATATATATATCAGTGGACGGAAGGCGAAGTGCAAAAATTAACCGTAGGGAAGCGCGTAGTACGTATTCTACACTGGAAAGAATGCTGGTGCTAAGCTTTTTGGTGGATTGCTTTAAAAAAAGGCACATCACATCACATCAACAAATCGTTGCAATCATCAATGCCATCGTACAGATTATTACCCACCATAAAACATATATAAATATAATATTTGCTCGTTTTGATTATATTTAATTTTTAACGAGTCGAAATCGAAGAAATAATAGCAATGCAATAGGCAAGGATAGGGAACGATGAACCAAAGATTAAGGCCATCCTAGTCACCTTTCTCACCACCTCCATCTCAGGCAAATCAATATTTCAACAAGCACCAAATCAATAAATATGTGGAATATAGAGTGAAAGATAGAAAGCTGGGGGCGGCTTCATTTGAAAAGCTGAATGGAAGTGAGCTTTGCGAGAGAGGTGGGTGGGATTCGATCGAGCTTCATTCATCGGGAAGAGTGCGCAGTGTGCACTATTGACAAATGTGCGCGCACACATCGCCGTTGGCAGCATTGCGACGGCTTTACTATTGCAACTCTTGCAGAAGGTGGCATTGCAATGAATCTGCTATTGCAACTCTTGCACAAGGTGGCATTGCAATGGATCTGCTGTTGCAAGTCTTGCAGAAAGCTATCATCAGTTGCCATACCATAGATCACTTCTGGTTCCCACCTAATCATTCATTCTTCATACAACCCATCTTTTCCCCAACTCAGCATTGCACAGATTTAACCATCTTTTGCTAATATCCTTCATTTGTTATTGGTTACCCTGATTAATGCACCTTACCATTCACTTGTTATTTCAATGCTTTGCTTTCACACTCTTCCACTTTATAATATTTTATAGGTAAAAGAATAAATGCAACCTTGTCTTGGATCGCACTTGACTGGTTGTGGAATAGAATGAAACCGCTTGAGAGAGGTCAACCGCTATGAAAGAAGGAAAAGATGGAGAAGAGGTTAAGAGAAAGAGTTCCTAAGAGATTGCTGGTAATTATGTGGGTGATCACTCAACTAGAGCCTCTTTTCCAAACTTTGCCACGGACAACAGTTGAAAACAAATGCAAAAGAACCAATAACACATTCTCGATGACATAATAGCCAATAAAAAGTGAAAAAACATAATGGAGAATTGAAATGATCTGCGCCCTTCGTATATGTGATTCATTTGATCAAACAATTACACAAAATTCATACTGAAGAATAGGTTTACTTAATGATAACTTCATATTTTAGCTAATTCGACGAAATTTCTCTCTCTCTCTCTCTCTCAAAAAAAAGACTGTTTTCAAATAATGGTGTGAGCTTTGAACTGTCACTTAAATATGCCCGGCGATACTTGAGCACAAACCAACAAATACAAACAAAGTTTCTATCGTATATACAACGCTATTTGCTATTATCGCATTCGCTATATTATCGAGTATCCATGAAACGCAGCACATAATGCTGCTTAATTGCCGGATCAGCTTTTTATCCAGAAAAGAGAAAAATGAAATGTTCCACCGTAAAAACATTGTTCACGTTTGCATTCATCATCTGCTTGTTTTCAAAACGTATTCACATTGGGGTTGACAAACAAGGCGCTGTCATAACGTGCTCTTGTAAACCTGTTTTGCAATCTGTTTTGCAAGTTGTATTGCAAGTTATTTTGCAACCTATTTTGCAACCAAGTTTGTAAAGAGAAATCTTCTATAATTGCATGATGCATATTTATGAATTAAATCGGTAAAACTGCTTAATAGCACTATATTCTTCTTAATAGCACATATCAATGTAATAAAAATAAAGTGAAATTCATTTGTAAATGTGAGCAATATTGTATAAGCGTAGTAAAAGTAAACAGAGTAAAACTGACTGCAAAAATTTGAAATTTTTGAAGTGTTCAAAATTCAGCAATAGAAATAATGGCATAGATTTTTTGAAAAGCTATTGGCGAGTGTTGAAAAAGGTTGCCTGGAAAATATCGAGGACAAGACAAGGATGGAGAAGAAGTCGATGGAATAAGCTTTCAAAAGAGGACCCACCCGTTTATAATGCATTATACTAGAAGTGGGATAATTCTATTTTCCTTCCTCTTATTCCTACTACTAGTAGATTATATCCATCAAATCATACCAAACTTTCCTTGTTATTAGCAGTTAGTGAATAATTCCAAATTGGGCAATCAAATAATGAGAAAACAATTAACAATGAATATACATAAATACGACTATACTTAATTATATATGGAAATGCACAAAAAATATATATGAAATAACAGCTCATGATTTTTTTAGTGCTACAAGAAAGTAAATAATTGTAAGGTAAATTTGGAATTTGTGAATTTGTTGAAATAAAATGAAAGAAAAGAATTTAATAGAATGGAGTGTTGTATTGTCGATTGAGGTCCGTAGAGATGAAAATTTTGCAATAATTAGCTTCATATTCAAATGCGCCGTTATGTTAATCAACTCATATTGAAGGACATCATTGAACGGTTAAAATTCCTTTCGAGTGAAAGCGAATATTTCTTCTGGATTTTTTATTTCCCATTTCTAAATGTTTCCCAGCACCATGATAAAAACTGAACTTTTATTAGTCCACACACTATCCCACTTGGACTCACCAGCAGCACACACGCAGAAATAACACTAGCGAGTAAACGACGACGATGAAAAAATAAATGAATGAATAGAGTGGGCAATAGCAATCCTTATATACCCTACTCATAGCATCAAAGCGACATTTATAAGAGCATTTCATAGTAACACTGTTCTACTCTCACAATAAAGCTGCTCTGTGGTCACAATCAAGCTGCCCTATGGTCACAGTCGAGCTGCTCTACGATCATAATCGAGCTGCTCTACGATCATAATCGTTGCAGATAGTATAATCGAGGACGTGTGTCCTATAAGTTATAGTAAGGTAGATGTGCATCACAATAGTGATTTTTTTACATTTCAGAGAGCAGAAAATGACTACAGCTAAAACGCTTCATACTACCTGCGTGCTTCGAAGGAATGAACTAATACTCATTTTTAAAAATATAAGAGGACGAATTTTAGACTATAATTATCAAAAATTTTTTGTCAAATCATTCATGAACTAAGGATATTGAATATGTTTGTATTTCATTATTTCATTGGGTTATATTTGAGCGTCGTTTCGTTGCTTTCAGGTATTCCCGCATACGCTCATCTTCAAAGGATGAGAAATGAATTTGCTCATTACTTGAACGGAAGATGGATCGAGACTGAATTTAGCGCAAACTGCTGAGAAGCAAATGCAATACACGTGTGCAACTATTAGCGAAAGCCAGATGGACGAAAATTTGGCATGATTGTTGTAATGTTCAATACACAATGAATTGAAAAGAATATAATAAAATAGTTCATCTATTACTCTTGGCGCAAATGTCCAATATGTTTCATTATCTGAATTGTTTGCATTGTATAGTTTTAATGCAATTTTGCGTTTTCGCTTTTGCAAAAGCGTACAATCGCTGCATTATATCTATACTTATGTATATCAAAAATATTTGTCGTCTAGCAGTTGACTACTATAAATCGTAAGCAAAAAACTATCAACGAAATTCGACGTCTCTATTTTAGACTTCAGAAAGTTCTTCAACCTATTTGCAGCCGAATTCATCGCCTTCTATTTGCAAATAGTTATGCAAAGCTGAAAATATTTGCAAAAAAAAAAAAAATTGCAATTTTTTGTCGTTGCGGAATAATAATCGATAGTTTAAGAAGCGTATCAGTCGATTTTATTCTATTGTCAATTTGATTAATCAAATTATAAAAACACTTATTGAATTCATCTCATTAGCGCATTTTCCCATTCTTTTCTTCTCAATAAATATTATTGCCGTTGTTTATACCTTCGCAAAGAAAAGCTATTATTTATCAATATAATTCATCGCTTTTTAATCCTATAACCTAATAAAATTGTTGCAATCACGCAAACCTAAAGCGTAATATCGATGATCCATTATGAATTTTACCCGAGTTATTCGTTTCTTTTTCCGAGAATATTTACTGGAGAAAATAATTTCATTAATTGAGAAATATTTCAATAAATCGTCAAATTTGCGGTGGTATAATTTCAAAATTGATTAAATATTTTATAAAAAAACGAATTATAATTATTAAATTTTTGACGCAATTCAGCGATCGTTTTATTTTTCTAAAAGGATGTGAAATTTTTTTTTTTTTTAATCATCGAAAATCTCTCAAAATATTTTATTAGCTAATATGATTTTTAGCTGCTAATTTTTCTTGATGAATCCTCAAACGATTTATCGCTAACGATAATTGATAAGTTGCCAATAAATAATGAATATTGCTTTTAGCAAATTCACTCTTTTCTTTATTTCGTGTCGAAGATAAAATTTAAGTTTTCGGTTGTTTTACTTCACCAAATTTTTTCGCCGGAATGAATTTACCGAAAACGGAAAAAAAAAAAAAAAAAAAAAAACAAGTCCAAAGGAAAAAAAAAGAAATCGCGAATAAATAGCGAAAAAAAAACGAATTCATATTAAACGATAGTTTTTTCTTCTCTGTTTAAATAGAAAGGTATTCCGGTCATTAAAGATAATGGTGATTTTTATGCCACATATATAAGAAAAAATGGATTCGCGAGGGCATATAACTGAACTCGATGATGGGTCACATGCCTGTATTCGAACAACGACGGATGTCATCTGTGTATATGTGGCTGAATAAATGTGTGAGCTATGAATATATGCCATTGCTATCAATTATGCAAAGACCATAAAGACATGTGTCACCTATTGTCGTAACGCTTTTTGTTATGGTCGTAGATATATATCATTTTAAAGGAACAACCAATTTGAACACAATGTGCCACAGCGAATTTCAAACTCGAGAGGATATAAGAGTTATTCAAAAATAATAATAATTTCGTGCAGTATGCTCTAGTTGAAGACCTTTTTCTCCGCTAAATTATTGCATGGACTGAAATGATTTTTAAGTTAAGAGTATCTCACCGTTTCTGAATAACCCCATCTCTTCGAATACACGTCTATTATTTTGGAAGATGGCTGACGTTAATTAGTTCAGCGTAAATATAGACTCCTTTTCAAGTTGGCCCACATTCGGGTTGGCCCTATAGTGCTTTATTACATCGAGTTCAGGAAATTTGCAGCAGAATTGGGATGTAAGACCCGCTCCTTCCCTCTCCATTCCACCTCACATCTTTTTTCCTCGCGAATGTGCATCCATCTTGACATGTGGAAGTGGCATTAGCCCTCTTCTCCATGCGCATTATGGAATATATGTTCTTTCTTTGAAGATGTGTACGCTGTAAGCATCAAGGTGCGCAGAACCGGAAAGTACCATATGTGGAAGAATAATTGTTGGAGTAAGATGCAAAAGTTATCGCTTTTAACTAAGGCAAAGTGGTACAGCTGCAAAGAAGTTGGGCACATCCAGGAAAAGTACTTCCGGTTCCTCGGTTGAGCTACAATTTTGCATAGTACCATGATTTGGCATTCTGAGGCGAATAGTTGAGAAAGAATTATTTGTTTATCCCGGAAGTTCGGTGTTGTGGAGTTGAAAAAGGATATACTATGGCCACAAGGAACAGGCTTAAAACCAAATTGATTTGGAGATTTCTGTGCCTTTTTAAACCTCAAAGGATAATAGGTCAACCGAATTGATAGTGCAAAATCGTTGCTTATTGGAATAAATGGCATCTACAGAAGTTCCTCGGCGTAATTTCTGTGACTTGGCGATCAAGGTATCAGACAGACAGACGGACAAGCACCGATAGATATTTGCTCACTCATGACGTTTTGCGTTGTTCTGCAATGCACACTTCGCAATATTTGGGAATGATTTAACATGTTGCACAGATGATAGATATATTTGCAGATGAAAACAGATGAAGATGAAGATGACTTTTTCGGGATCGAGCGTATCACAAATTCACCTCTACCTCGGCATATGCTTGCTAAATCAAGCAAGAAGCGGAAGGATACCTTCTGAAGTAGGGTTTATCGAATCGCAATACTTTGGCGAACTCAAAGATGGCGACGATTCCGATATGATTCGGTCAGAAAAGACTGATGGCGCTTCATTCATTGAGCAACAGTTCTTCTCTTACACACCTTCTGCATTACCAACAAGAGACAGGTAAGCGGATTCCGACTGAATGCTCATCCGTCACATCCATCGTTATATTGATGCAATTTACGAAAGCGCGCTAATGCGCTGACGATCATGGCAAAGAGTTGCATGTAGGTGCGCTAAGGTTTTTACCTCAGGAAGTAGTAACCTGTTCCAGTGCGTTCAATAAAGCACAGAAGAATGCGAGGTACTGCAATGAGATAGCGTAAGGAATGGAAATTGATTAGTGGGAGAGGGAGCAATTGCTGTGTGCGTTCCAGCGTTGATCCGCAGATGCGTACAAGTGGTGGAGAGGAGAAGGAGGAGGCATAGAATCACTAGTTTTTCTGAGATCTGTTCACCTAGCTCCTATCCTCTGGATTCGTGGTCGCTTTAATTGTGGCGCGAGAGATGGAGAAATCGAATGCTTTTCAAAGTTTATCATTTGAAAATAGCGCTGTTGGCACTATAAATGAGATTAGACAATATTTATTGCCTGTTTAAGAAAATAGATCATTGATATACATTTTAATTTGCATATGAATATGCCAAATATGCAAATTCACTCGTGATGAATGTTAATAATTACGAAGAATAGCGAAAAGTGACATAGCAAAAAAAAGCATTTTTTTCGCCACATCACTTTTTCTTTGTTGTCCTCAAAAATGGATTTTTTTTCTTCACATATCTCGCTGAAATAATCATTCATAAGTTATGTGGTGATATGCGCTAAGATGGAGGAAGAGGGAGAAAACGGTAGACCAGGACTTATCGTATATTTGAGTATATATCCGAGTTTAATTGCAAAATTCCTAAATTATTCTGCGCCTCTATTTTCGACATATGCAGTTGCATGTTCTCCTTGTCGTTGAATATTTCAATGTTTTTGCTTATTGTTGTATTGTCGTATCTTGTCTACCAACGATTATCCTGTGCTGAATGGTACCCGGTAGATATTTGCCAATGCTGAAGCGTTCCAACTATACTAAACTCAGCAAAAAACGCTTTCTTATGTTCGGGGCATTGACTGTTCTCCTTTCATTAATTTCTTTGGAAAATTTTGACCGAGTGGGTTTTTTCCGATTTATTTTGGATAATATTTCGTTTTAATGTATTTTTCTGGTCAAATGAATCTCGAATTCACTTTTGAAGAGCGTATAGTGCAGCTATGACACGGTGTATGAATGCGCTATTTTTGTGTGAAATCTCAGCACGATGTATGAGCTTATTTGTAAATGTCAGTTTTCTTAATGCCTTCCTACAGATGGTTTGTTCCAGGAGCGCAGCTGGTAATAACGATATAAAGGGCGATGTCAAGTTAACCGAAGAAAGGGTATCGGGAGATGAAAAGACAGAAGAGCTGGATTATCTGTCACAGCAGTTGTTAATCGGCCATCGCGGGCAGAATCCACCATCCAGTTTTACCGGTTTCGATCCATACAATGGTTCTGCAATCAAGAATGCTGCGGCTGAAACAAATACAAGGAAGAGCCACTCAAAACGGGTGGAAGTAACTAAACCGATTGGTGAAATCGCCGAAGAAGTTGATTTTATTTCGCAGCATTCAATTGACAGTAATCCCGGCCAACAGACAATGTCCACATTTCCCATTCTCAACTTCGACAGTGATTCTGCAGCTAAGCAACAACCTTTGCAGAAACGTCGTCAAGAAAAACTCGATAAGCAGAAACTAGAATCTGCAGTTAATTCCCGTCGTGTAGTTATTTCAGAAGTTCGTTTGTTGAATTATTTCATTATTTTATTCACTATCAACTCTAGAAATGCAAAACTTAACAACAGTAATCTTCTCTTTCATTAAGTTGTAATAGTATTCGGTTAGGTGAAAGTTGTTGAAATTTTTTCGATTAGATTTAATATTATTTCAGAAATATGTTGTAATCGTTTATTGAATTTGATTATTCTTTAATTTAGAACTAATAATTTCGTAAAAATTGAAAAAAAAGGTAATGTTTCACTGTTATATTTCCATGTTGAATTATTCTTTTATTTCATTAATTCGTTTGATTTATCTTTCTATAATTTTGTGTGGAAATTCAAAGCCGAGTTGAGATGATAATGACAAGATTTTTGTTCAAATAGGTAATTCTTACTATTCAATTCAAAAAATGCGCAAAAAAATTCTTGAAATTGAAATGAGATTGGGTGGAGTAACTCGACTCTTTCAATATTAAGCAGAGAGATGATTTATCTTTGTTTTACTTGTCACTCCACTTCTCATTGTTACAATCGTTCAAATACCATCAAATATGCCATTATGGCATTCCATATTGCGAAGATATATTTCTTTGATAGGTTTCTTAACAAAAGCCTATTAAAAAACACATGCTTTTTTTCTATGGTATGAAAAGAGCTATTAAAAAATTTTGCTCCTTTCTGCTGTATTCAGAAAAATCTATTAAAAATATTTATTCACTTCTGTAATATGAAAGTGGACTTGATAACTATTGATATTGTCGAAGCGGAAGTTGTTTGCAGCCGAAGTTGATACACGAAGAGGAAACAACTGGTCTGAATAGAATTCTGGATTTAATTGAACCGGTATGGAAGATGAGTGATGCCGAACTTGTCGAATTGATGTGCAAACGTATTATCTATGAAGATGGTAAATACCTTCGACAGTTTTATGCAAACATATATTTATTCAAATTGTATAAATATTATTTGACTCATATCGAAATTGTTTGATAAGTTTTGTTGTTTTTATGTCGTCGGTGACAGTCTGGGCGATCGTTTGCTTAAAATTGGCCTTCATCCTCTTCCCCTCATTTTTTGCCTCTTTCAAGTGTCAGGCTAAGGCTGGTAATATGTTTTTGATTAAATGCTTATATTCGTTTTGATAGTTTAATATCGTTTTTGGGGATCGAAAACGTTTCGAAATTTGTCGCATATACTGAAGTCTTATTTTTCAGTCACGGGTATTAGTTGAATCCGAATTTGTTACGAAAGGATGAACTCAGGTAAGATAGGTTCTATAGCCCTGAGGTGAGGTAGATATTGCAGAATTGAGATTTGCAGGTACTATAGTAATGAAGTGAAACAGTTCATTGAGATGATGCAGATTTTATAATATTGTAAAGGTGATCGTTATCAAAAATTATGATTATTCAATTTGCTGTAGATGACCTTTTGGCGTTCGATAAGCCGTATCAAATGGCCTATTCGGGTAGCAAGGCGGGACAGGCACAGATGGATCGTATACTGCAGAATCTGAAAGCTTCTATTGCACCGGAAGTGCAGCGTTTATGCCTGGTGAAATCACTCGATAAGGATTTAACTGGAGTGATCCTTTTCGCAAAGTATGTTGCATTTTTCAACCTTATTAGAGCATAATTGACAAGTTTTAAATTATGGAAGCATTGTTATGTATGTTGGCATGTTCGCTTTACAAAAGCGCATTTGGATGACGTCATGTCGGCATATATGTCTGTGTTGTTTTTTATGTCTGTCGAATGGTTTGAAGCCGCGGAGCATTGAAGCTAGAGATAAGAAATTCGAAGGTTATAATGTGTGTAACGGACCGGATAATCGTTCATCTTGCAATTTACGTTGATCCGTCAACTTCAGTCTTCAAAAGTCATAGAAGTTTAAAAGTACAACAAAAATTGGATGCATTTTATATCGATTGGTCTTTTATTTTGCACTGGATGGTTCACAACAAATGGATTTTTGTAGAAGAAGGTGCTCTGGCACATTTCTCCACTTGTTCATTTTCGTGCTTGATTTCGATTTATAGACCTATGTGGAATTTTTATGATCTCTTAGAGAGATTTTAGAAGAGGGGAAACAATTGATGATAATTGTAATATCTTTACAATCAAGTACAAGTTTTTTGAGCTCATGTAATGTGAGCCGGTCTGGCGTTTTTTTTTATCTTCCGGTAACCCTGATATTTTGTAGAGGTACCGGAGTTTAAAAAGCGATGAGCTAATAAGTACTAATAAGATCTATATTTGATGATAGGTGTTTTAGATTGATAGGTTATCAGAGGGCAATGATCAAATGCACGTTGATCCTATCCGAGATGGAATAATTGGAGGAAGGGTGCATGCAGAAATCGTACAAAATAAGGCAATATAAGAAAATAAAAAATAAATAAATAAATAAAGGGGTCGCGAAGTGCATGGCACGTAGTCAAGTCAAAAGTTGAAAGAAATTAACCTTAAGCACCATGAGGTTGTAGTGAATGAATTATCAAAAAGCATAGGACGTTCTTGAAGGTAAATACCGGCTATTTTTTAAACTTTTTCTTATTATATTTTTTTTTCCTGTGGTGATCAATTTTTTGAATAAATCTTTACCTCTTCCTGGATTTGCTATATATTTTCTATGTTTTTCTCTTTCAATCTATAGTGCCTCCGCTTAATTTACTCTATTCCCAGCGTGTTTTTCTCTCCCTTCATCCCTCTCTCTTTTTTTTTCGTACAGTCTTACTTTTGCGTCTCGAATGTAAAATTCAATAATTCACGTTATTTTATGCCCTAGTTCTCATCCTTCATATTATTTCTTTCCTAGTAATTCATCGGCGGACGTTGCCCATCGCGAGCACATCGTTTGCCCTCAATCTCTATTGGTAGACATTTGTCTGGCGCTTCGTAATTAATGGTGATGTGGCACACGTTGCTGATCCAACTTAAAAAGCAGTTTGGCGTTGCATAACGCTGAAGAGGAGAACAGTGTTAATGAGGCACGACAATGAAGGTACACATCCGTGAATATATTATCCTGATACCTGCCCTATTCCACCGTCACACTTCCTTTCACAAGCTTCGGGAGAATACCTCATCTTTAGTCAGCAAGAAGATATAGTGAGGTATGAAATAAACAGTGGAAAAGTCATTGCAAAGGGAAAACTTCATCTGTCGTAAAAGCCAACTTGATCGAAAATAGTCGAATGGATTGAGCGAAAAGGTAGAACAGTGCTCAATGAAAGGGAATATTGGGGAGTAGGGAGGGCGCTTTATTCGATACAATAGAGTGGATGCCATGAACATACCAATTGAATAAAACTTCATTAATTTATTTCTAGGAATGAATTGGTGCAGAAATCGATAATGGAAAAATATAAAGATGGTGCAGTGGAGCAACGCTATCGAACAATAGTGCGAGGTGTGCCTGAAGAGAATGAGGCAATCATCAATATACCTCTTGTTAAAAAATCATACAAGCAAAACTTCATTGTAAGATTCTACAATAATTGTATATCTCTTATTTTCAAACATTTTTTCAAAAATTTTGCTTCGATTGGTGATATATGAAACGGCGATTCTCGATGGATAGATCATCTCAAAGAATTTCACTAAGTCACCTTTTTTCTCGCGGAGAATTTACAAATTGTTCTTGGATGGAAAAGGTGATATTTATATATATATATCATATATATATATATATATATATATATATATATATATATATATATATATATATATATATATATATATATATATATATATATATATATATATATATATGATCATATGTTTGTGATAAATTTTTTACATGAAAGAGTTTTGATTGTTTGAATATAATTCAACGAAATGTATCAATGATGAGGTAACGAAATATATCGATTCAGATGCGTCCATTAATGCCGAATTCGAAAGTGAGACCATTCCATGTAACTACCGAATATCGGGTCATTAAAGACAACGGCGAGTGCTCATCGCTTCAGTGTATCATCAGGAATGGTAATGCATTTAATTCTCATTTTCTATGGTTCTTATAGTATAACATGCATTTATTATGTTTATTTGTTGTTTATTGTTAAGTGTAAATATTAGAAGAGAATTTTAATTTCATGTGTTATTATTTTAGTGTTATTTTAAATTGAATTGATTTGATTAACGTTTCGTTTGATGTTCATTAAAATTATACATTGTGCCGTTTTGCTTAGATTTTCGGTCGGTCATTCATGAAAGCTTTAGCCATACCTATTAATTCGTTTTTTGTTCACGAGTCGCGTTGATATCTTGTATGAATCTCTGCTTGGTTATCGCTTTATTCTTTGATCTTGAGAGAAGGGGGTTGGGGGAGGGAGGGCGAGGGAGGAGCGTCAGAATATTTAGAGCGATTTTTTCAAATGCCCGCCTCCTGATTACAAAGGGAGTTTTGTTTCCCCTAGGAGGTCTTGCAGGAAAATCGTGAGTTTATTCTCCCAACGGTACCATTCATCTCGTTTTTGCTGAAGTGAGGAAAGTAGTGTAACTGCATTAAGACCAGATAAAGGGATAATTTCATGATTGGGTAAAGGTGGGCGAGATGGGTGTTCATGTTGGTGGAGGGGGAATTGGTACCCACCGATAAAAATAGACCGCTAATTTTATTATCCTCAAAATACTTCAGATATCAGCCATCAGGTTCGCTCGCATCTTGGATTGGGTCTAGGCTGTCCGATTATTGGCGATTTCAAATACAGCGGCTATAAAGAATTCCGTCCTCCAAAGCTTCCGTCCGGCACTATGCAACGATTGCAATTAACAGGTATGCATATGTTTTCCCGCTTTATATCGTTCAGCATCGTCGGTATTTTCTTGTGTATCACACCTGATAAGCGGCTAGACTTGTATACATATGCAACTTTTTAAACTAGCTGTTATTCAAAGAGGGATTATGTCGTTCTCAGGTTTCTTGAACGGCACTGTATGGAGAAGATTAGTGTGAAGGCGTGCGTTCAGAAGGGTTTCCAGTTTTCGATCGTTGAAGCGTTCTGGTCAGATGGCTGTCAGACTACCTGGATTCTGGTAGTGATAATTCTGATTAGTGACACCTGGATTTTGAATTCTTTTTAAGTTAAAGCAAAATGTTTGCAAGGATAAAGTAATGATAACAGCGGATCATATGTTCGTTCAAACGGGATATGCATTAATAAATTTGCAGGGAATCAGTACCGTCGTTTACCTATGTATCTCCATCTCAGCGAAGTGTCTATACCAGTGGCATCGAGTGGTTCACGCACAATTAACATTCGCTCTCCTCTTCCTGCATTCTTCGCTTACACACTTAGAAAACTTCGATTGTTCAAGATCTAGTTCTTGATTGATTGATCGCATTTGTGTAGAACTCGATTGTTAGCTCCAAGACCGATCTACGCCTGGGTTACGGATGGAATAGGGTATGATCCGGTGTGTGTGGATAAAGACCAGGAATTTCCGTAATTGGAATTCTTCACCATTGATAGCCGTGGGGCGGATTTATCGTCAGTTGGTGTTCTCTTGACGAGTAATTAACCTACCAATTCGGGTCGTTGACCGTTTGAAATTTATATCACTTTCACTACCGAAAAATTGAAATGAAGCAATAGGGATAAGAAAAGCTGATAACGTTGATATCTATTGTGATCCTTCGCAATTTTTGATGACCGCTACGGCAATATATAACCTTGCAGACTTATGATTGCAAATCCTCTCTCTCAATCTTATGCGGGGTGTACGTTTTGCGAAAATTTTAAATGGGAGCATACGAAGTTATTGGATCTGCTTTTCCTTTTATTGTAATGTCGACGAGCAATATTAAACGCTTAAAGAACTTTAGTTTGCATGGGGCACAGCCATTCTTTGTGAGTATAAAATCCTCTTCCTTTTTTTTTCATGTCGAGTCATTTTGGCTAATTTTCGAAGCATTTTAATTGTTTTATTAACGTTATGATAATGCTGCGTCAATCTGCTCAAACTGGAAAGTATATAGCCGAAGTTAGGCGAAATTTTAGATACCAACATTTCCGAACATCTGAAGCATTGTAATTTAAAAAGGATTTCACAGTAGAGGTTATATGGGAAGTATAGAATATATTTATTACATTTTTATTTGAGTAACAGTAAGTTGTAAAGTAAAACAACTGCAGTTACTGCCATTAATGTGAAATATTTTTTTGTGACGACTCTGATTAGTGCAAAAATTTTTATTGAAATATATTTATATATTATCGTTGTGAAAAGTGGCCTATTTATGAGTCAGTTAACGTTGATTATTGCTTCTTTGTTGTTATTCGGTTTGTTTTTAATGCAATTTGCGCTTTAAGCAATACGTTAAATTATGTAATGCATTTATTCGAATTTTATTCCTAGAAATGATTGCGTTGTGGAATAGTTGCTTGACTCAAAATATAGCTGAAAGAAGGGGAGGCGAATAAGGACTGATTCTTTAAGTCCATTTTTCTTTCCTCTATATTTAAGCGGGTATATAAAGTTGTACTAGAAATAGAAGGGGTAGGAAAGATCGTATCCGCAATCCCCCTCCCCTTTGTTCAAAGTGCCTAATTTAAGTGCATCCAGTACAAGAGGATGCCAATGTGCTTTACAACGTTGTTTTCTGCTGGTATTCGTTGGAAAGAGGCCTCAAATATTGTTTCTTAGATCTTGATGATCAAAAAACGTGTCGCTGTAATACTTTTGCACATCTCTTCATGTGTTTCGGCTCGAACGGGTAGTGGCATAGAGATAATTAAACTGCATGGACAATTCTTATGGCTGAAAGTTATGCCGGCTTAGAGGAGAAAGAAGTCTACGTTCAAATGGAGTCTTGGCACCAGTTCTGACCGGAAACAGTACTGGACTTGAATCGTATCTAACGTTGGTTCAGCTCTGAAAGCTGTGCTTACAACTCAGAAAAGAGTTGAGTGCAAAAAATCTTCGATATATTTTTTATCAGTTTATAGGTATATTTCGCCAAAGTTTTACGATTGAGAAATTAATTGTATTTGAATGTTGTTGATGCGATTTTTCGATACGCTTATTGGATATTAATAGTGCATTAATTGTAAAGGTGTTGTTTATTATGCGTTAAAAGTGCTGCAATGAATGAAAAATTTAGACTATTTTTGTTGCGAACATTATTTATTCGGTGTAATCAATTCATTTGATACTGAATTCATATAATGACTTACCCTTTTAAGGGAAATATTCTCTGAAAAAAAATGTATATAAATTCCCAAAAAGTCTCATTTCCACTTTGGAAATTTCCAGAATTCCCAAAAAGGGAAGCATCAAAGGTCATATATATATTAAACCCATAAGGCAGTTTTATTTTTCTTATTCATATTTTCCATCACTAATATACACTTAAGGGTACCATGAAGTCAGTAAATTACACTTAGCCATGCGATCGGTTGGTTGGATTGCAAAAAGCGCGTCGTTTTATACTTTCCAACTTTTTGTTCAATTATATTTTTTAGTGTTATTATGTGAATTCTACAATTGAGAGAAGATTTCACACAAAGAGGTGGGGGAAGGGGGGGGGCTGTGTGCTGCTTATTAGAGATTGTAGTCATCCACTCGAATTTCCGTCACTTTTTACTAACCGGAATTCGATTTTCATATTCTTTCCGGTAGTGACGAACTTCAGGTTTGCCCCGACTACTATTATTCCGTAATCGACTGATGTCTTTGTAATTCGTCGGTTGCAAGCTGAAATACGGTTTTTCCGGTTTTTTTTCGAATACCTGTGGTCAATAAAGTGTTAAGTTTGAAATTCGATCGGTTCGAGTCGAATTTTATTTGCAATTAGAGGAATAAACTTCGATCGTTTGTCATCATTGCTGCTTAAGTAGCTATCGTTCTGCAATGCTGTTATTACTCCGTAGTGTTTAGCAAGGTTTTCGTTTGCAGAAAGTTGTTGCATTTGCGGCACAATAAGTTGCATAAACAGTACCGAAATGTTGACTATCTCGGAATGTTCACCATTATCGATAACGATGGTCATTCATCTATCAAACGGCGATGACCCCTATATCGATACAAATACCGTCGGCTGTCATTATACCCCATCTACGTCAATGATAAAATGGCATGTATCCGAACGATTCCTTCGATCTATGCTTGTGATATTACGGCATGATCACAGTGCTATTAGCCGATTTTATAGTCGCCTATCCAAGGATTATGCTTCGAATTCAGGAAAGGCAAGTTTTCTTTGATGGTTTCAAGATTGTTAGAAGTTGCGCAATTGAACTGTTGGGCCTTCACTGATACGCCCAATGAGGGGAAGGAAGAGCGGGGCAGTGATACATCAAAAGAAGTTAGTTTGTCATTATGATATAGTAATTATCATGGAACATTTTTATATTTATCGTTTTAATGCGATATTAATAAATATTATAATTTTTAATTACGAAAGGAAGAATTATCAGAGAAATAGCTTTATTTCATTAATCTTTTGTAGTTTATATTTTTTTAAAAAAATGCGCATATCAATTTTTTTTTCTGTCGCGAAAGGGGTTTTATTTATTGACTTGAATTTATTAGATATAACTTTTCTATGGACAATTTAGTTTCAAATAAACAAAACTATTTTATTTTAATTGTCCACTGAAAGTTGTACGTTTTTGTAGTATTTTATCAAAGCCTCCTGCATATTCGCCACCGTTCAGGTAACCTTTTTGCATTGACCAAGGAATGGCAATATCATATTCATACTTCCGCTGCACTGATCAAGTTTGGAGTATGTGTTGAGTGATCTCACATGTTGTGGAGGTGGGAGAGGTGGGGGGGGGGGGGGAGGGAGTGAAGGAGGGATGATGAGAGGAAATGGCTAAGCACCTAAATCCTTGAAAAATAAAGTTATCAGGCTTACACTGTATTCTCATTTGCATAGTTACTTACTACTAGCATATCTTATGTCTTAGAGATGAAAGCTTTACATTATTGGCAATGAAATGACTTCATATGATATAGCTGTGTATTGCGCTGTTGTTGTTTAGCTATCTATCACTTTTACAGTTTTTGACAAGCACCCATAAAAGGATTATTTTCGATCTGTTGTTAGGCCTCAACATATTCGCCGCTTAATCGATCGGTTCTCTTTCAGATATTCTTTTTACGGATACGTTTCGATGAACCATTGCTCGAAGATATCGATTATTTTTGGTCAGTTTTCTTGAAGTTTTCCTCAATTCGGTCATTTCTTTTATATTCGCATTTATATTCTTTCAGGAAAAACGGTGGACAAAGAAGATTTACTATCTTTTTGTCTTTACTAATTTTTTAGTAACCTAAAAATTGGAGAAAATAGAGATACTGACAAGTGAAGATAAAAAGTTTTTCTAACTACTTGTGAATTTTAGGGATCAACGAATTTGCTCAATTGTATATCGCTCAGTGCAGCTGGAATGCCGTTTATGGATTCTCTCGACTTTGGGCGGTGGTTTCTCAGCAATGGGTGATTATTACTCTCATTTTGTAAGTACTTTTCATACTGCCGTATTTAATTACTTAAACGCACACCTGTGGAATCTTTTGAAAAAAAAATGGAAAGAGGTAGTCATAATTTTAGTTCAATTATCTCCTCTTATGGATTAATCGCTAGCAATCGAATTGTTGAGACAATAATTTCTCCACTCAACTATAAGGCTATTTACTTGCTGCAGGTAGTTCAGTATCCTTGCTAGAAGAAAATTCCATCCGTATTTTTTCCACTATTATGGAAATATTTAGAGCTTAGTTTTCTGATATATAAGAGAATGGTTTCTCCTATTAAAAAAAAACTGATCCACCATGGTAGACAGAGATATAAAGACAATCAACTCCTTTTATGAAAACATTCATTTGATTTATGCGTCTCATTTATAAAGATCTAATTTATGACATCTTTCTTTTCGTATACGGGAATACTTCGATAAAATTGCACATTTCTTTTGGCATTTTCCTTAAATAAAAATGTTGATGGCCTCGCAAATATATTATAAGTATAATTACTTCGACGCAAGTATCCCTTGAATTGTGGCGCTCATTTCTCGCAGAAATTTCCAATTGGAGCGCTTGAAAAATTGGAGTCCTTCCGTAGAGAAAATAGCTCCTTGAGATAGCGCCCCATCGAATGTGTTTATATTACTATCTTTAATCGAACGTTTCGTCATTATCCATGCACTTGATATTTATATATTCTTTTAAATAAGAACCGAAGTGAGAAACCGGAAGTTGTCAAAAAATATAAGCTCATCTTGAACGGAACCCCTCATGGAGTATCCGAAAGGTAAATGCGGTCAATTGTATATTGAGTGAATGCGCGAATGAAATATTAGAATATGTTATATGGTCAGAGTAATCGGAGATTAGATATTGAGAAGTAAAAAGATGCGTTGAGTAACTAATTGAGTGAAGTATGATAAGAGCAGTTTATTAAGTGAAAGCGTATAGCTATAATTGAGGTTGATATGATATATCCTGTGGTACTTTTGGTGGATGAATATCCTGAAAGGTATCCTTTTAGGCGGAGAAAGCAGGTCGAATATCTTTGCAGCAATTACGACTTGCATTTGATATAGGAGATCCAATACTAATTGCAAGATGTAAGCTTTATATCGCGTTATTTTTGACGCAGAAATATCGTTTCAACAAGGCTGCCGTCATTGTCAAGTAGGTGTTTCCATCTCTCTTTTTCTTGAGTATTAAGTTTTACTTTTATCTAAAATTCATATAACAGTTGAAGGAGAGACAGGTAACAAGTAAAGTTGTCATAGTGATCGTAATTCTGAGGAAAGATTCACAATATGGTACCACAGCATATTTCGATACATAAGGATCGTTTTGAATGGAATTAATAAATTAGACCTGAGGATCGTTTTGAATGGAATTAGACATAATGGAATAAATACTAAGTATCTTCCTGAGTGGAAATTCTCATCTATATGCCTGTTGAAAATTTATTGATAGTCGTAGAAGGGGTAAATAATGCGATAAGACGAACGCTCATCGAAATCGGATATTTCTCTTAGAAACGAAACGAATCAAGATCGTTGGATTGAAATTATTTGGATGCATCATATATACGGTCGATACGTACAAATATATGTAACCAGCTGAAGTCGTTTAGAATCTGACAAATCATTGGGTGCATCGTTGATATTTCACTAGTCTAGAGGGGGAGGGGGGGGGGGGGGAATGGGAAAAGATATGAGGTTATAATTGAGGTAATCATTTGGAAATACGCCAATGGTTCTCCAAGTATCTATACGTCAGAGATGGACTTATTTGTTCAGAGATATTCGAATTTATTCCGGAAATGAATTCATCTTTAGGCGTATCCGTTAAAAAGATGTGCATAATATAATAAATGCTCATCACCTAGCCGCATTTTATTTTTTATTTTTTTGGCCTCATTTGTCAAATTATCGAAACTCGGACAAAATTTACATCGATATTTGTCCGCACGTTTACGAGTTTAAAATCTGTTGATCTCAATTATAAAAGTTTGTTTATTGCGGATAATCTCGTTGTCCAATAGTAATGATTCTATTTTGTTGAGTAATTACGCTATAAATTATTGTTGGAAGGTTTTTTTTAGCGAATCAAATTTCGATCAGTGAAATATGCTTGAATAAGAATTTCCTCAATTGTACAAGAATATGAATTTAAAAAAATTAAATTTGATGGAATCCTTAATAGCTCAGCGCTGTTAAGAGCAGATATTTCGTGGACTTCGTATGTTGTATTGTTTTTTTTTTTTTTTTTTTTTTGCAGAGAGCAATATCGCCTCGGTAAAGAACTCAAAGATGAGTTCCTTCTGAATTGTTGTGAAGGTGTTTGGACGAAAATCAAATCGACACGTAGAAAACGACATCAACTCATGAAAGACGCCGCTGAAAACGGTTATATTATTTGCAACAAATGATATCTTTTTTTTAAAATGTATATAATATTATTAAGTGAATGAAATAAATAATGCAAATAAACGTATGTTGGGGAATGCATTATTACACAGTTCACGGTGGGTGGCACAATGATGTTATGGATTTGAACTGCAAATAGTACATTCCTAATCAGCAATAAGGCACTTGCGAAATAGAAAAAAGGGGCTGCGCGAAAATTTCGCGTTTCCGAAAATCCTTGTTGCGGATCATGTTGTCCTTGAAAGTAGCAAAGCATATGGTTCTGACTCCGGGGTATATGGTTCCGATTCCTGGTCCGGTCTCGACTCTGATCCGTTATTTGCCACTGAAATGACAAAGCCCCGAGTGTGTAAGACAATCGATGATGACTTCATGCTTGCGAACTCAAAGTATCTTTGCTTCATATTTCTTCGCTCTTTTTAAGCGTCAATTCAGGTATTCCTTCAAGGTGAATTGTCATCTCCTGGACGGTCGAGACAAATTCGTGACAAAAATCCACACTTCACCACAATTTTCATGGCAAAATCCACCAGGACTTATTGTCATTTCGTTCCAATCCAGAAAGTGGGGAAAGATTGGAGGCATCCGCTTCGATAGTCGAGAAATTATAAGCAAAAAGCAAATTGAACATAAAGCACATATAGTCGACAATAGCGATGATGATTACAGCTTCAGAATATAACATACCAAAGGATACTCTTCAAAATATAACGATCGAATTCTAATTGAAGAAAACAAAATCATTCAAAAACACAAAATGGACCACCTTAGCGAGAGAGGGAACAACACGAGTACTACAAATACACTAAGGAAAAAAAAATGTAAAGCCGTTAATTTTCCCTTTCTCATCCATTTTATCTCACCTCTACTGCTTATCATCGGATTTTCAAAAATATCGTCTCGAAAATTTTAAAAATGCTCTACGAGCGAAATGATTTTCGATGTGGTAAAGAGTTTCCTCAGAAATTGTCATATTAGATAGTGGAATTAATTTTAAATATTATATTATCAGAGACCATCATGTTATAGGCGTTCGCTTATTTGATCCATAACTATATCATAAAGTTAGCTCGATCTCTGAATACATTTAGAAATTTTAACATAATGATTGATTAGCTTTGAAGATGCTTCATTTAATAAGCATCCAAAATATTTGGCCACACTATTTGATAGAAGAATGAAAAAAAAAAGAACGAAAGAAAGAATAACGAATTATATCTTTAAATCAAAGAAGAAAAATGCAATGATACAATAGTTATCACAATGACATTCAAATAAAACCAATTGAAAAGAGAGAAAATTTAATAAAGCTACACAATTCGAAATCTATATCGAATATGTTAGTTTCGAATAAAATAATCCATTAAAAAATGCGCAAGGATAGCACTCCACATCGGATATTCCAGGTATAAATGTTTAGCAGCAAAGAAATAGCGACATTTCAGTTGTCAGAATATTTCACAATATGAAATCACTCGTTTTCTCAACGAATATCCAATCAGTACCATATCTTGTGTATCCTTTTACTGCCTTTCTTTACTTCAATTATTACTTCCTTCATCAAAATTTACTGATAGAGGATCGATTATTCGACGTCTTACAATTTAAAAAGGAATTAAGGAAATAATTATTATTAAATGAGTTGCTTGAAAAACGAATACTGTGAATTACTAAAGAGAGAAAAGAATTATACTTATATTCATTAAAATTTTAAATATAAAGTCACCGAGTAATAAGAGTTAATAAAGGCGAAAGACGATGATTTAATGGCAAAAACATACGAATATAATTTTATGAATCTCTATTACTTCAATAATAGAATAGAGATTATACAAAAGAAAGACAACGGTAAATTTCAGTGTTTTTTTTTTTTTAAATTTGCGAAACAAATATGAAAAAAGAAAAATCGAATCTTATCTGCTAAGGGAATGATCACAATTATTGTCATTCATAGAATTGATTAATATGAATATGTAAATTAATGTGGTGAAAAAAAAATCATTGTACTTACAACGATAACGATTTAAATGATTCAATTTTAATGCATTTTCATTAAGCTCGAAAATTTATTGAATAAAAAGAAGTAAAAAAAAAAACAACAACAAAGAAAAAGGAAAAGGTTAAGGACAAGCGACTTGTCGTGATTCAGGCATCTTAACTGATGCGACAACTCTTTGTGGTGAAGTACAATGAGTTGTATTTGTTGGCGATGTATTGATTGTGTCGAAGTGAAGTGTCTCATCGATAGAATCCGAAACACCTGAGCAACTATCCGATACAGGTGTACTTGACGAATCGGCAACTTCAAATTGAGCATCCTCATCATTTCGACTTTCGAAAACCTATCAAAAAAAAAAATTCCTTAAATATTTATCCTATAATTCATTGAAAAATCCTTTCAAATAAATAATGATTGATTTAATTCTCTCATAATCAAAGAAAAAAAATCTAACGACAATTCTCTATTGTTTAGCAAATGAAAATAGAATGAAATCGTTGCAGATTTTGAAAAATTATACTTAGATATTACATGAGAAAGCTAATGACTTCAGTTTTTTTTTTCTTGGAATACAAATATCCAATGGAAATTTGACTATGAGAGAGGGACTGAAGGGAGAGTATAACACATGCAGATGTGTAGAGAGAAAGAGAGAGAGAGAATGAGAGAAAGAGAAAGAGCGAGAGAGAGATGATGTGATGGACGGAGAAAAGAAAAAAATATAATGTGAACGGGAAATTTTAAGAGAAAATTTGTCTCGTATAATACAAAACATATTGGTTAAAAGAATTAGCAAAAATTGATATCTATCGGAAGAGAAAAAAAGACGATGAAGAGATTTTCGACGATGAATGCGATCGGTGGTTGTTCATGGGGAAGTGACTTTAGATATAGCCATAGACAGATTGAGTGAGGTAGCGATCGCCACCCCCCCCCCCCCTCCCTCCTCCTCCATCCTCCCTCTTCCCCATCTCTCCTTGAAAATTTGCTCCGTAAATGGAAGAGAATGCAGGAAGTCAGGAAGAGAAAAAGAAAATAATTAATAAAACCAGTAAGCGAATATTATCATTTGTTGCGCTTCCACCTTTACAAAAAATTTTCCCACTACACCTTTGAACTTGAACAATTTACAACCTCTTTAGGCACATCGACAAATTGATAGACAAGTCTTTGACCGTCGACTTTTTGTAAGATACCACGTTGATAATAATACCTGAAATATTCGTTCAAATTCTCTGCATTCTAAAATTAACAGAAAGCGAAATTAACTTTAAAAAAAAATCTATGACGTTATGCTCAGGTATAATCTTATTGAACATCTATTTTTTATTTTTATTTTCCTAAATCTATTTTTATTTTTTATGCCTAATAATAAAATCTAACACTTGAAGAATTCTTGCTTAACACCTAAGAAACCTCATAATTAAGTCATTTCTCGATTTTGAACGTTTAATTTGAGAAGTAATAAATAATAAAATAATGAAAACTGATACTATAATTTATTAAAACACGCAATTCAATATGCAAAATAATCGAATTTAACAGAGAGAAAGAAATATTTGACTAGCAATAATTTAATCAAATGAAACATCATTAAAGATAGAATAGAAGGAAGAAATGGCTTACGCAGTAATTTAGGGGAAATAATACGCAAAAATATGGCAGAAAAAAATCACTATGATTAAAATACAATAGAGAGGAAATTAAAGTTGAAATATGCAAATTAACGGATCGCATGCATTGAAAAACGTCGTTGAGTTTAATAGATCATTATCGATTTAAAATCTATCCAATTCATCCCGGCTAAAAGTCTGATTACCAAACATTTTCAATAGAACTGACCTTAGAGCACGACCCATCGTTTCGTAGTTCATACCAGGTTTATTCTTATGCAATCCCCAAAGACGTGACACTGCCTTCGAGTCAACCAATTTGAAAATCCCTTTGCTATGATCCAACCATTTGATATATTTGGGGCAATATTCTTTATCTTGTAGCAATCGTAATAAGAACTCCCATAAATATGTAACCTGTCCTGAAAAACAAACATTTCTTTATTTCTTCATACTAAAATCAATTAAGTTGCACAATTTTGCCGCATAATTGAAAAGAAAACAATCGAAGATTTCATTGGAAATATATGCTATTTTATTTTTTGAAAATATTCGACTTCAACATTTCAACTTGATGCCAAAAATAATGACCTCAATTTCCTATGGTTTCGCTACAGCTTATAATTTCGAAGTATACCCGTCAAGTTTATAGCCTAACTTTTACGGCGAAAACGCACTCTATTTCATCAACAAATAAATGCAAACCCGAGACCAAAACTCCGAGTTAAAGGGGAGGGGATGGAATTAATAGGTGATGCTGTCGATATATCGTGATCTTTTCTCTGGGGAATTCATTAAGTTCTATTCAGATAGTTCGAGAAAGAAGTATCACTCCTCCGCAGCTCCATAAAATTTCGACTAGGCTCGAGAAATACAAAGCATTTCAGTTAGCATCAATAATTACAAGTCAACGGCTCCTTAATTTGACCTTGACTTTTGCCAATAATCCGAGAAACGTTCTACCACACAATGATTGTTGCGATGACTTCTCGAATGTCCGGAAGACATACCGTCACGACTTTTGCGCCGGGCAGCATTGAAATTGTGTGGTGATGGATTCGGCTCACTGAAGCGTCTGGCCTCAAAGATTCTACTCGATGGACATAGGCCAGAAAATGGACTCGATAGGGGTACGGATGTTGTTGGCGTTGGTATCGTGCTGCCACTTCCGAATAACGCTTCATGTAATGATGACGGGAATGTGGTAGTTGCCGCATTAAAGTGTTGAACCGATGCCCCATTGTTGGCAGATGCTGCAACAGTGGCCGCAGCTGTCGAAGGAAAGTTAAGCAACGACGTCGGCGTCGTAACCGCAGCTGTTGCTCCCAATGCTGTCCAGTTTGGGTAGAGTAATGCAGCCGAAAGCCATGGATTTAGCAACCGCATATCTAAAATTAAAAAAAAATTAGCCATTAATATCCTCGTAGAGACGATAAATTAATAATAGCGATAGTAATATTAATAGTAATAGTAATAGTAGTGATACATTTAAAAGCAGGAGCAATAATAGAAATAATTCAAATTTAACAACGTTTTTAAAAGTTAATCAATGCTGAATATATTATTCGATTTCTTCTGAAATATTTCAATCTCTTCATGAATATTTGATATATTTATTGATTTTTTTTAAAATTAGTTCACTCCCTATACCTTATCATATAGCCCATAAATAAGATTCCTAACCATTTACTTAATCCGATAACAAATTACAAGTCTATTACACGGATATTTTTTTTAATGCATTATAATTTTTGCACATTCTCTCATCGTCAATTCCATAATATCGCATAAGTAAACAAATCCGATCTTGTAGTAACGCAATGAGTACTACGAAAAATCGAATCTTTATAGCATCTTTACTTCACACATAATATTATTTACTGTCTGCGCGCAAAGATCGTTCACACTTCTGTGATTTCCATTTATTTTAAAGTATATTCCTTTTTGTTGAAATGTTCGAAGAATTTGCTTACATAGAGCTTTGCAATTTTTCTTTAGCGTAAAATATTGTGTTTTTCTCTTCAATGTTTTTTTTTTCGCTCTTTCAATCGTAAAAACCTAAAATTGTCAACAATGTATTGGTGAATGATATTCAGGTAGGTCGCGTTCAATCAAAAAAAAAAACGAGCAAACAAACTGAAATCGTTTACTCGCTTATTCATAGACTTGATGCTTCTTCACAATGGACAAGTAGGCGTGACCTCAGCAAATAGCGGTCACTTAGTCACGAGTGCTTACATAAGAAAAAAAAAACTAGACTCCTCTGGAATTGTTGAACTGTCTACCGATGAAATAACAACGAATACAAAGCAAAAAAAGTAGGTTCTAAAAATGGTAAAGCAAAACATCGTGTGGCATGTGAATCGATAATTTTCATACCTCATGTTAAAGCGTACTCTCTTAGACTTGAGCCTATTTAAAGATAGAAGTGAATCGCCTAAAATGCGTGAAAAGGAACGTTGGAAAGTTTGACACACACTATATACTTTGTAGTTCTAGCTAATAGACCAATCGATAGCCATATAATCAAAAGCAATAAAAACTCTTAACAATGCAAGTACATTCCCATGGAACGAATCAGATATTCTGTAACCGATTGGCTATACCATAAAAATTTGCATAATATGCAAATCATTTTTGAGATAATTACATAAAACAACGAATCGAAACTCTCAAATTCATATCAACGACTACTGTTGTTGCGAATGAAAATGTTAAACTGTTGAGTCCACAGATATACTAGTACGCAGACGACAACGCCATAGACACACGTACCTCATACGACAGTGTAACATGATCTCTACGGCAATAAGTGCCACTTCGATCTTTCTGCATTTAAATGACTAGATAACGAAAATTATTCCCCTCAAGTGGTATAAGATAACTTGAAATTGATCTACTCCAACGAGAAGCAAGGAAATTTACATCTTTCAGTTTGTGTAGATCCAAGAAAACTACTATATGAAATGGAATTAAAATGCATTAGTAACAAGATTGTAGAGAAAAAGTGAACAATCTCTTGAAATCGGCAATTATTATGAGATCATTTTAACTTCATAAAATCAAACCCTCTCGCCCAAATATTGCTTTATTGAAGAATTCGAATCAATGCTCTAAATACGCTTCTATTTGTCGTTGATTTTGTTGAGATAAGCATCAAGGATATAGACATCTTGCAACAGCCCATTATGATGACGTTCCTCACTAGAATTTCAATCAGATCCGCATAATTTTCGTGGCGTTTTTTTTTTATTAAACAGGAAGGATGGAACTATTGTGATAAGCTGTATCAAGCTGTTTTTTTTCTTATCATTGAACTTATCATGGATTTAGCCAGCATCATAATTATCGGAGACCTAAAGTTGACGTTGGTTGCAACTTTTTGCAACAAAGATCTTGAGGAAAAAATTTTCAAAACAATCTAAAACAACTGCCAACTCGTTTCTTAGAATTGCAGAAAGTTTTTTTTTTTACAGACTTAAATTTGATATGCTGTGTTGTCATTCCCAAATTTCGGCAACAAATCCCAATATTTCTTTCCACAAAAAATCCGATTAACTGATGCCATTTCCGTTTTTATGACCGGTTCTATTATCCGGAAGACAAGGATAACCGGAAAGTTCATAAGAGCATCTTGAAGATTAGTCAAAATGCCGGAATTTTAAAAATTTCGGTTATCACTCAATAGTGGACATCCGTCCGGCGTGATCTGAATGCTATGATATCCTCGTCGATCCGCACAGATTCAGTTAAGCAGACGTTTCACACATTCAAAAAATGCCTCTTTCATATGCTTACAATCTTTTGTTGCTCTATCCCACCTAGCTGGAATCTTTAGGCAATACTACGAAGTGTAGGCAAATTTCGAAAATTAACCATTCTGCTCATGAAAACAAAGCTTTTAGACAACAAAAAACAATTCTGCGAAATGAATAATTAAAAAATAATGCTTACAATCAACAAATAAAAAAGTAAAAAATTTATTTACTAATAAAGAATCAATATCATTGATAGTATCAATAACAGTATCAATAAAAATCATTTTCAATAACAAAGTTTCAAAGAGAATTGTAAAAGCGTATAAGGGACGAGTACCATTCAAGATAAAATAAAGGAGTATAGAGGGGTCTAGTGTAGCAACCGTTCCGCCAGAAGCAGTAATTATTCCATCATTAAGAAGCATGAAAATTATCATCAATTACTAAATTAATGAAATATGGGCAATCTTTGCGAAAATATCGGCTTTCGAATAATTTAGTGGATTCGAAAAGATTACCATAAGATATTTTTGAGACGATAATATCGTCAGAATATGCAAAAAAAAAAGTGCACATGTTTCTCTGAATGTAGCTTAATTTCTACATTGCAAACGCTCTCTTACAAGTAGTATTTGTGATTTGTTTCTAAAGTGTTACTTGAAGTCGCACTTCATGACCAACAAGAATCTCATGCTATACTAAAAGAAATACAACACATCACCATACACTCATCATATCTAAAGTCATGAATATCGATAAATATCGTCGTTCGTGTTTCACCTTCTCCTCGCTAATGTGTTATTCGATACACGTGAAAAAGCTTCAAAATTTCTTTCTCTCCAAAACAAATCCCTATGCAAATACTACTCAACACTTTAATAGCAAGAACTTTGTCATCGAATAACGTTTGCATGCTTTTAGGAGGGGAGAAGAGGGGGGGGGGATTAGAGGAGAGGGATGGAGGTAAGAAGTAAGGTAGAATCCAATGATCCTGGTAAACAGAAGGATTTTAAAACGCAATCCAAATCAAGGAAAAATCCCTCCATTGAGTTCTATAAGCAAACTAATTTCACCTGTTCAGGTGAACAGTTGCTAGGTGAAAGCTTTGGACGGTTTTCTACTCAATCTCACCATTTTGCTTTCAGTTCTTTCCTTTTGCCCTCATCCTTTCATCTCCCTACTCCCCCCCCCCCCCCCCCCCAATTACTGAGTGATAGAAATGTCCCTCTTTGCACTAACACATGATCAGCATAAAGCACAAATCTGATTTTCGTATCAATCGTCAACGTGGAAATAAACAAACGTGTTTTGAAAAAAAAAGTCGCTCAGTGTCATTTTTTTTCCTTTTAGTCAAATAGTTCAGAAAAAAAAATAATTTGATTGTAGATAAAAGAATTTTCCCAATTGTTTCATCTATGATAGAGACACTGATGCCAATATGCACTTCAATGATGTTTTCTATAGTGCTCAAATGCTTAGAGAATATTTTATTCTTTACATTCAAATATTTTTGTTGCAGAAAAATATTCAAATACTCAATAAAATGTCGTCTTTCAATAGATATTCAAGCTATCATTTGAAGCGTAAACAACAACATCGATCATCAGCTTCCGTTTTTTTTTTGGATGAAGTTTATATTTCTGGATGAGAATAATACGTTTAAATATTGAAGTGCATTAATTATTTTTATATATTAATCCAAATTGCTCTCTAAGCAGAATATAAACGGAAAATTAATTCAACAATTTTCAAGCATATAATAATACATGAGAAGTGAAAATCGTTGATTTTTTTAAAAAATCGTTCACCTTTATGAATGAATCATAATTTCCGAAAAACCTTAATTTCCGTAATAAGTTAACTGCAGAAAAACTAAAAAAAAAAAACGCGCAATTTTTTTCCAATCGTATTTGCATGAAGAAAAGAAATCAATTCAGTTGTTGATTTTTTTAAAAACAAACAATAATGCACAAAATTTAACGTTCTATTGTATGCAATAAAAAAATTCGCAAATTTTTAATTAAGTGCCGAAATGAATGTAACGAATTCAACACAATAAAAAGAACGGATTCAATTTGATGGTCAAAGTGGACGGTCAAGAATATATAAAGAAATGCCGAAAAAAGACGCTAATTTACGCGTTTTTTTTTTTTCTTTTTCTATGTAGGTCAACAGGAACGATGTTGATTAGAGCAGTCGTTTTGAGGGTCTCAACTATGGGAAGAGTTCAATTTTTCTTTTTGCTAAGAAATAACGATATTTGTTCGAAAAGCTAGTGAATCGTGAGACTAGCTGGATAAGTGGACACTTAAGTATGATTATGGATTCTTATTACTATGCATACACAACGCTTTTTTGTGTTCGGCAAGAAAATGACTCTCAATCAGGTGGATTTAAAAAAAAAATGCTTTAAAAGATATCATAAGTATAGGGGGAAATCAAAATTCTACTAACAAATATCGAAGAAATTTTTCTATTTTTATAATTTTTTCACATGAAACTTAGAAGAAATATATTTAAAACTTTTATATTTACATAAAAATATAGAAAAAGATAAAAGTCTGAATTTTTTTGTTTATAATATTCAAAATTTGCATTTATAAATTTGCTTCTTTATGACTTATCGAAATATGATTGCAGATATATTTTCCGCAAGTATGTTATTCATTTCGAGATTATTCGTTCAAAAATGCGCCAAACTGAGATTCGAGACTAGCGAGTGAGCTAATGGAAAACAAGGATTAATGCATAGTTGGAATGATTAATAGAAAGCGGATCACATTGTAGATATTTAACGATTGAAATGCGATCAACGCGCAAATACCATGAAAATGAAATGAAAAAAAAAAATTGTTCCATTGCAATGAAGCGTTGCTGAGTCGTTTTTACGCTGCACGCTCATATACCGGATATAGTGGACAAACTCGTCCTTCTCCCTCCTGTTTCCCTTCCCTCACTATCATTCATATGCACCTCTTTGTGACCACTGGTCACTACACACACACAATTATTAACACAACTGAAATAAAACGTCCTAATATTATGGAATGTGTTGAATGAAAGATAAAGCCATCTCGAATAAAAAGATCGTCACAACTAAGAGAGGTGGCACACGTTATCAGCGAAAATTTATGTGGGAATTTTTCGAGCAATAAAAGTACTAAGTTCAAACCTGCAGATATCCATAAGATTTTAGTAATCAAACAAACGATTCTGAAATGTGATTCGGTAGTGCAAAAGATAAGAGAGAGGAAGTAGAGAAAATAGAGAGGAATGGAATTTTTTTTGCTCATCTATGACGGCTATTGAGAAAAACCAGCAGTGGAAATTTCACCACTGTTTAAGGCTCATAGTCAATTCCTCAAACAAAGCAGAAATTTATAATGGATAAAAATATAACGATTAGGGATGAATCGATTATAGCAGCAAAAAAAAATCCATAAAATAACATATTTTCATTGATTCATCAGTTCGTAGTGACGTGAAAATGACCATGAACTAAACGAACTAAATATAAATGTGCAGAATTTTTCAAAGCAAATAATATGGGCTAAAAGAAAATACGAAAATTACTTAGGAATGAAGTGTTTAGATGTTCGTGAACGGTCAGTGGTCATTTACCTCTGAAATTAACAAATATTGAGTGACCACTTTCGTTGGTTTAATTTACTCCAAGAGAATGTAATTAAAATTTCTAACAAATTGCTCCATTCAGTTTTAATATTCATATTCAGTTTTCCTCCATTCTTCTTGTATACATCCAATGTTTCAAAAAAATTAATAACTCATATTCATAATTCTCTTGTAATCATTTCTATTGATTTCAATAAAACTTGAACTTGAAAACTCATTTAAATAAAGAAGAGATCACGTTCATAAAATCGATTATGCAAATAAGATCAACTCAACTCGTTTGGAATTGAATATTCATATTTTCATAATGAGCCAATCGCCAATTATATTAGAATACTCTAATTGAGATTTTCAATTTCTCTTTTGTTTAAAATATTTATCTCCAATATTAATTCCATTTCGTTCAGAGAAGATTGGCAATTCTTAACGATGAATCTAAAATGTTTTGATTCGATCCGTCAAACGATCAGAACACTTTTCGAAATCGTCCTTCAATTTGAGTCAATTTTATCAATCTTGCATCATATAATTATTTTCTAATTTTTGCTAAATTCTCTTCCGGAGATGGTCAAATTTTTTTTGCGTTCAAAAATTATACGAATATTATTATTTATGATTTTCTGCAATATTTGAAATATCTCTTATGGATCATCTATATGATCGGATGCAACATTCTTATTTCCATTGTTCTTTTTTTTTATTGTCTTAAAAAAAGTATTCTTATATTTTTATCAGATAATAATGATCGTGTTATTTTCTTCGATGATAAAACAATAGGACCATTATTATCAAAATTACCTAATTTTTTTTTTAAATTATAAAAAGCAAAAAAAAAGAAAAAAATTGAAATAAAATAAGGCGAAAAAACAATATTCGGAAATTCCCCTCTCATATTTTGAGCGCAATTAAATTGTGATATCGATTATAAATTAAGGAAATCTAATTAAAAATTAAATCGGAAAAAAAAATTAAATTAAAAAAAATTAAAACTACAACCAAAAAAAAAAATTAAATCCAATGTTTATGAGGAAATCAAATATAAGGGGATCATTTAATCGAGATATTCTGCAATCAACAACGAGCGATTCCATATCACTGCCGAATCGAAATTAAATCAACAAAAATCTCTAGATTCATTGCATCCACATAAAGTTAGTGACTAATTGCTGAAAATATATAGATGTATATCCCACAAAAAATTTACGAATTGAATCTTTCAGCTAAATTGTATTCCATGTTGCGTAATGAAAAAATTTTCATCTATAATTTCAAATCGGAACGTTGTGAATGATCGTATGATTTTATCGAATAATTGATGAATAGCAGATGGATTTATCGACTATATAGATTCCGGGCTAGAATCCTCCTTCTCGAATCCGAGAAATATGAAATTTAGAACGAATTAAAAGTTTCCAGCTCTATTTTGATTATAATTTAATTTTATTGCTTGCCTTATTAAGTGCACATAAGAGATAGTAGGAGAGTTGTACTATGGAGGATTATATGAGAAATATTGGTGAGATAAATTCCCTATCCATGAATGAGATAAACAACTTTCATTAATAGTTTCGCCATCGTCGACCTCTCTTTTAATCTCATATTATGAGATCTTTACTTACACAAATATAACTTAAGAGAATTTTTTGAAAAAAAGTGCAGCTGTACATTTGTTTTTTTTTTTTTTTTTTTAATAAAACCTCAAAGAATATAAAAAAAGTGATAAGGAAATAGGCCAATTATAGGATAAATTTAATGAATCATATATGTTTTGAAATTGCAATGAATTCCGTAAAGACTTTGAAATATGCAATTTCAACGTGAAATGTTCAAATATTCGGGGAGAAAAAAAAATCGGCAAAATATGAGAGAAATGTTGAGCACACATTATGCTGAAAACTAGATTTTCAATGGAATTTTTACTCTCTGATTTGTTTGTTGCAAAAATTATTCAATAGTTACCAACGGATTGATCGTTTTTCCTTTTAATTCCACTAAAAGAATATCATTAAATTATAGTTATATAATCAAATTCTTTAAAGTAATGTGAGAATTTATCCATTAATCTCATAATGTTGTAAATCTCTTGAAGTAATCTTTATAGTAACTAACAATCTACTGATATGATAAGAGAGTTGTTCTATGATAAGACTCTTGAATGGGATAATATTAAGGAAATGAGTACTTATTTTTGAACTATTATAATTCAAGACTGCACAGAAATCTCAATTAAACTGGCCCAATTAAATTTGTTTATGATGGCACCTCTCTAAAAAAACGCTTAGCTGCAATCTAATCTATCCATAGTTAAACAGCTGTCAGCAATTACCGAAGTCTGAGACTGATGTCTACCATAACTATATAACTTTACAACTTACTATATAACTTTACAACTTAAACTGCTATAAACGGAAATTATATAGTCGGAAATTTTAGCCGTATTAGAATCTCGCCGATATGCTCATTGAAAATATATTTAGGGGCTCTACCATAAGGAAGGTAATCATTAATAATCCACTAGCCGAACATTCAAATTTGAATTATTAAACCTTAATTCTGTGTTTCAAAGAAAATGGTACCAAAATTTGCAAGAAATTTTTCACACACAAATCGATAATTTCAGGATATCGCCATCAAGCTTTATAATTCGGGACTTCAAAATTGAAAAACCTTATCCCCCTTTGGGCAAAATGAGAATTAAAATAGGCTCTAGGAAGAAAACATTGGCGACTAAAGAATCTGCATAGAGCAAATTTAGAAATTTTTAGTGCTTGTAATCAGGAATACTGAAATCTGATAGGTGAAGCCCCAGTGAGGTGTGCATGCATGTTTGGGGGGAGGGAGAGGCGGCGGGGTGGGACGAATAAGAGGCAAAGCTTGCTAGCACAGTAAACGATACAATTACTATTAAGGCACACTTACGCCATCAAATTGTGGTCATAAGACCATAAGTGTGCCTTAACGCTAATACTCAAACAGTGCTGTTTGCAGTTTCATAATGAGAGTGATAATCACAAGCTTAACAATGATAACGACTGATAATAATTCGCATTTTATCACTCACGAAAGACTGAATTTCCTCCGCTACATCAACATACGGACAAACCATCTTTACCACGTCTTTTTTTTTTTCAAAGAGAACGAAGAAATAATAGTGCAAAAACTTCATACCATATGATTTTCGGATATAATAATAAAAAAGTACTCAATTGATCCTTAAAAAGATCGAGATGGACATCGTAATATTACATTTCAAATCTCATCGAGTAATTTTTTCATTTGCATCACCGCTAATAGTGAAAAAAAAAAACTCCATTATTTTCAACAAAAATGATGAAAAATCAATGAATTTGTGCAAATGCAATATTTCTGTGGTATTTTTTCTTTTTCTCAATTTTTGCAATCTTTCCCCTGAATAACTTTTTTTTTTTTCAATATTCCGTTCGTAAAAATTTCCAATGTCACGTGTCGGTGGAATTCAATTAAGCAAATTCGATCTAATATTATTGCAGCTAAATTCTTTACGCATTTCTATGAAAATATAGAAAGATAACTCAAATATTGAGAATTTTCAATGCAAATCTTATTAGAAATTCGATAACAAATAGAAATATAATTAAATGAATGCAAAACCTATTGTGCAGCTGTTATTGGTCACTCATTCATATCTCCGTTAAACTTTTATATCGTTGATATTAATCTCTTAAAGTGTTGGTCACTAGTTGAGAAATTGGTCATTCAAGAATGGCGCCATAATTGTAACATTTAGCGGAAAAGGGAACACGCAGTGAATCGCCTAAAACAAGGTCAGCAATTCCAAATTATCGGTCAATTCATAATGGTGAACGTATTTCCATTCCTCCTATCACCTATAACTATTACCCACAACCGTATACGTATATTTGCAAATCACGCATCCACCTTCGTCGATTCCTCTATACACTATCAATAAATTTTACCGCTGCACTCATTTCAAGTGGCATCTAAATGTATAAAGAGTGCAACAATCGACATACTATCTGGAAGAACGCAAAATCGCCGACAATACGCCGTACTATATCATAAAATCGTAAATAAAAATAATATTTTATAGTCTGGTAAGTGAGGAATGAAACTAGTTTTTGAGATTCAAGATGAGTGCATATTATCAGCCCACTAGATTATCGACATCAAGAACAATATGCAAATGCAGAATATTGCCAGAATTTACACGACAGGTATACCTGTATATTCTAATTCACCTCTGAAGACTAAGTTTTGAAGAAATTTCCTTCAAATTATATGGGAATTAGTTCGTTATATGTTATGTGAAGACAAATAAACTGAAGTGTTTAGAATGCATTTAAGAGGTGATAGGAAATGAATTGGATCGAATATGCTTTAACTATAGAAGTGAGGAATCGACAAGACATTTCATAAATGACAACAGCATCCTGCGACAAAAGCGCCAACCGGCAAATTAACCACTGCATCCCTTATGAAACAATGTGTTACTTTACTCTCGTTGGCTTTTGCACGTCGGTAATCACCTTCTGCGTTGCTCATCCTCCTATTAAGTATTCAAAAATGCTTCGGCTCGCAATCCAATATGCCACTGTGGCCAACTTGTTAAATGGAACTTTCGTGAGGATATAGGACTAAACGATGTATTCAGTATCATATTATCACCTGGACAGAGGATGTCATTTTGTGAACCTGACTCCATCATCAGAAAGATTCTTCCAATGTTTGGATAAAGGCAGCCCTCATGATGTTCGACGTCCTAACAAAGGTGGGGTGTCATTTATGAAAAGGTACACCTGCAGGATATTTAGGACCAAATGCATCATTATCCTTCTCCATTTGCTACCCTTCCTTCGGTAAATTTGCATATTTTCTTAGAATCTCAAAAATTTTCCAATTCACCTCATCACTTCATAGTTATCTCCCTTTTAGTAACACGCGATCGATTTGGGTATTTGATTGCAGTCTTTAATTTACATCCGCTCACCTCAGTTCCAAAGCTCAATAACAGGAACTAATTTTCAAGTGCGCGCATTGTCCCTAATCGTTTACCTATTACTACAACAATGCGAAATATCACATCCCCTGTTTGTTGCTCGCATATTCCTTCCCCCTATCCCCATCCTTCACTTACTTGAACAAACACCTACCTACTCATAAACATGGATCAATATTGCTCGAAATCATATTTTCCGCATGAATGGAACGATTATATGCATAAATCGGCGGCGAGTGTTCATCATCATCTCCTCTCCACTAAACGAAGAAGAGAGTCGCCGAATCGCCTCATTCGTTGCCTCAACCGGACATCAACGCCTCGGCCGGCGATCGACAATGCTGCTCGTCGTCGCATCGAAAGAACAACAAAATAAACGATCATTTAATTCATCAGAAGGCAACCGGACATCGAAAATCAACCGGAAACCGGCGCATAAAGACGAAAAGATGCCGTCAATCGTTTTTTTTTTTTCACACAACACCACTTTCACTCCTCATAAATGAACGGTAATAACGCGCAGCATACGAGCGAGTGAGCACATCTCAACGTCGTCATAGCACTTAAACCACCTCTCACTCAATATTTCACACAATCAATTAGGTATTTATTGGTAATAACTCATATTCAATAACAATTAGCAATAATAGAGATTGAAAGAGATGACGGTGAGAAGAAATTCAGCCTCTACGGCATAAAAGGAGAAGGATATCACCATCTGCGACGTAAAAGGGAGAACGACCTCAGACTTCCGCCATAGACAGAATTAGTACTACATATATCAAATAGTAATTAGTAAAGAAAAATGTATGATTCTCATCAATCTTTCACTATTATTGATATTATATTATTAAGTGCATTTATATTCATACTATTCCACGAGTTTTTTGCAATCTTATTATATATAAATAGAAAAAATATTTGAAGAAAAAATTAAGACGATGAAAAAAGAACGCCAGCTGCTAATGAAATATTTGAGAAGGAATTCTAAACAAACATATTTCCCGAGCATTTGAGGATAATAAACTCTGAAATCCTTAGATTTTTACTTTGTTGACAACTTGATTTAAACTATCCTATTCCTTGAAAAAATACTCCCTTCCTGCTCCGCCAAGTCGGCTTTTTTAGAAGCAGCAGAGCGGGTAAATTACTTCCTACCCCCTCCTTATCCACTCACCGCCCCTCCAAAAAAAGGAACGTATTTGTGAGTTTATAGTGCTGCATAAAAATTGAAGCACGAAAAGACTGATAAATACATATGCGTGATTATGTGGCATTAATAGCTGAGTGCCTTGAGCATATCGCATTCCCTCAACGAAATTCAGAAATTCTTTAATGGTGATATATGCGGAAAACGAGAAAAATTGTTCGAAGAAAACGAGAAAATAAACAAATAAAGCGTGATCGCGGCAATTTCAACAAGGAAGAGAAAATGGGTGAAAATCCCTTAAAAACGGATGAGAGCATCAAAGACGAGAAATGCGGAAGGATTGAAAAACTAATTGAGAAGACGACGAGAGAGCGTGCATCGATTAGATGGAAAAAAAATAAAAAATAAACGCCGCAATCTACAATCATCGTAACGACGGAAGTGAAAGCAAACTTGAAACACTTCCGGTGAGAATTCCAAAATGATATAACCGATGTCGTTGGAAATGAAACGCTTTAAAAAAATCCACAGGTTATAATAAGGGAGAATTCAAAAAAGACGAGATTATTTATCTTAACTAAGCCTCCTACCCCTCCCTATACTCTCCCTTGCTGGTCTCCAAAAATGTGCCGCATCTCCGAAAAGTGCTACGGTGAAAGAAGACAATTTCTGTAAAATTAAATGAAACAAATAAATAAAAGCCCAGAAAAATTTATCTCAAATTTCGAAACTCACAAAGTAACGGATAGTACATTCATTTACCGATCACGAATTTTCATCGCAACCAAAAAACAAAAAAAAAAAAATTTCCGCTCATAAAATTTGCAAAATCATTTGAAAAAATTTAAAAAATTTTGTTCCTATCAATAAAAAAATATTCAACTAGGCAATCCTACTTCTCAACATATCCTCATTGAAAGAATATCCACATAAATCGATTAAAAAAAAAAAAAATTAGTTTTCACATAAAAATAAAGAAATATACGAAATAAAGATGTCAAAGAGTTTTTTTTTAAAATTCAAATAATTTACCACATAAATAGTTGATTTTCTTTTTTATTGTTGGTTTATTTTATTTTTTTAATGCAATGAAAAAAAAAGAAAGAAAAGAAACTTTTTGCATATATTGCTCTATGACATTGCTCATGAATATTTCAAATTATGGATATAAAATTCTTTAAGAAAATTTATGTTATAGTATTTTTAATTTTTTAAACAATATTATTGATAAAATATAAAGATAGATGAAGCGTTATAATTAATCCATTCGTTCTTTCAAAAATCTCAAAATATTGCGCTCAACTTTGTCATATTTAATCCTTAAATTATTCTATCAGTTCAATTAGCCATACAATTCTTTTAATGAATAAACACATCAAAATCTTTCCACTCTTAATAATCCTATCGTTCTTCCAGATGAGCCTATCATAATTGATAATTTCTAAACAATGCAATATGTTAATAAATGATACAAACTCTATATTCTAAGTGATAAGTGATTAATCTTTTGTGATATGATAAGATCGATAAGAAATTATGAAAGATATAATCATTAAACGTGTGCAATTGTTAATTTCTTTTTAAAAAAAATGCCTCTATAAATTGAAAACATAATAATAAAGCATTTGAAAATATATCCAAATCTACGTTGCATTTTCGTCTTTAACATATTTCAAACGATTAAATTTCCATTTCTTTGTATTTGATAACTGATGAAACATCGAATCAATAAACTATTCACGTTTATGTCTATACTCTATCAACAACCGAAAAATCATTTTTTTTCTATCTAAGAACCCAAATCCAACTAACCATCGACAAGCCATTACTTTATTTATTAAATTAAACTTCACTTTAAAATGTTTGTATAAATGCAGCTGGTGGTGATAGCCATAATTATGTTGCTTATGTGGAACGAGATCGTGGTTCGACTTATTTCCCCTACGTCCTAATGTGCAGCAATTAAGGTCCGACTTTTTTTTTTAGAAAGTGACGAGAGAAATCTGCGATATTTCTCAAACGATTAGTGAAAATTCAAAAACGTATGTCAAATGATTGATATACGTTCATGAAAGATGTGCATAGAGTTTACACGTAGAGTTGAGAACGCAATATGAACATATACGATTAGATAGAGAGCGTAAAAATGTTTGCACTTTCTTGCATAGCAACGTTTAAATATCACGCCATAGAAGCGTTTTTCATCGTTATTATATCGTCCAGAATATCCGCATTTATCGCCAAATTATTTCATTTCCCATCTAACGAGAATATCTCCGCATAATATCTTCGATTAAGGAAGCAAATAAAAACGTGAAGCAATAATGAAATCTGTCAAGATTTAATTCAGAAAGTTGGAGTTTCAAGTTTGAAAAAGTTGCAACTTGGTCACTATGGATGTGGTCATAGATGCGCCATTAATCAATTATTTTCGAGCTAACAATGCGACAACAAAGCAATTCACAAAAAAAAATTGGAATCCAACTCATCTATAACTTCTCAAATATACATTTAAGTTGGAAACTGCGGTAAAAATTCAAAAAAAAAAGAGAAATAATAAATCAAAAATATTTTTATGAAACTAAATAAACGTAGACTCATGAAAGAAAATATCAAGGTAAAATAACGAGAAGACAGAGAAACTTAGAGAATTAAGTGAGAAGTAACAATAGAAATAAAATGAATTCAAGGTGAATTTACCTGTAAACCATGGCCAACCAGTGAATGGCGTTGGTGCAGTGGTAGAATTGCTCGTTGGGAAATCAACAATTGATGAGTCGGGTTCTTGTCCTAATCCACTATCTGGACTTGTTGATGCACTCGAACATTTCATCTTTTGTTTGGCCAATAATTTTTGCACGAATGCCAAATTTTCTTTAAATGAAGCCGATGTAGTCGCCTAAATTAATCAACATATTTTTATGAATTATCGAAAAAAAAAAAGATTTAAACAATACAAACGCTGTAATTGGGATTCATTTGCAAATCGCTTCATCGTTAATGTCGTCAGACTACGATGAAACGTCGGCGGAAGTACCCGTCTCATCCATCGAAAGCTGCTAGAAGTCTCGACCTCTATGGAAACCTCCCCCTGACTTCTCCCCAACCCCCTCCCCCCCCTATAGTTGCTTTGGTTAGCAGATGCAAACGTATCTCAATGTAAGAAACAGCGAACACCTCAGTCCACTTCAACGAATGTATGTTGCAAATAATAACGCTAATCTTTAAAAATATTACATGTCCGTCCCTTTATGCTCTCTCAATTTACTAGAAAACTATATAAGTTCTCCTCCAAAATGCCCAATTCCACCTCCTTCATTGAATTCATTGAATGACAAAATTATAAGCTCCAGAGATTCTCTTCCATACGAAACAATACAAATGGATGATGGCAGATGGAAAATTGTAGACAATAAGATTAGATGATATTGAAATGGTGAATGAATATTAAATATTACGCTTGCAGATACCTCGACAGATAGCGCGATCATATCACTCGTATTCTGTCTCCTCCTCTTCCAGTAGCGTTTTAAAGGAGATCAAAGAAATCAAACTTGGAATAAAACGTTCCAGTTATGAGTCAGCAACTCCTAATGAAATGTTCACGAGTGCTATCCGTCAGTTCTATCATCCTCCATCAGCTTCCCCCCCCCCCCCCCCCCACCATCTCCCTTCAAGATAACCTAAATATAAACTCTTCATTCCCCTGTCGTCACCAACATAAAGATGAGTATCGAAGAAAAGCAGAAGTACCACGCTAATCTAGCGTCAAAGAACGTTGCGCGAAGATAGAAGAACGTAGAATTTGCGCGAAAGTTTCGTTTTCGTATACTTTAGGCTCGTAATTAACATCACATTTATTGATGCACTAAGAATTTCTGCACAAATTTGCTTCATTTGATAAAATCGACATATCGCCATTTGAGAGTAAATCATAAAATGTCTCTCTCTGAATTTTGTGAAAATCAAAAGGTATTAATCAAATGTTCAATTCATAACACAATAAAGTTTATAATTTAAAATGTTTTAAAAGTTTTTTGAATTTAACCATAATTCAATTCAATTTCAATGCAATCTAATTTAATTTCATTTAACAAATATTGAAAATAATTTCATTGAGATATAATTTCTTGTAAATGATACGTTTAAAAACTATCAACATTTCGAATTTTAGTTGATCATTTGGATGGGTCGAAAATCTCAAAATCCAAAAAAAAAAAAAAAAACGATGATATAAAGCTATGGAATGCAATGTCGCATCGCATTTGCTTAACAGCTATGGCCTCATCCAAAGGTATAATAAGCATCAATTTTTCTTTAGCTTCCGCAATTTTCCGTCCTCCTAAATGCAATTCTAGACAGCAGAAATACCTGTGAAATCATAATCATCAAACAGCAAAGCAAAGAAGCGTAACCTGTTCAGAAAAGAGAGACGACGCAGTCCATAGGCATGCAGGCGCTGAGGTTCGACGAATGGAACTAGCATATTGTGCACGTGGTCGTTCTATACGAGGCCGCTTCTCTTCAGGAGCTGTATTGACGCAAAGCAATTCGTCGTCATAATTCACGCCTAACTGATGTGATATTTCCGTTTCCGTGTCAACTGTTGACGATGGTAGGTAGTCGTTCAAAGCGGCAAATGTACACTCACCAGCATTTGCGACTATATCACTGTTTGGACGGCCGTCATCCTGTTTCACCTTCTTCAGGAGCAACTCGGAATCATTGACACTTATTGTACCGTTAGATCGTTTCTCACAAATCGTGACTCCATCAGCTAACACTTCTTTGTGCTCGCGTTTAACCTCCAATTCTCGATAACGCTTCAGAAGACCTTCCGGCCGTATCGGCTTCTCTACCTCCATTCAGAGCCACACCAACAAACGTACCACCCTTTTCGAGCTTTACAGAGAATGGCTATCCCACCGCTCACAAATTCTCTTCACAAATCACAAGGCAAGGGAAGTAGCACGACAGTTATTATCGAAGACTTTCTAAGGCATAAGCTAACTTCAATTCTTTTGACAACAGCAATAAGATTTTGTTGCAGTCGAAGGATGAGTGCAAAACAGAAGCTCCGAAAAACTCATCAACACCTCACTCAAGCAGGCAGATAGATGGGATCTCAGCTTGTATATAAGAGAGTCCAACAGTTCAGCGTTGAAGTAATATCAGGTAGAGCACAGGTGACTGCCACACTGTGGTCACTCTCGGCATATACAGCCACTGTCAGTCAGTCGTCAAATTGAACGCACCTTGGTGCTGCTGTAGTGCGACGATCGGAATCTCCTCACTACCGGTCAATAGCCAATCGCCGATTCTGTACGTACCGCCTTCTGCTCCGCCCAAAACTGACAGCTGGCTGATGGCGATCAACAGGCCGGATTCGAGCCCAGTCAGCGACAGCAAGAAGTGTGTTGATGTCTCAGAACGACCCACCAAGAGGGCAAGAAATGTGATGGACGCAACTAATGAATGAGAACGAGAGAGACGTTAGAGCTGTGACGTTGAACGAATCGAATAAAAGAGGCGTGAGGAAAACGGCTGTCCGGTTAGCGCGAGAAAGGTGGGCGGACAGTTCGAAGTCGTGACCAGTGTCCACTCGAAGAGCACGCAGCAGCTAGCCAGCCGTGTGTCACACCCGCCTTGCGTATCGTCACCTTTTGCACTCACTCGCAAAATAAGTAAACAAATCTCAATGCAGCAACACTGACTGCACCCTTCTTTTTAAATTCTCAAATTGCACTTCAATTATTCCAAGACCAATCCTTCCCTTCTCGTCCCGCTCTCAAATTTATGCATCATCGCGCTTTTTCACTCAACAATTGCATTCTTTTACCACAAGTTGACGATAAATCACCGACCTTTATTTTACAAGTTCAGGCATACTGAGATCGAGCTCACACTAAAAAAAAAAACAGGTCAGAGGTTACCAACGCTTGATATCGAGCCGTATATACTGAAATATTTCGCATGACTCATACTTTGTATTTCTTGATCATTATGCGAAATCTTCCCTTATAAGCATAAGCACAAACACAATTAGAGGACACTTCCATAGCGCAATTAGCGAGATGCATTAAATAAATACAGGCTTTGAAAATTTGGACAAAAATAACTTGCAATTTAACACTACAACATTTGCATACAAATATTATACGTGTTACCTTCAATACTACCATAATTTAGAAATTTGAATATTATTGTACCTGTAATCTTTGAATGGTCAACTCGCCGATTTCTTCATAAAGTCGAAACACCTCAAACGATCCGCACGTGTACCGATTAGTGCTCTATAGCAAGGTAAAATTTTCTCTCCATCTTCTTTTTTCTCCATAATCACAAAACCACCAAAAGTTTCCGCAATTTGTGATAATACTTCGACAACACTCTGGACAAATCTTCTGGATCCGGCATCGAATTCTCATCTATTCGATTACTTTCTGAGGCAGCATTCGATAACGAATTCGTCGGTCCTCTTTGTTCTTCCGAAGCGAAAACAGCTCCGTATGGAGATTCCTTTCGCCTCTTTGAAATCACTTTACTCAATTCGAGTGCAAAAAGTTGTCCCGTAGTATTATTGAGGAAAAGGGTAGCATCGTTGAGTAATATTGGTGGACGAACAAATGATGATGATTTAATTCTTAGATATTTATAAATGCTGAACGGATGAATATGAAAGAATATCACCGAACCGCATTGCGTTAACAATACACCCATCGAATCGTTGATTATTTGTGGAATGGCAAAAATGCTCTCTTCCACTGTGAATGATTCTCTCTGAAATTTTTAAATTTTTTTTTATGAATTGAAAAAAAAGAAACGAAAAAAAAATTTTTTTTTGTTGAAAAATTTCTACAAATAAACAAATTTAATTCTGATTGGTTTGCAAAAAAAGACTGAGATTCTTTTTTTTTCGTTCATATGATTTTCGAATTTAAATAATAATACTTCATGCCTTAAGGAAAATTTTCAAAGAGGAAATGAAATATTTGCGAATAAAAATGAAACTTCAAATATATTTATAAAACATTAATGAGGAAAAGAATTTAATATGACGTATGCAAGCGAAAAAAAAATGTGGAAAAAAAGTTTTGAAAATCGTTGAACTTTTTTTTTTAGTGAAATGATTTCCTTCAAACAGATTTTTTTTTCAATATTTTATTGCCTTATAAATCATAAAAAAATTATATTGATAAAAGATAACGATTATCATCTGTAAGATTTGAAAACAAATGCAAAAAAAAGCATAAATTTATATGAGCTTAAAGAAACATTCGAAAATATACATGAGGAAGTTTTATCATTTACTAATACCTGCAAGCAATTCTGGAATATAATCATATTTTAAATTATTATCTTCATTTTTACTATGCAAAAAGAAATGTTTCTTTAGAGGTTATCATGATTTTTCCCCTCACCTCCAATATACTCTCTCAACTTCTTAAAAGTTTATCAATTCGTCTCCAATTTTCACCTATCTTTTTATATATATATATATATATATATATATATATATATATATATATATATATATATATATATATATATATATATATATATATATATCGCTTGAATGAATAGATAAGAAATGATTATAGTCTCCTGCTTACTTATCCAACAGCAACCCGTAATCCTATAAGATATCGCTTCCGATCTACCTTTGACAGATAGAGAGCATTTTTCTGGCTCTATAAAGTTGCATGCAACTATAATTAATTGCATTTGTCGTAGCCGTATCGAGGGAAAATTTTTCTGGCTAATGTTTAAAAAAAAGAATGAAGCATCAGCCGCTTAATAAGCTTCTTTTTCAAAAAAAAAGAAACTTGACATATGCCTCATAGTTGCGACAAACTTCCGGTTTCTACAATATTCTCACACTTCGAAATTTCTTCTCATTACAGCAATCTATGCGACAAATCAACTCAACACCACTATTTTCTCCATTCTATTTTCTTTTCAAAATGTATGAAAGGAAAATAACGGAAAAATTGAAAAAAAAAATTCTAAAGCATTTTCACATTATTCCTAACGTTTCTATTGTTTTTCAATTTTTTTCTTTCACAAATCAATTCATTAATTGTCGAAAAATATATGGAAAATTGAAAATAAAATCTCAATGGAGTTGAATTTTTAATAAATATTTATTCGGCTATAAGGAAATTAAGCGAGTAATATAGGTAAAACATTAAAATTAGAGTCAATAAAATGATATCAGTAATGATGTGTTGTCAAATTCTTTAATAATTTTTGAAAACACGAGAAGAAATCATATATTATTTCTTTTTTTCAAGGAAATAGAATGTTCTTTTAGGAGCTAAATAAGTGAATTTATTCCCCCTCAACAACTCGCATGATAATCTCATCACTCTCATATAATATAAGGTGCATATTTAGTGCTTGTCACTCTTCATGCGCCTAAATTATTCGTACTGAAAGATCACTAAAAATGACGACATAAAAGTGTTTTCATACTGATCAACCGCTCACAAAAATGCACCATCAATATCTTTCACTAATTTCGAGCATTATGTTAGTTATGTTCCGCGTTTTTATGTAAATTTTCACAGCGATGGACACTGTGATACGTATATTTGCATATTGATTACTAACAACAGATTACGCGCTGATAACCAATACGATTTCATAAAGAACTAAGCTTAGAGAAAAAATTTTAGCATTAAACTTTTTTTTGCGTTAATTTCAATCATCAGCATATTATCTATCACCTCCGACCGCCTATCATTTAATTCTCCAAGCAATAAGCAAATGTATAGCACTTTATTTCTTTAATCCAATAAAAAAAAAGATGAATAGAGACAGGCATTAGAGTAATATTAAGTACGGTAAACGTAAATCCTTCAATTACATGCATTAAAACATCGTTTTATTTAATGCTTAATCAATGAAAAAAAAATTTTTTTTGAAAAATTTCAGCGAATAACTGCGTAAATTTCCATTCTTATGGAATAAAATCTTTTCTGGAAGGATATTCCATAAAAAAAAGTCTGTTTCCTACAACTATGCAATCAAAAGCATTGAAGATCCTTTATTTGAAAATACCTATATGGTTGAAAAATGAGTGCAATAAAGTATGATATAGATAAAAAAGAAATTCGTATATAGTCAGCGAAAATACCCATTCAGCGGATAGCCTAATCACTAAAAAAAGAAATTCAACCATTAAGCAAAAACCACGCAATATCTCAATCAAAACAAGTGAAAACTTTTGCCCGCAAATAGATTTGAACAATAAAACTTAATTTAACTGCTCTTACACCTTACCGGTTGAGCCAATAAGAAATAACTCATTCTCCCTTGCCGCATACTATACAGCTATTATACTGTTTACAAATCATATTCTTCACGAGTTGACTAAAACTTCTAGGTCGTGATATCGCAAATAACATTAACATCTTATCCTTTAGCTTGAGCTTAGAATTAAGCACGAACTTTTTCTCTTGAATTCCACAATACTCTCATATTAATCAACATATTAAGTGGTAATTTGTGATCTTTGCATATTTTTGTTTCAAATTGCGTTACTCAATATGCAAATATTAAAATGTAAAGTAAAGAGAATTAGTGACACGTGAAGGAGCTGAATGAAGATACGAAAAAAAAAGACACGGAGAAAATAGTTACAAAAAGTAAATTTAGTTAACAATAGACGAGAATCAAATCGAGAAAAGAATAAAAGATCGCAAAAAGGACAACAGAGAAATCGAAAGAGTAGATATGATGAGAAGATAAAAGAGTTCGTCTCCGGAAGAGATAAGCAGAAAGTGAGAGAGTGGTCATTTGAAGCGAACTTTCAATGCGGGCTAAAAATAAGCACTCGTGTAAACCCGTTACCTCTGTTTGACCATCGTTGTGTTTTCTCGAAACCAATTCTTCGTATCAAAATGGAAAACGATTGTCCACTTTCGTTTTCCCAAAAACTTTCGCAAACAAAATTTCTAAACAAGTGACCACTCCAATATGTACGGATACTATTCCACGCGCGTATCGTATTTCTTCTAAACAACCCCTTGGGGCTCTATTCTTAACAAATTTTCGAGGAATACTGTACAAGCTTGTTGAAACACTGCGATCATAATCAGCCGATGAGAGCAAATTTTCTAGATGCTTGGATTCTACAAATGTTTTAACGCTTCCTTCCCAACAATACTTGTTGTGGTCCTAAACAGTAAAAGTAACTCAATATTGGCTCTTTGTTAGGACTGCCGTATGCGTTCGCGCAAACTAAATAATTCATTTCAATCGCATAGTTAAATTTTTATTAAAAAACTGTTGATTTAAAGCGAACAAAGATTGTGTGCTTGGCACCTCCCCCTCTTCTTCCGTCCTTAGTGAATAATCCTAATTCAAAACGGGGGATAAATATAAATTAAAGTAAATTTAATCGATTCAAATATGGTAGATATTCAAACAATCGTCTATAGACATAATAAAGAAGAAAGAAAATGAATAGTATAACGGAATAGAAATATTGAAAGAAATTTGAAGAAAAAAATATCATATAATATAGTGCGGCGTTTGATTACATGATCGACGAAATGCACATATATTTGTCATTAAGAAATTTTTAGAGAATTTCATATGGGAAGATTAGAAGAAAAAAAATTGTCTACCTCAAATCCAGTGAAACAATCACGTAGAGAGATATTTCCTCTCACATCAGCGACAATAAAGTTTTTTCCTTCTTCAACGATACATATAGATGCGAATATTGGTGATCCAAGATGTATTTCCCATGATGGTATGCCCGTTTTCTGGAAGAAAAAATAAATATAGTAAATATTGGTTCTTGTGGAATTGTATGACCACTCTATACTTCCTAACGAAAATTAAAAGATCACTAAAGTTATTTTTGTTCATCTCCCATTTGAATTCTTTCCCGATTCCGGATATCGTTAGAGCTCTTGAGAGATAAAACCGGAGCTAAGACACGACAACAACATTCTGGAACTCACTGACCTCAGAGGATATCGAATAATTCGGACCATCAAGATTTGGAAGGGCCAGAGTTGGTGGGAGCCCTATACCGGATTTAGTCTCTCCTCCTCCGTATATTGTACTCTTTGCCCATTAGGGAGGGCAGATAGGAAGTGAATTTTTATACACTTATGTCCATAAAAGTGGAGAGTGAAAATATAATTTGATAATCAACCATTAAAAAAGCGGAAAAACATTTTAGAGTAATTGGTTTAAAAAAAAGCACTTATTATTTCACTCATCAATGAACAAACGTTCCATAATGCATCCATATTTTAGCTAAACTGAACAATTGTATAATAAGGATTGATTTTCTTCCCCGAATTTGCCCGGCAGGAAACAATACAATGCATATATTACCCAGTGGGAATAGTACCTCTTATTGATATTTACCTCTAAGAGTAATTTTCGGTCAAGAAAATTTTTTGGTCTTTTTCCAATCCAATTTGGAAAATATTATTTTCTTATAATTTCCTCCTTAATGGCCAATTTCATAAACTGAGCCTATATATGAATTTGCAGAGAAAAAAATCTATTCAGAGATCAATCCATATAAAACCTCTTTAAGTGGTAGAGAAAAATCTACTACAAAAGAAAACGAGAACATAAGAGAGTGAAATAGAGAAAAATGATAGAGAGAAATGCGGAACAAAATAAGAGAAATAATAAAAAAAAAACGGTAGAAAGGCGGAAATGCGGTTGACAAGGAAAGTGCATTTATGAGCTAAAATATTGCTGTGCCAATGGAATGAACGAATAAGAAAAATGGATGGGGAAGTCGCTCAATGATGCATAATAGAGTCGCTCTCTTGTGCCATTATACCGCAGCAATTGCTTTGTTTTCTACGACATTCCCTCGTTATGGTGAGGGATTTCTATGCGAAAAGTTTTGCTTGCGGAACAAAACAAAGCATATATCTTTCATGCAGTTCATCATCAGTTGTAATAAACTGCAAGTTGCAAGTTGCAAGTTGTAAATTAAGTTGCAATTATTAAATTCTAAATTGTAAGTTTTAATGTAACATGATCAGCATATTATCGCTATGGTCTATACTTCCATAACTTCATAACTTGTAACTTGAACGATAAGTTACTATGCATAAGTTTAATGCGTTAATGCTATTTTGTAATGGATATAAGTAGAAGAATATGGCAAGAATCTAAACGGAGAAAAATATAAAAATAGAAAACATTCAGAGAAAACGAAAAGAAAAGCTGAAAAAAAACCCCAAACAGCAATAGAGAGGAATAAAAGCGAAATCAGAAAAAAAAAACGAACAAATTAACGATATTATTAAAATTGAAGAAAAATGTACTATAAGGTAGGTTGGTAGAAATAAGTTAATATGTAAAAGACCTAGTTCTAGACCAATTTACAACTGGGTCTCTCTCGAATTACGAGCGGAATTATATTCGCAACGTGATGCATAAAATCTAATCCCGAGCGCGTACGACATGTACCAACCTTCATTAGGCTCCGTGCTAATGAACTAAAGAATGAGAGGAAGCTAAAGAGAAATGAATATCCGTTGGGGCTCCTGTTTGCAAGGAAGGATTTGGAAGAGGGAGGTTATGGGGGGGGGGGGGGGGGTGAGGAGGGTGGATGAGTGAAGAATGGAGTCTTCAAGCACCTATACGATTTGAGCATCGTATAGGAAGCCGGTTGGCGCCCTGTACAGCATATTACGACAAATTTCTGTAGATTACTTTAGCAGACTCGAAAATCACATGCTGATTTATCCAGGTAATGTCAATATCCTAACGTTGTCACCTGGAAGATGAATTGCAACACATTTTCGAACAATAGCATTTCCGATGTCCGAATGCTCAAAAAAGATTCTGATGTAAAATTTAGCAACGATGACTCGATAAGTCTCCTTCCTCCCATGTCCCCTCCCAAATCGCAATTAGAAGAAAGATCCAGAAATGGAGAGGAAGTCAGGATTTATTCCACGATTCAATTCTAGTGAAAAAAAAAGGAAAGAATCATCCTAAATATCTCTAATACTCGAAAACCGTTGAGTGTGAAAATTGATAGCGAATCGATGATTTCTAGGAAAGACTACAAACAGCTCAAAAATTAGCCTCAAAAATATGCTGCATAAATAAATTATATTTGGCACTACCACAATCCAAACCTCTATTAATGAAATTTATCATCGACTCAAAGTATCATCTCAATGCTGACTTAGCGATCAAATATTTATAATCCATCTATGAGCATTGACGTATGGAAATTATAGGCCCAATAATTGATCGTTGAAAAATTCTAGCTCTAATTTGAAAATTCCATCCTTGATGGAGCAATAAATCAAGGTGATCAACTGGTCGGTCAATTTTTGAGAGAATGTTTTTGAAAAAAAAAAATGGAATTGGAAACTCCTACCGCAAAATGAGAATAAATCGGTGCGGTGGATTATAAGTTTAAAACGGTAAAAAGTTTGATATGTCGATTGAGAGATAAAGATAGAGTCCTAGAAATATTTCTTCCTTATGAAATAAAAACCATTTAGAAACAACAAAAAGAAAGACAAATATGCGTTTTAAGCGTGAATAATCGATTGCAGCTTAATGGCAAAAAATATTCACTCTTTCACTCGTAAAAGATTCGTTGTAGATAGAAAGACCACTTGAATATGCAAAAACCCCATATATGTAAATTTTATGGCATGTTTAAATATTTACGGTCTATGAGGAAGATGAGCCAGGAGGCAACTGGATTGAGTTCATCCTGTGATGAAAATTATATCCATGAAATTTCATCGCACATCTTTCATAGCTCATCAGTTGAAACTGCCCGATCGAAAGACCGACATATGCGCATAATTGTTCTATGTAAAGAGAGATACATATACAAAGATTACATCAGGATGGCTTTGATTTATTTCCTCTTTTGTTCGGTTTTATGTTTTGGAATATTTTGCCTGTGAAATAGAAATTCCACAAGAACAACATTAGGCTTCGTAATATTGACCTTTGCCCTCACAATTAGGATGAACTCATAAGAAAATAACGCAATTTCAACTAGCAAATTTCATTAGCAAAAAAAAAAAAGAAATCCTGAGAAAGCAAACAATCTTGAAAAAAAACACCTCGATTTCTATTCGATGAATAGAATGGATCTAAAGAATAAATATCATACTATAATTCGCGAGGATCATTCAGAATAACCACCTTAAACGTTAATTTATTTAATTCAATATTCATTATCTCCTTTTCCGGAGGTAGAAAAAACCCGTAACCGTTGCATTCAGTATCGCATGCATGGTAAAAGAATGGTTGAATGAATCCTCTCTGAGGAAAGACTTCATCAAACGTCCACGAATCCATGGTTTAAAGCTATCATTGCTTAAATAAGAGTGCATTTGCTTAAAATAATCTAAACCTTTAGAATTTTCCGCTTGATTCGTTACCCTCAATTTAAAAAATATATGTCAAATCGGTAGAATTTCCAAAAATTGTGCAAACGCTTTAGAAAATTTTCGGTTCTTTTTTTTTTCTTTTATTTTTTGACTAATAAAATCAGATATAAACTAAATTAGCATGCCTAATTCTCTTATTTTCTCTGCTTCAAAAAAAAGCATCGAATCATTATCTAGGCACAAAATGAAATTGCTTAAAAATATTCGGCTATATGGAGAATCTTGCTCATAAATAAGCGATCTATCATGAAAATTGTTCACAGAAATAATTTAACTAGATATGTGTATTTCAAAAAATTACACCTTCGCAATAACGAAAAATTTCTCCTCTTTTAAAGGATGCAACTCTTATAAATCCGTAATATTCGTAAAAAATATCAGCAACAAGATGAGACCCTCAAAGAAGACCAATCATCCATATCGCTATTATAACACTACACAATATTCAATTACTAAAGAATTTTAAATATATAAAATTGTGGCATTTTTTAATTTATTGTAAAATCACTGGATCCGCTCTACGTTGAAGAAGAGCTCAAAAACAGCACCAAGTTTAGAATGAGCTAGGTCCATTTGAAGATATGACTGTCTGAAATTTCGCACACTTCCCCCCCCCCCCCTCCTCCTTCCTCTCACTCTTTCTGTCATAGACCCAAGTGCATGCATCACTATGTTTAATCCTTTACAGCTGCAATTATCAACGATTTAGTAATTGCATATCCGCTTATTATCTCTAATGAAATATTTATTTTCATTTTGATATCAAAACGAATATATCTTATTTATATTTTGAAGAAGTAAAATATGTATTTAAAAGAAATTAATTACATTTTAGTATCATTTCAAGAAAAAAAAAACAAAAAAAAATTCACCACTCGAAAAATCATGAAATAAATGTTTCGATCCGATACTATAGAATCAAGAAAATCCGGAAATTAAACGAGTATGAATACTTCAAACGATTACCATCATAAGAAATCAACTGGAATAATCGCAGCACTTAAAACACAAAAATATTGCCGTTAGAAATGCGAAAAATATGATGAAGTCAAGTATGCACTCAATAATTTCGTCTCACAATTAATGATTAATCATAAATTCACTCACTAAATATAAAACACTATTAAAATCATTTCACTAAAGGATGCGCCATATTAACAAGAATATGTTCGAGAAGTGATTCGTCATCAATTAAGAGCGCCTTTAAATGCTTGAAGAATCGAAGAAAAATTTTATGCTGCGTAGATTTTCAATTTCCGGTCTCATTGAAAAATTAAATTCGTTATTTTCATGTTGTTTATATTTGGCGGATGCCATCATTTGAATATTCTGAATGAAACGCGATAAGGGGCGGATATTTCTTAGTATATTACGCGTTGAAGACATGGGGGGGGGAGGGTGGTTGGGGGAGGTATTAATGTAATGTTAAAGTGCTGACTCATATGCCAGGCATTTACCGCAAATATAATAATCTCTCTTCATTTCGTAAAAATCTTGCCGATAAGCAAATAATCTGCGATTTTATTGCACATAAAATTACGGCAACCCCAGCACCGTATTCCATAACGACTTATCGCCTAATACCATACAGCAAAGGATGGTGATGGATTTTACTTACAGAGTTATTTCGTTTTAAGAGTTTCACAACGTAATTGCTGCAGCCATATTTCGGGTTTGCCTTTTACAAATACGAAATACGAAATACGACATTGTTGCGGGAATGTGGTGTGGATTTGTGAGAGGTAAACAAGACATCAAGAATGAGAGGTGAATGGGAAAGTGAGTACAATAGCGACAACAACAAAACAACGAGTCAACAACAGCGTTCAATTCAGCTAAAAGCGTTCACTCATTCGAATCTACTCAAATCCACTTTACGCTGACACCGAAATCATCGTCGCTAATATCACGCTCGCATATATAAAAATTAGCCGATTGATTAAATTATAAATTTTTATATTATCCTTTGCTGATAATTCATGAAAAAATTGATCTTATCAGTGAAAATGTAAAAAGCGTATATCCTTTTAGTTCCCCTGATGCGTTTTATCCATTTATTCACTTATTCGATAACGCATCTACATAGCTCAAAATATTCAAAATTTGTCGTCATAAGTAAAAATTTGCACAAATGGAAGAAAATATCGCCAAAAAACCGCCCTCAAGAAAAAGAGTAAAACCCGTACATCTTGCAGCAGCTAACAATAAAATAGCATCGATCGTTTCATAAGCGCAATGGGTAGGCGCCAAACTTGCGATTTAATCGCTCGTAAACATTTACCTTTCCTCTGAATTTGCCGACTAAGCAATAGGCAATCGTGGATAATAACTCATAAAATTGCTATCAAATACTCAGCTAAAAGATGATTTCACAGCATTCACCTTTTTCCCACTTATCGGCTATGCTATTCCCCATTATGCAATTCTCTGCCCTAATCACACATTAAATTTCTGCAGCAGCCCAGTCACTAAATTGGTACGCACAAGGGATGCAGTCTTTTTTTTTAATGCGAGGCATAACGATGGGATCCATCGTTTAAACCTCTACGTTTTCCGATAAAACTCCTTACAGATCTCAGTAAAATTATAACTCCAGAACCGGAGTCGTATTGCAGCTCTGGAGCCCTATCGTTGCGACTCCGGAATCATACTATTGCAACTCTGGAGTCTTATCTGATACCATATGCTAGATGAAACTAAACGCTTCCATAAATATTGCATGCGTCATATCTTTCAGCAAATCTCCTCATTCATTAGTGAACAAAATCTGATAATTTAACTGCTATATCTCCACAAAAATTTGTAACAAATCGTCAAGTATATCATAGTTTAATCAAATCAGCTTCTTGACTCGCTAGACTAGGATGATATTTCAGCGTTATATTGGAAAACATCATTGCTCCTCTTACGCTTCCCATCCATCAACGAAAATTTCAATAATGCTCTCAAACAATTCATGAAAGTATTCAATCGAGATTACATAGAAAATGAGTTCATAAGCTTCAAGAGATAAATCTCAAGATCATTAAAGCAAAATTCCTCATAAAAATTGCATAATGTCGCGTATTTCTATCTAATGATTTATTCAAATTTATTCATATGTTCAATACATTAATATCGATTGATTTACTTACTTACTTATTCAAATACAAAATCTATTCGATCTTTCAGTAAGTTATCCGGAATATGCGAGAAAAACGTCTAAAAAATCTCTTAAAACTATTGAATTCTCATCAAAAGTAATGCAAAACTAAATAAACGATCACCTGATTGGCATGTCATAAAAAATACGAATGCCTATCGAACAATTAAGCTGATTGTTGAATGAAGGTATAGTTCAAAATGCAAATCCACCTAGCAAAATAGTTCAGAAAATAAGGAGAATGCCTTCATGAAGAAAAATAAAAATGCATCATCATAGATAATAAATTCCATGAGACAGATGTTACGAAATACACCTTTTTTTTTAAAAAAATTTCACTTGCTCTTAGAAGCAAACAATAATCGACAATTAATTCACAACAACATCCGCTTCTAATTGACAGCCATATGAAAATTATTTACAGCTTAATCGTTTTCACCACTGAATCTTGAAATTGAAAAGGTAAGGCAAAACTTCTTCGTGACGACAAATATATCTCATTGGATTCGATAATTTTCGATGAAAGAATGAAGAATTCTAGAAGAGATGCCACCCTTAACGTATCTCAAAATGATAGATATATTGGATTCGATGATTTTTTATGGATGATAGAATTTTTCATTAAGGTTTACTCTATATCGATGGAGCACAATGTGACGAATGAAGTTGAATAGGTTTTAAGAGTTAGGTTACTACTATTTGCAAGCATTTTTTTCTTATCATTCTATGAAATATTCATATAATTTCTCATTTTCTTAATCAAAAAAAAAAGAAGAAAAAAGAAAAATTCCGGTTTTATTATAAACAAATTTTCATTTTTCAAACGATTTTTTAAAATTATTCTTCATAAATTCCCACTAAATAAAAATAAATCACCGAAATATTTACTCACTTAAAAAAAAAAAGATTTCTTTCTAATATAAGCATTAGAAAACAAACAAACAAACAAATAAACAAACCAATGAAGCACAAATAAGTTTTCCAGAGAGTGATGCAATAATTATAAAATTTTGTAAAAGTGTCGGTTTTGCAACTATACCGCCATCACATTGTAATTGCCAACGTTTCATTCGATTCTGAAAATTTACTACTCGAAAATATTTTAAAAAATGCTAATTAGGTGAATACAATATCATCTTTAATAATTATTTCACGAACTCAAAGAGTATTAAACGTTTCTTAAAGCGCATTTCAACGCATATAATATCTACTCAGCACAATTTTAGCAGTAACGAAAACAGCCGCAACCGAAAATAAATAATCCACTATATATATTAATTATATAAAGGATATTAAATTTTTTTTTAGTGTAATATATAGAGATGGTGATCATAGAGTATGAATACGTATTCAATAAAGAATAAGAGGAAATTTTTCAATTCAAAGAAAAATTATCAGCAGAATATTTTTCCATATTCTCATTGAAAAAATCCATAAAATAATGCCTTATTCAGGAAATTCCGGTCTTTTTTTTACGAAAAACTTCAACTCTTTTCGGGATATTTTTCTCACTAAACCAATGGCCATCAACCTAAACAAAATTGATTGGAAATATCAGAGAACTAATAAAACAAATCAAAAAAATCAAAAAAAAAAATCGATATGATATCTTACATTATAATCGAGGAGGTAAGCGAAATGATCATGCGATGCAACAATGCATTCCCCTTCAGCAACAAAAGTTGGCGTTGCTTTTATGATGTCACCTGTTTCGAAAGACCAAACGATAGTGCCATTTCGTTCATCAATAAAATACACGCAATGATCATAGCAACCTTAAGCATTAAAAAAAAAAATTCAACTACAATAAAATAAATGGCGATTATATTCGAATATTGAGCTCGAGCCTCAGGTAACAACTGTTGTTGATTTTTTTTTTTGATTATTCATATATGCATAATTTAAATAATTTTCCAAAGATTAATTTTTGAAAATTTTTCAATTTGCAATATATAAAAATTTCTACGGTATAAATAATAAAAAATTTTTCATTTTTGGAATATGAAATAAAGCAGTTTCTATTGCTTTTTTTGGCGACAAATTTCAGTGAATTCTATTCAACGAAAAATCTCTTTACTTCATTAATACAACTATATAATCGATAAAGAGGAAAATGAATCGACAACTCTGAAACGTATATAAAGTTGAAAAGAGTATAAATTCAAGCAAAAGAACCACTAAGAAAAATTCATTTCAACAGCATGCATGTTAATTGCCATTAGACATCTCGAGCTTCGTGGATCCATATAGCTCGATGGCAGTCGTATATCAAATGTTTGGCTTCATGCCGTTTTTCTCCAATATTCTAGGCTAATTTCTTTAAATATTTCAGGCTCATTTATCTAACAAAGTAACTCTCTCCTTGCTTAGGGCATAATTTCACAAAATAATTGTTGATCTTTCGTAATGAGTTATAGATCAATGGAATTGGTTGCTTATAATGCTTTTATATTCAAGTATCTTTAATGGTGTAAGCTCCGCAATGACACCTCTTGCTCATCAAATGTTCTTTTGAAATGAAAACTGAACCTCTAGAACTCGGCAGTTCTTGTGGGTAGATGTGTCCCAAGATAATTCTAGACGGTACATTGTGAGATGCCAACAGTTCTTAACTTTAAGGAGTATGTTACTTGCTAACCCTAACTAGTAAGTAATGAGGAGGACGTTTCACCACGATGTTATTACTTTACCTTGAATGTAATTAGAGAACCAAGAACCAAACCACCTCTACATATAATCTGCCGAATTCCTTAAACAACACATCAATCATTTCAATTGCGTAGCAAAATTCTCCACCGCAATGAAATATCCAATATTGTGCAAAGGTTCCAACTAGAGTTGATAATTGCGGAAATGACCTATAAAGACTCTCGAACGATTTTCGGTGGCTATTAAATTTTTCCAACGATAAAATTATCAATTCTTTCAATCAATTCACCTAAGAAAAAGAAGCCTATAAAAGATTACCAACAGCAATGATTCCGTATTGCAAAGCGGCAGTCGCTTCAATTCTATCCGGAAGTCTTATCTCCCAATTTTGATATCCATCTATTATATTGATTGATACGAAACGTCCTGAATGCGAGCCGATAAAAACACGCCTAAATTTACCGATAAATTATAGCTATAAGGACAATATCGTTTAGATGCCATAAATATGCGAAGTTAGGTAGTATATAGGAGCGGAAAGGGAAACCAATCAATAAAAATCGCTGAATTTGAGGGACAAAGAAACGCTTGCGAGGTTAAAATTCGAAGAAACTGAAGAAAGAAATAAAACCAGTAAGTCAGCAATCTCAAAAATACCTCTCCTCATTTCCTTATTCCCCATGTAAAATTACATTACCACAAATAAGTGGATGTTATATATAAGGGGGGAGGGGAGGGGGAAAGGGGAAGGAAAAGTGGTCATCTGTATTCAACGTACACCATAATTAGCAAATAATGCCTCAAAATTAGAAATTCCAAAAAGAAAGTAAGCGATACTTTTTCATTAAAGACTATATATACGAAGCATTCGAGGTTTTACTCTAACTGTTTCTGCCATCATTCTCTCTCTCTGAACAACGCTCACTGCATACTTCATGTTTTGTCCACAATAACGGCTACTTAAAAAATGGAGCTCATATCTGAATTTGATTCCTTCTTTCTCTTAGAATCATTTCTAACATCATATTGTTGTTGGATTCGCCTGATAACAAATAAATTTAAAGCCAGGCACATAGACTCATTTTGTAGGTCTCTAGAGGATGGCCAAAAAAATGCTTTTGCATAAATTTCAAGTAAAAAGCTAGAATGATCACATAGTGAGCAATTTCCAAACTTAACTGCAAGCCTGCGTCAATACGGTCGGCGGTCAGGTGAGATTAAGCTTTAATTAATCCGGAAGTCCTTTTTAGAGCGATAACTAGACCAACCAAAATTCCTTTCGTCATTTTCATTTCAAAAAAAAAAAAGATTTATACAAAAAGTTTTTTGGGTTACTTTGTAAATTTCTAAGTCTCTTTCAAATACATTCAACAAATATGCAATAATTCCATAAAAATAAATGTATACAAAGTATACTATAATTGAATTCGAGTATTAACATTGCTCGTTTTATTGTCAATATATCGTAAGGCAAGATAACGCCATTTATATCCCTTTAGTTGGAGTCTTCTTTTTCTCTAAGGGGCAATAAAATAGGCAATCCACAATGTACATCGATTAGCACATTCTCGGAATGGCTTCAGGGCACCACCAGCCAAAAAAAAAACGGAAGTCCATCACGGGAACGTTTCAACAAGCGTTTTAAACAAACAAAAAAAAAGAGGCAGCATTTCGCACACCTTGCGAGTAATGCGTAGCTCCCATACTCGACGATTAGAAACGTTTTTTTCCAAAGCAAATTTTAAACTAGAAAGCACTGCAGGTAAAACTTCCGGAACAGGTAAAGGATAGAAGAAAACTAGAAAGCACTGCAGGAAAAACTTCCGGAACAGGTAAAGGATAGAAGAAAACTAGAAAGCACTGCAGGTAAAACTTCCGGAACAGGTAAAGAGTAGAAAAATGCGTATTTTTAGTTGCGATCGTAGCTGAAGATCGAAGGTACAATAAATGTGTTTAAAAAAATTTCTTTTTGCTTCGTTTTGCTCAGTTTCATCTATCTCTTCACACTATCTTTCTACCCAACAATGATCTCAACCTGAAGTTTTGCCCCATTTCTGACTATTATCTACCACCCTCCCCTCCCCCCCCCCCCCCCCCATCCTCATCGGAAATTAGAGGGATATTCTAACCGAGTAAGGCAGCTTATCTAATGAATATCATCGTCTCACCAAAATAAAATATAAAATTTATCAGCGATAATAAACGACTCGAAACTATCAAAAAATGGATTACTATCGATAGTAGCGTCAAGAGAAATGCAAATTAAAACAAAACGAACCCTTCATGGACGATAGGCGTTGCATCAATACATTTGCCAGAGTCCCATTCCCAAATCAGTGAACTTTCATAAATGCCTGTGAGCGGACTCACTTCTATGATAGTCCCAAAAGACTCCAATCTATCATCCGACAATAATGCATCATCCACATGAAGCAATCTTAGAAGACCACCAACAGTGCTTGTTTCAGAGAGTAAAAATGGTAACAGCGGAAAATTCGGCTCCTTAAGCAAATGCTCCAACTTGAACATCAACTCCGTCGCATATAACGATGTCAATCCTAGCGAATGAAATGTTGCCGCTTGATGTTTTATTGTGTCAATACCTGAAAATTGTTTGCGATGATAACGTTTAGCCAATGAATGAGTGCAAATCTGATATCAGCTTATTTTTCAATTCATATATCAATCCTATAATATTTATAGACGTAGATGATCAATCATCCTTAATACTTCTCTCTTTTTCCCCACTGTGGAGATATAACTCCCCAACTCTTCATTTTTTCATCAAAAACTTTGATAAATGCTTAAGCAAAAATAGCAAACAATATGAAATGCATTGACTAATGTAATTCAGCTTGAGCGCCGTTTACCTGAAGTCGTTTGGAGACGTGATGGCATATCGACGCTAATTTGGAAGAATGCTTCTTTAGTTCTGTTTATAAGAATATATATAGAGTGACTCTTCTTGGCATATAACGGTCTTTTATAATAGAATATAGAAAAAAATCGGCAGAGATGAGACCACTGCCTGTGGACGGAGATGAGACCAATGCTATTCGATGGCCCTTTCCTTCCAAATACGAGAAAGTGAAGGCCTCCGTGCAAATAATTTCGCACAGACGTTGCGAACTGCGCTAGTACCACCGTACATGAATTTAAGACTCAGTCAGTTTTTTTGTGCAGCATCGCTCGCTCCATCCTCAATGAGTGGTAACAGTCCTCTTGAAAAACGAGGACTCCTGACTACTCCAGGCTAAATTAGCATATATATTGCGCCCCAGGCGTGCCCATTTTCATCGCACTGTCTAATCTGGATCTGCGTCAGACCAATAAACCAAGCTCTGGCGATTGATAGGGCCGCTGAACTCTTAAATGCTGTATTGCCCAGATCATCAAATTTAATTCCTTTATAGTAATGTTTGATAGAACTTAGCTCTGCGATCTTAGTCGTCTTTTATAACCGCACACAAGCCATAGATGATAGAGTATATCTCTTTTTTTAACGCCATGAAATGAACAAAAAAAAGCAGCATGGAAGCACGACTGCGACATCGATGAATAAACTTTTCAACTAATTTTTGGTGCACCCTCAAAGCATACACATATATACATAAGTACATAAGTGTGCCCATACAAATACGTTACAAAATCGCCTAAATAAATAAATGAGTTTATTTATTTATTTATTTATGCATACAAGGCATGACACGAATAAAAATCTTACCGTAATTGGCGAGGACGGATGCAATATTGTCAGTTTTGGATAACCTGTTCTGTTGCTCGAATATTTTCAATAATGCATCGCGATCCACCTTTCCTGAGTCAATGACAGCAAAAATCATTGCGATTTCTACTTGCAAGTACTATCCCGACTATAAAACGAATAAACAGTTGATGACTAGATTTTTGACCATGAATTCCTCACCACAATTTTATAGCAAACCAAATTATTCTCGAATCCGAGGGAAAAAAACGAGCGAAGAGATAATGTTGAGAAGGAGGAAAAGTGATGCCTTCGAATTATGATAGATCTGAGCTTAAATTTCTATTCAACGAATTAAATAATAAGTAGTCGCTTAATTTAAGCAAACAATTCAACAAATGCGAAAAACTACTTGTGCTTAAAAACTGTAAAAAAATATAATATCCTTTTGGTGAATATTTCTCAACAAGAAATCCATGCGGATCCATAGAGTTCCCGGAATATTTCGAAAAATTCCAAAGATCCAATGCATCTCAAAAGAGCTATTAAAGACAACTTAAAGCAAAATCTTTACCATGTCGATTCAGAGGCCATTCAATGAGTGGAACGATCGCATGCGGGAACCATTTAGGCGGTACGTGGTTTCTTAGATTAATTGCAATATTTGCATGCTGACCCTTTACAAACAATACGATCGCTTTGTTACGCCAGCAGATCGCAATCGCCGAATATACACCATCAACTCGCTCTGCAGCATTTGCTATCTCAGTAAGATTCACTCGAATGCCGTTCAATTTTATCTGAAATGTGCTTTATAGGACTCAAAGTCTCATGAACTCAATACAGAACTTGAATAATCCATCGCAGAATCCATAAAATTTAGAGTTTGAGTGCAAATTTCCACAAAAAGAAAGAAAAAGGCGAACTAAATGAAGTAAATCAAAGGTGTTGAAATGCTACGCATTTTTTAAAATCCTTTTAACAGATTTTATAATTTACCAACAAAAACGTTTCGATTGTCTACATAAATCTTCCACAAAAAAAAGAAATTCATTTCTGCGTAATTCCTATAGCTTGAAACGAAAATCCAGTTAACATAAAACGCATGCAAAATTTTCCCGTACTTAAATGTCCATTTATTACATTTTTTTACCTTTTTACCTTTATTAGAATTTGACAGGTAAATGTGGAAAATATTACGTGTACCTGTGCATTGTTGATTCAAACTATGAAAGGCATTATTCCCACCCAATTTCTCCTCTTATCACTAATTCTGGAGGGCTTTCGTCAACGTTATCTCAAGAATGAATTGATGAAGGGTGATGTCATTTTTTCTGGGAATGATGATGGGAGGATGCTTACGGGAGCTATGTTTTTGGTGGATTCAGTTTGTGTGTTTCTGGATCGAGATATTCTGGATAATATGCAATATGCTTTCGTTATGCAAATTTGCGAGAATAAATAAGAGCTACTAAGCGTGAATTACTTTAAAGGTTTTCGCATCAATTTAAGTGAAGAAAAAAATTTGAATATAAAAAATAAAAATTTCGACTGCGAAAACGTTCTACACCCATATATTTTCATTCAAAAAAAATTTCCACTTGAGATTTAAAAGTGAGAAGTGATACTCATCAAAAATAATTTCAGACCATTTAATCATTTAATTTCAAATACTCATAAAATGAAGATGCTAATAAAGTGTGCATTTTCTTCACTAAGAAAATCCAACTTTTCATAACGCAGAGCCGAAAATTCAATTCATCGCTCAATTGCAAACGACTTGAAAACGCTTAACGCAAATTTTATTTGTTGCTATATTTCGATGACTCTCAATTGAAATCGAGATGAACGCTTTTCACAGCATACTTATATGAGCTTAATGACGATATGCTAATTGCAGTGCTCAATTGCCTAACCAGTAGCAGAAAGAAACAGATAGACTTGAACGTTCGATTTTTCCCTCAACTATTCGGACCTTGAAGCATTCCGACCATATGATCGAACACTGCTCAGACCTTATTTCTCTCCCTTTTCATTCTTATATTTAGTTTCGAAGATATTTCCAAAAAAAAAAAATTTAAGGCGTTTTCTCAACAATGGAGACATTTGACACAATCAACTGCGCCAGTATACGATACGATATGAAAAACGATATCAAATGAAAATGTAAATTTACATATATATGCAAATTGGTGAACTATAAAGATTCATGTTTAATGAAAATCAGTTAACTACAAAAAAAAAAGATTTATTAGAGAAGCGATAATTGCCCCTAATTATGACCAGCCAAATAGAAGAAAGATTCCAACCTGGTCATCACATCGTCCTTTCCAAAATAACTTTCCATTAGAACGTCTCTCAACGAGATCACCGGTTGGTGTCCATTCTTCGGCGAGTTGTCCATCTAGAAAACATCTTCTCTGACCACCAATCAGCAACTGTCCTGCGCTATCAACACGAAACATCGTATCCAAGAGTGGATCCCCGATGTCCACTTCGTCTTCACTAAACGTATCTTTGTTTTATTAATTACATCGAAAATAAACTAATAATATAACATTAAATGCATTCTGCCAATTCCCCCCCCCCCCCCCCCACCTCCCCTTTGAAAAATATTTCAGCAACAATCGATAAACAGAGGAGGAATATAGTGAGTGGGGGGTACGTGGGAGAGAGGGACGGAAGAAGAGGCGAGGAGGGGGGGATGAAGGATTAGAACAACATAAACGATCCTCTCCCCCCCCCCTCTCTCCCCCTTCCCGATACCAAAAGAATGGAACAATGGAAAAAAAGGGAAAAAATGCGGGCATCTTCTAAGAACGATAACAGAAATTTCAGCAAAATGAACTGCTTGGCTCTTTAGTGTTTGATACGAAATCGAAACAATCTCCTTCTGTTTTTAATCAAGCCAATAACTAACTGCTAATAAAATTAAAGGAATTAATGCTTAACTCATCAAAATTTATGATAATAACCTCTAATATTAGCATATTTAAGCATTCATTTGTAAAGGAAACGAATAACATTCGATGGAATTAAAACATTTTAAATAATTTAAAAAATAAAAAAACTTTCAATTAAATGTACTCATAATTTACCGCAATATACATTCCAGAAAAAAAAAGGTAATTTTTTTGAACGACGAATGAATGGACGAATAATTCCACACCATTTAATGCTATTGACTCTATCATTAAGACATACTTTTATAGGAAAAGAATCGGCAATCAATTCGGAAAACAAAGAAAACAATAAAGAATAACGATTCACCTTGATTTCCATTGTCTACATGATGCCCAACAAGATACTTCAGTTATACCATAAACGTTGAAAATATTAACACGAGTGCCTTCGGATATATAGTGGGATAAGAATTTCGATGGAAATGCTTCACCACCAAGTAGAAGGACACGAAGTGCGGATTTCGCGTCAAAGATTTTAACCAAAGCGGAATGAGGTAGCAATTTAAATAATGATGGTGTCGTCTGAAAAGAAAAAGAATGTTCAAGAGATCGATCTATCCTTAACGGTTATTAAGCTGCTAGATAAAATGAACTATAACAGAGAGTCAATGAATCGGCAATCTTTTCTATTTATCACCTTTTATTTCCTTTTTTAATCATTAATATACCCCTCCCCCCTCCCCCCCCCCAGACCATTCTTAGCGATTTAAGATTCATTTCGAATCGTTTTGTAATTAGAAGCTTCCACTATTTAAAGCTTCATCCACCACGCTGAACAGCAATCATCTTTCAATGAAGGTTTCAAATAGGTAAACATTCGTGTAACCCCTCTGTATCCCCCTCCAAACCGTCAGACTCAGGGGTGGATTGCGTGGACAGGATAGTAATGTGCCTTAAGCATTATCCACTCTATTGATCTCATTATTATAAATTTCTAGACAACTAATAATAAACGTCAACATTTTAGTTCATTAGAAACCCCGAACAACAATGGTACTCCATTAGGTGAAACAACCAAAATATGGTACCGTTGAGACTAAACTAAGTCGAAAGTAGTTTACATCCATACCTGAACGAACGAAGCATGAAACTTGAGAAGTACATCCGCAAGCATTGCCGGTCGTGATCTAAGCGAATCGGTGACGATAAGCAACTCAGAACCTATAGAAAGTGCAAGGAACAACTCGACGACAGATGGATCGAAGGAGAGTGCCGTTGAATGCAAAATCACATCCGATGGAAGCAATGAAAAACGTTCTCTGAACAACGTAAAATCTGCCACAAGAATTGATAAAGACAAGGCGAAACGTTTCCGGTTAAATCAACATAGAGTAAAACCTTCAGAAGACGTTTTAGACTTATTATCAAAAACTATAAATATTTCCTACACCGTATTTTATTTCAGAATAATTTATAAATTCGGCGATTCAACGTGGTACTTAATAAATCACCCAAAACGATCGTATAAAATATAACAACGAAAGTATCGGTGAATATTTTATTGAACTCGTTTTGATCTATACAATTGTTATTTAAATGAACCATTCACAAAATGAATTCAACTAACCAAACGAAAATTTTCAATTCTTAAGTAAAAGAGGATTAATTATTAACTAAAATAAACCATCCAATAATAATAATAATAATAATAATTTTCTCTTCATATTCATATAAAAATTCTTCATATTTCACCTCAAAAAGAATTTATTAATATATCAATATATATACACATCTATTGTCTAAGGTATAGCCGATAAATGGCAATGTTCAATTTCTGTGAAATTATTTTCAAAACCGATTTCCAAAAAAAAAAGACTTCTACTGAAAAAAATCGAAAGCTTTTTGTTTTACTTCAACAAATTGAGAATTTAAAGCATCGAAGATTTGAAATTTAAAATATCTTCGAAATGTTTTTTTTTCACTCATAGAGACCTTTCATTAAAAAAAAAAAAAAACTCCTTTTAAACCTTAATTTAATCTATTAAAACTAATATTTGCATCTGTTTCATCAATACTCATATCATTGAACGCCTTAAAAATTCCAAATTTATGCAAATTTCTTAGTAAAAATTCAAATAAGCATTAAAATATAAATTTAAGAGATATTTTCAATGATCTCATTTTGTCAAATAAACGTATTGAATAAGAATTTATATTGCGGCTGGAATTTAAAAAAAAAAAAAAACAGCTCAAAATATGATAAAGTATGATAAAGATAAAAAGAAAATGTGATAATAACAAATTGAAGCATTCAATCAGCGATATAAACCAACCGAAAATCCCTAATATTCGGCATTATAGCGCTATATGGTACCATAACAGATTTCGGCTTTCCAGTTGTACCAGAAGTCTGTATAACATAGCATATAGGTGTCACTTCAAATGCGTCTATTCTATTTTCTGAATAAAATGTGAAGTAAATCTTCACACCGAATACGACCTCGGTTGCATCCGAAAATACAATCGACGATATAAGAGTGGATACTCGAAGTCTCGCACATTCCGATTCAACAAATTCCACTGAGCTTGGAGGCACATAGATGAACGCATTTTGCGATCGTAGTATGCTGCAATTATTAATTTAAAAAAAAAACTTGCATATAATAGACCCCAATTCATCAATCAAACGCTATCGGTCAAAAATGGCCAAATTGGCCATTTTCTAAGCAAATGGCCAAACTTCACACAAAATTTTGCGATATTACAGCAATAAGCGTGAACTATTTTACACTACATCGCCCAATTTTAAAACACTGAAGCAGAACGTTATCCATCGGTATATGCACCCGGTTGCACTTAAACACTGAGGCAGAATGTTCTCCATCCTTTTATATAGCCGGCTGCAATGTCTATTTATCTGTACGCATAGCCAAGCTGTACGACTCGTCAGTATCCGATGGGCAGGAGACGAGCCTAAGCCCTCACCTTCACGCTACCTCACAACTTCAGCTAAACGGAAGTGGTAGCGATATGAAGGGACATTTATTCGTAATGAATACTTTGTCGATTCAAGTAAATATGTTGGACATAGCCAAGCTACACTATATCCCTTTAAAACAATTAGCAATGAATAGCAAAATTTCCACTTATATAAATCTGTTCTTGGGGAAAACTTTCAATTATATATATTTAAATATACCTAATAAAAAAAAAAATTGCTGCATGCTTAGCATCCCTTAAATTTCATCATTTAAATAAACCGATATGGTAAAATTTTCTTCAAAAATTTACTCAAAAATATTTTTGAAAAATAGATAGCCAATTGAGTGCTTAGGAAGCTTAGTGGAAAAAAATAAAGTAAAAAATTTCTCAATGAAAAAAAAAAAGAATTAAAGAGCTTTACTAAGCGAAAAAAAAAGTATTCGAATATCCATTTAGATGAGCGATAAAAATTAGAGAAACAACATTACAAAAAATGGCTTGCTGAACAATAGAAATAGCCATTTAAATATTGCACATCCTTCGAAAAAAAAAATTGAAAAACAGAAGCACAGTCGCTCTAAATCAATTGATTACGATATTTGAAAGTATTAAAAGAATATATAAATTCGTATAATGCTTGCAAAAGAATCGTTTAATAGGTAAAAATTAAAGGTACCATTTCTTTCAAATGCTTTTCAACGTTACCTCCCCAATCTTTTTAGTCAAGATCAATAGTGAGGTTGGAAATTCACCTACATGAAGAGTCATAATAGTTCGCGGCATACTCTTCTCTAAACGATCCCTCAAAAAATGCTTATAAATAGTGCACTTCTATGACATCCGAGGAAGTCAACCACTAAAAAAGTGTCTTCTATAGATTTAAAAAAAAAATTCTGCCATGCCTACTTCAAACAATAGTCTGTAATAAAAATAAATAAACAACTACAACCAGCCGGCTAACACAGATTTTAAAAAAAGCACTTGCTTACGCTATAATTGCAGCAACGATAGTGGGATGTTTTGGCATTGATATAGCGATTAAACAATGCTGTTGTGAAGCGATACGTTCACGTATTATCCATACTGCATCCATTAATTCACGAAATTGAATCGTCTCGGATCGTTCACCGTTTTCATCAATTGCCACCATACGAAAATGCTCCGATATTGATAATTCGTTGATCATTTCACTCAAAACAATCGTATTCACATACTGCTTCTTTATTTACGGTTATCGTCGATTTCAACGAGTCTGAATGTGAAATGGGAACTTCCATTAATTCGAATGACCCAGAGCTACTAAAGAGGCGATCGCTTAAGCATAACTGAACGGTACAGATATCATTGCTTCCGAGTATCGGTCGACCCATTTTATTCTAATTCTAACGAACGCTTGTTCTAATCCCTCCCCCCCCCCCCTCCCCCTCCCTCCCTCTTCGCAAAAAAACCGACAAAAAATGGCACTGGAAAGTAATATAGCATCCATTGATTAGGAATGCGGCAATTTAAAAGCCTAAATAATAATAGAATGCTAGTGGTATAGCGTTTAAAGTGGCGCAAATGACTTGCGAGTAATTGAAACACTCGATAGGCTATACTTCATCAAAACAAAAGTGCTATTCTTTCAATAAAGTGCTCCATATTGGCTCCTCTTTATGTTTCAGTTTTATTCACCCTTTTATTTCATATTCATTGATTAAGGTTAAATTAATTAGACATCATTCACTATGCTGACTTGTCTTGTTATTCATTTTACATTTCTATACAAATAGAAACTTCACATTATCAGTCGCAGTCATTAGATAACCTATCATAGTAAGGTCTAGGATTAACCTAACATAGTAGGTGCAGGGTCAACCTGTCATAGTAAGGTGTAGAATTAACCTAATATAGTAAGATGCAGGATTAACCTATCATAGTAAGGTGTAGGATTAATCTATCACGGTAAAGCGCAAAGTTGTTTCTTTTTTCCAAGTAACTTCAGAAGGGAATATTTCGAATCTACGATAAAATTTTTCACGAATAGCTAAACATTCTCTAATTTTGCAATATAATCTCAATCGTATAGAAGACCACCTTATATCGTCGACTATAATCAACGTTCAACCGAATTCTCTTCTATATACTTTTGATTCTGAAATCCCATTCTTAATTTATGCGATAATTCGAAAAAAACTTTAACGTAAATGTTATTTATTTGTTGTTTTTTTTTCTATTATGTAAATTATTTACTAAATGAAAGATTGCAAATAATATTTATTGCGAAAGAACGCGAAAATAAATAAATAAAAATAAATCAACAAAAAAAAGAAAGAAATTTATTATTCGTATTATGATGATTGCTATACGAATTAAAAAATAATAATAATATTTATTTTAACAGCAATTAAATATAAAACATAAAATATAACATCGTTAGATGAATATAATAAAATAAAACTCCATATAAACGGCATCGTTTTGTAAACTATTAAGTTTCGTTTATTAATAATAACGATGTAAATAAAGAACTATTAAAAACTTTATTTATTGAAAAAATATGAAACTTCATTTATTGAAGCTTGATATGCAAATTTCAAGCTTGACATGCAAATTTCAAGCTTAATGTAATACTCTCGTAATATAAGTAGTACACGTACGATTTTTCCAAACGAGTAATTCAAGTTCAAAAATAAGTAGGCATTTCAATGCGTTAAAAAGTAAAAGTAAAGTTTATTCGACGATAAACACAAAACTTTTTTTAAAAGTTATTCGAGCCTTCAAAATTTGAAATACATAAAAAAAAAGAAATTCAAAAAACAATGGCAGTAGATGAGATTGTATTAAAGAAGATCTACTATTCGAAAAGAGGAAAATTTTTTCAATCATCGAATAAGATAAAAATTTCCAACTGTTTTTCTTCAATAAATTTCGAACAAATTTTAAAAATTTTCACCTCATTTTTCATAATAGAAAAAAAACTTAAATAAATGTTCAATGAAATTATCAACAAATATCACTTAATTAAAAAAAAAAAAAAACTCAATTTTCAATACCCCACTAAAAATAATTAAGCAAACAGAATAGATTCAAACATCAGCCGATGACGCAAAAAAAAGAGAGAAAAAACAACAGAATATAAATAAAACAACAACATGAACAATATAACAATGAATTAATATTTTTTTCAACTAGCTGCTTACGTCAATCAACAACAGAAAATACGTCAGCAAATCAACTGGGCTCATTTCTTCCATCGTGGTCAACTAACCCTCACCAAGAGAATGAAAGAGGAAAGGGACGTAGATTAAGGTAGGCGATTAGCAAAACAACATAGATAAAATACTAGAATTTAACAACTTAAGGTAAAATACTAGAATCCAACCACTTATATGAGCGCAATCCCACTCTTATCATAGGTTTGTCAACAAAAATTTGATTCGGAGCAAGTAAAAGGCAACCGGTTGGTACGAGAAACCATTGCCGACAAGAATATGCCCACTAATCGATCTCATCAATGCGGAATACACGATAATGATGGTTGATACGCTTTTCCTCCTGAATTCGCCAAGACGATTCGAGCGCACCTCCGTTCGCATTACGTTTACCAAAGAAAACACGACCCACTCGGAAATGCACCAATGCCATTGCACACATCGAACATGGCTCATGTGTTAGGTAGACGTCGAATCCCGTACCAAGATATTGAACTATATCACCTATAAAATTGCCGAGTGATTAATCAAACATTCAACAATCACTGCCGATACTCGGCATTTATTCATCTCTATCTTATAATGGAACAAACTCCACTGAATACTGATTATCAAAGCATGCAGTGAAATTGTTGGTATCTTTTAAACCCTCTTCCTCACCTCACCAACCAGTCTACTTCTCTCTGCCCCATTATCAGTACCCATTCACTTTTCTCAAATGCTGTAATGCTACTACTAATTATAATACCATTGAGTATTATCCTTTTCATAAAATCGCTATATTCACACAGACAGTTCCCAGGCATCAGTAAGGTTGGATGGACAATTGGGAGCAGCAATCGGGGAATGGGAGGAGAGGGGGTGAGGGGAAGAGGGAGGACGGCATACACATCACCTTATATTATAGTTAGAGCTCTAAGAATCGAGTAATAACAGAATAACTAGACCGCGCAACACAAAAACCAGCAAAGTCACATACTTCCTTGAATTCGATGACTCTCACAGAGGTCTTCGACCGCCGACATTACTGCATGACCGAGTGGTCTTGGGCGTACTCCACTTTCCGCTGCAATATTGCCATCTAAGTCAACAATCACACAACCCGCGTCGCCATTGCCTATCTACAAACGAATCAAAAAATAAATAAGGCAAACAAATGAAATATTGAAGAAAAAAAAATTGAATGAACACGAAAAATTAAATTCTTTTATTGTCGGAATCCATATCATCAATTGCTGTGATGATCTTTAACAACGCAAAAAAAAAGCTTCTCGCAATTTACTCACAATAATATCTCCAATGAATTTTTAATTATTATTTCATTTTTTGATAACGCACATTTTGCAGATACCGTTAATGGAGAGTTTACTTTGTATCGATAAGAGAAGTGGAGTGGAGTGGCCGTATACTTACAACGGCATTTTCTTGTGCAAGTAGAGGCAGCAAAATAAATAAATAGATAAATAAATAAATAAAAAAACAAATAAATAAGGAAATAATTATATTCGGAAGAGAAAATCACTTAAAAAAGAAACTACCCTCGAGAGGATATGACCTAGTTCATGTTGTGCTTCAGCTATATCAGGAAATCTATCAATATTCAGTGATAAAATACTTGATATCGAAATTTTCTAAACCGAACTCATAAATTCTTTCAAAAAAGAAAAGCAATAAAACTCTCTTTTCTCGATCTTTAAAATAAACTCATATACTAATAAGAATTAAATTTACCTTTTCCGCTTTTCTATAGAAATCGATAATTTTTTCTTGCTCCGATGTGTTGAAAAATGTTCCACTAAGAAGTGATTCGGCCTCTTTATTTGGATGAAAAGCTGTTGGCCATCGTTGTTTTGCCCATTCAAATTGACGCCTAGTATATGGTTTCTTAGCCGGCACTTGAACCCTATCGATTATTGGCTCCTCTTGCAATAAGTCTCGAATAGAATTCAACAACACATGATCAAGAGCGATTGAAGATGGCTGTATAAGAATACGACCATCTTTGATTCGTTTCAGATGATTCGCCGAATCGGGCATCGTTGGAAGCAACTTCAATATCGATCCAATAGTACGGGGATCGGCGACAGAAAGAACGAAGTATTCCTCCAAAGGCAACTCCACAGAGCATATATCTTGCCGAAGGATAGGAACGATGCGAAATCTACATATAAATCAATAAAACAACATATGCGGAAGCATATTCAACTGGCCATGGCTAATACCTATACGATCATCGTTCCAATGCCGGACATTTCGAGAAAGTAAATCGTATTTTCTCGAGGAAAGTATTTTTCAAACGAAATCGACAGCTAAGCGGAAAAAAATCTTTCATTGTTTATAAAGAACTCATTGGCAGATTCCCCTAAGCAATGTGCTTTCCCACTTGGTTTGTATCAATAATGCGCTGGATGTGTTTTACTGTACAATAAACGTGACAAAGAAAAATATAATACTTCAGATTTTCGAATTTCGTCAACGCGAATGATTTGGTTTAAAAGCGAAACGGCTCGGGCTCGATTCCTAAAAGGATTCAAAATGCAGAAAATTTTCTTCTATAAAGATTCAAAACGAAATAATCAGGACTATGGGGAAATGTCCAGCATCACACTTTAGAACATTTTAGAACCTACTATCATCCTTGTTAGAGGCTCTATTTTCGCTTCAACATGACCTATACCAACTCAAGGAGATCTTACATATCTTACATTTAACTGCTGTTCCATTTATTCTAAATTCTATAAAATTTCGATATGTAATACTCAATTTTAATTCTCTGTATGATCATCTCATTCAACAATCTTTTCCTCACATTAAAACGCGAACAACAATAAATAAAACAATCAAATTTATCGAATTCGTTTTATGTAGAAACTTTTTCAAACATTTCTATTCGAATTTCTTTTTTTTTTTTTCTGATTTATAGAATTCTTCTTGTAAGTGCTGCATCTATGGAAATAGCGGATTATAAATTGACTCATTGAGGTGATTTGCTTTCATAGCAATCAATAAAACAGGTAGAATGAGAAGAATTACCTGCAAAGTGTGTTAAAAAAGAAAAAAAAAACAAGAGTTAAATAAAAATAGAAAACAAGATACTCACCTTCGTTCTTTTGCCTTTTTCAACGGTGGTGATAATTCGACAATATTATTCGACGAAATTGAAGTTGTTGAATGCGTATCGTCAATAGTGGTTGAAGATGTCATTATTTAAGTCAGAAAATATAAGCGTATATCAATAATTAAATTCCACAATTCTTTCATAGAAAAATAATAGCGGCATCTACAAAAAAAATTTTTTTTAATATATGTAGATAAGAACGCCGAACAACGATATACATCCAACCAAAGTTAAAAATAAACAATATTTCTAGATATTTTAATAACTCATAAAGACGGATGACGATTACTATTAGATAAAAATATGTCAATAATAAAATTATTTCAATAGGATAAAAAATATTAGTGAATAGGAAAAAAAAATTATACCTCAGAAAGAAAAAATATAAATGATTTTTAAAGATATCACTTTTATGCTTCTTAAATAATATCGCTATCTAATAAATATTTGCAAGCTGCAATTCTTCAAAAAAAAAAAAGATGTCGTTATGGTAAAGCAATAGTACACTAGAAATAACTTCGCAAGAAAGGTGGAAAATGTCCACTTCCCAGCATCGTTTTCTATAGGACATATCCCTCTTTGGTTGATTTAAAAAACAATGCCCCTTCTCCGTTATGAATCTAATTCATTGAAGAGAATATTAATGTATTTGCAATTTATGATATGAGGATAAGAGAATTTATCAAAAATTATGTTGAGTGAAATTAAAATATCAAAAAAAAAAATTTTTTTTTTCTTAGAGAAAAAAATTCGATGAACGGTGAAAAATTGAAAATATCTAAAGAAAGATAGAATTTCATTGATGAATAACTTTTAAAGCAAAAAAAAAAAAATGAAATGAAATGAAATACTATGAATGAAATATTGAAAAAGAAAAGCAACATATTTGCTAGATTTAAGAATTTTCTAAAATTTTTCAAAAATAGACATAAATTTAGCGCAAAAATTTATTTTTTTCTTTTTTTAAAGAGACTAACAAAATGAAGCGATAAATTATGCGATATCATAAAACATATCTAGAATTTCTTAGGGAATTTCTCATAATAAAAAAAATATTCGTATTCAAAAAATCCATTTAAATCTAGATGATACTTAGATTTAATTTCATCGCATCAATCAATTGCTCGGTGATTTTTTTTTTCTTTGTGTCAAGTTTAGAAAGGTGCATTGACCTTCCCGAAAGAAATGAGCATTTTTTTTTTTCAGTTAATAGCATAAAACAATTCAAAAGATAATATTAGAAGTCTCGTAAATTTGTAAATACGTACTTCTATACGTATAAACTCTACATTATATACTGATAATGGCTTAGATTATGATCCGAACTCTCGTTGAGAACTTCCTGTTTCGTCCCGTTTGCTTATCCCCTTCTTCTATACCCGTCCGAACAGCAATAAAATCAATAAGCACATAACTGCCTAACCTTGTCTATTCGTCGAGCACATCACTCGTATGCGGTATATATACCAATCTTACAGCCTCCAAGAAAGCGCACATAAGATCGTCGACTTCGGTGTGACTTCGACGCCATAAGTATTCGGCGAGGTAGGAATCGAATTGCTCAGTGACGGTCCGACGAGGAAGTTGTTTCCTCACAGCACTCCATGCACTTTCAGTGGAGTTCTTAAATTCGATGGAGTGACTCTGCGCGAAATTCCTGAATGCTTCGTTCTTCAAACAACCATAGGTCTTCCAACACACCGAAAAAACGACGCTTCCGGGTAGTACAAAAGTCTGGATGACATCCAACAATGTATCGATATTTTTCGACTGAACAACACTGAAGAAGAATTTGTTGGATCCTCTTTCCACTCCAGCAATCACCCATTTACCGTCGATTCTTTTCGCCCGGCGAAATTTGCGCCTCCCAAAAGCGCATTCGTCGATGTCGACAATTTTATCCATACCGCCAATTTTGCAACTCTCATTGATACAGAATTGCACACAGACCTCTCGAAATAAACTTCTCCAATCACACACGGTTCCATTACTTAATCCCAACTCATACATCACATCATCTTGCGATCTATTCCGTACAAAGAATTCGGTCATCAGAAGTAAATCCACGATACTGAGGCGACTTTCGCTAAACCATGAACCTTTTCGTACCGACCGCTTCACATAATGCATCGATGGACCATATTTACGACATACCCATTCATATTTATCAATAACACCAGGTCTTTCATGTAGTGACATTTTTTTACCACATTCTGGGCATGTGTACTCTTTTGCAATTATGCCCAAATGCATACAAAAATCGAGCACTTGTAATTGACCTTCACCACTCATCTCCGATAGGAACTTCAGCTTAAATAAACAAGCGAGATCGATTTTACCACTCATTACTCGAGAATCCACCCACCCAAATCAACTGAGAAGGTGCAACCACAACCGCACCACGACTTATTCAACCCTCATAACTGACCATATTGCCGCCAAAACTGTCTCAATGCATAGTTTGTGAGCTATTCTTGTCAAAACCTAGTCGTATGAGAGTTTGAACCACAGCTTGACCTTGATTTTTAGCGCGAATTAGTGGTATTTAACGCTATCACCTTATTTAACTATTAGTACACGATAAAAAAGGCCACACTTAAACCTATTAAACTTCAGAACAAATAAACCGCATATGCGCAAAAATGGCATAATTTCATCAACGAAATTTGATAGACTTGAAAAAGATCGCAAATCTGATTAACTCTCGCAACGAAAACATTTTGACAGTATTATGTAAGGTTTATGAGCCTTTCTCACCTGCCTTATTAAAACAAGTGAAACGGAGAAAAAGACAGGTAATTGGACAATTACGCACATTTGGTGCAGGTAACGAGTCGTCGTATAGTATAGGTTTATTTCTGCAATAAATTGTAAAGGTTATGCGTTATGATGAACAAATTGGGGAGGTTCTCGCATCACTGTTGAAGAAAAACCCGTATGTGACCAGGATGACAGACGGTTTGAGAGAAGAGGCAGAGATGAAGAGAGGATTTTTATTTCCCATTTTGATGCATGTTGCCTCATTTCTAGTGCAACAAGTGACGGGTAACAGCGCAATATTGTATAGGCGTGTTGAGGTGGGGTGAGGGGGGGGGGTCTTGCCCAAGCTAGTGGTGGGTGCTTTGGGTTACTTAAGGTGGTTTCTAGACGAAGTGGGGGATAGGGAAGGGGAGGGTTTCGGTAATTTTTTCTGGAACACGCCGTCGGAATGCCACACAAGTTAGGTGCTGTTGTGCCGCACGTGTTATCATCGTTGCATGACGCTCTGTGCTATTTCGTTGCAATGTTTTTTTTCGAATACAACTCCTGAATCGTTTGCGAAAATGCATTGTCCACTGCATGCGTGTACATCATCACGTACACATGTTCACACCTATGCGTACATCGCTGTGTTGGCGCCGTGGAGAGGGCAGGAATTCCATCGGGCGAAACGCGGGATTTAACTGATACCCTCGCTGGGTAAATGAGGGTGGCGTCCAAACCATCGATATAACTGAGTACACATGCAAATGGCTGATGGGTTTGAAACACGCAGCTACACAAGCGGAGAATGAGCAAAATATGATAGGGCAGAGAAGAACAGATACCACTGAGGTCGGTCTATGCAAAATAGAGTCACAGCGCGGTCGTTTATCACAACATGTCAGTGGAACGGAAGTTGGTCATTTTGGGGTGGGGGTGGGGGGGGGTGTATCGAGTCCAACTTTTGCCGAACTCTCGACGCGGAACGTTTGATTGCATATCTCTATCGTTGATGCACTTTGCCCGAGAGTATCGGATCGAGGCATATAAGTCGTTTATCATTTGTTTACAATGCCAAATTTTATCGGTGTTTGCATCGTTTGCAGTCATTTCACGTTTTTTCTTTTCATCAAATGAATTTTTTGTTTAGAGATCAGATTTAAGTGGGTCGTGTCTGTGGGCATGTCTGTTTCAATGGTTCGAACCCGGAAATCATTGGAGGTATAGTCGCGAAATTTGATAGGTTTAATGTCAACAACAGATTGACATTGTGAGCAATTTTCAAGCTGAGCCACTGTGAACGAAATTATATACAATCAAAGGCGCGGAAAAATAAAATTCATTTTCCAACCCGGTCGGGTCACAGCGGCGACTCTTTTGTGAAAAATTCGAATCAGTAAAGAAAGCAATTCAAAAATGGACGCCTAACTCTGCATGTTTCATTATTTGTTGGGGACTTATTAGTTGAAACGTTATTGTGCCAGCATAACCTTTTGCATTTATTTTCTCGGTCGTTCTAGAAGAACGCAGTCAAAGCCACCTGTTTTCACACTCAATGTTTGTTGTAAGAGCCATCGATACCTCTTGGAAAAGCTCTGGAATCACCTTTCCAGGTTGAATTTCATCATCAGCCTTTACGTGAATAATGAGCAGAAACCGGAAATAACTCATCCTTTTTTTCGTGAAGATTATTTGTCGGTTGTTTTTATTATAGGATAAATACAGAATGTTTTCGCGAAGAATAAAGCGATCAGTAAATTGATTTGAGATGATCACTGAACTCACTGATTTGAGGTGATAGCCGATTAAAAGATAAAACAATGGATGCGGATCTCTACGATGAGTTTGGCAACTATATCGGGCCCGAATTGGATTCAGACGATTCCGATGATGAAGATGCTTCTTTTGTGCAAACGCGTAATGTCGAAGAGGAAGAGGAAAAAGAGGCTGAGGTTATTTTCGTTTAATGTTTTTGATAGGCAGTGGCATTATTAAAGCACTAATATGGCTGATCGTTGACATAAGACCTTCAGTTGAAGCAAGAAAAAGGGGAGGAGAAGAGGGGGATGGCGGAACTAAAGGATTTGCCTTCATTGGCGATCAACAAAATTACCCAACATTTTATCATGGACTATATACTCCCTTCTCATATTCTTTGCATTTGACACTAATTCGTTGAAAACTAAGCGGGGAATTAGTTTTATTGATTTTCACCTTAAAATTTGGGGGGGGGGAGGAGGGGAAGGGAGGGAGTGCTAGATAGTATCGGGGCAATATATGCTGCGGCAATTATATTTAGACAGGAATGCATTGAGCTTACTTCAGTAGTGTGTATACGAATGGGCTAGCCTTTGGCGACCTTAGCCCGTCTAAAAATAGCAGCCGATCCAGAAATCTGCAAAGAACAACGAATTAACTGAAGATAGCAGAGGGAAGTTGAATTCAGTTTCCCCACTGATATTTGTATTGGAACTGATCCACTTCCTGGATTTTTTGTAATTGGGTTTCCCTGGACAGATTAGTGAATTTTGAATCGTCATATGGTAAACGCTAATCAAAGCACATCCACCTGTCATCCCTTTTCATTATTTTCTTTTATCATAAGAAATGCTGAGTATTGAAATCAGTCAGAATAGAACCTGTTTGTAGGACATCAAGCGGTTGCTTTAAGGCAGTGACGCATGCAGTCGTTAACACCTGTGCAGGTGTCTAAAAGTTATGCTTTTAAATATTTTCTCATATATTGACACCTGTGCAGGTGTATAAAAAAATGCTTTAAGCGTTGTTTTATTCTAGAAAGGTTTTAGAGAGGAGAGGTCATTGAACAATGGAGGTTTACCTGATATTTGAAGTATTGTGAATTATTTGTAGGAAGAGGAGGAAACAGTAGAAGAGGAACCCGAACGAGCACCTGCAAATCAGATTGTTCTTCATGAGGACAAAAAGTACTACGCAACAGCTATGGAGGTGGGTGTTTTTCCTTTCCTTTCTTTTTTTTTTCGTTGTTTGCAAATTCAGGTAGAGTGAGTGATGCGCTGGTGTACCGCATATTTTAGAAGTCTGCTGTTCGTTCTTTCTATAAGACGTCAGAGATATTGCTGCATGATCGGCGAATGATTGAGGGATGAGGGGAAGGGACGAAATCGGATTCGAATGCTCAATAGATAGCGCGTCCTTAAAGCATCTAAGAGGTAGGATGAGGTTAGCGAAACTCATTGACCCATGAGGGTTGGAGTACATCGGAGTCGCGACAGCCGAGGCATTAGGAAGTTTGGCATCTTCGTGTTGTCGAACAGTTTGATTTTAATACCAGGTATCGTACCGTTTGGTTGTTTGAACTTCGCGCACTGTATCTATCTCCATGTTCCGTTTCTGTTGGCAGGTAGCAAGCTTAAAGTAAGTTCCAGCTGTTGATAAACATGATTACTCGTTGTGTTTTGGTTTATAGAATACAATACAAGAAGTCATATGGAAATTCTATGCTTGCTTTCGATTTTCTGGAAGACTTAAATATTAACTGGTAAAGGTAGTAATTTATCAATAAGTAAGGCAAATGATACTATGGGATTTGTTGGATTGAGCATGAAACTTGCAAGTATGAAAGTCGTTTACGCAGCAAATGTAATAGAACTATTGAAATTCTGGTGGTTGTTCTGTGTTCGGGAAGTGCTGAGTTTGTTGACGAATGGAAATGTCTACCTATCGTTATAAGAAATGAGTCGTTATTGCTGTATATTATGAGCATTGCACGAATGTTTCTTGAAATGAGGGAACATATGGGGAAGGGGTCGTCAATATGCAAATATATAAATATAAAATCTCCTCTCTAATTTATATTCAAATTTTTAGCGTATTTTATTTTTTCGGAGTGATCGTAATTTTGTGGTAAATTGCAGATATACGGTGAAGATGTGGAAACGATCGTTCAAGAAGAGGATGCACAACCACTCACCGAACCGATTATAAAACCGATCAAACAGCGCAAATTTCAGGTTTTTTTTTTTTGTTTTTTTTTTTTTGAATTTTCTAAAATATTATCTTTATAGAGTTGATATATCTTACTCCCCTATGGTGATGTTAAAAGAAAAGGAGGATGAGGATTTTTTTCAGAGGAATATGTTTGCTGATAATTTCGTTCTCTGTGCACAGTGTTTGATAAGGCAAGCTTAAGTTTTTGACGCGGTGTTCGCAAGATGAAATTGAAGTTATTACGTTGGTTAAACTAAAAGAGCGATCATCAACACCGCAATTTATTCAAAATTTCTTTACTAACAACTTTTATCGGTATCGCCCGCATTCGTCATGTGTGGTTTGCCTAAAGCCGTTGGTCCTGTTATCCCGAACTCCATCGCAGTACTGGAAAAGAGTGGAAGACGAGAGAAGGAAAGGATGGGAGAAGTTTAATTCCGAAACTATGGAGGCTTTCTTATTTCTTTGCTTTTGAAGGCCAAAAAAGTTATTTGGGAAATAGAGCAATCGTTCTCTGACAGCGTTTACGGTTTTCATTAAATTTACTGCTGTAAATATTCTTTATTTATCAGAAGAGAGAAAGCGAGCCAGGTCGACTTCCTTCGTGCCTTCACCTCTCGTGCGATCACACCTTTGTCCTATTCCGTGTTTCTCGTAGAGTTTTTGTGATAGCGTTGATTTTCAGGCTCTAGAACAGTCACTTCCTGAGACGACATACAATAAGGAGTACTTGGCAGATCTCATGGATTGTCCACATGTTATGCGCAACGTTGCAATCGCCGGTCATCTTCACCATGGAAAGGTCCGTTTAGAGTGACCCTTCTCATTGCATTTTTTAGCATATTCATTCATGCTTTTTTTTGAGTGCTTCGTAGTGATGCTGCATCGCCGAAATTCTTATGTAAATTTATTTTTTGTTCGGACTTTTTTGTTGTTCATTGGTTTTGAACTTAATTTTATGAATTTTGCTTTTTATGAATGGAAGCAAGTTTTTGTCTAATATGCGATGACATTCATTATGGGAGGTATGATCTCGTTTGAGTAAAATTTATTCAACTTTCATTGATGATAGAATGTCGAATGAATTTACACTTTTATGAGTGGATTTATTTCTTATTATTTTATCTTTTTTTTTTTAAATTTTTAGACGACGTTCATTGATTGTCTAATGGAGCAGACGCATCCGGATTTTATGCGTGGAGAGGATACGGATACACGTTTCACGGATACGCTTTTTATCGAGCAGCAACGTGGTTGTAGTGTCAAAGCAATGCCGGTTACACTGATGTTGCAGGATTCACGCCATAAAAGCTATCTGCTGAATATCATCGATACTCCAGGTTGGTTTCGATTGTCTGTGGGTTGCTGACTTTCTGGATGTTTTTGCTCATTTTATGGATGAAAAATGATAGCAGGAATGGAGAAGTGAGATGAAACTTGAAGATTTTGCCTAAACTTAATGAAAGCATCATCGCTGTTGCTTATCAGTCAAACTATGCCCCGTAGTTACAGATAAACATTTATTTGGAATTTATGAGAGGCGATCTTAAAACTGAGAATATATGTAAAACGTTTTAAGAAAGTAGGAATTTGATGTTGAAATAAGCGATATTTTTTAAGCGGCGTTTCGTTGGTAAGCATTAAGCAATGCCATCCTGCTGTATTTTTTTTGTTTTTGAAGCGACAATCTGTGAAGAACTAATTGGAGCATGAAAGGTTTCTCTTGAGATCAGTCTGAAGTGGAACCTGATATCGCGAACTCTTAGTCATCTATGTTGGTTAGTTGTGATTACAGTGAATCTCGTTTAGGGCACGTGAATTTCTCGGATGAAATGACAGCAGCTTATCGACTCAGCGATGGTGTTGTTATTGTTGTTGATGCTCACGAAGGAGTACGTGCTTCAGATCGTTTTTAAAATATATAAATTCTTCTGCATCCGTTTCTTAATTCTTTTATATTTTTGACCAACTAGTCGTAGATGTAATTTTTGTCATACTTTACATTATAGATTAAAAGTGATCGTTGATTTATGTTTCTGTTCTCGAAAATTTGTTTTAAATTTAAATTTTTTTCGTTGCTGATAATCGGACGAAGAGGTGATAAGTAGATTGGAAATGAATGTTATCACCGTAATAAAATTTCGAGCAGAAAATCGATTTTTATCATCCTCTTCTGCAGAAGATTAGCAAAAGAGAGGGTGAAGGGTGTGCATAATAAATATACTACATAGGTCTAATATAAGTATCTGTAGTGCTGTGGAAGCTAGAGAGGATGAATGTTTTTTTGCTGAAAGGCGGAAGGAGCGAAATCTTTGGAATGTCGTCTTAATTCAGGTAATGCTGCAAACGGAAAGAGCTATTCGACATGCGGTGCAAGAACGATTGCCGGTGACAGTATGCATAAACAAGATTGACCGTTTGATTCTCGAGTTGAAGTTACCACCGACGGACGCATATTATAAGCTTAGATTTGTGCTTGATCAAGTCAATGGTCTACTACAGTAAGCTTTTAAACTGATATTAGACGTGATGTGAATAGTTTTTTTTTTCAGCCAGTCTGCGCCGTATTATTGTGAACAGTTTATTATTTTATTGAGACTAAATTTTGCTCACCTGTTTTCACCGATATTCAACAAAGGAAATTAAAATTGGAAGGGGATATGTGCTCTTGTTTTGTTTGCGATTGATCCATCGACATTGTCAAATAAGAGAATGGGAAGCACCATAAATGGTAAATTTCATTTCTTTCCAAGCTTCCGTTCTATTATTTTGCAAGAGGGAGGGAGGGGGGGGGGAGGCAAAGGTGAGAGATATCTGTTGCTTGCAACCGCATTAATTGCAAATGAAAAATTGCCACCTGCAAGTGTTGATAGAGAGTTATTAAAGGGATCTATCGCGTCGGATTTGTCGGCGAGAATTTAATGATTAGATTCGTATGTTGATCTCAATCTCTCTTCTTTTAAGGATAGGAAGCAGATTTGATGAGTTTTTGTTGATGATTAACTTCAAATGTGATGCTATGATCCGTTTATTGAATTTTTTGTGGTCAAGGAAAAAAACACATTTTTATGTAACGCGAGAAAAGGGTGGCAGATATATGAATCGAAGAATATTTTTAGAAAATCTTGCAAGTATCGCATATAATTCTTCGTGAGGCTTGAAGAGTTTTTTTCATGCATATATAGGAGGAATTCAATGAATGGGAAGTAACTTTTGTATGTATTACTATTTGCATCGTGAATCGTTTAGGACGTTCAGTGATGATGCTGAATCGGCGCAAGTGTCACCTCTTTTGCACAACGTTATTTTCGCCAGTTCACGTTACAACATATGCTTCTCGCTTGAGAGTTTTGCTAATCTATATGCCGATCATTATGGTCAGTGTTTTATAGTTTCTTATTGAAAAGGTGCAGCCAAAAAGTACTGATATTGCGTCACTGAAGGGGAGGGAGGAGGGAGATAGGGGAGTGGTATACCCTCTAAGCTGTGTGAGGGATCTCGTTGGTGTTGAAATTTTGAGGACGTTTCAGAGGCTGTAACTCGAAAACGATGTGTCGAAATGCGAACTAAACACAAATCCATTCTTCGAATTCCCAGAGTAGCCAAATCAAGTAAACTAGTTCACAAGCATAATCCTGAAGTTTTGTTGCCAATTTGTGCTCTAGAATGAACCACGTTTAATTCCGCTGGAATAGAAATTACATTAGTGAATGCTTTTAAAAGTCGCATATGAAAGCTTTGAAGAATTTCATAATCGAAGGTTTTTCGCATGCGAAGATCCAGTGAACTTTCGGAAAACTTCCATATACGAGATAGTTATGTTGGATCGGATTGGGAGAGGAGAGAAGGTGGGGTCGACTTTTCCTTCTGGACCGGATAAGTAGGGAAATAGTAGTGGCCGTTTCCCTTTGCTGATATGTGCAGAGCAGCGTTTTCCGGAAAGATGGTTGTATTAATTTGTGTTAATCTTTGTTTATTGTTTACTTTCCCATATTTGCACATTGATTATAAATATAAGCTTAGATTTGGCTAAGAAGGTTATGAGTGCAGTTGGATCAGAATCATATTCCTTAGACAGAGTCTGTGGAGGTGTATAACGGATTTTCTGACGTAATTGTTAGAGAAATCTTTTCTTCGTGCCGTTTATTTTATTTATATTATAATCTCTTTTTTTCTCTGAGGTTATGAAAATATGGAAATTGAGAATTTTGAATAGGGAAACTAACTGGTTATTCCTCTTTTTCGTGCAATTTCTAGGATAGTCATACTAAATGGTCTTTTGTAGTATAAAGGTAGATGGATTGGGAGAAAGGGGGGAGGGAGGATTTTCCTGCGTTTATCATTTAAGCCAACAGTTGTTTTGATGTCATTTATCTTTTTATTTGAAGCAATTGAGTCATTTTGAAAGGAAAAATGCTCAATCTATGTGTTACTGCACTAAGTCAATCGTATTGATTAGCGCTTAAATATGTTTGATTATAGGTTCATTCAATGGAATGGAATTTGCCCGCAGACTATGGGGAGAGCAATATTTCGATAAGAAGACGCGTAAATTTGTAAAGAAGCCACCACATTCGGGGGCACCTCGCTCGTTTGTTGAGTTTATCCTCGAACCACTCTATAAAATTTTCTCTCAGGTATGGTTCTATGTTTTATGTTGTTGTGTGGATTAATTGAAGCAAATATTCAAACCACCTCTTTTGGCGTTGATGATACACACTTAGTCCGTTGTTTCATCCTTGCTTATCGTTGATCTTCGAAGTGGGGGGCACGTTCGATGATGTGGACACTTTTGTTTGAGCCTGTGATGTGGTTACACAAATAAAGCAATTTAAATTCGACGCATTATAATCGATGCAAAAGAGAGAAGAAAGAAGAGATATCTATCAGTGCTAAGTTATGAATTGTCGTGTCGTGTTGTAATTACGTGCCCTTCACACCACATCATGTTCAGTGCTGTTGCTCCTCGCTTCAGGTTTGCCTCTTATAAACATTAATTATTTCCGCAACCATTACATCACTGTAATATCTTTCAATCCACTCTCGACATCAAATAAGCATAATATTGCTCACTGATAAAATATTCATTGCTATTCACAAATACATCAATGCCAATATTTCCCAGACTCGCTTCCTGTCCTCATTTTCTAAAAACTAAAGTCGTTTTGTTCTCAGTGGTTGCGGAAATAATTAAATGTTTATAAGAGGCAAACCTGAAGCGAGGAGCAGACAGCACTGAACGTTGCATGATGTGGTGTGAAGGGGGGGGGGGGGGGGAAGCCACGTTTTTCCACATCATATCACTTCAAATGGCATTCACCGCCTTTCACCTTCCACTTCCGATCTTTCAGTTGTAGTTGCTTGAACAGGATTCTTCATCAACGTTTCGGTTTGTAACCATTTCCGGAGCTGCTGCTTATAATCTTCGTCCATATTTCCCACCCCCTCCCTTCTATTTTCTTGCTCGTCTTCTCGCTTCCTGTCCTCATTTTCTAAAAACTAAAGTCGTTTTGTTCTCATCGTGTTGTCCAATTTCGATCCATCCATATATTGCCCACTGAAGCGGTTTTCTGAAGATGAGGTGTTTGAATGTTCTCTACGCGTATTTCTCTCATGTAAAGTTATTTATAAGTGAGATTGCTTAGACCGATTGGTCGGAACTACTTTCTGCACAAAATCATCGAAGCATTCGTATCAAAAGTTGTTGCATAAGGCATCATAGTTGTTAGCAACCGTCTTCATTTCAACTTGATCAATAGGTAGCTTAGTTGGGCTGCCTCAGAATATTTCCGGTTGCCTTGTAAATCTATCGAAAGCCAAAGCCGAGCTTATCACTAAAAAGTTAAGGCAACGGTTGCATTTAAGGTGGTTGGCGACGTGGATACGTGCTTGCCATTGATGATGTCAGAACTGGGAATCAAATTGAGTAAGGAGGAACAAAGAATGAACGTTCGCCCTTTGATCGCACTTATTTGTAGACGTTTCTTCGGCGATTTTACTGGTACGCAAATATTTATTTTACTTGATTAGTTTTGAGCGCTGTGTATGCTGTTATGCTACATGAAATAATAATATTTTCGGTTGAGGGCAGTCGAGCACATTTAATGATTGACCAGAAAGGGAGGGATGAGCGAGAAGGTTGGGAATAGGGAAGGTGATGTAGCCAAAGTTGAAATATTTCTTTTAGGTGTATCCAGCACTTGACTTCACTGAAATCGAAGCTGATGATTGTAGATGTACTGATGGAGTTGTTTTGTCATATTGGTATCATTTGTTGAATTAAACTTCCATTTTGAAAGAAGATGGAATCCGGAAAAGTTCTTTACTCGGATCTCAGATTGATCATTTCCGGAAATAAATTCCTCAGTATTGTCCTTCACTAAGCATATGTATTATAAATATTTCTCTCCACTCAATAAGAGATAGTGTATAAGCGTCGCCCTCTTTATTACTCTTTAATTATGAGTTGATGTTTGATTACTTTATTGTTTTTATATGAATTCACTCTATTCGGATGATTTAGTTTGTTGTTTATGTTGAAAGGTATGAAAATGTGCAATTGTATTTAGCGTTGCAATTATAGCGTTTGTTGATCTCGTCACACGCAATATTAAATCACCGACTGAGAATGCACGTATCAAGACCGAGCATATCTACCTTGGGCCGATGGATAGTAAGATGGCTGAAGCACTTTTTAAATGCGATGCTGAGGTAGGAGAGTTTCATAGTTTCGACCTGATATATGCCATTAATCCTTCTTAATATTAGATGAGTATACCATGGAATGTCCTTCGTGGTCCCTCTCCAATGCTTCTTCGTGGGGTCACGATTATGTGTTAGCCATACTGGGACAGTACATTTATTCAATGTCATTATTCGCTCATTGCTACATGCTCGTTTTTGAATTTTATGGCAATTTTGCGATCTTTTTAGAAGCTTTCAAACCGAACGACCCCTCAGATGGAACAGGGATTGTTGGTTTATTGTTGTTCGTTCGCTTTAGGTGACAGAGGTGATTTTATGAATATCCGTAGAGGTGGGTATAAGAAAAATCTTACTTTCCTGCAGCTTAATTTTCTACTTTTTGAACCGTTCTGTTGTTAAATTTTTTGTTAAATTTTGCACCCTTCTGTTGTTAAATTTTTAGAATGTGGTTCGTAATTTGTCTTCTCTCATACCAGCTTGTCTGCTTCACTTTAGAGTTGAGGGAGAGGGGGTAGAGGAGTTGTGGTGGAGGATGAGAAGAAGTGCGGCGTACCTGATATATTTTTCACTTGTATTACTTTTTATTGTGCTGCATTTTTTTTATACCACTCAATGTTAATTTGCTTTCTTTCAAGGGTCCTTTGATGGTACATACAACAAAAAACTATGCCACAGTGGATGCGACATCATTTCACGTTTTTGGCAGAGTTATGAGCGGTACCCTAAGTGCTGGTCAAGATGTTAGTTAATACTCTTTATTTTATTTGTTTGATTGTTCTAATTTCTGAATTGAATGCAGATCACCAATATATTTCATGCGTTCTTTTCTCATTTATCTGTGTTGAAGTTTTTTTTCTCATTTCAGGTACTTTCACTTGCAGGTTGTGATGTCGTTTTCATTTGTTTGGGGCTGATTGAAATTTTATGTAAAACTACTATAGCGATTGGCGGATGTCAGTATTGATCGATTTTATATTCTACGAAGATAGAAGAACTAATTTCAGGTACGAGTATTGGGCGAGAATTACAGTATTCAGGATGAAGAGGATTGCAGGGTGATGACTGTCGGTCGATTGTGGGTCAGTGAAGCCAGGTGAGAAATCTCTAAACGTTTGTCGTGATTATTGGAGGAAGTAAGATGGAAGGGGAGAGGTAAATCAGTTCATTTGATGAATCCATTTAAGAAAGAGCTAAATGAGGAGAAAATTGCTCATTCAGCTGTATAACTTTTCTTAGATAAAGGTACGTTATGTGGGATACGAGATGGCGACCCGACTAAAATCTCTTAATGCAATTTTCAGCAGGTAGTCTACAAATACATTATGCAAGAAACGGGGTTAATAATTTAAGGGTGATTGCAAGGTGGTCCGTCCTTGTAGTTGGAGATCACCTATTTGCAGCGTTATTTCATTGTTGTGTAGTTGAATTCTACAAACTTCCGCATTTTCTTGGTGCTTTTTGTGCACAGGTTATGTCACATAAAAGTTGGGAGTTTGACCGTCTCCAACATATGGGCTAGGTAAGAGACCAAGAGGGTAAACGTAGAGCTTCATATTTTCGATTGTAATCGGTGCTTAAGATGACAGCAGAGCGCCCTCAGAACTAGATTTTTTGGGAGTAAGGGCAGGCCAATGCTTGTAGACACAGCTTCTGGGCACAAATCAAAGGCCAAAAACGTCGAAGGCTTTGTGTTTTGGCAAGAGTTCTCTGAATTATCGTTGCTGTGTAGCGTGACTGACTGTTCATCCATGTGGAGAATTTACTGGAAAGTAGAGGTTGTCCGGATAAGCTAGCTAGAGTAACGTAGTGATGAAATCCAATTGCTGAAGAGATATTGCACCCTGAGGTATTTTGCAGTCATAAATGCACATCCCATCTCATCGTTGTTTGAAAGTGTCACAAATTGTGCGTGTGAGCTGCGTTCATTGAGTATGTGGAAAATGTATATTTATAGGTACACAGTTGAGGTATCACGTGTGCCGGCTGGCAATTGGGTTCTAATTGAAGGAATCGATCAGCCGATCGTAAAGACATCCACTATTACTCAGCTTGACTTCGATGAGGATGTAAGTTCGATTTTATTGAGAGAGGAATAAATTCTTTATTGAGAGAGGAGTAAGTATAAGTTTGTTTTTGTGAGGGCCTGTGAAGACACAAAATAAAACTTAGAACGAATAAAGAAAAGGGAGGGCAGGTGGCAGTATTGTCAGCCGCAGTGTTCCTCTATGTCCTTCAGGCCATTTAAGTAGTAGCTTGGTTGCTATGAATAGAAATTTTAAGTGGCCATCACAGCGGACAAATTTTTTGAAGTACTTCTGAACGATTCATTCACTCTTTTGCTTCTTTTATCCTCTCATCAGCAGTTATTGCTGGGTGTTGAACGCTGATGTCTAAACTGATGGGATGGGGTGGGGGGGGGGGGGGGGGAGGAGAGAGAGAGGAGAAGAGAGGGAAGGAGTGAGAAAAAACAAACGAGAAGTGATTTATAAATCTTTTAAGTGAATCTTTTTTAAGGTATATATTTTCCGTCCACTAAAGTTCAACACGAAATCAGTGGTAAAAATGGCAGTCGAACCGATAAATCCATCAGAATTGCCAAAAATGCTCGACGGCTTGCGAAAGGTTAGTTCGATTTGGTTGATTTCTTTTTAGCAGGTAGTGGCAAAGTGATCGATGATTTTACAGCTCGAAGATTTGCTTTCGCATTGAAATTCATCTTTTTTCGGTGGGAAGGAGAGAGGGGGAGTCGGCAGTGGTGGACGTGGAAATAACCGAACCTAAATCGTTATTTTGCATTTTTCGAATTGATTTTTTCATCCACTAATCATTGGTTGTGTCGTAAATGTTGTTGTGAAAAACTCCTGTTAGGTCGAAATTATGCCTAACAAAGACTTGGAGAAATACCTGGAAAGCCTGTAATGCTGTGATCTTTTGAGGCGAAAAAGAGGATATATGGACCACTTTTAGGCAGGAATGAGAAAATTCAATCGATAACCTTTAAGTGCTCCACCTTTTCCAGGTGAACAAATCCTATCCACTTCTGACGACACGTGTTGAAGAGTCCGTGAGCACGTCATGTTGGGAACCGGAGAGCTGTACATGGACTGTGTGATGCATGATATGAGAAAGGTGAGTGTGGCATTCGTTGACTAGCAAGCTTTTCGCCATTTATAAAGATACTTGATTTGTGCATGAAAAGATAGCTATATAGTGCTCACAAAGTGCTTTTGATTTCTGTTGCTCTATTTCATTCGTGATATGTGTCCTGTAGATCCGATATGTTTATGGCAACATTCGCTTAAAATATCACCGTGTCATTTAACATTCGTTCGTCGAATTGAGCTAGATGGTAGTGGTCACTTAGCGTTCATGATTTCCGTTCCTTTCAGTTAGTTCGACCTTCCGTTATCTGTGTGACTGCTGCTGTAACAACTCGAAACTGCTATTGTTACCTGAATAAATTTAAGTTATGCTTTTCTTAGGTGTCGTGAATATTAGGGGGTGGTTCTAGCTGAGATTTTAGCAACGTGTAGAAAATTTGATCAGAAGCTATTTAGCTGTTCGGAAATGTTTGAGTGCGTTACATATAACGGAGGTTGATTATATCGAAGTGATTTCGCATTACCTGGCGTATTAAGCGTAGAATTTTTTATAGGTTTTCTCTGAAATCGATATAAAGGTCGCCGATCCGGTGGTTTCATTTTGTGAGACCGTTGTGGAGACTTCCTCGCTGAAATGCTTCGCCGAGACGCCGAACAAAAAGTACATTATAGATGTTTAAGTTTTAACTTTTATGGGGTTTTTTCCATTTGTTATAAAAAGATAACCTATGTTAGATAGTTCTTAAATGTTTTCTCCATTGGCTTTTTCAACCTTCAGTGGTGGAGAGTATTTCCAAAGTGTGGGTATGCTTCGTGATAGCTGTACACTTAATAATTGAGGAGATTCCTTATGATAAACTGTTTGCTTTAAACCTTCTATTCCCAGTTTAGGCGCACAAATGGTGTTACGCAGGAGAATGGCTTGCTTATATAGCTTCATCCTCATCATTCTTTACCCTCCTTCTTCCATCACCACCTCTTGTCGTCTATTGTCTATGATTGTGAATGTTGCTAATAGGTAGGATGTGTTTAAGAGCGAGCGGCTGGAATGGCATACAGTGGATTAAAGCGTTCAAAAAATACACCTTGTGATTATGTTATTCATTTTGTGATCAGTTAGAATTTAGGAATAAGCTGACGATGATTGCGGAGCCATTGGAAAAGGGTCTCGCCGAAGATATTGAAAGTGAAGTGGTGCAGATCGGTTGGAACAGGTATGCTTTTATTTTAAAACCTGATGTTTGCCGATATAATAATGGAAGATAAAGTCCAATTGAGGCACTTCCACTAAAAAAGCTCAAATTGAAGAACTGCTTGTGTAACTGATCCGATCGGGCAGCTGAATTGGAAGAGACTTGTAAGTTTAGTCGGCATGCTTCACTACTTGATGTTTTCGTACTCATATGAGACTAGTGTTTAAAAGCAGTCTTATTTTCTCTCAGTAGTATTCGATTGATTTGTGCATACTCATCAAATCTCGTTGTGATTAGTCTTATAAATTGTGGCGCCACCATGTGCCGTTGTTAGCTTCGAAAGTTTCACAGAAGCGCAGATTTTGAAAGATGGAGCCGAAAGCTAGTCCCTTGTACCGGCGTCCATGGTCGTCATAGATGTCCTAAATGATGCTGCTTTTATAGCACTTGAAAATTTCATATATTCCAACCTGTCCGTCTAATCTTCCGAAATATTCGGTGGCAACGACTTCATGTGTGTCCCTCGTTTCCATCACATTTGCTATAGTAGCTCTCTGTGTGTAACATCTTCAACATATGAAGATATGATTTGAGCTTGTTCTGTTTTTCTCAGGCGACATGTGACTAGACCTTGCATCGATTGAAGTTTTTATCCGTTGTGTTTTTGTATATCTGTGAAGGTTACTTGCTAATTTCACCCATCTTGTTCCTCCTTTGCATCGTATATCTTTTTTGTTCTAATCGATTTGTTCCTTCACATCTTTCAAGTATGCCAGTTAAAGAAGTATTAATTGCAGAAAGCGTCTTGGTGAGTTCTTCCAAACGAAATACGATTGGGATCTATTGGCAGCGAGAAGCATTTGGGCGTTTGGACCGGACACAACCGGACCGAACGTACTGCTTGATGATACGCTACCATCTGAGGTGGATAAGCAGTTGTTGGGTAGTGTGCGCGAATCACTCGTCCAGGGTTTCCAGTGGGCCACTCGTGAGGGCCTCTTTGCGAAGAGCGTAAGCAATGCCCATACTTCCTCAATTTTCTTTTCAGAAATTCTTCGTTCTACTTTGTAGAACTTTATGGAAGCGTGAAGTCTAGCGTTTTCTAATGCCGGCGATGCTTTTATAATTGAGTTTATTTTTGAGACCATCGAATATTTGAGGGAGATTAAGGCCGTCGTTCATTAATCGCAGCCTAGTTGTACCCTAAGATAACGTTGTGTTATAATATTGGGACCTTAAATTAGATGTTCATAATTTTGCCTCTTTATAACGCTAATGGATCATCTATAATTGTGTAGATGAGTGGTGAACTGCATTACGTAAATGTATGAAAATAATATGGAAGATCATACCACATATTATTACAAATATTGGCCTCATTAAGAACACTCGAATAGAAATGACAAATTTAGCTGTCAATTTATAATAGTGATTATTTAATTGGTTAAATCGGACGATAGAATCGATGAAGTTTTCAGCAATACGGAATGTAAAGTTCAAGATGTTGGATGCGGTGATTGCTCAAGAGCCGCTCTATAGAGGTGGTGGCCAAATAATTCCGACCGCCCGGCGTTGTGCTTATTCCGCGTTCTTGGTAGGATTGTGTTGACATTTTCTTTATCGGATACGTATTGTATTGAGATCGGTTGTATTGGTTTTTTTTTGGATGCTAGATAGGGATTGCTTTAAGAGTAGGTGAACGGAACGGTCATTGCGTTTGGTGATGCAGAAGTTGATCGAGTGAATAGTTGGAGTGTTAATGCATGATGTGAATTTGATGGTTATCAGGGATATATGAATAGTAAAGCTAGGAAGTATTTTTGGTAAGCATGTAATTTTATTATGTTTTACCGGTATTGTAATGCCATTCTGGTTGTGAGAATCTCCGGTGCAGCGAGATGCATCATTATTTTTGAGGTTTATTTCATTTAACTTCTTGATTATGTTTTACCGATGTTTAGGAATGGCGAAGTTTTCACTGCCGTCGGCAAGCATTCTGTTGGTTCAAATACTAGTTAAGGAGGGGCTTCTATTAAAGAGGAGGTCTGTAACAATTTTTGAGTTTTCAAGAAAGGGCGAAATGAAGGGTCATTTATTTTTGATTTAATGTTTTTAAAAACGATGTGATTGGTTGCTTGTAGATGGCAACGCCACGTCTAATGGAGCCGTACTATTTTGTGGAGGTGACAGCGCCAGCCGATTGTGTGAGTTCTGTCTATACGGTACTGGCCAAGCGGCGTGGTCACGTCACCACCGACGCACCTATCCCTGGATCACCACTATACACGATCAAGGCTTATATACCCGTCATCGACTCATTCGGCTTTGAAACTGATCTCAGAACGCACACTCAGGGGCAGGCGTTCTGCCTTTCTGTGTTCAGTCATTGGCAGGTTCGAGTGACTTTTTTTTTGTTGAGATTTGATCGGTGTACTTGATTTTCCCATTTGCAGGAAGTGTTCTATAAATTTTTTGGATTATGCGAGCGAAGTAGGCCGAAAGTTTTGAAAACAAGGTGGGTGAGGTGATCTAAGATATTTTTTAAGTAAAGTGAACGGGGTGGCCTAGAAAATTGCTGCCTTCAGCGACTTTCGTCCTTTTTTGCAGTGCTAATTAATTCCACCATAGGAGGGGAGGAGGTGGGAATGGTAAGTCTCCACCCCCCCCCCCCCTCCCCCATTTCTTTTTGCGAATGATGTTTAGCCATTAGATGCGCATGATAACATCACTATACTGCTCAATTTTCGTTCGATAAGGCGGTGATAATGCCACTGTAATCAACAGTTGATCCGACGATGTGACTGCCGTTGAGGACGTTGCGCTGCAGTTTTCTTTTTTCTTTGGAATCGAGTTTGGTGGTGTTCTTGCAGATAGTACCTGGCGATCCACTCGACAAAAGTATCGTAATTAGACCTCTTGAGCTGCAACCGGCACCACACTTGGCTCGTGAATTTATGGTGAAGACACGTCGGCGAAAGGGACTCAGCGAGGATGTCTCGGTGAACAAATTCTTCGACGATCCTATGCTTCTCGAGCTCGCCAAGCAACAAGATGTCTTCAGCTATGCGAATTTCTGAGGGTAATTGCAGTCGAACTTATCACTCTCTCTTGCTTACCTCATCGCGGTACTCCATCGATGTATTGCTTATTTGGGTGGGGATATTACGTATAATTGAGAGTGTACTACGAAGGAAGTGAAGTATTCTATGATCAGCGGCTAAGCTTACATGATTCTGTTTGAAGGTATTCGATGCTACTACATTGTGGACCAGATTTCTTGAGCCCTACAAACTTTTTGGGAATAGAGGATCTGTTTTCGAGAGTGGATAAGTGGTAGGGCAATGAAAAGAGGGGAGGGGGGGGGGGTGGTGATGTCGGCCTGTTTACTTCGCCGGATTCAGATCCTTATAACGGCACCCTCATAGGAGAATATCTGATCTTTTTTTCCAACGATCATCCTTGGTAGTTTTGTTGTGTGAAATATATTTTCTTTTTTTGTTTTGTTTTCCTGGAAATTATTGTCGCGTTGTTCATCGTAGCGGCTCTATGGAGTTCTCCTAGTGAACCAATCTCCGGCTGCTTCCCACCCATAAATCTTTTTAGTTTAATTTTTACATGCGTTGTGAATCTTCTGGGAATCTTCTTAAGAGAAGCAATAGATAAGCAGTCAATTTTTGGGAAATTTTTCCCATTTATTGAGCAAGAAAGTGGGAAATATGAGGGGATGGGAAAAGAAGACGGAAAATATTCCTTAGAATTGGCTCTTTTTTTCGATGCTACGAGCATTGTCTCATGGATGTTGTTGTTCGTATATTCTCGATGCAACACTATATATTTTTGCTGATCTATTATATTGTTGGCATTATTTCTTTTTTTGATAAATTCATGGTGACACAAGTTGTTGATTTGACTGGTGGTCAAGGTGGTATGGAATTAAAATGCATATTTGTTCTATAGAAGCGCAAGAAAGGGTTTATGAGGAGTGCATATCAATTCATGGCCTTAGAAACTTACTTTTTTATTCCTCAACTAGCTTTATTTCCTGAGTTGTGTAGTTTCCCCAATGATTTCTTTATTTTTTTTCTCCTTTGTACCTCGTCATTTGTGCAAAATGTCGCTGAAAACTTGATGTTTGTTAAAAAGTTTTTAAAAGCTTTAAATCGTCGGGAAATTATCTAATGATTTTTGGGTGCACAAATGATTGAATAGTCGAAAAAATCGAAAATTAATAGTCGAAAAAATTCAAAAATATCCTTGGACTTAAGCCATATTTAATTCAATTTAAATGCGTCGTGGGCAGGATAGAGAATTTAAGAGAGTTATTACATAAAAGCTCAACATCGATATCTCAGTTAATTTTTACATATTGATCCGTATTTCAGTACAGCAGTAACGAATGCCGTCAAACAGTGAAAGAAATGGTCTTCTTGTTTCGTTATGAAGCGTTCCTTACATACATCGTCCCATATCGTTAAACATGGGCTTCAGCTGCAAACAAAGAAATTGATAAACGAATAATCGGTTTAATTATCGACCAAAAAAAAGTTCTAATATTAGGTACAGCTAAATAACCGTCCATATTTTTATCATTTAACAGCGATTCGGAACGGAGCCCGAAAGGGGAGGGGTGGATGAAAAGCCCATAAGAGACGACTGGTCGAGGAAGGTTTATTTGCTTTGTCTCTAATTAGCTCTTCTTGTAAAAAATGTTCTTACTTCTCACAATTGTTTAGTTCGTAGTAGAAATACTGCATAAAATGCTGGTATACTGTCGATGCACTATGCTAGATACTGTTCTACTATGGGATACCGTATCGATTCAACATTGAACTGGCATTGCGTAAGTAAAACAGAGTAGATATTTTCATACTGTGAAGGCGTCGCTTATAGTGTTAACATTTGGCTATTTCTGAAAAGAAAAAGGATTATAGGAGTCTCTCAACGAAGAAAACGAGACTAACTGAAGTATCATCACAGTATTATTAGAAAGGATACAACTTATCGCAGCATTAATCCTAACGAACATCCTCGCCATCTTCCGATACTGTCTCAGCGCCTGATTTCCCTAATTCAGAGGTCGAGATCCTGATTGGAGTCTTTTTTTCAATCATTCAATATCTTCTATTTGTCATTCTGCCTTATGAGTGAAAATAAACGCGAAAATTCATTTCAAAGATGAGATGAAATGTTGAGTAAAAAGTTACTAATTGTTGGCAATTGTGAACGATTGGTTTGTGAAGTTTGCTTAACGCTTGAAGTCCTTGAAAGGTCACTCGTAACGCTGACACCATCCTCTTCTTTGAGACGACTATGATTCATTGAGGATTTACTATGACGAATCGATGAAACTCGTCGTACAACACTTGCTGAAAGATCGTTTTTTTTTAAACTGCAATAGATTCTGAAAGATTTCAGATGGACTCATTCACTCGTAAAATATTTTAGCTATTATTTTTATAATATAAGTAAGAAATAAAAGTTGAAAAGGACGTAATACTAAGGACAAACGCGAAATTTGAATATTAGCGCTAAGATAACGTGAGTGACGTATATGCAAATTTCATAAACACAACTCCAAAAAGGTTGTCAAGCGAAAACGAAGGGAATAGACTGGTACACATATATACATACGCAAACGCGTAGAAAAAAAAAATCATGCGCATAATTAGTGTATATTTTTGCATATGCAAAATTTACATCGGGACTTAATGCTGAGGTTTTCAATCCTAGGATTAAGAAGAATGTCAAGAGTATTTGTGATAATATGTTTCCTGGAATAAAAATATTAAGTAGTGATTGATGTAAACACCTGGTTAGTAAAAAAAAAAGTTATCATGCCATCTCAAGAAATTCATATTAGTGTCAAAGTTTTGTTTAATGATCTCATTGCATAAACATCATTTAATATTTCGTCCTATAATAAGAAGAAAAATAAGGTAGCTAATTTATAATGGTAAAGGGGAATCAAGTTATAATTGCATCCGGAAGCAATAGATTTGAACAAGCTGGATGAAATGAGACGAGTGGGACTTCTTCATGAGTTGCATTTCGCAGGCTTTCAGATAATCTTCCGCTATTGTCACTATGTTGTAACCTTCCGTGAATTCCATCAATGAAGAATAGTGCCCATCGATATCGCTAATGACAGCCGTATTAAATACCGAATAGTTTTACTTAAATGTAAAGAACAATAATGAGGCGTTTTGTTTAATTTTATTATTTCGAAGAATTACTTATTGAAACATACATAATCTTCGAACGATTTCCTTCATGCTTTGTTGTGGTTCTTCCTCTTTGGCCCATTCTTGCAATTCACCAGTACCAAAAACCAGAAATGAGATAAGGGCGATGATATCCACACACATCGCCATCAAAAATGAAGTCCTCCAACCGATTAATGTACCCTGTAAAACTTTGCCGTTGAAGTGCTCACCCTCCTAACGTAATTGATTTATTTCAGGTAGGCTCTCTAAATGAAAATATCAACAATGGAAATGTTCCAGAATATACTTCCCCCCCCCCCCCTTCATTAAATGAGTTTTATGTATCCGATGTTTAGCGTACTGGTACTTCCATCTCTAGCCTCCTATGCTTGCGTTGCAATCGTAAGCTGTCATATTGCAATCTTTCCTCCTGTTTGCTTGTGGCTATTGAATATATTTCGGTTCGAAAGCGAAATGCAACGACGACTGAGACGGTCTTTTTGAAGGAGTTGGCAAAATAGGTGTAACAAATTTAAGCGTATATAGTTGTGGAAGTCAAACAAAAGATTGGACTGCTCACAAGTTTTCGAGGCGACCTTGAACCCCAGGGCGTTTCAATGATAAGCCACATATCGCCGGGGTGCCCCGAGGCTAAATCCTTGCCCTGTTCAACCCTATGAGCAGTATCCGGCATCTTAGTAATAAAAGCTTTCTTCATACAATGACACATTATTCGGTTCCGGACATCCCGACATAACCATAACGCTCACATCAAAGATGAACAGTTGTTGTTTGCAGAATACTACTGCGGAGCTGATCACACAATACTAAATCACATCAGCATCACCACGCTTTCTAGAAAATAGGCTTCTATCCTCCTCCTAGGGGTTTTTCAAACAAAGTAACGCGTTAATATTCTTGTCCAAGCATCGTTAACAGTACCACATAAATCAGTGTTCCAAATTCATTTGGGGGTGGGGGGGGTGGGAGGGGAGGGGCGGGGAGGGAGGAGAGGGGGAGTGAAAAGTGGATTAAGAGAAATAAATGAAATTTATAACTCTATATAAATATTTACTTTAGATGACCGATTTAACATTCAATAATCACGTTGTGTTACTGCTAATGTGAATATGAATCTTGTTGCGTTATTATTGCTATTATAGAGTGAAAAAATGACGCTCAATTTTAATATTTCTTCACTATTTGCATTTGCAAATGGATTTGTACTAGTGTTTGAAGTTCATTTCTATCCCCCCTCCACCCCATCCCTCGTACCCAGCGGGGACTCCCGCATTAGGATGAATCATAAATTTTGGTCCGTGAGGACGCCCGTCATAGGGGACCCTTTCCGAATATTAATTTGTACAGTAAGAAGAATGAAATACGATAGTGCAATAAATTCCTTCATAAGGCATTATACTCATTAAAGAGGCATATATTTCAAGAAAAATGAGAATCTCTGCAACCTCTTTAGCAACGAGATGTTCAAGCGCAAATCCACTAACTCCGGCAAGTGCACCAACTCCATTCGAGAATCCCATTAAAATTGGTGCATATCGTGGTGCAATATCGAAATGATTCACGTTGAAACCTGAAATTGATTTTAAACAACCGATACATATATGCATTGAATTTATAGCGTAAAAAATAATGTATACATAAAAAGCTTATCCACGGATTCAACAATATCTTCAATAAACTTTTACTTGTTCTTTTAAAGCTTAATTTGTGGACATTCGAATTTGTTAGCTTCAGCAAGCGTTAACTCTCCGACTTTAGAGATACGTCCGAAAGAGGCGATGATTAACAAATTCACTATTTCTTCCCTGAAGAGCGTCTTTTTACCTTATAGGTCATCCTCCTACAAAAGACCTTTAACGTGGATGCATTGCTTTCAGGAAATAATCGTTTACCGCACAACATTATTGTACCAAAGAGCTTAGCCCATCCACCAATAAGTTGGCAACAAATGAAGAGACAAAGAATGTCAAGCTTTCAAGAAAACTACCAGTATTTTTATCGAGTTTGATCGATAATTTGATGATAGGTTTGAGCTGTTTAAACAACAACCGATCTCATAATTCAAACAATTGAACTGATTTGATAATATGAAGGGAAACGGAAAAAACTTCTCAGTTATGGGGAATGAATGCATCACTTTTTTCCTTTCTTTTTTTCATTAAAAATCAAGAAATTGGAAATAAAAGAATATTTTAAGACTATCTAGATCGAAGTAGGCTACAATCGTCCGGAAATTCTCAGGAAATTTTTTAAATTTGTTCTCAAAAATTTTTGAAGAAAAATCCTCGTCAAAAAAAGATCTAATGCTGCGAGAGCAATTTCTTCGTTTTTTTGCCTTCTCTCCTCATTCTGTGTTGGGATGTCACTGCTCTAAGATAACGTTTCCTTTGTTATTATTTATGCAATAACGAACCAGCAATCGCGAAACCACTGCACCCAGTTGAAAGAACCAATATCGTGATGGCGATAGTCGGTTCCGTAATAAATGCCAAACAACATAGAAAAGTCGCTTCAGCAGCGAAACCTGGAAATGATTGCAGTGATTTGCATCTCCTCTATTGGGCAAAACCAACTGGCAAATATCTGGGATCTGGCAAAGCTGGCAAACCTCTATTGGGCAAATATCTGGGTTCTATGCTGAAATATAACGCTTTAGCTGCGCTTTCTTCATTGGGTACAATAAGCAAGATGATGTAGAGGGGATTTTAGCGGCACAACGTGTCAGCACTCTACGGCGCAAATGTCCTAAGGTAAAAATAGTATATTAACCAACTTAGACAGCTTATGTTGAACGCAATCATCGCTAGATGTTGATTTTTTTTTCGAATCATTCCACTGATTTTCATAGAACATAAAATACAAACGCTGAGCGATTGTTACTGCAAGACAGGAATGTGGTAAACTTCGGTTTTGTTCGGGTAGAAAGATTCCAGGGACGGGAAGCATGCGCATAACGTCGCTCGTATAAATAACGCCAAGTTAAAAAAAATAGCGCGTTGAGATGTGGCTTGAAAATTTTTTCAAAGCTATGCAGCACCCATGATAATGGCCAGTTCTGACATACTTCGAGTGAATCAGTGGATCAACGTTTCCCTACTCATTTTCCTATCACGTCCATACCCGCGATATCTTCCGTTCGCTAATTTTTTGACGATGTAGTTGCTCTCAGGGAATTCACGGTCTACATCCTGACCACTTCACTTGGTAGTTAGAAACGGTGGCACTGGTTTTGCATCAATATTCTTGAGAGGAATGCTTGTCCTTATGCACCTGTGCAGCTTGGTTTGTAAAAATACATTATCTCATGTCTGTGCGTATGTATTTGTATGTCTGTTCAACTGGGAGTTTCGACTTCGTAACCATAAAGGCTATGGTGAGTATAACGTCCGTTGAAGGTTAGTCTTTCAAATCATATTTCACCTTGAATATTAAATAAATTATAGAAATTTAAAATTTATCGAATCATTGAAAAATGATTGAAAAAAAAACAATTTGCATAAATTGCCCTAAGAGTCATACAATAACGGATTATTTTGCATATTTTACTTCTTATTGCCAACTTTTGAAATCTAATTTGATGAGATAAATGAAATAAAAAAACACGCCGCATCATATTAACCCCTCACAAACGTATTTCTTTACTCGCTGAATTACTTTTGTTGAATCGAAACCGCTAATGATAGAAAAAAACGGAAAACTTTTATTCCCAAAGGTGAATTAAATCAACGAAAATCAATAAAAATCAGCGCCGCATTCAATGATGGAAATCGGCGAATTTTTTTTTTCTCGACATTATATGTGCCAAATTTAATAAAACAGTTCAAATTGCAGAGATCGATATCGTTGAAGCATTTCACCTATCATGCATGAATCTTGCTGATCTTTTGCAGATGCCCTTATATTATCGACGAAATTGAAACTTACCAAGCGAATTGAACAATTTTCTAACAGCCGTTGTGGACATTTTTCCGGTAGAGCGTAAATGATCAGCGATTTGTCCTGAACTAAGTACCACTATTGACATGAGAATATGTGGTAATGAGCCAATAAGTCCACCCTGAAAAAACAAATCGCAGGGTCTAAGCGTCTCTCTCTAGTGTTACATTTCATCTTTCAATTAAAAAGAAAAATCGTCATATTTTTTAAAAATTCATTTAATTTTTATTTCAATGCCCGGAAATGGGAAAATATATATGAGAATTAATAGTGGGAAAGAGTAAAAATGTATACTGTTATGATATTTCATTTCAAATTGAGCTAACGCTAAAAATATTTTTCATTATCGTACAATACTTGAGAGTGTTTATAATTGTAAATAAAAAATAAAAAATCAAATTCTAATATTATGGCTGTAAATATTTTGTCGAAAAATCATCACGTATAAAATTAAATACTAGAAAAATTTTTGCATATCGCATAGTGTAAAACACTATGCGACAATTTCTTCTAAGTATTTAATCTTATAGTGTTTTTTATTTTATATTACAGCAATAATATTACAAATTTTTTATTAATGCCCATGGTACGAATAAAATGCCATAATTTAGAATTTAGATTTGTTTATTAAACGTTGCATTTCATGAAAAATTTCTTGAAAAAATCATTATTGAAATTAATAAAAATTCATTCAATCATAAAAAGGCGAGAAAAAAGAAAAAAAAAATTTTGTGGTGAAAAAATATTTCATAAAAAATTTCGAAACTTTTTTTCTTTCATAAATTTAAAAACGTTAATTAGAAAATATATTTATATTTTCATGGAATTTATTTTCAAGAGAATCATCTAATGAGTGAAAAAAAAAATTCCAAAAAAAAAATGCTTACACTATGAATTTCGAGGTGTAAAACATCCGACATATAGGTAAGTTGATTGCCAAGCAATAAGAAGAATGTCCACGAGCGACAAAAATTACAAATTACAATTGCCCATACGGGTAATGATAGAAATATTAATTTCCATGGAATTGTCGTTAACTATAAAAGAAAAATTATTTAACGAACGAATAAATGTAAATTAAAAATCGAAAAAATTTTAATTGCTTTGAAATAATGAGGAGAGAATGAAAAAGAAAACATAAATTATATTATGATTGAATTTAAACTATTTACTTATAAAAATTAATGATATTTTTGCGATCATCATAAAGGAGTAATATCCCCACGTAAATTTCAAAAGTACAGTATTTTATAATAAGAGAATGATATAGTCCTATTACTAGTTGCATAACTTTGATTTTATTGTTGTTGTTGATTTCAGATATTGCCTCGTCGCATTGTCATAGTTCCATCGATCGAATTCGAAAAGAACCCCCCCCCCCCTCTATTGATTGCTTACCGTTGCAGGTGAAGAAGAAACATGTCCCACATGTTCGATTATATATCTCCTCTCATCTTCACTAATATTACGACATTTTGCTGGTGTTGCACCCGATATTCGAAACCAAACTATTGTCCAGATTATACCAACGACTCCTAAAGTCAATTAAATCTCTTCTTTAGAATGATGAAAAAAAAAACGGTATAAATTTTCCCCAAATATAATATAAAATATCACAACGGAAACCAAATTTAAAAAAAAAAAAAAACCTTGTAAAATCCTTGCGCTCCAATTATCTCATTAATGAAAAAATTGTATTTATGCATTATACACGAGTTTTTTTTTTTCAGCAAATAAAATTTAAATACAACATTTTCTTCAAACTATTATAGGGAAATATTCAAATGCAACTGTTTGGTGTAGATCTAGTCGAAAAGATTTTGCATTAACTACGATATCGATAAATTTGCTTTTAAAAGGTGCTGTAAATTCAGTATAGTACCATGAATTTTTGCATTCGTTCCACCTGTTAAAGTACCATAGAGATTAATCTGAGCGATCCGATACGTCTATTTGGACAATATGTTAACTATTATATCCTATAAGAAATACTGCAATCTTATTGTGACGGTTTGATTTATTTTTTAAGATTTATGGATTAAAATTTAAAAGAATCTATGAAGTTCACAAGTTTTAGAGGAGAATATACAATCGACAAGAAGAAGCCTCTATATGAAATCACTATGGTAGATAATCACTCCAATTGAAAATAACGCTGTTATTTACCATAGAAATAGAACGGTGTTGACCAATTGATATATGAGACGAGATAAGCAGAAAGCGGTAAACCAAACATTACACCTAAATAACCACCCGTAAATGTGGTTGTCGCTAATTTCGAACGTTCCATTGGTGGAGCCCAATGACGCCAAACACCATGCATCGCTGGATAACTTACTCCCTAAAATTTTATAGCTGAATTACTGCAATCGTAAACTTAATTGTTGGAATTGAAAAAAAAAAACTGTATTCCCTTTAATTAAAATCGACCCTTTGAAAATAAAATCTCAATCCTTGAAATTAACCAAAAAAAAATGCAGCTTTAAAAGATCACAATCAAGACGTCTCTATGCCAATATTACTCGAAACAATATGAATGGAAAATTTTTTGGGGTGAACAAGATCATTTAAGGTGGGCGATTATCTGCCTGTATTTTCTATCTTTTTTTTTTAATTGCTAACTTGAAGAGAACGACATGCAAAAAACGCATATCGTGCCAACATCTCTAACGTGTTCCCATTCTTTGGTCATTAAATTATAGTATCATACTAATATTGATATAGTTGTTGTTTTCATTATCATTATCAAAATATCTTTCACATTCATAAGAAATATTAGGAAAAATTATCAATATATACCAATGAGAGTCCTTGTGAAACTTGAATCGAAACAACAATAAAATCTGTATAAGGATGTGCCTTTAGAGCGAGTGCCAAAAATAGATTGAGAATTGCAGCAATAAATATTGATAAACCGAATAATCTGAAAATATTTTCAAATTTTTTGAGAGAGAAAAAAAAAAGGAATTCTTTTAAATTATCAATAAAATATTTAATTATCGAAAAAAATACACCTGAAATTAAAAAATAATAATATCAAAATATGGAAATTTTTAATTAATGAAAAGTAATTTAGTCACTTCTGCTTAGCGCACTTATGGAAATTTCCCTCTTCAATGGAATAATTCTAGAATATCGCCTAAGCGTTGCATTGAGGATTAATTCTTTTGTTTTAGGTGCTATTCATGGTATCGGATGAATCCTTTACCATATTTCTTCTCCTCTACCTCTAGCTCTACCAATTTTTATATTTCTTTTCAAAGGTATATCTATAGCAACATCACTTAAACGCTCAAATAACGATCCGATCCGATATTCTCCCATCCACGCCCTTATCCTTGGCCTAACAGAATATTTTCAATAAAGGCAACTGATGACATATTGCTCAACCTTAATCATATAATGAAATATACTCTTTGAGAATTTCTTGTTTCTACTAAGTCCATACAAAAGGAGACATATTATATTTCTTGCTGACAACCTTAGCCAGATCCCTTAAGTTCCGCCGTACAGCATCACGCTGACCTAACTTCCAGATTAACTTTTTTTTCGGCATTCGTTGAAGAATGTCACTTTGTATTGGTGTAATAACTGAAAAAAAAGACAGAAATACTCGTTTATGTTTGTAAAAGTTGCTAGCATGCTTACTTATTTGGTGCAAATTTTGCAGCAAGCATACCGCCTGGAATTTGTGTAATCGCATATCCATAGAAAAATGCACTTTCCATTATACCCAATTGGGTCGGCGTCCAAAAAAATTCTCTCGTCTGAAAAGAAAAAAATTACTGAAAGAAATATGAGAAAATTTTCATAATTCAATGAAAATTTATCAAGAAATTTTCGAAGAGAGCAAATAAAATATGAGGAGTGATGAAATTTTTTTTAATATACAGCAATTTGATGCTAACCATAAGCATGACAAATGCAACGAGCTTCTTTATTACAAATGCATGCAAAATCCTTTGATAATCTTCGCGATATTCTCATGCATCGATTAATGTTGAAATTGCTTAACGAACAAGTAACCATAGCACAAAACAAGTTAACTTTTACTCTTTCAACCCCTCTCCTCCCCCCTCCCCCATACAAGTTCCGACCTGCATTCTCAAGAATTTTCATGACTTAATTTTTTAAACCTTTTTCGACTTGTAACTTACTTATAACTGAATATTTGAGAAAATTTTCTATCTCATGAATTGGTGAATTATTAGTAAGTGCTGAATAATGGAATCATAATTTAGGCGACAAAACTTCTAAGCGTAATATCATCTCAATGATATGCATAAAAGCGATTCGCCAATTTTATTTTGAAAGAAAAAAAAAACTCGCTGGACGAAGTGATAATTTATGTTTTTTGAATGATCACTTCCTAAAAAGTCGAAAAATTTCGAATCATTCCAATGCTCAAAATTTTTTGATGTTTGTTTAGTTTATTTTTGAAAAATTTTTACAATTGAACGCTATCTCCTTATAATAAACGGCGATTGAGTAATCAATATTTAATTCAAACGAGCGATTTTTTTTTTTAGCTTTTCATATATGGATAAATACATTTATCCAATTATCTATGAATTAATAGACTTTTCTTAAGGTTATTAAATGAAACGCGATGAATGCTGAACGCGATTTAAAAAAAAAAACAGTCATGAAGATCGATGTTATCTATCGTTTTCAATTTTGCAACTCATTTATTACGCAATCAATGCGATTGTTTTTGCCTATTCTTTGACGAAGAGTTAATGCGATAACGAACAATTAAACGAGACAAGTTCTTTAGTTCTTTAGGCACATTAACGAATTTATTTCTATATAACTTTGCGCATATATATATATATATATATATATATATATATATATATATATATATATATATATATATATATATATATATATATATATATATATATATATATATATTTGTTTGCTTATGTCTTCAATATATGCAAATATGTGTCTGCATATGTTTGTTTGCCAATTTGTTTTAAATTGGAAGCCATTGAAGTTCAATATACGAAATTTAATATATACAATGTATACTAAAATTTCACTGTCTATCTCATCGATCACTTTTATTTATCAATCTCGAATGGAAATGTAGGTAATTAAAGATAGCAAAAAAAACTGAAATTCATTTTGCATGAAACAATTTTCAATTTCGGTGGGTCATCACAAAATGTGAATCTTTATTTACGGGATCTATATGGCCGACCGAACTATTTAAAATTTGAAAGTGTTATTCGATACATTTTAATATTTATTGGTACCGGTCGGTCAGATGAGCGAAGCGTAAAATATTGCCAAATAGGTACATCTGGCGCACTTCAGAATTTATTATATAATTTGCACGCAATTCGCAAAGGCTTCAAATAACAATGAGGAGATCGGTTTTTCCCTTTCAGTGACATAAACAACAATTTCAACATTGTCATTTCTCGTTTCCTCCTCTCAAGCCCAAATTTCGACCTGGACTTATATACTTATTCATTTCGAGCTGGACTTACATATTTATTCCGTCTATACTATCGATGTATGTGCAAGTGCTTTCTAACAGATAGGGAGAAAAGGAGGCGGTAAGGGACAAGCGATAAATAATAAAAGTCGATTCTTTATGGAAGAGAATTTCTATGCGACGATCAACTAATAACAAAAATATAAAAATTCTTTTTTTCACAAAGAAGTGGAAAGACAACAAATCATTTCCATCAACTACCGAAAAATGATCTGAAACTACTCTATAACCGATAATATGTCTATATTTCCTTCTTAAAGCAATCAAACGCAATCACTTCCTGTGAAAAAAAAAGTATTTTTTCAGCTTGCCCTATCAATAAACTGGTAATTGAAACGAAGTAGGATGCCCTTTCATCTATATACAATCTTAAACTCGTTTAATATCTGTAATTTCATTTGAAGTTAATTGGTGGAATCGACTTGAAATAACTAATTATGTATAATAATGTGTTACAGGTCAGATGCACTATTTATCTATGTTTTCCAAGCGGAAGTTAAACGGGTATATATATATATATATATATATATATATATATATATATATATATATATATATATATATATATATATATATATATATATATATATATATATATATATATATATATATATGTTGTTCACGTATACCGAATGGCATCCTGCGATTGCATACTTGCCAAAGCATATAAAGATTGACATTAGTTCGATATGACACGAATATTGAGCAAAGAATACTTGGACGAAGAATTAAAAAAAATTTTTTCAATCATCGTTTCGTTGAAGATAATTTTTTGCTCTTTTTTTTTCATTTCATTTCAGCCGACATTCAACAATAATGCCCTTAATTTGAAAAAAATATACTTTAATTTGATATTGTTGGAATCTTTTTTTTTCAAACGTCACTCTTTAATCGCAAAATTCGAAGTTGATTTTTCGATTAGATTGATGATGATTGAAAATTTCCACTGAAACCGGTTCTCTATAAAGATCATTGCTCTTTTCTTTCAATTTTTCGAGAGAGAGAGAGAGAGAGAGAGAGAGAGAGAGAGAGAGAGAGAGAGAGAGAGAGAGAGAGAGAGAGAGAGAGAGAGAGATTATTTACAGCAATTTTTTGATGATACGAAAAATTTGTGTTTTTTTTTTTTTTTTGAAAATGACAGAAAATGAGAAATTAATCCATATGAAATGTCCTTCAAAAATGACGATTTATTTTACTGTGCGCAGTGTTTCACTATGAGTGACTAAATAATTGATGAGAATTTCAGCAACGATATAGTAGAAAAATTTTGCACCGGAAAAAGTAAATAAAACGGAAAAAAATGTTGCAAAAATTGAGACTACGTATTTATTGGTGCAACAATATATGGCTGACGTTCACTTGGCATCTCCCTTCTCATCGATTTAAGAACCGTGGTTCGAAGACCCCCCCCCCCCCCCCCCCACTCCCCTCCCCTCCCCGCCTCCACGCTATTAAATTGTAATGGAGGGCACCATATGTAATGATGAAGAAAGATTAGCACTGATGCGAAATGAGAGAAAAATCCATTTGAATTTCGTATATTTTGAGACAGAAAAATCGAAAATTCTATGCTGTAAAATAGGCGGATGATTTCGTTCAAAAGTTCAAAAAATTACAAATCAGCAAATATCTTCGAATATATCACTTCAGAGAAAGCAAATTCGTATATAGTATAATTGCATAATTTATAGCAAATAGGTTCAAAGTTTATTACTGCCATCTAAGTGGAAATTTCCCTTCCAATGAAAACCATTTGAAAAAAAAAACGAAATGATAATTAGAAAATTTTCCATCGTTGAAATCGAATCTCATCAATTATTAAACTGCAATTAAGTAGATGTTGCACGCTTCTTTTTTGAAAAATTGATAAAAACACTATAAAACGAAACGAGCTAATTCATTGCATTCATATAATCGCAAGAAAAAAAAAACGATTCATCAACTCAAATTCGAAGTTACTCATCATTGTTAATCTAATTTCATAGATAATCTTCCCTCTTCCTCATCCCCCTCCCCCTCCCTCCCAAACTTCTTATGAAGGAATTTCAAAAAAAAAAAAAAAACTCACGAAATTGTTTCCGAAAGGATCCGTGAAATTATTTATCATTCGTCCTTTAGCGGCACCAAAATTACAACGAATTCCAAACGCAATGATAAAGCCGAGATTTGCCATCAATGCTATTTGCCAACGTTTCTTCCAAATAAAACATCTTCCCTGAAATTCATTTTATTATAAATTGAAAAAGTAAAACTCTTCTATGGTATGATCTTTCGGTGTTTCCATGAAGATTTCGTTGCAGAAATAATTTACTGCTTCAATATATTTTAAAATCAACAATTGAAACGATATTTTCGAGAAATTTAATCGATCTTTTTTTTTCGAAAAATATTTTTCTAATTTTCAAAAAATTTCAAAAATAAATAAAATTTCAAAGTGATGAGAAATGAGAATCAAAGAGAATTTTAAAAAGGTAAAAGACTGTTGATTTTGTGCCAAAAATTTTTTCTCGAAAGTTTATAAATAAAAAAAAAATTCAAATCGGGAATTGTGCCAAAAAAATTGAGATGACTCAAAAAAAAGCTAACAAAGTATCTAAAAATTTAAAATGTTATACGTATTTACAGCAGTCTATTTATATGGCCAATCTCTTCGACAATCTACTAAAAAAAAAATTAAATATGCAAAATAATGCTTTCACATTTTCATTATAATCCTAATCGAATCGCACATCTCTCTCGGAGAAAGTATTATACCGCCGCATTATGACTCGCTTAATATATATGGAAAAAACATAGATATAAAATATTTGCTAATTCTTTCTCATTCTAATCTACAATTTCTTTCATCTGCAATAAGTGTTATTGCGTGATGTGCATCATATTCATAAAATTTCATAGCCGACAACTTCAATGGTCGTCAAGTGGAAATTATTGCAAAGACAGACATGAATACCCACATAGACATGATGTCGCCATGGTGCGCACTTTCACACAGCAGCAGACTTCCCACAAGGCACACGGAGAGGAAAATTGAAAAAGAAAAATACATAGTGACTGTGGCTGCCATAAATGAGAAATGCTGATTTTGGTAGAAATGTAATGATCAGCGCAAAATATATAGTGATTGATCCCACTGCATCCCAGTGTATAGAATAATGGGTTCTGGATACCGGTTGTGACATGTGCAGAAGGATGTGGTATTGTGCAAATATTGCATATCGCACTTTGATTTCACAAGGACTTATCTTCACGATTTCACTATCAGATAAGGTGACGAAGTATCATTTAACAAGTGGAATGCATTATAGCAACAATAAGCTAGAGATAGGAATGAGAGGACTATGACCGCAGAGTATAGGTGAAGAATAATGATCGTTTATATGCAGCAACACTGTGCATTTTTCATAAAATATCTGCATAAAATGCTTTTAGATAGCATCAATTCCCATATCGCATATCCGCAGAAATGCATTTTGCAGTGTGGTTTTTTTTAAAGCATTTTATAAAGGCTGTAACCATCAGAAAATAAATATATAATAAAATCTGAGGAAATGCATCCTTATTACCACCTATAAAGTGACAAAGGCAGTCATACATCACAAAATTTGCAGAAATAAAATATCAAAAATCTTATCCAAACATGTCCCTATTGAACTGTTCTTTATGAATTGAAAATTCAACCAACTATTCTTTCTTTTATGAATGGGGCTCAAATAGTAACCGGGCTAGGCTTCATACAAAAAATGTTCATAGTAAAGAATGTTGAAAAAAACAATATTCAAGCATTATGTGCTTAGAAGATGTGCTAAATTCGCAGTATCGAATCTTTAATTAGTCTCTTGTTTCCTTTCCGCCTTGCATATATCACCTTTTCCATTCACTTGTGTTCTCTTAGCACAACTCGCAAATTGAAATTTAAACTACCTTGATATTGATTGTGAGAAGGAGAAGGAACACGTCGATTAATGGGAAGCATTCGTCTATTGTGTTTAAGAAAAGCGCCCGATACTTTTAAGCGAGTGATCGTTTACTATAACCCAAAACATCGAACAAACTGGATGGTTTTTTCTCAAGGCGAAAAATTGCATATTTCGTAAAAACAATTTGAGTTATTCAAAAGAGTATTTCCTTATATGAGACTGTACCCCAGCAAACGATTCCTCTTTCATGCCTACTGCGTGTAACAATAATATGAATAGCTGTGACAAATTTCTTAATTACACCACAACATACTGTCATTTAATAACTTACTATAATTTGTATAAAATTTTGCCTACCCAACCCTTCCCGCCTATATTCCCTACCCAGCATTCTCCCAGCTTGTTTACCTCATCACAACCAAGATTTATTTACCCAACCCTTCTCTTCCACTGCCGATCATGTCGATCACTGATTGTATGTGTTTTATGTTTTGTTTGATTGCTACATTGCAAAAAAATTTCCAGTATTTCAGCAATGTTCAACGAAGAGTGCAAAATTCGGCCAATTCAGCGAAACCTCATGATTACTCCCTTCCTAAAGTCAACAACTTTAATAACCAGTACTAGGATCTTTCAAAAAATCCCTTAAAATATTGAAAATATTTACAATCTCTCTAAGAAGAATGTCATTTAATCCGATAAACAAAAGCGATTTTTGGCTTGCCCTAAACCTAATTTTCCATCATTTCTACATCATATGAATGGCAATGAGATTCTAACAGTTTTGGCAACATTCCAAATTTTTTTTCATATTTCAACTTGAGAACGAACGGCACTTCGCCACTTAAATTCTAAGATCGGGTATCTTGACAATTCCTACACTATAGTAAAAATTTTAAAGGGCTTTAAACCTTTGATTGCGTTCCTTAAATGGGAGTTCAATTTAGTTACGCCACCGCAATGTCAGCGACTATATGGTCGACTTATGGAAAATACGTGGTAAATTCTCCGTCTATAAAATTCATTCGATCGTTTATTAGTAAATATTCTTTCCAGAAAAGTTGCCCTTCCCTAGCAGGTCTCGAATCCAAGCATTTGAAGAGATGCAAAAGATCGAAAAAAAAAATGGAAAAAATGGTGAACATGAGGAGCTTAGGAGCCTGAACCCAGAGGATCAGCGTATTTATTGATTTGATGAGTCTGGCTCAAATCGATACAATAGATCTCACGATGAAATCTACTGTTAGAAAGATGGTGAGAACTCGACAATAGATGAAATTATGTTTGATGCAAGAAACACATAGAGCAAGCACATCTACTAATTATAGATCGAAAGAAGTGTACTCACTGGTTTTTCGGCAATTGTATGTAGTTGTTCGACGTTCTCGGATTTTCGATGTGCCATAATACTGAAATTTATATGCAAATTAATTCACATGATAAAATTATGCAAATAATAACAAAAAAAAAATCTATCATTTCGACTCATGAAAAATTTCTTTTATATTATTCATTTTTGTGCGTGAAGAAAATCTTATGAAAGAAATATAAAAATTTGATGTTTTTTTTTTCATCAAAAAATGAACTTACTTTTGAACTTTTTCACTGACCGATTGGGCTGTCTCACTGGCCATTCGCTTGAAGCTATGCCTTCCATTCGAAAGTGCAGCTCTAACTTTGCTAACCGCTTCCTTAAAGTTGAAATTCTTTTTTTTAAAAATATTATTATACATCAATATTTTATTTTCATCAAAAAAGAAATTATTATCGTTTTGTGTTGAAAAATTGAAATTCATATAAGTTTGCTTACTCCATTATATTAACATTTCTTAATGTCGTTGAAAAAAACGCTCTATTTAGACCAATCCATCGATTAGCACATATATAGAACTAAGGTAAAGTTGTTTCATGGCGAATAGAAACTAATTTCTACTACTACTATTACTGCTAGTACTACTATATCGGTCAACAAATTGCTTCAAGGCGCTGAAAAATTTTTTTTCTCGATGATTAAATATGCTTTAGCAGTAATGCTAATAAACAAATGAAGCACATGAATGCAAATGTCGATAAATTACATCTTAAGTATGGTTAACTGTCCACAACAGAACAATGCAACTAACTACTTTAAAGTACCGGGAGGAGGGGGGGGGGTGTTATTGTTCCGCACAATGAAGTACCGGGGGGGGGGGGTATTTTTGTTCGACAATTAAATTTTTGTTTCGACAATTGCTTGCAAAAATTGCCGACTTCATAAATTGCCAATAAATATTTGAAAAAACTACGCAAACATATTTTAGGCAAATTAATTGTTGCAAAAATATTTTCGAAAAGAAGAAAAATCTTTTTTTTTTTTTGAAAAACTTATTTCTATACATATTTCTTCAAGTCAATTAATGGAAAATATGGCGGTCGAATTTTGAAATCCCAAAATATTTCCACATTAGATTTTTCCTCCACTTCAACATTTCATACTTACTTTTGAAGTCGATAGATTAGTTTCGAGAGAGAGAGAGAGAGAGAGAGAGAGAGAGAGAGAGAGAGAGAGAGAGAGAGAGAGAGAGAGAGAGAGAGAGAGAGAGACAACCATTTTTCGGCAAAGAGAGAGAGATAACCGTTTTCTGGCTTAGATAATAACCAATAAATTTCTAAACTCTAATTTCAGCAATCCATGAGTTGACTTATAGATCAATAAAACAGGCAGAATAATATATGCACAAATGCAGCACAGATAAGCGTATATGAGCATAGATATGCGTACATATATACACAGACAAGCGCAGATAGATACACATATAATCGCATACATATAAACGCATATATACGCATATAATTATTAAAAAAAAAAGGAAATTTGTGAATTGATAAATAGAAAAGTAAATTGATAGTTAGACAAACAACAATTATTATAAATATAAATATGAATAAATAAAAAATAAATGAATAAAAATCGAAATAAAAAATAAATTATTAATTAAATAAATTAATCAATTCAAAATAAAGAATTATAAATTAATAAAGAAGCAAACGGATAAGTAAATAGATAAATAAGGGGGGAAAAAAAAGAGCGAATTGATAAATCTCAATCTATAAAGGTAATATGTGTGCTGAATATCGATATATGAACGTAATGATGCTAAACTTTAATAAGGATAACGTTCAATAGTGAGAATCGCGAATTCCTATTAGCCTTCTAGATTCTTCAACCACCTACTTCTGAATATAGTTTACCTACTGGTTGGCTACCAATACGTTTCATATCTTTGCTACAGCTTGAGCTTTAAAAAAAACGAAGTGAAATTATTGTAAAATATTATATTATACTCAATAAATTTGAATAAAACAATAATAAAAATGAAATTATGTAAATCTCTTACATGAGTCGGGAGCGGGTGTCGTCCTTCGTCCTCAAAATAAGACATTGCCTTAAGAAGGCTGCACTCGTTACTAAAAAAAAAAAAGAAAAATTATATCTGCAAATTCTCAACTATTAAAAAAATTTTCTCATTTAATATGAATACATTCCATAAGCGATCGTTAAAAAATATTAAATAAAAATATTACTTCAATTTATTACTTCACGAGAATATCGATCATTCTAGTGAACATCTCTGAGTACGGCTTTAATTGTAAATATATTTATGCGATATTTGCGAAACAAGTATCTCGAAATCTTTGAGTAATTTTAGGCACAACTAACTTCATTAATTCTACTATATCGTTTTATGAGATTAATTTCCTGAAAAAAAAGCATAGTTTTTTATTCGAGAAAAATAAAACCTAGATGATTTTTTTTTTTGATTTTATTTGTGGGTTTTTTTTTTTTTGAATGATAGATCAAAACAACATGAATAATATGCTCGATTTATACTAGTAATATACGCTTAGAAATGAATGAAATTATGCTAACGAAATTGAATCATCGATAAGGTTATATGCATTTGAAATATGAGAGAAACGTTCCGAAAAAGAAATTATCATTGAATTATTTTTTTAAATATCATTAAAAAAAAAGAAAAATACAATTTAGTGCAATAATTAACGCAACTATCATATATAAATGGCTCAACAATTTTCCTATTCCACTAAAGTATTTTATGAATATTTAATTCAACATCTTCTTTTTTTTTTTCATTATCTTTGAAATTATTAATAAAAAAATATCAAAAATTTATAATTCATTCGCAAAAATTCTCTTTTTTTTAGCGATAATAATAGAATATTCCACATTTATCATATATAAGAATGGATAAATGAAAATATCATTTGAAATATAATAATTTATAACAGCATTACTAATTGATACTTAGAGAGTGAATTTCGTCAGCATTGAGCGATAAATAATTTTAAATTATTCGTATTTAATTTCATTATAAAGTGGAAAAAAAAAACTTCCGACAAGAAAAAAATAAATTATCTACTTCAATCGATGAAATATTCGTTTTTTTTTTTTGGAAATTGTAGGTGTTCAATTGAATTAATCGATAATTACACATTAAGCGTAAGTGTAAAGTTACGTATATTAGACGTAGGCACTTGTAATCAATTATCAGCCGCCTATGTAGTACAACGATTCATAGAATCTTTTAATTTTGAAGTACATTTAATTGTATAGAATTTATGCTTCCACAAATTAATCGTCAAAAAATGTTGATTTAATGAATATTTGGAGGAAATACTTGATAGATTTAATAAAAAAAAAGGGATCACTGCATAATACTCTCGAAGAGGTAGATGATCCAAAAAAAATGTGCCGAAATACGATTGTTTGAAATGAAAATGTTGAGATTTTTTGCGGAATTTTCAATAAATCAGCATTTTCAAGTTCTTCGAACCGGTCATCAAATATTATTGATTTCGCTTGATTAATTTTCTCTATACTTTAAAGAAGACTTCAATTTTAGGATCTAATGAAGCGCATTAAAATTCTCCTACAACGATGAACAAATTTCTTTTCAAAAAAAAAAAAAACCAAAATATTCCATCAATGGTTTTTTTTTTGCATTTTTAGTTCAAAAAATCAATCGATTTGTTTAGTCGATCATCTTCGACTAATGATCACTCATTTGCAACCGATATTCGGCGAACACCTATCGACCCAACCGAGCAACTGGAATGCGGATTCTATCGTTTACTCGTGTCAAATCCTATCGTCAACTCGCCAAATGGCTAAAATTGATGTCGTGAAAAATTTAGTGTTGATTTCGTTTTTTTTTTTTGTAATGATGAATGTGCATTTGATTGATTTTGTTTCTTAACATTCAAAAAAATGCGTTCCATTTTTAGGTGAATAATTGAAATGAATTTCTTTTGCAATAAAGATTGTCAGTTGTAATTCTAGTATCGATAAGTTGGTGAGAATTTGCCCAATTTGACGTCCATATCCCTTCAGCGAATTCAAATGAAATGACCAAAACGAATGAAATAAATATGGTAAGCCACATCCACGTATATATATATATATATATATATATATATATATATATATATATATATATATATATATATATATATATATATATATATATATATATATATATATATATATATATATATATCTCACTCCATGCCATAACATCATCGCCTATTACTGGATAAGCTGACAAGTTGAAAAGCCTAAGTGAGAAGAGCTAGAATGATGGGGATAGCTGATACACATGTTTTTTTTTTCATTCATTTCATTTCAGTTTAGAACGAGAATCGATTATCGAAATAATGAGTGTGGAAGGATGCACGAGTGCCGTCATGAAATGCGCTTCAACAACTTACCTTAAAGAACCATTATGCTTGGTTAAAAATTTTAAAATTTGCACAATAATGCATTCGTGTTTTAGCTCAGAAAAATCGAACAAATCCCTTGCAAAAAAAGTTTATTTTTGCACCTCACTGCAAATTTCCATTTGTAAAATCCAATATGATGGTGACTTTTCCACCTATATTATATTTGGGAAAAGTCGATTCATTTCGTTTTTTTTTCCTCTCTTTTTTTATTGATAACCAATTCAACTAGTTGGTGGAGTAAATGAAAGACTGTCGTACCAACTCTCTAAAGTGTACATAACTCTCCTCAGAGTTGAGGGACTAAACTGAAACTAGTACAGAGTAGAGTGGTTAAATTTTTCGCAACTTAGGACTGAAGAATTTTCATGTTGGAAGGTCATGCAGATGGATATATACACATACATATGTGCAAACACCTTTGCTATAAGATGCTTTAAAAATGGAAATTTGCATATAGAAATGCAAAAAATAGCAAGTGAGTGGTAATGGAGCCATCAATAGGAGAGGTGTATTTTGCAGGTGATATTCGGAAAACTTGAACCAGGTTGCTTTCATGCTTGAAAAGTTGAAATTGCCCGACAGACATACGGATTTGTCCATACATGCGGATACGTATATACATCACACAGAGGCATCAAGTGCATTTGTTGACATTTAATAAGCAAGAAAGCTCGCCATTATATTTAGCAATTTGAAAAACTACACATAATTATTTTTCGTACATTGCTATACGAAAATATCGCTTAATAAGGAAATATTTTAACGACGTAGTTTTATATGAAAAGAGCAAAAGAAAAAACCCCTCACCTACTAAAAGCTGTCAATCTGTACACTTAATTAGAAATGATTATTGTTGCCATAACAACAAAGTATATGTGCACTAGCTGCATCAATTATCTGCCATAAACGGTTCGATTTGCATTGAAATGTGAAGTATGTGATAATATATCACTAATCAATTTGTTCACTATGAAATTCTGATTTTCGATGAAGAAGTCTCTCTCTCTCTCTCTCTCTCTCTCTCTCTCTCTCTCTCTCTCTCTCAAAATAAAAATCCAAAATTCAAACAAAAACATTATTCTCAACATAATGATAACGATTTCTTCATATACACAATTTTTTTTAGCAAGAAAGTACCATAATTCTTGCATCAAAATATTTTTTTCTATAATTCAATTCAAGAAATTCATTTCTTATATACTATGATGTATTACCGCAACGTCGACTATTTTATTAGCAAAAATACTAAGACTGTCAATAAGTCACTTCATTTCTAATGAGGCTGTCAATAAAGATTTAATTTTTCTACGCGCATGCGAATTTACTTATGCAAAACGCGTTTTATCGAAGTTTTACCTATACGCATATGTGCATATTTCCACGAATATGCGTGAGTTTGACTGTCTGTTTGCTTGATGGTCGCTGATTGAGGATCAGCTGAAACTAAAGCTGGGAAAATTTGTTGGTTGTGCCTTACACAGATAAGATCTACATGATTCCATTTGAAGACTAAAATACAAGCTGGCAATGAGGTGAAAAAGAAGAAATGCTAGAGAATTTCAATGAGAAAGGAAATAGACAAGAGAAGGAAAAGAGGAGCACATTGAGACGAGATAGACGTTATATTAGTGCTAAGCGGAAATGTCCGAATAAGATGAAGCATAAAATGAGCACCACAAAATCACAAATAATTTCATCGATACAGCGATCATATGAAAAGAATTATTTTCAACAATAAACGTTATTTCTTTTCTATAAACGATAAGATTGTTTATGCATGTAAACGGACTATCTTTTCCACAATTGTTTGGATTAATCCTGAAAATTACGGATCCGTAAACATTGCAACATATACATAAATTTTGTTTATTCGATGGAGCCGGTTCAGCTTCAAATCATAAATAAGCTTAGATAACTATTAAAAATGATATCACAAACCGATACATATGTCCAAATGGTAAATAATTGAACAAGCAACAGAAATTAGAGTGAGAGCACACATCAATCAGCGTCCTCATATATGACTATCCAAGAAACGTTATCACAGCAATGACAATTGATGCAAAAGAAAACCGGTTGCGAATAAAATGAATCAAAATGAACAAAACGAACGAATCGTCGAAGAAAAACCGCTATCGTCACGTACCCAACCACTAATAATATCTTCATAGCACAACGCAAATTCATCAAGACGAAGCAATCTTCTTTTGAAGGATTCTCAATGTGTAGTAAGCTTCTGCTGTCTTCGTATGATTCCGTCGCGGACTCTCCCTAATCACCGCTCTCCATCCACGGAAGTCAACAAAAGTACCTTATTAAACTACCCTCTTCAAGACGTTTTGAAATAGGCAAGCGTTAACAATCGTTTAGTAAAATACAGCCGCCTCGAATCGCGCACAAGGCAAAGACTAAAGGACGATGGATGTAGAAGACAGATGAGATGGCAGTAAGAAAGAAAGACGAAGCACCATGCCATAGCCCCCGCTAGTTGCACTTCTCGGTCTGATCGGAAATTTCATCATCACCAAGGAGAACAAATAATGATGCTGTATATTTCCGGCCCTTCTGAGCGGGGCGCATCTCTCTTCTTAGTGCTTTGAGCTGTGCGCAGTTGTTTTTAGCCATCATAATGAAGCGTCGTGAATTCATTACCTTTGTTGGTTTCCACAAATCGTTTGTCGATCATTGTCTCCAAGGGCAAAATGCAACAGCAGATTGCATTGAACTACAGAAGTCTTCTACCTACCCTGAGGATGTTTTCAATAAGGCCGAAAATAGTACAAATAAACTACTCTGCATCGAAATTTCGCAATCTTTACTGTTGTGTAGAAGTAGTTCGTTTGAGACGAGTGGTATAAGGCTATGAAGTCGACGTCCCCTATACTGCTGCTTGCTCTTGGTTAGCGCTGTATGCAGCCTTTATGTTTAACCATGGAGTCTACGATGTCTTAAGATCATCTTCGAGGACGAGTCATTTCGTTGAAATTACAGGGCGGGGAAGATGCTGACTACAGAGGCGAGCGAGAGAGTTATTTAGGTATTGGTTGAAGTCTTCTGGAAATAAATTCACCACAAAAGTGGGAGAAGTTCTGAGTGGTACCAGAAAGGCTCTCACGTGTAGTTCGATCTTTTCCCAGCTATATCTTTGCTTTTTTGAGCGATTATATCATCCCTATTTGCTGGAGTTTTCGGAGGTATTCAGAAGGAGCACAAATCCGAGAAGTACGATCGCTGAGATGTAATATATGGAGCCCATTATGGAGCATTTAGATGAGCTGCAAAAGTCGCGATTGATACGCAGATATGATGATTGTCTTGAAACTTGCTAGTATTAGGACGATTGCGGTGTTCGGTGACTTTCTAAGCAGCTCTTTTTTCAGTCATATGGATTGCGTCAACGCATGTGGAAGGTAGAGTACGCGGCATCAGAGGTATAGTGTCATTTTATTCATCGTTTGGTTGTTTCGTGTAGAAGAGTGGCACGTTTCGCTTATACCGATTCGATTTATATTAATTGCAGTGTCCGGCTGATGTAGAGCATCTTTCTTTGTCGTAAATTCTTATTTCGTTTGTTTTGCACTTCGGAGTGTCGAAAACTAAGCTGCAGTTGTTCTCGAGGGACGTCACACATATGGTCTTACTGTCACTTCGAAACGAGTGAGGATATATGCGGTGTGTATGTGAACGCTTTTTAATGCTTTCTCGTTGTTGTACGCATGCTCGCACATACTTCTTAGCGAAAAATGAACTATACGAGCACGAAATTTTTATGCCTCATTCAGTGAGATGGTCATGGAGGTGATCTGCTGGTGATTACGGCGATTATTAGACGCTCGCAAAATACCACAATCTAAACTTGGGTGCCAATATTTCATTTGTTTCAGGTGCTGGCTTCTGTGTCAGGAGGCGTGATGGACCGTATGCGGTGGGTTGCATTCCGCAATTTGTAACTTGCAGAAGCAAAAAATCGCATATCATGTCTTGCCGTGATGGACAGTTCTTTGACATACGTACCAACAAATGCGTACCTAAGTAAGGGTTTCTGATGTTGTGGGACATATGCAACGATATGCATTCACTTGCGAGAAGTCTTAGGGGAAAGGACAACAAAGACATACCATCGTCGTTGCGAGAAGGATGCTGTGGGAAGGCTGTTCCATGTCCTGTTTTCTTGCATTAGAGCACTCGTGGGAAGAGATGAAGTGAGCTTCATACTTGAGGATCTTTTTCTGTCCGCAGATGCGGCACCATAGTAATGTTCCTGTTCTGGTAGCGGAAATATGCTAATTGCATTGATTGCTCTCCGATTCCTTATTCCTTATTCACTGATATTGCTACCTCTAGGCAACATTCTTAACCCATTGTTCATCTAGAAAAACGCGTAATTAGTGTTTACGATTAGCAGGGCATTTTATAGTTGATTGTTGCAGATGGTATGCCTCGTCTTGCCACGGTTATGGCTATCAAAGACCGTCTCATGCATTCATCCCGATGTTCACTCCAACCGAACCTCGTAATAATTCAAGCGTTTTTATCAATTATTCTTTCCCCCCTTGACACCGTCCATCGTTGAAACGCTTACATATCAGTTCAAGTTCTTCATTGGCATGGAATTTCATGATAACAATGGGACGGTCGCAAGAGTTGCCACAGGGATAGCTTTTCATGAAAGGGAGTGCTGGAACGTTTACGCTATTCAGCTTTACCGTCACTTTCGAGGTGTTTGTTGAAAGACGTAAATCATGTTTGCTCACCGCGTTACCTGCGGAAGTAATTTGCTGCATTTTAGTTGACAGCAGCTTCTGCAGTCAGCGTCAAGATGGCGATTACAATATCGGTTGCGTGTCGACCTACATAACATGTGTCGGTAGACATGCTCACGCCAAGGAATGCCCGGGCAGTCTCGTTCTTGACGAAGTTTCTGATATGTGCGTGGAGAAAATTTACGTGGGGATATGTGGCGGCAGTCCCACGACAACCATGGCTGTCGAGATTCCTGCGCTTGCCGCAGCCCCGGTGGTTGCCCCTCCTCCTGCTGCTGCCCCTTCCCCTGTGGTTTCTTCTTATCCGGCACTTGGTCCTCATGCACCGGCCGAGTATCCTCCAGTGGTTGCCGCAGCCGAAGCAAGAGACATGCTTCCGACAGGCAGGTTTTCTTTTTTCTTTCTTCATAAGACTCCATATGTTTTAGGCGGATGTAGGTGAAGAGCATATGACATTGAGTAGTGGGTATTTGAGTTGAAGGCAGTGGAAGTCCTCAGCAGTCTTTAATCATGATATGGGAGTAGAAATATTGAAGCATATAGTTCATTATTGGTATGAAGCTGTTTCGGGAGATCGCATGCTTCAGCCAGATTTTTTATCCAGTTCATTAAGGTGCTTTTGGTAACTTCATCTTTCTTTCTTCAATTTCCCTATGTCTGTATATTGGAGGACGTGATTGCACTTGCAGACATTAAGCAATATTGCTTCAGTGAAGCATTGCCAACACCATGTTGACGGCTTCTTCGGGTTGGGATGTTCATCGCTGTATTTTGCTTGCATCAATGGTCAACCTGTCTACAAAAAATGCCCTCGCGACTTCACGTTCCACGAGAAGAAGCTGATTTGTGTTCCAAAGGTATATTCGTTTCATTTACAAATGATTTTCATTTTGTTTGCCCGAGATGTTGTTGTTACCAAGACTATTTGTTGTCTATATGCTTTAAATAAGTGAACGGTTTATCGGCCACGACTTGAACAAGAATTGGACGGTGACCGGTGAGCAGCGACATTAGGTACCTCAAGTCGTCTCGTAATAGTCCGTAACTGTTGCAAAAAAAGGAGGTGATGTAGGGACTGATGCCGATAATTTGTCGTCTAGTGTGGGATTGGTCGCTTTTACTTTGGTGATGCTTTAGTGTTGCTTTGTCGTTTTATAGTGTGAGGTGAGAGGATGCGAATGCCTCTCAACAATGACGCCGCCAACGACTACTGAAACCCCCACCTCGGAAGCGACGGTCGTAGTACCAACGACATCTGCAGAAGGTATGTTGATTAACACTTTGGGAATATGAGCGTCAAAGCGTTGGGACAATATTTCGGGAATAAAAATCTATGCAGCATTACTGTTATACTTGATTCGGAATATTTAGCGCACAGTATATTTAAGCATATTTCTTGACGATATTTTAAAGAGCTTTTCAGAATAGAGGGATTTCCAGCATCGTCACGCGTCCTCATTGTTCATATTTGCGTACTTTTCTATGTGTTCTCACCTCGGGACGTTAAAATAAGTAATGATCATGCTCCAGGCTTCTCTATATTATTATAACCATCGCATTCATATTTGTTATTCTGTATAATGCAGATGTTGTCTGTTTAGTGCTACCGTGTACTCCTCACAAGAGCGGTTTATTCGCTTTGGGTTGCTCGCCACGATACTTGGTGTGCGTCAATGGTCTCCCAACATATAATTCCTGCAAATACGGCGTCTTCGATGAAAGGAAGAAGAGTTGTCTACCTAGGGTACCTGGTTGATATACCGATAAACTGAGCTCGTTTTTCTGGCAGCTTGGAGATCGAACGTCATCGTTTGCGAGCTCGACTCGCTCCTTTTTCTCTTTTTCTATATAACTATGGTTTTGAGGTTCTTCACACTCACCAAGGTGATATCTAGGTTCGTTGAGGTCGTGTTGTTTGCTCATTCACTTCGAAAGTTTGACGTTTGAACAACTGTGGAGGTCAGATTAGTTGCTTTTCCAGTTAGGGTGGTACTGGTTTTGGCCGCCTGTTCGTCTAAACTGCGTGTAATTGCAGCACCTGGTGAAGCGTTGTTTGCGTCCGGCATTCATTGGCGAAGCATATTGAGGCGCCCCGTGCTGTCCACTTTTCGACTCGTCTAATGCTGCACATAATCGCTTATTTTGTTGCGTCTGTACTACACTGTTTTTAATAAACAAATAAGGTTTTGCTAAAGAGTCTCTGACATATTGCTTTCTTCATGAGCATTTCAAGAAAGTCTGCTCCATGTCAGCTGATTGTGACTTGTACTGATCCGGCAATTTTTGGCGTATTGTCCGGCATGTTAGTATATTTTGGCCAGCAACCGGCCGGTCTGCTGCATGATATTTCACAACTGAATCTAACTTCGAAGCTCATTGCTACAACAACACATGCAATTGTTAGTCCATAGCTCATGTACAACGCGGCTGTGCTTTCTTTCGTTCCATCTGTTTTCATAGTCAGCTTCCTGCAAGTTTTTTGTCCTATCGAAATAAGAAGGCTATAAGAGCTCAGCAACCGCACCGCTGTCTAATCTAGCAGTTCGAGAGGAGACAGATGATTGATTAATGCCGGGTTCACTACACTCAGACAATTGAGAGCCTCATGAATCGCAGTAAATGAAAATTCAGACCAGGTATGGCAGTATAATATTTTCATGAAACGCAGTATTTTAAGGTCTATAAAACACTGGTTCATAGTACTGGATAAAGAGAATGGCACAATTTTGCGAATACCTGATATGTGAATTGATCTGCAAGAAGCGAGATTTTCGGAATAGTCTCGTTCATTTCATAGAACTGATCATATTGTTTTGATCATTTTGGATGATAAGCTATTTGCAAAGATAATTTCCACGCTGAAAGGTTTGCTCTGATGCTCCATAATGGAGACCATATCTAATGACATCAACTATTTTTTGAGAGTCTTGTAGGACATGGTCTTGTTGGCTGCGGAAAAGTAAGCGCCATATGCGTTTAAGCATCTATCGAAGTAAAATGCAACGCAACAATGACAAATTTGTTGACGAAATAATGAAACCTTTAAAGAAACAAGAAAAATAATGAAGAAAACTATGATATAGAGAAATATTTGTGCACTAAAAATAGCAGTTGAGCAATAAATAATAAACGAGCAATTAGTATTGGCGAGTTTTAGGATACGACAGCAAGATCGACGCACATTTACGTTATGAGTGAATAAGATGCGATTTATGGATTTATTCCATGCTTATTACGAGGCAACGAAATGAGTCTTAAACGTTTCGAAAAGTGTGCTGAAAATTGTGTCAATAAGAGCATATGAAACGCCAAAAAAAAAGTTTTTTGTTGAAGAGTGCTTAAATCAGTAGTTTATTGAGGAAATATGCACTCAGTGGAAGGGTTGATCAAGAAAACATTGCAAAAAGATACTTCTTATCAACGAAAATAATTTCGCATCGTTGAGAAATTTATCAACTTTTTAGTGCATAAGTGAATAAATAAATAGGTAGTTAATGAAGAGAAAATCTTTATCCTCTTTCTTAATATAAGCGTTTTTTTTTTTCGCTTCTCTTTTCTAAATTGAATCAATGAAGAGCATTTTTAACTATGAGTAAAATTTTTCTTGATTCTTTTGTTGAGTCTAATGATAAAACTCTACTGAATTATTTTCTAAAAAAATCACAAAGTACTCTCTTGAACATAACTCCATCACGTTAAATGCAACAATACCCTCTTTAAACTGCCGCTCACTCTATCAATAACTTCATCGATAGGAGAAATAGTTCCGGATAACATCCACTAAAATAGAGGTACAAGAAAATATTAAGCGCTGAAAATCCTCCACCAGTTCTTCTCATGTACTCGCTCATTCGCTTTTTTGCTCTCTCTCTCCCACGATATATTCGTCTTTAAATTCGCTAAGGGTATAGTCACTATTTCCCCATACCGATCCCTCTTCCCACCGCCCCCCCCCCCCCCTGCGTTGCAACTTCACTCTTTTTACTTGCATATATATCTATTTTAGAATGTTGCAAACGCTGCAAGCCTAGTGATAATAAGCAGACAGTGTAGTTGGAAAAGAATATTTTCGTTCCAATATATATATATATATATATATATATATATATATATATATATATATATATATATATATATATATATATATATATATATATATATATATATATATATATATATATATATATATATATATATATATATATATATATATATATATATATATATATATATATATATATATATATATATATATATATATATATATATAGATATATATATATATATATATATATATTATATATATGCTAATATAGGTAGGTCTCGACATGCCCTCAGTGTTCAAAATTTGTCCTCAGGTGACGACCTTGCCTCAGAATCTCAGCCCCACTCGTTTCAACTATGAAGTCAGCAAACATGCTTCGTTTCTTCAACCCGCTTTCGTCATGCCACGTAACATGTTGCCACATATCAAGTAACATGGTTCAACCTTAAAATATGGCAACAATTGTACAATATATGTGGCAACAGCTGCAAATCGCACATAAAGGAAGGAGCAGAGGATGACGTTGAAAGCAGATCACATAGCAAATGAAGTAAAGATGAAACAGCTGGCCAAAACATGATAAACTTGTTCTATCTGAGGTGAATATCAACTTGATCAATCATTAAGTAGATCGATATTGATGCTAGAATGAAGAGGCGCTTGATTCAGCTCCTGTATCTTTGATCTCTACGTATCGCGTTTCTTTAATACCTTCATCGTACATAGTACAGTCGAATTCATTCGATCTAGCTTGAGAGGAATTGACACCATTTTTTTCCTTCTCGATCATTCGCTCAAAGGGCAGAATGCAACAACCGACCATAGTAGACATCACAACTCTTACCCACAAACCCAAAGGGTGTCCTCTATAAGCGTCGATGGTAGTATAAACAGATGTGTTTGGATTGAATCTTCGACTCTTGAGTGTCGTTTACGAGCGGTTGGTTTGGTGCGACGGTGTGCGGCACCATGAAGTCGATGTTCTATGTTCTGCTGGCTCTTGGTTAGTGTCGCATTTCGTCTATGGCTTTAATATTAACATCAGGGTCGTTTATGAAAGAATGCATCGAAAATCTGGAACGCGACAGGTACCGAGTGCACCGTCGTCGAACCGGGGCGATGGAGACAACGATTTGATTGAGGATTCAATCGCCTCCTAAGCACCTTTGGGTCACTATAGTAAGAAATTAGACGCAAAATCAAGCGAGTTTATGAGGGACATTTACGGAGCTATTTATGTTTTATTCACTCCTCAGCTATTCGTTGCAATGTTATTTTCCTCTTTACTGAGATTCACGACGAAGTATTCGGAAGTCGTTCTGGCCTTAGAAGCACTCAATCCAGAGGTTGCTGAAACAATAATGTATAGTGTGCCTCACTTAAACTGCAAAGCTCCTGATGGATTTACTGAAAGGACTGTCTTAATACTTGCTAGCGTTAAGGCGATCATGGCGTTTGTTGCATCTCTGACAGGCGTTTCTTTCAGCCACTTGGATTGCATCAACGTATGTTGAAGGCAAAGGACTCCGCATCGGAGGTATAGTCTCAGGTTTATTTGTTATTTGGTTGTTTCGTAGGCCATAACAGCATACACCTCCTCTATGCTGCATCTGTATCTTGATCATCCTTGTTTATCGAGTTTTCCGTCGGCTTGTCTTTCATTTAAAAGGGATTTCCTTCATTCATAAGAAGGTTGTGGACGTCGGTACGGCTCTCACTCAAAACGAGTGCTAGCGACTGTGGTGTGTATGGGAGCGCTTGTTGTGGCTTTATACATAATTTAACGCCTGTTCGTTTGTGGGGGCATTAAGCATCAGAAAGTGAGGTATACTAAAATAAACTTACGTTCCCCTCGGTCGAAAGCTTATGTTTGCGGTGATTCATTGGTGACCACGATTATGCGAAGCTCGTTAGGCGTTCGCGGGTTGCCGAAAGTCTGGACGTTGAGTTGTGACGTTTGTCTATTTTAGGTACCAGCTTCTGTAGCAGAAGGCGTGATGGACCATATGCAGTGGGTTGCATCCCGCAATTCGTGACTTGCAGCAGCAGAAAGTCGCACATCATGTCCTGCCGTGACGGAATGTTCTTCGATGAGCCTACCACGAAATGCGTACCAAAGTGAGGGTTTGCTGTATTGTCAGGATTATGCAAGATTTTTTGTTCACTTGCGAGCGATGCGTGATGATGCAGCAAGTGCTCACGTCCACGTTCACCGTTCGCATGCGTTCGTCCGCTAGATAAGCATGGTAACGCAACAAAATCTGGGAGGGGGTGCGCGAAAAAAGTTGCCTCGTATGGTGGATCGGATCATAAGAAGAGGTGAGCGGGTAGTGGGAAGATCGTGAGAAGAAATGAGTTGAATCCGCTGTTCGAAGGACCTTGCTCGATGTGTGTACGAGGTTTTGTTAATGTTCCCTCTCTGGTGGCGATAAAATCATGGTTGGGTTTACTCCTCTCTGGTATTTTCTGGGGCTGAGTTTGTGAGAACAGAGGTGTAGGTCCAAGTACGCAAGAACGAAACGTTTGCTGATGTGGGCCTTAAAAAGCATGGGCGGGGTGTCAGCCCAGCAAAAAATTTTTATAGTTTACTGTTGCAGGTGGTATGCGTCGTCCTGTCGCGGTCATGCCTACCAAAAGCCGCCTCCTGGATTCGTTCCGGTGTTCACTACAACCGAGCCTCGTAATAATGCAATCATTTATATTAGCCGCTTTTCCGTCCTTTCAAGTCGTCTATTCTATTACGTTCATAAATCACTTCAAATATTTCACTGACAAGAAGTTTCGTAACAGTAGTTGAAACGATGAATTGCCACGGGGCTAGATTTCGGCTACGCGAAATGCGAAAGCGCTCAAGCCATTTGCCCCTTATTCCGCACAGCTTCATTTATAAGAATGTTGCTGCTTTTCAGTTGACAGCGGCTTCTGTGGTGAGCGTAAAGATGGCGATTACAATATCGGTTGCGTGCCGACCTTCATATCGTGTGGCGGTGGACGTGCTTACGCCAAGGAATGCCCGGGCAGTCTCGTTCTTGACGAAGTTTCTGATATGTGCGTGGAGAAAGTTTACGTGGGAGTGTGTGGCGGCAGCCCACGACCACCTCAGGCAGTTCCTCCCCCTGCAATCGCTGCCCCGCCGGTGGTAGCTTCTTATCCAGACGTTGCCCCTGCTCCAGACGTTGCCCCTGCTCCAGACGTTGCCCCTGCTCCAGACGTTGCCCCTGCTCCGGACGTTGCCCCTGCTCCGGACGTTGCCCCTGCTCCGGACGTTGCCCCTGCTCCGGACGTTGCCCCTGCTCCGGACGTTGCCCCTGCTCCGGACGTTGCCCCTGCTCCGGACGTTGCCCCTGCTCCGGACGTTGCTCCTGCTCCAATGGCTGCCTATCCTCCATTAGTAGCTCCCCCTCCATTCGTCCTCCCACCTCCACTTGTTGCTCCTGGTCCAGTGGTCGTCGCTCCTCCATTAATTGCTCCTCGTCCAGTGGTCGTCGCTCCTCCATTAATTGCTCCTCCTCCAGTGGTTGCCCCTCCTCTAGTTGTTGCTGCTCCTCCAGTGGTTGACGCTCCTCCAGCGGCTCCAGCACCGGAGGCAACAGCGGAACCAGCCGTCATGGTTACGAAAGGCAAGTTTTTTGTCTTCCTTTCAATCACGCCCATGTTTCGAATGGGTAAGTGTGAAGCGTTTGTTGCGCCGAATAGCGGGTGTCATAGCCGAAGAAGACAATGGAAATCATCCGCTTTCCCTTAGCGCTGCAATGATATTATAAGGACTAGAACATTGCTGTAAATACTTTGGCGTGATTGGGGAGTTGTCGGCGAAAGATCATGTGCTATAAACACATTGTTTATCCCTTGGTTCAACGAAGTGCTCTTGGTAACTTTCCATTACTTCATTCAATTTTCCTATGTCTACAGGACGAATTGAGCGATTCTGCCAGGATGCATTTGTCCAGGTTTCTGGAATATCTCATACGCAATCGTTAGAAACAATAGCCGCATCGGCACCCAGGTTTCTCGATATTCTTATACTTCATCATGTTAATCACTGCAAGTATATATATTGCCCCTTTAGCACGTCCATGCATTCGTCACAAGGACGGTTTCTTCGCCTTGGGCTGTTCGCAGCGATACTTGGTTTGTGTCGATGGTCGGCCAGCTTATAATTCCTGCACAGGTGGCTTCGTTTTCGACGATGCGAGGAAGACTTGTCTGCCTAAGGTATCAGATGTTGTTTTGAGAAACTGAGCTGATCTCCATCCCGGATTTGGAGTTGGGATTCTGTGATGTAAAACGTCGAGGTCAGCCTAAATAGGGTTCAGGTCATGCAAAATGTTGGAGACGCTGCCCCTATGAAAAGCTTTAGGTGTTTTGCTCAACGAGGCGGTAACGTGAGGCTGAGGTGGGTCTTTAATTCACGATCCTCATCGTCTTTAATTTCGAAAGTGGGGAAGACAGCATTTTCTTTTTTTCCCAGTGTGATACCTTACTGCTTCTATCTTTTTTTTTTTGCGTAAACTACAAATAATTCCAGCGCCTAGTAAAGCGTTGTTGGCGTCCGACATATGGAGTAGTCGGCGAGACGTACTGAATCGCTCCCTTCTGTTCACAATTCGACGCATCTAATGCTGCATGTAACCGTTTACATCATTGCGTTTATATTGTTTTGTGTTTTAAATCTAATAAAGATTTGGAGAAACAATGCTTGACTTTGCGCTTTTCACAGAAAGCATTTTGCACATGCAGTGGATTCTGCTGTTCTGACAAGTCGCATGAGATCGCAGAGAACGCTGCAGGAATTACGCTTAACTCAAGCGGGATACTTTGGTGTTGGGCCCCTGAGGTGAAGACCATTAACTTCAACCTTATGCCTTCTCCCAACGATATGGTTAGAGAGTCGTTCGCAGTATTTCAGTTTTCAATGAGTTCTGTTGAGAAACTAGGCAGTATAGGACTTTGTGCCATTTTTATTCCATTTAACCGATGTTGATGCGGTTGGCGAGTAGACAACTCGCTCATCATCGCAAATCACGTGTTTTATGGTTGTAGAAGTGAGCACCGGAAAATGTGGGAAATTAAAGGGAGTTCAGATGCTTTCGTTGCCCCAGCTTCGACCAACCATGTAAGAAGTTAGATTTGGTAGTTCACCGATAGTCATCCGCGATTTGTGATTGAGACGAATTATCGGTTTATTACGATTTGAGAAGAAGGCGTATTGCACACGCAGCAACTTTCGCTGTTCCTTAATATCTCATGTGTTAAGCATCTTACGACCGGCGACTAACTGAACTCACGGCGCTCAGATACACAGTAAACACATCTTCCGTATGAAAATTGGCAACTTATTCAAACATGTTGCTAAGGCAATACGGCAAGTATCAGTTCGTCATGCTTGCATAGCCCGTTGTTTTTTTCGTATATCTGTGGTTCACAATCATCTCTTCATCAATTTTTTCGTCCTAATAAAATACGATGGCGGTGAACGAGCTAAGATCCAATCTCACCTGAGCACGCCAGTTCGGGATAAAAAAAAGGAGATTCGTTGATGCCGTGCTTGGGGCACGCAAACAACTGCGAGTTCAAAATTGAATCCTAAAATGGGAGTTAAAACTCATCAAGCGTTATAATAATCCCATCGATTTCGACGTTATTAATCCTTCGGTTGGAAACTTCGGATAAAGGACAAACGGCTGTAATAAGCGCACAAATGCCGGTCGATATATATATATATATATATATATATATATATATATATATATATATATATATATATATATATATATATATATATATATATATATATATATATATATATATATATATATATATATATATATATATATATATATATATATGCATATGCACATACATATACTGTTGCTGCTCAACTACACTGCTGCTCAATTAAGCTGAGCATATTATCTTATGCTGTATATATTGTTACTAGAAACACAAACAGATGGAACTTGAGAGTTGTCTTTGCGACTGGCTGCGAGATGAATTCGTTGCTGTCGTGCGGGACGTTATGAGACGCCAAATCATGACAAAAGATATGCCTTTAGCCAAAAAGGCGTTATTTTCTTTAGGAAGACAGCAAAAACGAAGAAGCGCTGTCGCATTTTTCAAGCGTCGTCTAAGTTATTGCAAGCGATATAACAAATAGGCTATGTGCTGTTATTTATTGTATGACAATTACCTCTTTGTTTCCAATATTGTTTGCCACTCTGTGCTTCATTCTTATTTTGCTGGCTTATGAGAAGCCTGTTGAAAAGTTATGGCACTTATGCAGTATTGCGATTGTCTAACGTTCATCTATCTGACTACTCACATGATTTATCTATCGCGATCGAATCATTCTGACATCCTTAGTGATGCCTCGGTGCTCGGACTAATTATCTACATTATAACCCCCTACTACTGAAAAGCAAAGTCGTATACGAAAGCAAATTGCCAATTATCTCAACGTGTACTATACTCTCCACATAACACTCATCCTCTAGTGTATATCGCGCTTCTGTTCTCTGAGTTTTTTCGACCATTTCCACTGCTTCGTTGTTTAAAGAAATTCCGGTCGAGTTGTGTGAGATGATCTACTGATTCGGTGGCAGCGATATCGTATGCGGCGTAAAACGGACCACTCGGGAGCAAATAAAAAATTTTCCCGTGGGAATATGTTTTTGCGGTCGCGTGGCGAAATTGCCACGTGATGCTTATGAAGCCTTTTATGGAAAGAGACAGCGGAAGTTTGCAATCACATTTCTGTTCATTTTCCTTGCAGACATAATGCGTGAGTGCGTACCGCGCAACGCTCATGTACGCCTACGGATCCGATAGGCAAATCAAATATTCCCCCATAAGAAAATTTTTTCCCACGAAAGCGATCATGCTCATTTTTGCAACATGCATGTATGCATAGTATTCATGCTTAATTCGATTACTCATTTCTCAAGTTTCATCATGCTGAATTCAGTTAATGCCGAAAAAAAAATTTGCATTTACAGCGATAGTTTTCTTTAAATTTATCAAAAATTATTTAGTATTTCTTTTTATTCATTTGAAGAGAATAATGCGGTTGAATGTAAATCATTAACGACTATGAAAATAGTAAAATGTTGTTGTCGAAACCATGAAGTTCAACATTCATATAGAGATTGCTATTATGGACTTATGGTGGAATCCAAGAAATTTTCAATTCGATTCTTCGTTTTTAAGTGAAAACGTGGTATTCTAGCGATTGAAATCTCGGAAATCTGTAAAACTATCAACAATTATTTTCAATCGTTTTTTTTTCCATAATGAAGTACTCAGCGTCGAAATGAATGTATCATAGTATGAATGAATGTGTGAATAATCCCATACATTAGAATAATAATTTCTGATCGCTTTGAGCGAAATCTTTTTGCGATCCGATATTTAGGAAGTTATTCAGATTCATCGAATTTCTGGCAGAGATCACAGTACGAGACAAACGAAAAATAACCACACATTTGCAAAGAAATGAATTGCAGCTATGCTTGGAGGATGCATTTGTCGCAGATTCGCGAATCTAAAATACATCCCTTCAACTAATGTGAAGAATAGATTATGAAGAAAATCATCTCTGCCAAAAAAAAATGTTCAGTTCACTCGATGTAAACACAACGAAATGACGGTCACACGAAGCAAAAGCTTTGCATTTTTTTCCCCAATCATATCAACGTCTTGGATCTCACTGACAAGAATGATATCCCACAAGGAATATTAATTCAAAGGAAACAGCATGGTAACAGCAACGACGAGAAAAGATATTGCAAGAAATTCACGTGAATGTGATTCGTTGTACGAATGAATCAAAGGTTCGGTTACCACAACTCGAAAGCTGCTTCCACTCTCGTCCCCACTGGCCACATTTTCGACGCCGGTGTTCTACAACGCCTTTCAGCATACTGCGCGGCTAATCCTCTCGTATTCACTGACGCCATCTCTTCGATCCTCGAGGTTATTGTCTTTTTGGACAGCATGTTCGAAAACTGCAGAATTTCGCATCTTTTGATCAAGTTTTGAAAGACAATCGTCGACTCGGATGTGGCCGAGGCTCAAAAAGCCTCAAACTGCAATTTCACGATCTCAGGCTCAGCGGATGTCGCTTTGAAGTTCAAGGATTTTCGATCTTCTCAAGCTCCATGGTTTAGAAACCCTCAGGTTAAGTAATGGAATCGTGCACATCGGAAATTTCGAACTCAAATTTGTCCCCTCATATGTGCTAGCGAAAACTATCTAGCTAAGGCTCTAGTGCATGGCTAAGAATAAATAGCTCTCGTGAATAGCTTTGTATTCTCTTAATTGTCCTTATATCTGCCACTTCTTTCATGTAAGAGAACACCGTAATTGTGCGAAGGAATTCAAAGTTGCATGTATAATGCGAAATCATGATATATTCCTGAACTAAAAAACCAAACTACCCGTTGATAACCGACATCTATGGTGTAATTGACGAATGATGCATTGTTCTCCCACCCCGTCAACTCCCCAACACATGAAAATAGGTTCAATTGGAATATAACTATGCGGCGCTGCATTCGCGTATTTTTGCACGATGAAACAATTGGTTCCTTCGAATATAATAAGGGAAAATGCACATATTTCAATGCAACTTCCTTTAAATTATTTGGCTGCAATTGAATCGGAAATGGCGATCGTCGATTTTTTTTCCGACACTTATAACATCGTTATTATCGAGTATTCCATTTGTTGCAATTTTGACTGAACGCAAAATATCATACTGATTTACTTTTGATCGATAGACTTTTATGGTGTAAATGTGTGCGTCTGTTTCGCTATCGTTCCTAAGACGAAAATATTTAGCCACGCCTAGAGATATTTTGATATTTCGAGCAAATTTCTCATAAACGCAATAAGCGATTATTTATATCGAATTCACGTCGATAGCATTTCTCGAGGGCAAGCAATTTGCATATAAGAATTCATTTGATTCGTTGAGAATTTCTAATAATCTCGAAAAAATTTATTACTAAATGATAAATAAAATATGAGAATAAAACATAGAATGCGATTTCAAACTTTCATTGGGCAATAAATTTGTTCACACCAATCGTAAATATTTAGAGAGAAAGCAATCGATTTTAGCTAATAGAATACAACGCAGAGAATAATAGAAATTTACAAAACAATATAGATTATTTTCTATTTTCATTTTAAGAGATATGAATTAAAAATTATTGCGAAAAATTTTTTAATCATTTTCTTAAAATTCATAAATTCCCTTCCCCCCCCCCCCTCCTCCCTCCCTCCCTCCCTCCTCCTCCTCTAAATAAATTGCAAAAACTCCTAAACGATGGAAAAAAGCTATGAAAATTAATGTGAAACGTCTCGTCGAGATTTTCTTTGAATGAATACAGAAATCTTTTAAATCATCGTAGAGAGTTTTTTCTTTTCTTTTTTTTTCTTCTTATTTCAAACGTTTCGAAAATTTTTTTCTCGTTAATTATAGTGATTAATTTTATTTATTAATTACTGGAGTAACTAGGTAGCTCATTAGCTTTCACTCGTTGAATATAATTTGATTTTCAAACATTATAAATCATTTGAATTCATCTATCGGCTCAGTGCCATATAGAAATCAGTTCATATTTCAATAAAAATGAATCGAATAGATGGCGCATTTCGTTCACTTAAATCTTCGATTTAATGAAACAACAATTCACTTATGCATATGGATTCTATGATTAAAAGTTCACACATTTCATGGACGCTAATTGTATTCGATATGCGCGAAAATTGTCACTATGACCAATAAATAAGGTGATACACTAAATGAATTTCATTGTAATCAACAATACGATGTTTGACTATTTCCATAGAACCGTAACTTTTTGAAGGCGGACAACTATCACATTTTTGCTTCTGGATAATAGTATGAACTACTATTTTTATTGTCGAATATTGTATTTATTAATCGTAAATACACAAGCGATAATTTACGAACCGTTAGCGGATAGCAAATCGTTATGTTTCCCGGTAATCAGTTTCTAATTTCCCGGCAATCAATTTGTAATTTCCCGGTAATCACTTTGTAGCTATCTCCGAACTTTCTGGATGATGCTTAACAATTGTGATTTTTAACGTAAGTTATTCGTCCATATCGTACTTTTGCAAAAGATTCTTCTTGCTCTTCATTTTCAAATACTTTTATGTGTTTTTTCATTTCGGGACTTTGAATAAATAAATAAATATAATAAATAAATAAATAAATAAACAAAGGTTTCATATAATGAGGAGAACTAATGAAGTTTTCTAATTACAGATAACTATGCAAAAAAAAGAAAACAAATTAAATGATAATATGCGCAGTTGTGAGAAAGCAAAATTCGATATTTCAAGTACAATAAGAAAAAAATCTCTCACATCTACGATAGTCGGAATAATGAAAGTAAATTGTAGTGAAAAAACTGAGCGAGGAAAACCAAGAATAAATGGAACTTTCAATCAATAAAATAAAGTTGAAAATATTTATTCGTCTGAAGAAAAGTGCTAAATACTAGCGTTAGTGGAAAATTCATATGATAGATTAACTTCTATGTAAATAAGCATGCAATTTCAATTACATCTCAACATAATGCCAAAACAAATATTGCAATAACCCTCTCTCTCTCCCCTTTGTCCCTCCTCCCTTCCCCACCCGTCCATTTTGTCGTCAGATTTCTCCTAAGCAATCTACGCTCTATAACTCATATATACTATGTAATTAGTTGTGAGGTAATAAACAGAAGTTCAACGAAATTAAGAAGTCGAGGTTTGAGCTAATTATGGGAGGAAAAAGTTTTGATTTTTATTTTATAAGCTAATTTTATTTGCATCACAAGGAACTCACTGATCCTTGTACGACTTTTTGTCCTGGGAACTAGAAAGCGTAGAAGGCTTTCTTGCTCACTGAGGCCTTATTCCTACTCTTGAGCTTTCTGACTGACATCGTTGCTTATTTAATCAAGCTTGCTTGTTTTGCTCGAGTTCGCTTGCTTTTTGGTTTATCTGCTTATTTGCTGCCCTCTTTGCACAAATTTGTCGGCCGTAATCGTTATTGAAGTTTCCTATGGACGGAGGAGGAAATTTCTAAGGCGATTAAAATTCCCGCTTTCAGTGCTCAAGGCATAAAATTACAACTTATGCATAACAAAGAGTATAAGTAAAATGAAACCTAACGTCAAGTAAGGCTTCGTTTTGCATTTGTTAGACCAAATAGCGCCTTACCAGTTTGTAAGAGCTCATCTTTAACTAAATGCGTCGGATAAGTGAGAGTGCGGAGGTGGAAGAGAATAATGGGTTTGTGGGGGATGGGAGGAGGGATTTGATTTGTCACCGTAGCCTCCAGTCAGGTAGCGCTACCATATTTCTATCTTTTTTTTACTCTTTTCCTACGGTCTTTCTTGAAAATTCATTGCCCCAAGAAATCAAGATTTCGGAATTCGCTCTTTTTTTTGGTTAAAGCTCTTATCCGTGAAGTTTTTAGGCATTATAAAATGGGCATTGCCTTAGCAAAACACGAAAAACTGAAATATTTTCCAGTGCTGGTGAAAAAGGCACCATTGTGAGTCGAATAGATAAGCTGATTTCTTCTTGCATGTACCCAACAAAATCTACTCTTTTTTTTGCAGCAGCAGCAGCAGCAAAGCAGTAAATGCTTTTGGCTTTCTGTTATAGACAACATTGGTTTAATTCAGGAATCTTAAAGCCAGGTTTACGGTATATATTGAAAATGATATACATCACAAAGCTGGCTGCTACGTCATAAATCGCACACGTCTATCAATTCCATAGAAGTTATTAGACATTGAGTTGCGCGTAGAAAGTTGGAGTCATTTCAGACACTGGAGTCGAATTTCAATATTGCATCGATCAGATCAGATAAGACGAATATTTTATAAGGGATTTGCGTGAATGATCGGATGAGTGTGATTGTTCCAACGGAATGGATGCAAATATGTGATGGCATACAAAGGTATACAATGCTATCTTATCCAGAACGTTTCCTTACTTCTTTCCTTTGTTGTTATCAGTATTTATACAACCAAATAATCGATAGCGAGCTTTCATCTTTGAAGTTAAAGTCGATATAATCGTTCGGATGAAATTGTATTTTGCAATGTTTTGCATATTTTCTATGCAATATTTATGCAATTTTGCATATTTTGCATAAAAGATATTGTATTTTATTCTCGAATCTTATGCATTGTTCGCATACGATAGTGAGCTTTGTTGAATGGCCCAAAAGTGCAATTGGCGTGAGGGGCGGAGGGAATGGCATACTCAGTTTAGCGATATGAACTTTCGTCGACGTCTTGTGTCCGCTAATGAATCTCATTAACGAAACTTAAAGCGTTTATTTAATTATGAGGTAGCAGCGTTTCTTTTAACGCAATAAGCTCTTCGCAATTCTAAATGCTGTCGTCTCTGAGGTGGCGGCAGGCTGGAATATTATATTCAAGGGCAGAAAGTCTTTCTGGATATTTCTTCATTCCAGAAATGTGGAATTTTCTCTGGCATTTGTCTAGCAATTTTAGCAGTTAGATAATAGATATTTATATTTTTTACCCCTTTTGAGGTAAATTTTGCGCAATTTCTGTTATCTTTTTTAATGCTTTCCACAAGGTTGCTTTAGCATCTACGGCTGTTTTAACTCATTTAAAAGTTGTTGCACATTGCTTATGCAATATTGATTTGCACTTATCGAAACGAGCATTTATGACCGGGAATTGTTTGATTATACCCGAATAGGCGATGGCTTCCTATTTGTTATTTATCTTGCGCCATTAATTAGGTGAGAAAATCCTCAGATGAGAGAAAAATTCAACCTATTTATTGTTAGTTTCTATTGAATAACCATAGAAGGCAATTACGACATTTGATGGGATCATTATGTAGATGGAATGACTTTCTTTTTCATCTCTTATTTAATCACTAAATTCATCACGAGTTACAGATATTCAATGGCGCCAATCAACTCCCTTACATTTTGCAATCCGGACGTTTTTTTTTTCAATTTTGCGCCGATCAAAGCGCAGAATCATGAACTTTTTTGGAGAGGAATTCTTTGCACAGTCGAGTCATTTTAAAAGATAATGGCACTGCTAATTATGTTTGTTATCCATTGGTAATTTATGGAACCGCTTGGTCGAATGTGCAGAAGGTTAAGGAGTCGTGTTGCGCTAGCTTCCCTTGTGCTTTTCTACGCTCTTATTTCGTTTAAAAAAAAACTATTTTCACACAGGACACTAACCGAACTTGAAATGATGGAACGAGCGATTCAAGAATCCGCAACGCGAATGCAGCAGAAGATCACTTCACTTTTCTATGTGTATGCATTTGAAGGAGTTATATTGTTTATATCGAACGGAATCGTTGCATTTGCAATCGCCAGATATTCGGTCCTTCGACAGCGATATACGGTGCAATTGGCGCAGGTTGGAACATTAACGACTGCTTTGCTTGTCCCGTTGAACTAATGTGAATTGAGCGCTACTCCTTGATAATCAAGCAACTTCCGGTGAAATTACCGTAATTTGGTCTCTAAGATTCAGGATGACATGAATACGTTTATTCCATTGTTGTTGAAAGTTTGTACAATTTTTAATTTGTCTTCTAAAGAACGTTTTTTTTTTTGCTATCAAAAACGAGGTTTCTGAAATTTTGACAGAATTTTTTGAAGAATTTTCATGTTATCATTCGAGGAGGCAAAATTTTATTGCTGATGGTTCAGAACTTTGAATTCCAGGCGCAAATCATCCTTCACTCTTTCTCTATTTATCAAATGTTGAACACAATAATTACAATCTCAATAACTATAGCAATCATTTTATAGAATATTGCTGCAAAATTATGTCAACAAATATGAGCGTATATAGACATGATTATATATGCTTAGGTGTCTCATCTCTTGAGTGAGAACATGTATGTGCACTGATGAAACGTTGCAGATATAATCTGCTTATAGATTATTCATTAAAATAAATTTTAAATGCACTCTTTTGCAATTTTTTGCAAAAATTTTGAGCTGTTTCTATTTGTTGAGCTATTGAGCTATTGAACTGTTGAGCTAATGATTTACTGAGCTACAACGTAAACGTTTTTATTTCAAACCAATGATGCTTAAAAACGATGAAATTATGCATCGGATGTTAGCATTATCTACATGGCCATAAACTCGTTACTAAATAGCTTCGATAAGTTCTTTAAAAAAATAGTTTGGATTAATCATAGGCACTTTTAAGTGCTAATAACTGAAAATTCGTTGGGAGTTCTGAAATACTCTGATAGAGTTGATTGAGCACCTTAGTCATTTTTCACTCTAAGATATAATCCACTGATTTCAGGAGGGACTTTCCGACCAAAGAAAAACCTCGATTAGAATTATTTGATCAGTTTTTTTTTCAATTCAGAAATAATGAATGCATCCATCCACTGTGCTTTTTCTGACATAGTGAGGATGCCTCTTTAGCTCCGAGCAGTTTTATTTCCGTTGTATTGCTGCATGCCGGTCAAGAAGAGACAAGGAGAGTGGAAGCGAAATTTACTGAAGCAATCCGATTGAGCAACATAACACATACAACAAAGGTTAAAAAACACCAATATCACTGAGTAAACACACACCATGGCTGACGGGTTTGAAATACGCAATTGCAGAAATAGAGAAACAGCGAAATATGATGGGGCAGAGGAGAATAGATATAACCGAGGTCGATCTATCAAAATTGAGTTGCAGCACGATTATTCACTTCACCGCAACAGTTTCCGATCATCTTCGTGACATTTCTTGCACATTTTTGAAAAATTGCAATAGGAAACGCAATATTTGTATAATATATGCCTAAACGAGCGATTCTCGACCATCTGCCTCTTCGATGCTCCAAATTTCAACGAATGTACTCTCTATACTAAAGAATTAAAGTCCCATATAAGACGTAATTATTAGTTACTAGCAGCACAAATAGTGCTAAAAGAACGAATAATGGTAACGAAATATTTGCATACGTGCACAAACTTTGAACGATGATTCGAAATGCTGAGCACGTTACAACTAATTCAGTTATGAAATATTCAAGCGAGATCGTTAGAGCTCACAAGAACGAACGAACAGCTGTACTATACTTTATCCGCATGAATGCAACACCTGCGCGTCGTTGTTCACCACTGAAATAGATCATTGATCGGCGAATGTGACATGGTATGAATGATTTTGAGGGGATCAGCGATTTTATGGGACTGATCAATCGTTAATGATTGATCCCTTGCAATTCACACGATGGCCTCCTTCCACAATGCACTTCGTCGATTCTTTTCCGAATAAAAAACATCATATTGAAGAAGGTGGAAAAGCGTTGCATTGAAGCTGTATATGCAAATCTGATTAAAGCACTAAGATGTCAAAAATGCTCGATAAAGCAATATGTGCAACCAACAACACTTGCAGAGTCGGGGAGAAGTCGAATAAGGAGGCTTAAGATTGCCCAGTAAAGAAACGCTGCATAAAGAAGCTGAAAAAGCTGCTGGTTCCACACGAATTGTCTTTAGGCTTCTTTCTCTGCTATGAGTTTCGCGACCATTGCGTTGCGTTGAATCCACGATTCTTTTTCCTTAACTTTCGAGGAGGCTTCTGCTCTCTCCCTCCCTCTCTCTCTGTCTCACACACACATACACACACACACATACACACACACACACAAGGATTGCTGGAAAATACGGCAGACGCAAAAACGTGGTTGGAAGGGCGGTTACTGGATTGATTATTGTTCGCTCAAAGATACATTTCTGGTTTAAAGAAATTATCGGGACATCACTATGCTTAGACAATTATACGATCTCATCGGAAAGTTGTGAATGGCATCGGCATTAACAAAATCGTCAATATATAGAGTGTGCAATAAATGAATGTTTTTTGCAACTGCAACTTTGCAAAAACATCTGAATTAAGAGAATAAGAGACATCGCTTACACAAATATTTTCAGATAGCAGTTGATTCTATAATGGGTGTAGCTCTGATGGTAGCTGGTGTTGGTCGATTGATCATTGCATATACGAATCAAACCGAATTAAAAAGTCGTCGAATTTGCATGTTGATGCCATGGAATATTCTATCAGTTTGGTAAGCGTTTATCTACAAAGAGCATTGGAAATTCCCTGTTCTAAAGCTATAATAAGACTAAATTTCCGCAAAACATAGCGTTGCACTTTTTACAGGAATTGCTATTGATGCAGTCCCGAGATGCCAAGATCATACACGTCTTTTGATTATATATAGCCATGCTTGACTGTCCCCTCCCCCCCCCCCCCCCCCTGTATGGCCAAAAGCTGAACATTTACACATAACTTGTACTATTTTCATTGTTTTTCGGTATCCTTTTACCTGCACCTTTATAGCTCTAGCTCTAGGCGGTAAGGTAGGCAACGTTCATGAAATGCAGCATTGGAGATTTATGACCAGTTAATTTTGGACAGCGAATATTTTTGGACAATATTGGACATTATTCGCTTATCTTTTCACATGCGAATCCTTAGATGTGAGCTCTATGATCATGTTATTTTCTTTATATATGTTATTAAAACTTTTTTTGTTGGTGATCTAGTTAGCTTGTATCAATTGATCGATGTTTTAAAAAAATAAAAATATTTATTGAAGTATCAATGAATATTTATTGAATTAAAAATGGGGGGGGGGGGGGGGGAGGGGCGGTTAAAGTTCAAGCAATTGCTAGTGAATATTTGACATTGACGAGTCCAAGAAAATAAGTTTATTATCGCATAATTGGTATGAAACCATCATTCATTGCTTATAATATTTGGTCGATAGAATATAAGAAAGATTCCATATTTCATTGAATTTCACTAATTTATAGGGCCGAACCAATGGCAGCAGTTTGTTTATTAATGGTGAGCACTGATCGCCTAATCGCACTAATTTCGCCGATTGCCTATTTCCGAAGGAATTCTTTCATTCAAAACTTTCAGGTCAATAGTTTATTTCTTCAAATCGTATTTCCACGACTTCAAAGAGTACCAATGATTGATTAGGCACATTAAGAGTGCGAGAAAAGTACAATAGCATTTAGTGGTCATATGACGGTCATTTAAAAGTAGTAATAAGTATCATAATTTCCTAATCGCTTTGTCGTTTCAAACATAAAATTTCACGATTTTATTGAAATTACAAGAGTTAAAATATGAAATTAAGCGAGCAATATATCCACTAATGTGAATGACTTCATTAGCATAAATGAGATAAATAGATGTCGCATAAATCTTTGATACAGTTTATTGCTCAAATGAGTAACTAGACATTAATGAAGTTTGCAAATAATTCAATAACATTTTTGATAGATTCGCACCCGTTTACGGATAATGACGATTAAGAGTATTGAATTCGGTTCACTTAAATTTTCCACCATATCATCGCTTTTACCTATTAGCGCATTATTCATACAACATTATTTCTACTCGAAGAATATTTCACTATCATATAACAATTTTGTATCGAATAACTTTCGATCATAGTTAACCTCTTCTTCTCAATGTATATTATGAACTTTTGAGATTATCAGTGGATTTTCAATCATATCTTTTAAATACCTACTATAAATCAAATTGATATAATTAACACCCTCAAATCAATGCGTGCAATATCAATTGAAAGTCGGGCATCTATAGCCTTTATAGTCAGAGGCATTGAAGGCAAAAAAGAAGTGATGAAACTCACAAAAATTTTGGCAATGAATGAGAAGAATGCCATAAAAATTTCAACTTCTAATATGTTCCTCATGATGCATTATAAACATATCCATTAGTATGGATAAAAATTTCCCCTAGAAAATTAAAATAAACGGAAATTCTACAAAGATATGTTTAGGTGATAGCATGGAACGCTTTCATGTGGTCTATTGTCGTCGTTAGTTGGTGTTTCTCATTTCAAGACACAGAGAGAACCCTCTCTCCATTTTGTTGGTTAGTGCGATTTTCAGTTTTTAATTTTTTATGTATTTCATTTAATTAGCGTCCGACCATCTCATCGAGTATTTGGTCTTTTTTTTGGGGGGGGGGGGGGGTGGTAATTTCATTTCAGTTGATCGGATTAAATAAAGTGACCAAAGCTTTCATACTTCCCACAGTTTTTCAATAAATATTGCATTTGGGCTTTAGACAATGCAACGCCTTTATATTGAATCGTATATGAAAATTTGCAATTTATGCAGATGGCTGTTATCATTGAAGATTAACATTAGTGACCTTCGATTCTTATCGACCTTTGTCGTATATTGGCCTTATAAGCTGTGGACGTATTATAAATGAAGAGCAAAAAAAAAAAAAAATTTGCCTCTTTTATTGAGTTAGTTGAATCTGAAACGCAGACAACAGACTGGGTTCGGACAATCGAAGACTATAGATTATTTAAAGTACTGTTAGGATCGAAAAAAAAAGCACAGATGCTGAATCATTAAGGATTTCACTATTTTTTTACCTTTGATATCCTTTGTTATTCTCATTGATTTGTGCTTTATTATTCCATATTTTTCCACTCGTAAATTCAATATGATCGTAATGATCGCTTGTTTAATAAAAATGTTAGTATACTCGCGAATGGTTCGCAAACAAACAATAAAAATGAACAGAACAAGAGAAAATCATTTTGGAAACGAGGTCTGTATCATTATTGCTCGATGTCGTTTGCGCTACGGCTAGTCTTCAGCTGTGTGCGTTGATCACATCTGAGTTGATGTGCGGCGCTCCTGATTCACCGTCGAGGTGTCTCCAGTTTTTTTTTTTTTTTTTGGTATTCCCTGCATGAAATTTTTGAATGAAACGCTTCCTTTATAGCAATTATGAAAGTATTACTTTGATTAAATGTTTGCATCATAAATCTAAGGAAAAAATTAAAATATGCATATGCGAAAATTTCATTACTCTAAATTTCTAATCGCATAATATCAATGAGAATAATTTTCCGCTCATTTTTTTTTCTCATTTTTATTGAAATAAATAAAACAAATTTTCAACGAAATGATTTTTGATTTTGAGCGTTCATTACGCAATAATTGCGTTTTTTTTTTTTTGCATTTCGATAATTAAATTTCTATTTTCGATGATGAAAAAAAAATTTCTTTTTTTTTCCAAAAATAATTTTCCATTATACGTAATACGTTCAAAAATTCTAATAAAGTGTTAAATAATGCAAAATGTAGAGGAAAATCCATAGAATTTTTATCTCATAAATCAAACTACTACTAAATGAAAAGAATAAAATTCATAGAGATATCATCGCATCGAGAAAATCATTAATAATTTCGTATCATTAAGAACAAAGAATTTAATTAATATTTAATTAATTTAGTTAATTAAATTAAACAAAGAATTAATTTAATTAATTAAAATCATTAAGAACAAAATTCATAGAAAATCATTTAATTAAAAATATTTAATTGAAATAGATAATTTAATCGTTATTAACATGATTTATGATAACGTTATAGTGATTTAAAATATTTACTCGTTGTATCTATGATAATCTCAAAACATTTCTTTTGATATTCCGTTCATTTGATTAACAAATTTCATTAATTATGCCTAAAAAGATAAAACGTTTCAAATAATGGTTTCAAATTTTCAAGCGATCTTACCGCACATTAAAATCTCCCATCAACGATATATAATTTTATCGTCATAAGATGCAAAAAAACAAAAAAAAATTCCGAAATTATTTAAAAAAATAGAAAAATTTTCAACTCTCATAAATTTTCATATATAATTTCGAAAATTGATGAATAAATATAAATTATTCTTTTAAAAAATCATCATCATCATTCAATAGTTATATTGCAACGAAGAAAATTTCATTAAAATATTAGTCGTTTCCCTCTTTAGAAACTATCAAATAAACGCATAAAATTATTGATACATCACAAATGTGACATTATTACAATCGGTTTAAATGAGGTGAATTTAATAAATGCAGGAAAAAAATTTTTTTTGAAATATTTATGTGCATTACTATCTGATTATTAATTTCTTTTTTTTTTTCAGGACCTCAGATAGTACGATCCCAACGTTCAATTTGATAATGTTATTGATTTCAATTTCAACTTCATCAGCTAGTGTTATCCTATATATTTTCGTATTTATACTTTCTCGACAACATGTTAATCGTGTACGAAAATTTCAAAAAGTTCGTCTATTTTCAATCATTTAATAATTTCCTCACATTTTTTTTTGGAGAACAAAAAATATGGATAAATTTAATTATATCATTGATAAGTTATCAGAGTGAATGATTTTATTCGATCTATCGGAGTGGATTTATATTCCGATGTTTTTAATCCAATGATTTTATATTCGGGCCATTTTTATTCGAATTAATTTAATCAACACTTCAAAATTAATCGATAAAGAAGTAAATTTCTTCATACGAAATGAACTGCTATAACTATACAAAACAAAAAAAAACCCATGAATATCAGATAAAAGGTGAAGAAAAAAAAAAGAGATGATTATCAGTTGAAGAAAAAAAAACTGTATAAAAAATTTTTAAAAAAAAGAGAGAAAAAAAATTGAAAAGATTTATAATAATAAAATTATTCATCAATATATATTCAAATGTAAATTATTCTCTTTAAAGGATCAACAATCATTATCGGCATTCGAGGAACGTCAACGACGATTAACCGTTACGATGGGTGTTTCGTGTATATTCACAGTGATTCTCTATGTATTACCTATATGCTTAAAAATTGCTCTCAATAATTCATTGAATGATTTTTTCGCGGAAATTTTAAATATCTATGCAGCAATAAGTACTAATTTAAATCCAATTAGTAATATTATTATTATTTTATTACGACAAGATGATATAAATGAACGTTTAATGGAATCATTACCCGTATATTTTCGAAAATTTTTCGAATATTTACGTAAAAAAAAATTTCATGTAGTTGAACCGTATATTTCGATTATTAAATCTAGTAATAAATAATAAATCGCTCGTATTTCTTTTTCTTAGTTTCTGTATAAAAGTTTTTTATTTATTGTTAACGAGGAAAAAATTTCTTCGTGCTAATAAATACAGCTCGAAGTCGGTGGTGTCGAGCTTGTTACTTGTTAGTAAATACAACTCGAGCTCGAGCTTTCTAGAACGAATTTCATGAATTTCCAGCTTTGCCAGGTCAATCGGGTTAAATCCCTTAAATGTGTTGCCACTTATCATTTTATATGAATGTGTTTCTGTTTGTAGCGTTGTGTTATTGTTTTCTTGATCTCATCACGTATTTTATTTACTTCTTAAGAAGTAGTAAATCAATAATAATCATTAGCTGAACATCAACCATTTCCAAACACTCTGATCGATTTATGCGTGATGAATTCCACTAATTGTTAATATAATGATAAGCGAATGAAAAATTTTCTATTTGTGATTCAATATCAAAAATATTAATTTTTTTTTTTTTTTTTTGCACACATTGAGTATATTTAAAGTACAATTGTGTAATTAGTAATTCAGATTTCGTCTTAAAAAAAAGTTTTTTTTTTAAATTTTCAACTATACTATTATATTCTAAATAATAATTTCTTGCAAAGAAAAAAAAAACAAATGGAATATGATAAAAAATTTGATATTTTATTTTATGGGAATATAATGAAATTATTTATGAATATAGAAAACGATATGAAATCTAATATATTATTTTGATTTATATTATTTTGCAATTGCTTTCATCGAATAATATCGATAGTTTTTTTTTTTGTTATCTAATGATTCGAAAATAGCAATTTTTATTTCATTAATAAAGTACAAATCAACAATGAAATGATCCCTAATATATAACCGTTTATAGTATGGGAGAATATGATAAGTTGAGAGTATTGCATTGCATTGCATTCGTTGCAAATTATATGCATTACAATATTACTATCTAAGAAACGATATTTTCGAAGAAAATCGGCTTACGCATATGCTTGAAACGTATGAGGAGGAATATGTAAGGATGGAGGTATATGAGCTGAGGTCACTGTATCATCTTGACCTCTTCGAATAGACTAGTGTTGTTGAATAAAGCGATTCTGCCATTGATAGTGGAATCGATGGATTTATGGATAGCACTGCCAAATATTTCATGAAATTTAAAATTTTTACTGAATATTAATACTAATATCAAACAAAAATCCTGCATTTCTAGGATATTGAGTGCAATACTATGCTAAAGTTCGCTAAAAATAATAATAATAAATATCTTTACTTCTACGATAAGGAAAGCATGGAATTACATTATAGTAGAGTAAATATAAAAGGAAACAATAAAACATATATAAATATAAACACTGCATATAACCGATACGTTTAAAAATGCAAAAGACGGTTGCCGAAAGCAAAGACAAATGATCATGAGGAAAAACCACGTAAGAAGAATGCCGAATGAATCTGCGATAATCACTTAGAGCCAATAAGGAGCGGATATCGCCGATAGATCGAATTGCTTCAAGCGTCGTTTAAAGCATGACAAATTATCAACAATAAGCATATCATATTGATAAGAAATTCCAAAAGGGAACAACATGAAAATCAAAAGAATTATACATTTGCGATTCGATTTGTTGATTTGCTCTCAATTTGAAGAGGATGAACGCTTGAGCGCAATGCAAACTTTGCAAAAGATAATGATACATTGCTACTTCAACGCATAAATGTGGTAATGATTCAGGCCGTGATTTATATAGAACTCCACTTTCTAGGAAATAATATTGTGATCTGATTCATTAAGATTCATCGAATATTTAAAAGAATTGCTGAACGAAAATACAAAATATTAAGAGGAGATTTTCTGAATTCGATAGGTTTTCATTTGTTTAGTGGAGAGATTTTAAATTCTTCGATCATATAAATAGAAATATCTAATAATATTGAAATTGATAGTAAACAGAACATAAAAATTAATTAACGATAGAAAGAATTGTAAATATATTTACTTTGTGCCGAAGAATTGTACTTTTAATGCTAAAAGAAATGTCTATTTCTAGAACCGATTAGCAGCACTTCATTAAACGCATCATTAATGATGTTTTTCAAAGGCGAAACTCCCTAATAGAAGTGGGAATTGATTTACGATTCGTGTTATTACCGGATAAAGTTTATTGCACTTTTTGATGGATATTCATTTCTATTGTTGCCATATTTAATGCCTTATAAGATGAGAGAGATTAGATCAAATTGGTCCTACTCGAAAATTCGGCCAATTGGGACCTCCAAAACATACAGAATGTTTTTTTTTTTGATTATCACTAATTTATTATGCATATCTATTCGACGCATTTCAATTTTATAATTTATTTATATGTTATTATAATTTTTTACTTCAATGGCATCGATGGAATTTTTTTTTTTTTTTTTTTGAATATTGAGCTGTAATTTTTATTATTGAATTGTTGTGATGTTTTTCTCGCAACAAGTGGATGATTTTCGTATTTTTTTGTGACGCTTTATCACCAATTTGGAAAATTTGGTTTTTTTTTTTTGCCTAGTCAAATGTTCCGATGTTCTTGCAAGAATGTTGATCTCTCGAGGTTTTAAGAAAATATCGTTCCAAGTTTTATGATATTGTTACTCGAAGGAGGTGTTTTACTCGTTTTTTTTTTTGTTTGTTTGTTTGTTAACACAACCCATACTCTATGAGTACAAAAAAATGATAAAGCATTTCTTGTAGAATCTAACGTATATGGATGGCAATAGCACTCTCTCTCTCTCTCTATCTCTCTCTCTCTCTCTCTCTCTCTCTCTCTCTCTCTCTCTCTCTCTCTCTCTCTCTCTCTCTTTCTCTCTCAAGGCTAATTCGAAGGCTAATTTCACGAAAATGATCGAAACTTATTTTGTGAATCGATTATTTTATTCGTTGAAAGGGAATTGTGTGCGCATTTCACCCTAAAATTACTCTATTTGCATCCGTATGAATGAAAAGTTATTTACCGATATCGATTCAACTGACATAACCTTTTTTTACCAATAGACTGTCGTCGATTTCATCGCTTACGCTTTTTCCGATGTGCCGAAGGCGCGAGACCGTTACCATTCTTTCGCTTGCGACTATTCCATCGTTTAGAAAAGACTAATCTAGTTGGCAGAATTCGCATTTTTGAATAATGTGCCGTTGTGTACTCGATTTACAATTACATACTGTTACCACAGCCTACTAAAACCTTACAGTGATTTCTACAAGAAGTCAAATGCTAGTATTTGTTTTTCTCGTTTTCCTCTTTTTCTATATGATCTGAAATTAATTTGAGTTCTTATTCATATCCTTGATCAGTTCTTAAGAAATTGACATTGAAATCTGCTGAAACTTTTTATGTTAGAGGTGAGGATCTCGTATTATGTCGAGTGAACCATATGATGATATGGGATTAGATTGCAGGAAACCAACTTTCAGCGTATCTTAGAAGAAGTGTTCTTTTCAAATTTTAAGGAAGGGATAATAGAATTAAATAAACTTAACCTGTTGAAGCTTAAAGTCTAGACAAAGCAAGTTTTTTTTGCAAGATATAGCTAAATTTTTTGCTTTACTGTTTTTTAAACAAAAATTTTCAAACGAAGGTTTTCTCATTAAACGCCATTTGCAGGTGAACTTAAAAATTTCTTGGTTATAAACACCGATGCATAAATTCATTGCGCTAAATTATAAATATTTTGAAGCATGCAGAATTAAACGATCGATATTCACAAATTGAGGAGCAAAATCTTAACGATATTTTGATTTATTTTCAATGTTGTCCAACGTTTCGAGCGGTTTACACCGATTTATACCACCAGTGATGAAAAGTAGTGCAATTATGAGATTTATTCCTGCGCTAAGCTTCACATCTAATGGCAAACACAAATCGAACGATTTACTTGTCCGGGTAAGTGGTTTGCTGTGGAAATTCTTATGTATACATTACTGTTATAAGTGGTTCCTGTTTCTGGTGTGCCTATCTTTTTGTCTATAGTTCGGTTATGTGTCCAAGTAGAATTCACACAGTGAATGCTGACGTAACGGTCGTACCAATAGATGGTATTGTATCTGTGTACCCTTCTGAGGATGGCCACAAACTTTTTCTTCCAACCCTCCTCCCTCCCTCCTTCATGCCTCATTTTCGCATTCCCATACTTCACTCTAATAGTGTTGCGTTTTTCTCTATTTTCATTATTATTATTATTAATTTAATATCGAGTATATAAATAATTGAATAAGTAAATAAATAAATAAATGTATATATAAGTATATATAATATGGTATCAACTGTTGAGAGTATTCCAAAACTTCCACTTCTTCAAAAGCGCTATTTTACTGGAAAGTAACTTCACAATCGTCGTTTTTGAAATGCTTTCAGAATGACGTCATTTTATCGGAGGATGCCTATGCCTATGTGGCTATTTAATTTCCGGCTATATGTTTGCCTGTCACAATGAACAATTTTTTATGAATTGCGCATTTTTGCCAGCATTTGCTGTTACATTAATCGGTGAAAAACATAAAAAGGCATATTTTAATGGAAATTTCTCGGCGAGTACTATACGAAAGATGATCGATCAATCCTTCATTAAAAATTCCACTCACCTTTTTTAAATATTTATATGCATTTAAAAAATTTTCCATAAATAAGAGGTTCGACTGATGCCTGCATATATATATATATATATATATATATATATATATATATATATATATATATATATATATATATATATATATATATATATATATATATGTTATTTGAATCGACAGAGCATTCGTTACGAATAAATGTCTCTTCACATCACTACCACTTCCGTTTAGCTGAAGTTGTGAGGTAGCGTGAAGGTGAGGGCTTAGGCTCGTCTCCTGCCCATGGGATACTGACGAGTCGATTCATCGTTGTTCCGTGCGACTTGCTCCATCACCCACGTTCCGATGAGACCACTGGTCGGAATGACTCGGTAGGACAAAGCCAAAGAGTTTGCTTGGAACCTCTTAAATAAATAAATAATAAATAAATAAATAAATAAATAAATAAATAATATATATATATATATATATATATATATATATATATATATATATATATATATATATATATATATATATATATATATATATATATATATATATATATATATAAACATGCATTAGACAGTTTGCATTCACGAATCATGAAAGCTTTGGCGTTGAAACCTTTTCGTTTTACAGTACGTGTATGATTCTTGATTGATCTTTTTTTAGGAATAGTGAAGATTTAAAAATGAGAAGGTCGTATATAGTGAATTTCTGCACAGCCGGCTGGTCGTATATAGAGGAAACGATTGTTTATTAGACCTTATGAGGGGATATTGTAACATTGCTATTTGAATACTAATTCAATCGAAAAGTCGTGGAAAATGAAAGAGATTGGGGGGGGGGGGGGGAGGGAGGAGGAGGAAAGAGCAGATCCCAAAAGTTTATATCATCCTGCTATCACGTTTTCTCTTTACCTTTCATTAGTTAAGCGTTATAAGATATTCTTTCCATTGGAAGTTTTAGTTAATGAGTGTTGCGCTATTTAGAAGCTATAGATTCGTAACTTAAGACCACATTTTTGTTCGATTTTCAACTAAAACGAATTAAAACCGGAAATTGTTCAGTCGTTTTCCATAAATAGTAAAATTTTAAATGCATATTTCAATGAAATAAAATATTGCCTTCTGAGCAAAATTTAAAAAAAAATCAGCATTAGCAAGTTTTGTTTAAATTTTCATGGCCTTAATTATAATTTCTTTTCAGGTGCAACAATTTGCCGAAAAAGAAGGCCGTCAACCAAGAATTCTAATGGCTAGGATGGGTGAAATCGATCAGAGAGATGATAAAAATAGGATGGTTGTCGCTACAGGCTTCGCCGATCTTGGTTAGTTTTGATTTCGCTCTGTGGTGAGCAACTGTCGATCGTTTGCAAATCGATAATCAGAGGAAGAAAAAAGAATACCGATTGAATGAACGTGGCGATGAACTATATATATAATAAATATGTTTCAAGGAGTTAGAATGGAGAATTGAGGATTTTTATAATTTTCGAAATTGAAAATCTTTTTTCTTGAAATTTTGTGAAAATTTCTTGGACCTCTATTAGGATAGATGTTCGAAATCAATATAGCAATAGCTTTACTTCTGTCATTTTTCAGTCACCATTTTGATATTGACTCAACGATTTTACACCTTTTTTTTAAAAAATCGTTTCGATGAAAAGAGAGTTTCAGTGTTACGTCATAGATAGGATGTGTGGATAGGATTAATGTTTTCATATAGAAGGTTCAATCAATCTAGATGCGCACTTGATGCTAACCTTTGTGAACAGAAGTGATGGTGGTGAGAACGAGTGCGGTAGCTTGGGGGTTAGAACACTCGCGCGGCAAGCAAGATATCACCGGTTCATCCCCGTCTGCGAACAGCGATTCTTGGTCATGCATAATCGCGATCTCAACCTGAGCCGTACTATATTCTTCGCTTATGTGTTATCAAACTGAGGTGATACTGAAAATGCTGGGAAATAGATTTGACCAATTCAAAATTGAATCTGAGTAGAACTTGGAACTTGTCCAAAACCACGAATATAAAGGTTGAGAAAAGGCGAGAGGCAAGAAAATAGGTCCCTACCAACAAATAAAGAAAAAGAAAACCGCTCTCTTATTACGGTGATGGAGCACTGGAATCCCGTGAAGAGTAACACGGATCAAAGACCGATTTTTTTTTTTTTTTTGAAACAGGTTTTGACGTAGACGTTGGACCACACATGCAAACACCCGAAGAAGTAGCAAGAGAAGCGGTTGACGCCGATGTACACGCTATTAGTGCGAGGAATCTTTGCTCAAAACATTTAACGCTTCTGCCTGCGCTTTTCAAAGAACTTGCTAAGCTTGGAAGATCGTAAGTGCCGTTGTTTTAATTTAAGGAAATTTATTTGTTGAAGCAGTAAATAATATAGTTATTTATATTTTAAAGAGAACGATAATATTTGTTGGAATTTCCATCGTTATCTTCGTCCTCTTATTTCGTAGAGTTTCTAGTAATGAGCAGCTTTACAAGTTTCACATAGTGCATTTGAAAAGCGTACATGGCCAACGTTTAATATTCGGCCATACGAGCGATAATCTTCAGTGATCGAATATAGAGCATGACCGGTGGTTTTTCAGACTTACCTGGGGGAATTTATGTTGTTCGAGCTGTACTGTATAGAATAGGACCTATGCATGTGAAGATCCTCCCCTGAAGCCTGAAAACACCTTCGGCAGTTCGCTAGACGAGGGAGCTACTAAAAATCTCTTATTTAGACTTCAATGATTAAATTATTTGATCGTTCCGGTAGTGGAACAGGCGAATAGTGCAGTTTGCAACAACTACCTGTACAGCATTGTTTCTGGTTAACTTCTCAGCGTTTCTTAATTTCGATAGCTGTAAAGTCGGCTGTTCTGTTTACTTTATTCGTTGCATTTATTTTATTCAAGAAAGCATTCATTATGAATGAATGTCTCTTCAAGTCACTCTCCACTTCCGCTTAGGTGAAATTGTAATGTCTCTTCAAGGTCGTAAAGAGGTCGGCTCTTACCCAGCTCTACATTGTAATGAAAAATTCCTAAGTGAAGCTCTTATGGGATTCAGGAAGCATTTTAGTGGTCAATAAAATTTAAAAAAAGGAATTCTTTTACTGATGCTTGCCATCATTCAAGAACATTCAGTCTTGAAAATGCCTTATATTGTGTTCAGAAGGATTGGTGAATTAAAATATATTTTTATTATTCAACTAGAAATGAGCCTTCATCAATAAATGTGTTTGGGGGGGGGGGGGAGGGAGGGGGCGGGGAGGACGAGCAAATCCCCTTCCTGTTTCCACTTCCAAACGATAAAATATTAGAAGCGACCGTGGAGTTGTTGGCATCAAAGTATATATATATATATATATATATATATATATATATATATATATATATATATATATATATATATATATATATATATATATATATATATATATATATATATATATATATATATATATATATATATATATATATATATATATATAAGCTAGGCGGCTATGATACTGATAAAGCTCGAAAAATTCCTCAAAGATCCGCAAAGAACTCGTTTTTTTGCTGACGATCTATGTGATGTACCCTTGCTTTGGTTCTACGATGTATTTTTCTATTAATACAGTCATTTTTTCATCACGCAATCACATCCTTCTCTCACCCTCGTCTCCTCTCGCCATCCCAATCAAATTTAGTTATAGACTTGAATCAGTCTTATAGATTTGAGGAGAACGTTTGATGTTCGATTGTATTTTTCAGTGATATCCTAGTGTTTATTGTCGATCGGATTCCTCAAGAGGACTACGATAAACTCTATAAACATGGTGTTGCTGGTATTTTCCCGATTGATAGTGACGTCGGGGAATGCGCAATGAAGGTATATATGGTTGATTTATTTTTTCAACTCAGTTTTTAAAAATTTTCATTTGTACAAATATTGTTATGTTCATAGTATAGGAAAAAAACCCTCATGAATGATTTTAATGACGGAAAATGAAAATAAAGAAAGAAATTCTTAGAGGCAAAACTTGAAGATCACCTTCGTAAGCCGTTATGAAGTCATAGTTTCTTCTTTAAATTTCGTTTATTCGTCTTTTTTTTCCTCGCCCATATAGTTTTTTCAAAGAAATTCTAACGAAGAATATTCGCATGCGTTTAGCTGTATATATTGAGTTATATATCTAATATTTCCAACGTTAGAAATAAAAGTCTAAAGTTGGATTATTGAATTGAAATTTGAATTGAAATCTTAGTTTAATGGAATTGATTTTTGAATTGAATTACGATCTCATCTGTGGGATTTTATATGAGTTCTAAATGCGTGAATTGATCGATGCAAGTGAAGTTTAATTGAGCAGTTGAAATTGAAACTCTCAATAGCAGATCCTACAAGCTTTTTAATCAATGATGCAATCTTTAAAGAACGTTTCTATAAAATATCAACGTTTTGATATTTTTTATAGATTTGCAAAAATGTTTTAAAGCATTTACGAAATTGATTCCTTCACTATTGGTGAAAAACTTCATGAAGACGCATGTTATTATCAGAAACCTTGATAATGTTTTTTTCCCATCGGCCACAAAGGAAGTGGATGGAGGGGATCGGGCGGAACGATTGTGAAAGCTGAGGAAAATCGCTGTTTAGAAAAGATTCGAGTGGGATTCTAAAATACCGTTGCCTATATTGTAACAGCGCTTGTTTGAAAATTTTTGCTCGAAATCCAAAATTTCTCCAAGTTCCAAAAAATTTGGATTTTTTTTTGGGGGGGGGGGGAGGAGAAATTATCCTCTAACGAGGATATTACGATCACTGTTCGCATTTGAAAATAATGAGAAGGAGGTCCGCATTTCCGCTTATCTCAACTCTGTTCCCTTCTGTGCTTTTCCTTGTGGAGGTTAGCGCCTACTGTGTTCTGCGCTTATTTGCAGCCGGATGAATAGCCCTATTTGTGGTTTATGTTATTTCTATGCAAATAATTGAGATTTATTTCAGACACTCGATAAGATCGAGGCTTCTTTGAAGAAAAGTCCAGGTCAATAGGAATCGATGGATGCATTTTTATGTTTATGTGCTATATTTGCGTAATAAATAGTCGGGAATGTTTTAATTGTGATAATCGTTAGCATTAAAGAATCGTTAATCAATTTTTCTTAGTGCATTCTAAATGAAATATTCAAATATGCATGAAGTGACTAATCACTTAGAATTGCCGAATATAGAAGGAGAAAAGTTGTAAATCTATCAAAGAGAAAGGGATGCGCGTATCGATGCAAGTTCATTTAAGGAGAGGGGGATGAGGGATAGGCATGAGAATAGGAGAAATGAATCAAAACAAAGGGAATTTCATAGAAAATGAAAGAATAGGATTGGTTTTTATGATTTGTAAGTTTTGTTTTGTGATGAAAATGAAAGAGATAAAGTTTTTTTTTTTTTTTTGCTAGTCATTAAGTTGTTTTCCTGTTATGAATGAATCCTGGCTTGATCCGTCGAATGCCTCACAGTGAGCAAAAAAAAAAAAGTTCGATGTAGTTAACGATGGCATTGAACATTATTGCAAAAACAAACATTTAATATATCATAGTAATTATTATTTTTTCTTAGCGATGCATAAATATGGCCAAATTTTGCATATTTCGGTATGAGCTGAAATGAAAGCTAATATAAAATGTCATTGCAATTTCTTTTTAATTCATTTAACGTAACGTCGTAAATAAATTATCGTATCGTCTTTCAAAATTACATTTCAATTTACATATCTTTCATCATCATTGCATTACTTTTGATGTGTCTTTATTGTTGGCCGAATAAAAGAAAAAAATTCATTGAGGTGATTTATCAAATTTAGCAGTGAGATAGTATCATTGAATCTCTAATAATCTTTACTTCAATAGCTACTTAATGATGGTTAAATGGTCTGTGAATCTATTTGCAATAGCAATATCATAGTTTTTTTTTTTTTGTGTAGTTCACCGTATTGCATTTAGTGATTCGTTTGCTTAGACTTTTTTAAATATAGATTATTGCATCATCTGATTTGATATTTTTGAAGAGAAGAATGATCGAAGACTTTTGAAGTGGATCGAAACTGTTGTGTGATATTTTTGAGTTTTTCTTCATAGATTTTTTAATTTGAATTACAAAATATCTTTTTTTTTTCTTCAAATATTTCTAGAATTATGGGAATTTTTTTTTCATTTTATATACAATCTGCAATGCATATTCATTATTCTATTTATATTGAAAGATTAGCTGGAATATAAGGCAATCGTTTGGAATATATCGTCGACCTTCGAATAGAAGATAGCAACTAGGGCTACCTGATAGGGGTCAATTGCTATCCATATTAATCTCTAAGGTCTCATTGTCCTGCAAGAACCAAGCAGCGTGTATGGGCCAATTGTGAAACGTCTCAAGTTAAATACCTTAATATTACCTTATGTGTAAGAGGGATATCGCGCCAATATCCAAATGTCCTAGACAAAACAAGAGCGGATGATCTCAACTCCACATAGAACTTATTAGCCTTCTGATGGATGTTTATTTCCATTGTTTCATTATTTAAGGCCTTATTAGATCGTATAAATAAGATCGGATTGAACCCATTTGAGAATTCGGTCAGATCACGAAAAGATATAGAATATTTTATTTTATTTGTTGTAGTTATCGTTAATTTATATGCATATCTGTTCTACTCATTTCAACCTTAACGAATTACTTCTATACTACTATAATTTGGTATTTTTTGTAGTAATTAAAGGTGTATTCTTGTAGGTGTCTATGGAAATGAATTTTTACATTGAGCTGTAATTTTCGACATGGGGTTTCACGATGGTTTGTTGGAGAGTATCGCTATATGCAGAAGACTTTCCTCATATTCCGTGGCAATTTATCCCGATGTGGAAAATTTATCGTCATTTTGAGTAGCCCGTTTTTTTCTCCAGGATTCTTGATCCTGGAAAGTTTTATGTAAATTTCATGCCATACTCAAATTCCATGATATCTTTGCTCTAAAAGCCGTTCACTTCGTCTTTCAATCGTTCCGGAAAGCCCATTTTTCTTCGTCGTAACATTGCGTTTCTAGACTTTATTTCTTTTGAGACATGATTTATTCTCCCCATCAAATGCAGCAATCTATTGCAGCGCAATATTTTCAATGGTCAGCCGGTTGTCAGTAAGCTAGATAGTTATGTGTTCGTGCGTTGTGCATTCTTTAAACAGCCGATGAAGTGCTGTTTGTGCTTTACATCATCTCCACTCTTCGATATTGGGTGCTGTCAATCTAGGAGATGCTGCCGGAAATAATGTTCTCTCAATATTTAAATTCTCGACCGCCGCTGATGGGGATCGATTTATTTACTCCTTTAGAGTGGTGAAATTCCCGCTAATCTTCACCACCGTGTGTGCATTCGACTGCACAAATGCTAGAATTTTTTTTTTCGTTTTTAAGTTCTTGGCGCTGTCAGTGAGATTGACCTTCTTGACCCTGAATTAAGTGGTTCCGGAGATCGAAGGTTTAAGAAGTGGGAAGAATTTTTTTCGGTATCGATGCAGTCGAAAATGCTCAATGATAAAGCCTGGCGGTGATCTGAACGCTTCCGAAGTCATCGATTTCACTTGATGGTTGAGGTACCCCTCTCCCCCCTCGTGCCCTTGGCATCCTATAACCGCTTCCTTTCCTCTCTCGCGGTGTGGACGCTATCTAATTTATTATTTCTTTAAGTAATTACCGGTCGGTCATTCATTTTTTCAAGCACTTTCTTATGCGTGTAAGTAGTCGCTCGTTGACTCTATAACGCTGATACCTCAAAAAATTTGTGCCGCATTAAATTGATCTTAATTTCGAAGGTAACCCGTTATAGCCCTATAGGGCTTTAAATGCTAGAAGAGCGGCTCGTGGACGAGATATCAGCCGAAGTATTCAATAGTGACGCTTCATATTACGCTCTTCTCGTCCCGAATTTAATTCCTGGTTAGGAGGAAATTTTTTCTCGTTATTCGAAACCGTTTTATTTTTATACTTTTGGTTTCATTGTTATCTATTAGCTGTTTGCTGATCGGTTGGTTCGTCCTGTTTAGTCAGTCGGCCTATAGGTGGGGGGGGGGGGGGAGGGAGGGGAGGAGGATAAGGAAAGAGGATGAAAATCTGTATATGTTGAAATATTTGAGCAAATAGATTAGACACGATTCCGTTTTTTTTTTTTTTTCTTGCGATCCTTCTTTATTCGTTGAATAGTTTACCGGATGATTCACAATGCATATTGAATTATCTGAAGCAAATAGAAAACATTGTTTGCTTTCATCGTAGATACGGTTGATTACAAAAATTCTTCGCCATCTATATCAATTTTTTCTTTTTTTTTTTTTTTGATGAAATTATGGATAATCGGAAATAATCTTTATACCTTTTACTTGATTAATATCAGATCACCGTTTAAACCATCTCAACAGCCTTAGTCTAATAGATATCAAATTCGATGACAGTAATATTATCTCGTCGTGAGCCGAATTCGAACTTATCGATTTCCGGTTTTTCGTGAAAATGCTTTAATTGTTAAGCTATGCCCTTCATATTGTATCATATTTGAACGAACCGTCTTGAACGGATCCATAACTAGCATGATATCATATTTAGAGTTAAACTGATATGATTTGATAAGCGTCTAGTTACTTGAAAATTAAAATTTGTCTTATCAAAATCGATAGCAATATTAGCAATGATAGAATTGTTGTTACGACAAGGATGACATAATGTATATTTCAGTGCTGCTCTTATTTCATTTCGTTATTTGGTTTGGATTCGAATTTTTCGTCCACAATTGAAAGGGGCTAGGATGACGATTTCGGCGTATCTCACTTCAACTCTACCAACTCTTCCCGAAGAGGTCAAAGACTACGTTGTGGGTATCGTTTTTATACTTCAATATACTATTTGCATGTTTGTTATCTTTTAATTCAATAATAAATAACACAGCATGAATTTTTATTTTGGTACTTGGATAGGAGAGCAAAATCATAGGTGAGTGTATAACTCCCCTCCCCCCCCCCCCCCCTTTGTTGTATATTTAATGTATGTTTTGAGGAGGTACCTGTAAACTTATTTGTAGGTAATTTATGAGTAACCGCAGATTTGTTTATAAGAGATCAAAGATTATTGTTATTTCTGTAAGACTTGAAAATTTCATTTAATAGCGTAATTATATTATCCGATATTTAGACTTTAATATTTAATGGGGTATCAAGTATAACCGTCCGAAATAATTTCCAGCAATTTTACGTGAAAACGCCGATGAGATAACGTCAAAGGATGATGTGATCGAAGCGGTAGGTGAGCATATTCAAAGCTCAGTTGAAGGACTCTCTGATGAGGCAATGCACAACGTTTGTGAAAAGCTTATGCTACTATTACATGGCGGGTAAGCTATCATAAGTTTGTTTCCTTTTTTTTCAAGGCACGTATGAGTGCTTTTTAGGTTTGAATTGTAAATTAAATGTATTTAGTTAATCTTGTCTTTATAATCGTTAAGAAGCAGTTGTAATGGATAGTGGAAATATCAGCGCTGCATCCATATTTTAGTAAGTAGCGATGTTAGGCTGCACCATATTGTAAAGATCAATGAAATTCTCTTGGTTCATTATTAGTTCGGATCATGAGTAAGTCCAGGATTTTAAGAAGTGCTGAATTTGTAAAATTTCGAGATTGTCATCGAGAATGATGCAGATAGCTAAAGCATTGTCGAGAATTTTATTCTTGTGCTTCAAGTTATGCATTTCTTCTTAGTTCAAGGATTGGATTTGGAACTTTCTTCACCCTACCCCCAACCAATAGGAATTATTATTTATCTCTTTAGTAATTTTTTTCTTCAGCAGTAGATCACTTTTCAACTGCATCACAAAGAAATATTTTAATTTTCTAATATATTTGATGACTGTTTGATGCCTGTTTGATGAGACGTGGCTGCCTCAGGTTTGCATTTCCGCCGCCATTTATATGACTTCTATCATTCCAAGAAAGCAGGAGTTTCAATAGTGTCAGTAGTGCAGTAATATGCAAATTTTATATTTTGAAGGAAGGAAGTGAAAAGATCGGACATAGAAACAGGTCAACGACGCCTTCAGCAAACAGTTGATATCAGCACACAGGGTATAGATTCGGATGCAATCGAAAGCATCTGGCGAGTCACCACTCGGGATACACCCACGGTTGGTTTATTTGTTTTACTCTTAGTAAAATTTTCCGTTGTTTTTGCTTAGTATTCCACATATATCAGTAATCTCAATCTTCCTGTTTTCGTTCATCGGGGCCATTTCTTCTTTTATTTTAAGTCCTGGGTAAGTTTATAAGTCCAGGATAAACTAACGACTACAAAGAATTTTTTTAAGATGGTCGACAAGAAGAAGCTGGAAAAAGCTGAAGCGAAGGCGTTAGAAAAGTGTGCGAAGAGGGAAATATTGGAAAGTGGTATGAATAAGAAGAAGCGACCAGCCGATCTGACGGCAACTGCTTCACAGGCAGCCAATCGTCGTGATGCACGTGTGGATGCTAGCGGTGGTAATACAATGGACATTCATTTGGCGAGTGTTGATGTCTCTATTGGCACTAAGTGAGTTGCTTCTATTTATGCTTTATCTTTACAGGTTTTTAGGAAGGTGTCGTCCACACAGGTTTATTAGAACATATCGTGAGAAAAATATGGCTGAAAAGTTGCAAGTTCAAATTTTCACCTCATAAAGCCCTGAGACTTGGTTTAAAGTGGGAAATAATGAGGAAAAACTCAAATATGAGGGGGAATGTGAATAGTGTATAGGTTATGCGGTTAAGTATGAGATGTAAACACCAGAAAGTAGAGATAAATATAGGCCGATGAATGAAAGAGAGAGTGGATAAGCATGAACAAGGTGGCAATTCTGATGTAAGGTGGAATAGGAAATAGTTGGCGGTAAGTTACCCGAATAGATGCTCGAAGGCAAGCAATGGATTGCGGGGACAAGCATAAGATGATGAATAGTGAGATGTGGTTATCTTTTATCTTTTGCTTTTTTTTAAATTTTTGGTTTGATTTACTCTTCTTTTTGCGCCGTTGTTTTGTGTGCTGCTATCAAGGGGTATGTAGATTTGTTTGCTTCACTGCTATAGTTCTACAGGTTTATATCGGATTACCATTTCGTTCTTGGCGATGTTGGATTAGAATGAGATCGATGAGAAAAGATATGTATGTATATATATGATGCTTTCTAGGCAGCTGTTATGCGGTGCGGATGTGACACTTGTGTATGGACGGCGCTATGGTTTGGTGGGGCGTAACGGTGCGGGTAAATCAACGTTCCTAAAAATGATCTCATCGTGAGTTGCTTATATTGACATCTCATGCTTACTCTTCATTTACCAAGCTCTAAGATTAAGGACAAAGGCGGATTTGCGTGACCTGTAGAGCGCTTCGTTAAGTGAATGCTCAATGAGAAACGGAGGTTTCAAGGGTTTACCAAACCAACTTGTTTCATTGGTAGACTGGTAGACGTAAAGTAATTTCTGCTCGTTCTCTGATCTCCTCATGAAAATCTTATCCTCTGGTCCCCCTCCCCCTCCTTTCCTCGTCTACCCCCCTATCCGCCTGTTTTTTTCTCGTATTTGAATGCCATTTTCAAGGAAAAATAATTATCAGTACGGAATGTGTTTATTCGAAGCGTTGATAAAGTGTGCATAAAGAACAAAAGGTTATGTTTGTGGCTTATGAGCTTACGATCTATTTGAATTGCTGTATGTGGCAGAATGATGTGAAGTGATAGAATTTTAAATTTGTGTTTGTTTTCATAGGGCTGTTATTATTATTAGATTGTGAACACAGTAGTTGTTATCACCCATAACCACATTGGAAGTGAATAATCCTTCTTTGTTTCGGTGATGAAGGATATCTGTGACAGCAAAGGCAACAGTCAATCATGTGGCAATAAATAATAGAGTCATAATTGGTAGGAATACTAGCAGAAAAGTTCCCCATGTTGTAACACTGTAATCCATGAATTATAATATGTTTGCTGTAATGTGAAGAAACTTTATTTTCTATCATATAATAAAAAATGACGGATTTTTTAGGAAGCAATTGGTGATCCCATCGAATCTAACAATGCTGAGTGTGGAGCAGGAAGTAGATGGTGATGAGACCGAAGTGGTTCAAGCTGTACTCGAAAGTGATTCCCGTCGCACGGATATGTTGGCTAGAGAGAAACAACTCCATGAAATAGTTAATAGGTATTTGATGGATTGTTTAGGAATTCCAGGATAACCTAGTTTGATAAATCTGTACCTACGCATTAGAAAATACTTCACCGTTTAGCTTCAGGGACACGTAGTCCGCAGTTGCGTTTATTATATTTTGGTTGAATAGCAGATTTGATGACCTTTGCCTAAAGGATAAAGGAGGTTGAGGAGGAGGAAACAGGAAAAGAGGGGGGGGGGGGAAGAGAATGAGGGCAGCCGCCCAATCACTAATAGGTTGATGAGTTTGGGATGTGATAGCTGTGGTCAACATATTGACCAGTCGTGGAGTAGCTATCATTCATCGGTTATATTGCCATATTTATGGCATTTCTTTTGCTTTTTAGTCCTTCAGTCGTCTTTAACGATAGGCTTTATCATTCGTTGGTTATGTGGTAGCAATAATTTGCACTGAATTTTATCATCGTTTTCCATTTTATGGAAGAAGTAACTGCTTTACGTGCGAAGTGTTACGCGAGTGATAGTGAGCGTTGCATAATTAGGCATCATCATTCGATATTATTTCAGAATGGAAAATTCCTGTAACGGAGATGAATTTTTAGTGCGGAACATATCTACTCTCTTCTTCATAGAAATTAATAAATCAAGAGAAGTAAAGAGAACTTTCTTTTATTGCTAATCAAATGTGTTGGCTTCGATAGATTTTATTATAATTAATGTTGAGGAACTATGCCACCGCTGTATGTCAAGTTCAAGCAATCAGGTGTGTATCAAATTCTTTAATTTTAGGCCAGGATTAAGCGATGAAGAGAAGGAGAAATATTCCTCTGAGTTAACAACACTTTATGCGGAAATGGAAGCTGCACAAGTCGATAAAGCACCTGCACGTGCGGCATCGATTCTCTTTGGTCTCGGATTTACACCTGAGGAGCAAAGGCGACCCACAAAGTTGGTTTCGTTTTTTTTTTACTTTCGACGAAAATTGAGCACTTAAAGCGTTTGGAAGATTGTTTGTTAGCTGTTTTCCTGTATTGCCATAGTATTGGGGAATTCGCTGTACGATATCGTTGGACGAGTACGTGCAATTTTATGAATTTTTTTCCCCAAACAGCTAGTTTTTATTGTTTTGTTAGTGTATAGCTATATGCATGAAGCATATTTGAAAGCATTCGGCCAAACCTCTCAATCGAAGAGAATTATATATGTTGGGATGAAAAAAGTTCCATCTTTATTTCAAATTTTAGGAATAGAATATATAAAATTTCTACAAACTTGAAAGAAACCTTTAAAGTTTTTGCAAAATGAATAATTGTTTATTTTTTAAAAATGTGCTTAATTTATTAGTGAAAAAGATAATTTACATATTAAGTAAGGCAATGTTATTATGTGTGGTCGGAAATAGAATGTATTATTTGATGGCGCTATTTGCAGAGAATTTTCGGGTGGTTGGCGAATGAGGGTCGCACTTGCTAGAGCGCTCTTTGTTAAGTATGTTTTTTTTTTTTAATTTTTGGAATATTATTTTGTTTTTATTTGAATTTTGAAAGGCTTATTGGAAAAAGTTGTTTTTTAAATCTATTTTTGATGAGTGATGGTCAGTTATTGATCGCCTTGAATGTTAGGAAGATTAAGCCATGCTTAAACCGTCATATTTAATTGTGGGGAGCAGGAAAGTTGCTGTTCTGTTTTGAATTGCGCCTGGAGAGGAAGTTAATAATGATTGGAACCTGCATTCCTTAAGTGTTGCTTTCCACTGCACCATTCGAGGAACTGTAGAAAGGTATAAGTGCTATTTTATTGATCGGTTTGTAGCGATAAGATATGCTATCATAGAGGATTACCATCAACAGGTGTTTATTGAGGAATGATACTAGCCGGTAATGAGGTTCGATGGAGGGAATGCTTTTCGTTTATCATAATTGACTCATGTTGAAACGGAGTTCACACCTGATGGCGTCAAATGAGACGCACTGCGAGCTGGAATCAGGTTCCATCCGCATACCTGTAAGTGCAGTGCGAGTTATCCGCATAGCTGTAAGTGCACCGCAAACTGAAGTTAGTTTCTATCCGCCTATCTGTATGTGTTTGGTTTTTGCAGACCTGATCTGTTATTATTGGACGAGCCAACGAACATGTTAGATATGAGGGCAATATTTTGGTTGGAAAATCATTTACAGGTAAACGTTAATTAGCACATTCATTGCATTAAGGATTTACATTATACATCCGGCTGTTCTACCTTCTTTCTTTGTGCGTTTCTTTATATAGATAGAGGAGAATGTGAGGAGGAAGTATCATTTCGATTTGCGTCGCAGTCAATTGATCTTCGTTTAATTGATTCTACTTTCACTGGTGTGGTGTAAATTTCGACGTGAGAATTTTGTGTTAGCTAAATGATTTCAGGAATGGACAACAACGATTGTGATTGTTTCACATGATCGCAGTTTTTTAAATGCGATTTGCACTGATATAATACATTTGCATTCACGTAGACTCGACCAATATCGTGGTAATTATAGTAATTTCGAGAAAGCAATGCGAGAAAAACTTACACAACAGCAAAGGTAGATTGTTGTTTTTCTTTGTTTTGCACTCTCCTCTTTTAGTTGAGGAATTTTCAGAGAAGGTTCTTGTTTAAATGCTGTAAATGATGGCTTAGGTAAGGAGGACATAATAGAGCCACTAGAATAGGTTGATATCATGTGGAATAAGTGTTGCTTGGATAATTCATTAGAAAAGACCATTAATAACCAGGAAGTTGGAAAATTATATAAATTGGCATAGATGTGGTACCACAAATTGAAACCGCCATCAGTGCGGACCATTGTGGGAGGATGTGTTTTTTATAGGTTTTGCACTCCGTTAGCTCTTCGCGGTTGTTATTAGAGAGCATCGAGCTTGTTTGAGATTATGCGGCAGAGGTGGGAAATAAAATTCTGCTTAATGCTAGCAGCATATTCGACAGTTTTGATGCAAAACTTATGTGATCGGCATAGAGGGTTTAACGTGTGAATCGAAACTCAGAAATCATAAATTTTTCAACGTCTGCCCTATATTACAGCATTTTTAGTTTACTTTATAGGCGCGAACATGTGGACACTCAAGACTTGCTTCATTTTTTTTCCTGTTGGCTGTCCGAGTCGACGGCGATATTTTGGGAAAAGGGATATATATTTTATTGTATGTGAATAATGCAGCAACTGTACCATCAAAAATTATTAAATCTAGCAAGTGTGCTTGTTGAATTGATATTAGATTGGAAGGGAAATGTTTTTTTTTTGTTTTAGTCGATATCATTTCTGTAAGCAAATCTATGAAGCTAGTTATTGGCTCTATGCATATGGCGGTTCTAATTAACGAGAAGTGGAGAGTCGCTGGAATATTAAATATTCAAATATTCGAGCATTAAATTCATTTCAGTTTCTTTAATAAGTGATTAATTAAATGCTTTGAGTAAATATTATTGCATCATAGTTTAAAGTATGAAGCTGAGAAATTGAAGAATATTTTTAGAGAATATGAAGCGCAACAACAACTACGACAACATACACAAGAGTTTATCGATAAATTTCGTTATAACGCAAAAAGGGCGAGTATGGTACAAAGCAGAATCAAAATGCTTGAACGACTGTGAGTCGACTGATGCCTATTGTTGACAGTTTACGAGATTTAAGCTGTCTGTTAATTCTTTTTATTGATTATTTATTGATCATAGGATGTGATAGTTAGTTTATTGATGCTTTCGATTGCGTTTTCATTTCCGCACATTTAATTCATTTAATAATGATCAATCCTAGCTAGCAGTAACTTTGTAATGATAGCTTGCTATGTCAACGGATCTGTGTCTTGGGTCTGGGCGAAGATATAATCTAGATCTATGGTGATTGGAAATTGCCCAGCAGTAATCCGTGACAATGTGCTACCACCAGTGGGCACGTATCGGAGACGAAACCATAACGATGCCCTTAGGCTAACAGATAAGAGTGATAAGAGGTGATGTTCGCAACGTTCCATAAAATATATTCCATTAGCTCTTTTTTCAATTGCCACTTTGTTTTCATTTCAAAAATTGTGTGGAGAATATTGTTAGCTATAATGAACGAAGGAAAACGCTATCATTTTAAATTGTTGTTCTTATTTTGTATGAAACGAAGAAACATTAATGCAAGAAAGCTGAAGTCATTTTTATGCACTTGTCACATTGCGGCAACTTTTTGTCTGCGTGTATGTTTAAGTCTGTCTGTCCACTGATTTTTGTTTATCTGTCCATTGATTTAAGTGACCCCCTGAACCACATCTCACTTTGGTCCATTATCTTGCAAAATGGTTACTGATATCTCAAGGCCACATTTTGCACCTATCGGATGTCCATTATGCCTATATTAGGTCTTTGCAAAATTGGTTCCGGAACTGGTTGCTTAGAAAAGTCAGTGGCATGATCGCGTATCGTGTCGGCTGCTTTGACACTTTTCTCCATTTGTTTCGTTACTTGTTGAGCACAGCCGAGTTTTATGTTTTTATGGTGCTAAGGGATGGCGTGTTTGCAGGCCTGCTTTGAAGCCGGTTGAAGTCGAGCCGGATGTGGTATTAAATTTTCCGGAATGCGAGGTGCTCAGCAACCCCGTTCTGCAACTTGATGAAGCATCTTTCAAGTGTGTACTTGTACTTGTAAATTATTTTCATTTTCTAGCAGTTTATTTGTTTAGAGGAAAGTCACGTGGAAGAAAGACCTAGCTCGCATCTGCGATTGATAGCAACCACGCTAGATTTGGAACAGGCAGGGTGGGATTAATTACCGTGAGCGATACGGATCAAAGTGTTGCTGGAATAGCTGTCGAGGTTCTTTTATTCATTTCGTTCGTCCTCACTATGGCGTTGTCAACGACTAGGTCAGTTCATTGATATACCTATTCACTTGAATCGACAAAGCATTCATTACGAATAAATGTCTCTTCATATCACTACCAGTTCCGTTTAGCTGAAGTTGTGAGTTAGCGTGAAGGTGAGGGCTTAGGCTCGTCTCTTGCCCACCGGATACTGACGAGTCGATTCATCGTTGTTCCATGCGACTTGCTTCACTGCCCGCGTTCCGATGAGATCATTGGTCGGAATGACTCGGTAGGACAAAGCCAAAGAGTTTGCTCGGAGTCCTCTTAAACCGACCGCGCACTGAGCAAAACTAAACGGTGAATCTTTGATAGTGCTGAATGCAGTTCCCTGATAGTGCTGCGAAATGAATTAGTGAATAGTAGAATCTTGTTCTTGGTATTAAGAACTTGCGTGATATGTAGCGGCTTTTTGCAGATATACACCTCATTCGCCGTTGATATTCCAGAATTTGTGCATTGGATCACATGCCAATTCCAGGATCTGTATTGTAAGTCTGTTTACTTTATAAGGACGCATCGTGGCGATGCAAAATTAATTTATATATTTCAAGTATAATTATTTATTCGTTTTTAATTAATTCAAACTAATAATCAATTAAAACTATGATTAATATGTTAGATTAATTTATTCATCTGTTTATTTTCGTTTTCATTTATATTTCATAAGAAATTAAGTACACACGCATATGTGCGCATACACGTGTACTGTTCATATATATTAAGGCATACATGTTTCAAAACTTTATGTAAAGCGGGAACTAAATTCACAAAGATGGAAATTCAATTTATTCGTTTGGAAATGTTTTTATTTCTTTAATTTCCGATATATTTGAATGGATTTCAGTTCTCAATTGAGTATATCATCTATCTCAAATCACTATCTGTCGTTGATAGAGAGTGATGTTAAAAAAAGAGATAAATCCAGGTGGGTGAAAATGGCGCGGGCAAGACGACTTTATTGAAAATCCTAATGGGTGATCTTACGCCAACAAGTGGATTCAGAAATGCGAATCGCCGTCTGAGAATTGGTTATTTTGCACAGCATCACGTCGATCAGCTTGATATGGATGTTGCTGGTGTCGAATTATTAGCGAGTAGATTCCCTGGTCAGTTTTATTAGTTTTATGATACCGAATAAATGAATAAAGAAGAAGAGAGATGCGCAAGGATAATGAGTGAACGCAAATGGCGACCCATTGAGGGATGTTGAGGGGAATAGGCGCATCTTTTTTTTTTTGTTAAAGCTGCACCTTTCTGAGTTTCTGAGAGAAGACTGCACTTGTGTTTATGAATTGATGAATTATGGTCCTCTTCGGCATTTATGCCGAATAGTTCGAATTTCGACAGTATGCGGATTCTCTCTTCTTTTTTTTTTTCAAATTATAACCTTGTTGCGTCGTTCTTGAAATTCTTTACCTTTTCTAAGTTATTCAAGTTTTTTAATATTTGAACGAATCCTACTCCTTTAAATTGAAATATATGCAACCAGTAGCATTGTGTGCGAGATTGATATGCTGATCATTGTTTATTTGCTGAGATAAAGAGTTTAGAAGTATTTAAGGGCGCACACAAGAGGAATATCGTGCTGCGTTGGGTCGATTTGGTTTGTCGGGAGATTTAGCGTTGCAATCAGTGGCTACTCTCTCTGGTGGCCAGAAATCTCGAGTTGCATTCGCATCGTTAGCCATGCAGAAGTAAGCTCGAAAGAGTTGTGTTGTTCTTACTTTCTTTTTTTATCTTTATTAAGTGCATTTGCTTAACTATTCGTCCGAAAGGAAAAATTTTGCTGCAGTAAGATTTGAAATAAATGATCTGGATAGGGTGTATGATCATGTTAATTGCTCACATGGCGCGCTTTCCCGTTTTTCATGAGACTTGCTATGATTTTGTGAATTATTATCGGATATGTTTACTGTGAAAGTGAACACGTGGAAGATTGATGGGAGACGAATCGCCTCATTTTCCATGTCACGTCATTATGGGCGAACGGAGGGGGTTGTTTTACATTGTTCGTTGTATTGGTCATTATGAACAGCTGTTGCGTTGTACTAGCGGGGTATAAGTACGTCAGTTGTTTCTAATTTTGAATAAGCATTAAATATCTTGTTGGCTTCTCATATGAAATATAAATATTACCTGGTTTCAAGATTGACTACCTTGGGTTATTATTATGATTTACCTGAGGGATCTAGTCATATTGGTATGAAGATAGGATAATGTACTTGTAGGTGTGCTGTCGGATCCACTAATGTGATCCTTTTTTGTTAGACGCGTAGCTATAGAGATGGAATGTTTTTGAAGATAACGCAGCAAATTTATCACTAACCATTCGATAATTAAATCGCCATCTGAAATATGAAAGCATTAGCGAAACAGATAAATAAATCTCGTAGCGTGACATTTCGGTAGTCCAGTATGAAAAATGGCTGGTGGGCGTCCTTCCAGCCTAAGTTGGTAGTGAGACAACCTTATCACATCTGATAATATTCAGTCCGAATTATTTGATAATGGACGAGCCGACGAACCACTTGGATGTGGAAACGGTGGAAGCTCTAGGCAAAGCACTCAATGCTTTCAAGGTTTGCTTTCATTTGAAGTATTTTTTTTAGCAGGGTCGATCACGAATAAGTCTTCTGTAAATGAGGTGGGGAGTGCAGTATCATTTATTATATGGAGGATAGTTTTTGCAGTCAGTTTTTTATCTCTTATTTGTGTGGGTGAGAATATGGGCAGTGATTTCGCTTCGAATTTAATAGGTCTATGCAGGTAGATGAACTGGAGGAAGCATCATTGCAGGTAATAGATGGGTGGGGGAGGGACAGAAGGAAGTTGTAAGCATGACGATCGTATAGGGAGCTGTTTGTAAGGTTTTTCTCCGGGGAGGGTTGTATCATTGTAAATTTCGAGGTGGAAGATTTTTTGTTGCATATAATGGATGTAGCTAAGCATATTAACGATTCGTTGGTCGCTGTAGGTAAAAGAATCGCGTTTATATTATTATTCTTTTGATTGTTCTTGTTTTGTTTCCTTTTTCTACCTCAGATTATGAATTTTAACTCTGTAAGGTACTTATAATAAGTGTGTGCTGCAGGGTGGTGTGGTGATCGTATCACACGACGAAAGGCTAATCGAAGTGGTATGCAAAGAACTATGGGTGGTAAGAGACAGGACGGTGACAACATTGGAGGGTGGTCTCGACGAGTACAAGAAGCAGATCTATAAACTTCTTGCGTTCACCTCATAAACCACTCTTCATGGATTCTTTCTTTCGCATCTTTTCCGATCGAAATAAAGTAATGAAATAGAGGGTGTTATATTGTTGAAGTTTTTTCTGAGAATGAAATGATAAGAGAGATTGATATAGGATGTTGCTGAACGAGGGCGAGAATGATAGTGGAGATATGATAGGAAGAGGAATCTCAGGATAATTTGAAGGGTTTAAGACTCGTCTCCTTATCACTCTCATTTCGTTCCATGCATGAAATATTCAAGAACTTATTTTCTCTCAGTTTTATACGAAATTTTGATGGCATGGTTGTTTTGTTTGAAAGTATTACTTTTCAGTTAAAGGTGATTATCAAATATGGATTCGTAGTGAAGAAAGTTACCTCTGAAAGTAACAAAATTGACCAATGCTTCATCAACTATAAAGAGATGTATTTTAATCGAGTGTTTTTTTCGGTTTTTATTGTTTGCAAAAGCATATATATTAGCGAGTGGAATGTTGAGATTTGCGTTCCTCGCATTAATTTATGATACTTTCTTTTTGCAGTGGAAAGGTGTTTGTTGGTTTTTTTTTAATTTCATTTTTTTTTCTGTGATCGAATTTTTTTTGCAGGTTAATTTTTTTTCCCTTTCGAATATACAAATACCTGTGGAAGGTAGTACAGGTATGCCGAGCAATTTTGCATATTTTGACTCTAGTAGAAGCAAAACATCTTATATATTGAAAAATTGAGAAAAGAATAGAAGGAATAATTGCATCTTATAAGGTGGTCTTTGAATTAATAGGAGATATAACCAAATGACATAAAATCGACCAATTTTTTTTTGCATATTTTAAAATAATCTATAGCAATTTCAAAAATTTTTTATTTTTATTTCAATGATTCGAATTTGAATAAGTTCGGAGAATGATAAAAAAATGAGGATTTGTTTGTGGGGTTTATGATATAGAAAAGAATTGATATGAATAATGGCAAGAGAATATTTCTGGCGGTTAGCTAAATTAAAGTGCCGAATATTTGAGATGGATTTTATGCTGAAATCGAATCTTTTCTTATTAATGAAAGCGGAATATTTAGGTAGGTGGAAATTTATTTCGAGCATTACGAGTTTAAAACTATCCGGGAAATTGAGAGTTATTTTTCATCAATAATGATGGCGGAAGTAATTATTCTCATTTATCATTGTCTCTATGATAGTGATTATGATAATTGCCTATTATGGTTTTCAGCTTCGAAAAATATTAGGAAAATTTCTTGTGAGAAATCATTGCATACGGTTCAGTTACCTAATTTTGAGGTGCTTGTTAGAAGTTAAGTTTAAATTTTATTGATTGAAGTAGGAATAAATTGGAATTATTTGAGCATAAGTTTTATAGCATCATATATAGGAAATGGTTGTTCGTGTTGATTATGTACGATTTTTTTGAGCTATGGTGACACGTATCGTCGCTTTTGAATAAAGCATGGTTTTGCGTCTACAATTTACGACAACTGATAAGCCGTTTCATATCGGTCAATTATATTGTTATGTATAAGCTATTTATTTTAGTATTATGTGGTTGTTGCTTTTATTGATAATATAAACGGCAAATCTGACTTGTACGGGTAGACCGGTTTTATAACTGGTCATTTCCCTTCCCATTCCGGAAAAGCGGGTCTTCTGCGCAGAAAATTCCCTTGGAACGATTTTTTTTTAATAATTAATGCATTCCATCCCTCGGCGCAAGTTGCTCAGTTGAGCAGCAATATTCAAATGATTAAATCACATCACTGCTTCTCATTATTTTAAGAATTGTGGAAATTTGCAGCAAAGGTATTATATATAAATCATCCACCTCCACGATCGGATAGCCCAGGTTTACCTGAATTGCCTCAAGTATTCTCACCCCATCGAAGTTTTATTGCAGTTACACAATAATTTATAGATATCGTCATAGCTACCACGAGGCATGATGGTATTTGTGTAACGAAGTCAAATGTTGCAAGCATCTATTTTGAGAAAGGGAAGACGACCTGAAAATAATGTGATGGGGGGGGTGAGGAGAGGGGGAATCCAGCTAAATTCAGGTCGCTGAAATAGGAAATCCAGGTTGGTGCCGATGTGTGGCAGTTGACGTGATCAGCTTATAACATTGTGTTATTGATGCGCAGTGCAGCGATTACTGTAGGTCAGCCATTTTGCAGGATCGATACTCGGTGGCGTCCATTCGCTTTGTTGAGTCTCGCGTTTTATAGGCTTTGGCTGTTGTGGTGTGGTGTAGTTGTTGCATATGTCGATATTGTTTTATTGTAGAGTGTTGGGGATTGTTTGCGTTGTGTTTACTAGTACTTGTAAGGGATTGGGGTGTTTTTTTCTCTCGGCTTGGGTTTTGCATTTCTTAGGTCAGTTGATAATGGTCACTCAATTAGCTGGTGCAGTTTTCTACCACTCACTGAACTCGTTCTTCGCTGCACAGGTATCCTCAGGCAGCTTTTATTATGAAATCCACTAGAAACTACGATCTACTTCTAACCGCTTTGCAGTTAGGATGATCAAGTGAAGGTGGAAAAGGTAGGCGATGGTTATGCAGCACTTGTATCAGTAGGACATGGCGCATAGCCTGGTAAAGGAGAAAGTCTCGTGAATGCTAATACCAACTGTATGACCAATGGTAAGAGTGGGAAAAAGCCACGACCAGTGCAAGTTAGTATTTACTAGATGGCGCTGTTCCCGGGAGAGGAGGAGGTGAAGAACCCCCACAAGGTGAGGTGTGCTTCGTAAAGATATGACAGCACCGAACGTGGCGGAGAGTCCACATTGATTGTGAGATGTGACAGTTACAAACGCTGCTGATGAGCTTCTTTATCAATTTGACGGACGGCATCTTAGTTAAATCCATCCGTGAACGTAGCGGCGATCGGAATGGGGACTTGATTTATACTATGAACGTGTGAGGGTGAATTGAATTCGATGCCGATCAAACGGCTACTTCAAATTCCTGCCATCCATCTCCACTCGTGTTTTAGTAACGAGTAAAATCCACTTTTTTGGTGATCATAAGTAGAATCGAATTTGAACAGCATCCTGATAGGTACTCTTCCGGCATTTGTATCTCTAGTTAAGCGCTCGAATAGAAAATGGGATCAGCGAAATCTGCATAAACTGTTCACGGAGTTATCACTGCACTTTTTTTAAAAATGCCATATTTCTTGTTGATTGTAGCGCTTTTGCGTCATTTGATAGTGCAGCATTAGTCGTGGCTGGCGGTCTGATCATATAAGAGCAGTGAGGGTGGTCGTTATTTGAATGAATACAACGGGATGAAAGGTTAGCTGCTGCATTCTTTTGTTTGAGTTTTTGCTTTCAATTTGGTAGGCTCGATCATGACCGGGAAGCTGATTTTGCTTTGGTTGGTCGGTGGTCTACTTTGGTCGTTATGGAGATCATTGCTGATCCTTGATGCCTTATTCGTCCGTGATGAATTCCATAGCAAATGTGAGTGGGGGGGGGGGGGGGCAGCCTGAACAATGTGGTTTTCTGGATGCGACTTATTAGGGAGGCAACTTTAGAGGCTGAATAACTTCGGCTGCCAGACAAGAGCGTGTCAAAGAATTGTGTCATAACTAGAGCTCGCCTCGCAACTTAACAGAAAATTTCATTTAAGTGCGGGGAGAGGCAGTTTTCTTTAGGGGTAGCCTGTCGGGAAGTGATTTGGCGAAGAAGGGATCCCAGTGAAGTCGGAGAATTGCCTGCCATGTGTCAGGGTGGTGGAAGGTGGAAGCGCTGGGGAAAATATCCGCCTAGAAGGACGAAGAGGAAGGAATATACGCTGAGCTATAGGCTGGTGTGATTTGCACTTGCTACAGGTACGGTGCAATGCTGCACCTAGTCGAAGGTGGACCATTGTTGTGTGCAGGTTTTCGCAGATCAATTTCCGTTTAGCGTTGATCCCAGTCTTTGGGGATTGCCGGAACGCTGTAAATGTTGCAGTTGTGATCACAAAATAGCATAATGAGTGATCGAGCCCGAAATAGTGGCAGTTCGACGCGTACGAGCGGAAGTGCACCAAATTCGTCAAATCGTCCTAGCGGTGGTGGGTCCGCATCGCGCGGTAAGAATGAACGTAACGATCGCAGAGGAACACCATCATCGGAAAGGTAAGGCTCGGGTGGCGAAATACTGTGATGTGCGATTATGATGCGGTAGAGGCTGAATTTATAGGGATCGGGAATTGTGCATCTATTTTCTTTCGAAAAAGTGAGAGAGTCGGTTGTTTTGTTAGTATTGATGAACAGGATTTCACCCGCTACATGCAGTGGAGGGGGGGGGGGGAGTCTGTGTGCACCGTATTTAACGTGTAAGGGTTTTCTTATTAAACATTCAAATTCGTCTAAATATCTTTGTTAAAAATGTGGGAAAGAAGGATGGTTCCGGTTCCAATAAAGGCAGGATGGATTTCCTGCGAAGGGTTCTATTCAGGACGTTTCTCTTATGGGAGGGAGGGGAGGAGGGATTTCACGTACGGTTGCTATTTATGGTTGTGTGCTGTCTGATTCGAACGCGCTTTAGATTGCGTGCCTCGTAACGAGGGGAGGATGTATCAGTGAAAAGAATGCGTGGAGCAAAGGGTATTTGAAGGCGGTGTGATTAGTACTCTTGCAGCTAGCATTAGATACATTTTGAACGGACATTTGATTCAGACCGCATCATCGATCAAGTGACCAGAATTCGTCAAGTGGGGGTGGTCAACAGCGTGGACATGGTGGTGGTGGTGGAGGTGGTGGACGTGCCATGAGCATGTTATCGGGGCAAGCATTCAGCGAGAACGAGCTCATGACCGATCTACCGAAGAAAAAGTTCACTGGACGTTGCCGCCTGTTTGTCGGCAACCTACCGAATGATTTAAAAGAAGAGGAACTAAAGGAGTTGTTCTCACCACATGGAGATATCGCCGAGTGCTACTTGAGCGGGAAGGGTTTCGCTTTCTTGAGAATGGTAAGTGGTTTTTTTTTTCCCGACGGTAGTAACTGAATCATTTCGAATACCTTGTGGATTAATGGTATTGAAGATATGTTAAAATACCACGTTTTCAAGCTCTGTTTTTTCGGTATATTCTGTAGTCTGAACTTCGATGATCAGTTACGCGGACTTCTCTTACCACTACAAGTACACCTTATATAGATCATTTGTATTTGCATACACACACGACGAGTTTTTACGCTGCGCAAATTTAATCACCGGCGAATTAAACCGTTTCACCCAACCGGAGGTGTAGCGGTGACATATACGCCGGATGCTGGCATTCGAGTTATGTGCTGCTTGCGAAAGAACCGCTCTTCATTGCTAAGTGAGCGCGTTTTCTGTCAGTTTAACCTAAACGTTAAGTGCAGAGAGATTCTTCTTCATTGTCATATTATAAGCGAGTTGTATGTATTGAACAGTTCTCACGGAACAAACGTTAGTGGTGTTTTTGATGTGTGAACGAAGGGAGGGGATGGATAGAAATGTTGGTTTCTTTTGGAGATATCATAGAGAGGGATCCGTGCACTCGAAAGATTCGTCTGTCCAACACAATATGCAGAAGTTACACACCATAAAGTGCTAAACTAGCCTAAAGTTTTATGAGATGAAGTTTGGTTTTAAAAACTTGAACATATGGTTGACCTTGCATCCCATTGTTGGGAATGTCGAAGAACCACTCCTGCTGTTGGAGAGCCACATCGGAGTCCAAAGAGAGTCGTCCATACTTATCAGATCTTATCATTGAAAGTGAGCAATGAAGAGCCTCAAGTCATTTTGTTGTTGTCATATCTTTCCTCACTGGAGAATCACCATATCTCATAATCGTAAGGAAATTGCTTTACTGAATGAACGCTCTGGGTGGTCGACGGTCGGTCGAGCGCAGTACGGTTGCATTTCGGTGATGTGAGGTTTTCGTTTTCATTCATTATTATATGTACCAGAAGAAAGTAGAGCGCCTACTATGTCCACGAAGAGGATTGGTTCTTTTTTGCAGTGGAAACTGCTGCCTTACTTTCATACTCAAAACTGATTATGGGAACATCAAGAGCAAGCTGTAGGAAGTGGTTATGTTGAAATATGAGAGGTGAATATTAGTACCGCGGTACGGCGGCTGGTGCGAATACGAGGGCTACCGTTAACGGCGTTGAGTACAGCGCAGGTCTTTCCCAGGTAGCGCCAACCTCGTAGTATGTTATCAGCAACATATGCAACTGAACTGCACTAGTTTAAGTTAACGGTAATGCCTACGTGAATTTACCTGTCTCACCTCAGCTTTAATACTGATAATCACTTATCGGAGGAATAGATTTTCTGGAAGAAATGCAACATAGTAATGGAATCGAGTTTCTGTGGGGAGGGGGGGAGGGAGAGGGCTCCTTTAACGCTGCCGTCTAGATTTGGATATGGCTGCTAAGCGAAGCGCTGATAATTCCCGAAAGATTAGATTTGTTTGGCATGTTAACATACAAAAGTTCGAAGAAATCTTTCATTCGCAAGAATGTAACCAGGTTATTGATGATCATCCGGAGGAGAGCTGGGTGCGACCATAATTTGAAGGGGGGAGGGAGGAGGGGCGGATGATTATGACTATCAACGAGACAGGACAGGTCTTGTTACTTACAGGCTTTAATGCTTTCAGCGATTTCATATCGCAAAAAATTCGCATGATGGTCGTTGGTTCCGATTGCGAACGAATTAGTCAAAATATTTTTTTCAATGGTGTTACAAATTTCAATGATTTTTTTCGGTAATATTAAGAAAATCCTTCACAAATGTAAATAATATTATAATTGTTCCCATAGGAACTTGTTCTTCAGCAATAAATGTGTTCTTATCTGTTTATAAATTGATCTTTAATTAAATAAAGCTGTTATCTTGGCATTATTAATTAAGAAACTTCTATGGCGTTATTAATTTTAACGAAATGAGCTGCAAAATCAGAAAATTTACGACTGGGCAATTCGAAGGTTAAGCGGAGTGGTGAGGGTGGTGCCGGTTAATCGAACAGCGAACTCTGACCGTGCACACACTCTCGTTGCACTTGCACATCGTGTTCATTACTGCAAGTAAAATATCACAGAAAGGTGTTGAAAAGCTTCTTTATGAGTCGAGAACATTGCACAAGTTTTTGCTGTCGAGAAATATCCTTGTGTATATTCGTTGATGATTGGCTACTTTTTCTCTCGTTTGTAACTGATCCACCACCGTCGAACTTGTACCATTCCCTCCCGTCGTATCTATGGAGAACATTCTGACGGAAGTAAATCTGGCGTTATTATATCCACCGTCGCAACTGCCAGGTATTTGATTTATGCTCTAATTAGGTTGTTGGTTGCATCTCTGCATCTCTGCTTAAGCCAGTTTCGGCACGATCGCAGATTGCGTAATGAGGAGGAATTTTAGGTGGTGTCAAGGTTTGGACTTACCCCTTTTCCGTCAATTTATTTCGTATTTTGATAGTGGACCTGAAACTGCAGGTTCGTTTTTTTTGTTGAGATGATCTATGATAATGTAGTTGATTTGTGCTTGACGTGATATATCATGACACTATTTTTATCGATCTATTAAACTAGTGTGCTTTGCCACAAATGGATCAGTAGGTTGTACCTGTGTCACGGATAAAGTGGGAAACAGGGGAATTGAACCCACTTGATGGAGTGGGATTATTAATTCGGGAGTAGTTTTAGAACTTTTATTTGAGATACTGACTGAGTGGTTTTGCGATGGCCATTTTTCATTTTTTTATTCTCTGAGGTTTGTTATGATTGGCGAGGCGGTCGGCTAAATTATTGTTTTATGAGTTTTTAGGGGGGATAATATTAGTTTCCACATGATATTGCAGTTCCTTATGACGGTAAAATCTAGTATTGATTCTGCCGATTTCAAATTGGGCTGTAATGCTGAACGAGCAACGAAAGAAGCTATTGGTTTCTAGCGAATGATTGCGACAATAAGTGAATTCAATTTCGTTGAGCACGTATAGGTGCTTTTCGCGGCTAGAATTTATTAATTTAATTAATTCTTTAACCAACAATATGGATTTAATGAAATTCTTTAAGTTATATGTCTGTATAAAAAATCGAGTAATTTGATATATAAGTAAAGAATTGAATATTAAATAAGTAAAGGACTTAAAATGCGTTTTATTGCGCCACAATGAGTGTTGACTAGAGCATTACAACCAGGATGTATCCGATTTAATTTCTATCATCGCAGCCAAAGTGTGTTTAATTTAATTTATACATTTGCCACAAAGCAGCCGTGTATTTCTTATTTGATAATCGGTCAAGAGTTCGCTGTTCGACGGTGTATTACAACGGGAAGGATGAAACCAGTGTTAATTACCTGAAATTGTTTTGACTTATTTAACGAAATTAAATACACTATGATGATCTTACAGTTTATATAAATTGCGTGGCAATAGCGTAATATCGCCTTTCTTTCTGCTTTCAGAATGCTAACGTGTAGAGGAGATTACGAGTTTGTTTCCTCTATGAGTTTATTTTATTCTCTATCATCTCGATTAAGGCGAGCTGAGGGTAATTGCTATAGAGCGGTGGTAGCGCCATGTTTATTTTGATCGTTTTTCTTCTTTTAGCCGAATCTTAAAGGCTGAAATCTTCTATCGCATCAAAGGGGGGTACTACTGTACGAAGAGCGATATTGTTACTTCTTACTCTGGCTGATAGCTTACTTTATAAGCGAATGCATTCTCTCATTTTTCAGATATATTTATTATTGTCGAAAAATTCGTATGGATTCATCAGAGATTTTTTGTTTTCGCTATTTGTTGGCATCGTGCAAGGTAGTGTCAGCAACAGTGGGAGTTTTGGAAGGGGATTTCTGCAGGAACTGCTGACAGAATCGGTTTTTTGCCGTCAAACAACCGGCTATTGTGTTGTTTTGCGCCGCATGTGAGGTGAACCGAGGGGGAAGGGGGAATAGCACGTCGAAGTTATTGCTATTTTCAGCGCCACGATTAGGAAAATTGCTAGCTTTAGATATTGCCGTTAAATTGAGTTGCGGTCATTGATCGGCACATTGATTAGCGTTTTGGATAAAGTGGATTGTAATTTTCTAGGTGCTTTGAGGGACTTTTAATGCTCTCTGCCCGAGTGTTTTCGGCAGAGGAAGTGATCAAGAGAGGCTTCGTTATCTGAATTAGAAACCAACGAAACGATAATAGAGGATTTGCTAGGTGGGGTTTTTTTGAGGGTTAAACTTATCGGCCAGTTTGTGTAACGGGATGTTTCGGTGATGTTAGTTAGTTGCTTGTTTGATGGTCTGCCAAGGAAATGGGGGAGGAAGAAGCCGTCTACGGTATGGATGTGTAGAAGTTTGCATGTAGGATACGCGTGCACATGCGGAAAGTGCGAAAGAAGCAATCGATGGGAAAATGATCCACAATAGACCGGTACGTGTACGCTTTGCGGTACACGGTGCGGCATTGAGAGTGAAGGAGCTATCGGCAACGGTCTCAAACGAGATGCTCTATCATGCGTTCTCGGCATTCGGTGAAGTGGAACGTGCGGTGCATATTGTCGACGAGAAGGGCAGGCCCACTGGCGAGGGTATTGTCGAATTTGAACGCAAACCCTCGGCTAATGAGGCACTTCATCAGATTCGAGACAAAGTTTTCCTCTTGACCTCGTGAGTTTTTATACGTAAATGAAGCAGGAGTGTGGAGAATTTTATTGCTCAAAACTTCTAGACGATCGAGTTTTTGTGCGGTTTGAGAAAATTTGCATATGCTATGCGCATTGTGCGAAGTCATTTGCATATCCGTTTGTCGTTCCACAGAAAGTTGAGCTAGTGAGCTTATAATTATAGTTTAGCTCTTGAAGAAATTGGATACATCTGTATGGGAGTTGAAATTTGCTTTTAAATACATCAGTCGAATTGAAAGGAAAGTCTCTTGCAAAGATTTATGCGAGCGACCGATTCGGTTAAAACAGAAAAAGCCTATGTCGCGTCAATTCACAAGGCGTACTTTTCGACTTATTCCTGAATTGTAATTTGCGCGTTGATTTGGTCATGAGTATGTGATTGTAACCAGCATTTCTTAACTATATAGTCTAAATGTAGAGGTGATCAATTTCTGTTGCGTTTTTGAAAGAACACCGTCTATATCCCAGCCGAATCATCAAAAGTGAGTGTTAACGACGGAGAATGATTATTTAGCTTATTCGATTGTTTTTAACTTTTGGCACCTACATTATTTCCAAGAATCTAGCAGGTTTTTTAAATCTTGTGTATTATGCAACTCGGCATTTTTTTTCTTGGTTTCAATGCCGAAGATTTTGTCGTATATTTTTAAAAAAGAAGCGTCGAATTAGTTAGTCGACAAGGTACGACTTTGGGTCATATCAGCTGATCGGACAAGTACGATTGCAGAGGGTTATTCTGTGCATCTGGACTAAGGTTTTTCCAGATCTTGGGGTTCTTTTGGGAGGGAAAGAGGAGAGTCACCGGAAATGCTTCATTTATAGATTATTTGGCATCGTTTTACCATTGAACTTTTCGTTTTAGAAACGATAAGGAGAGGATTATAACCGTGATTGTTTGGGTAGGTGACTTTAGGTTGGGTAAGGTTTTCACAGCAAGTTTTGATTACATTGTACAGAAATTTTTTGTTGCCAACGCAAAAGTTTACTGGATAGCTCATAAAACAGGAAACTGAAGCGGATTGAAGTGCAGGTAAACGCGTCTGGCACTAAGTCTTCGTACGGTGTCTGTTACACATTTGTACAAGATGCCGAATGCACCGTTGATCTGGTAGTGGACAGTTGGCTCTAACAGTGATTTTTATCTGTTCATCGAGGGCACCGAGGAGGTTTAATGCATCGTCCCGTATTAAGTGATACTAGTATGCGTCACAAGTACGTTTAATAAGAGAGTTCTTTGCACTAATTATTGTTAGGCACGAACAAACCGTTGCTGTTATTGTTATGTGTGTGTGTGTGGGGGGGGGGGGAGGGGGAGGATGGAAAGACCCAACAAATGCAGCATTTTCTCAACGCTATTGGGGACTGTAGCCGTTTTATAGAAAGTTGCAGAATGTATATATCAGTTGTTTTATTGTTGAGATCGTTTTTAAAGTATGCAGGTAGGAAAAAGTAATGAGCTGGAGTTTATCATCGCATATGCTTAGCGAACAGCAAAGAGTTGTTGGATTTGCTAGAAAGGAAGAGAATCGATGTGTCTATTGACTGGTTTGTTATTGGAAAATTTAGTATTCGCTAGCTATCTGTGTCCGTCTGGAAAAAAACATCGAATTTCGTACTTAATTTTTGAAGGAAGGTATTATAGTGAGTGAGATCGGAAAACGGACAATTTTTTGAGGGCAAAAACAACATGGTTTTGAATGTCTGAAATGTTCGCTTAAGCTAATTTATGGTTTCTGAACGTTATACGGAAAACTCGCTTTTGGAAATGGAATCCACTTTTTGCCGGAAAATTCCAAGGTTCCAAGATGCAAATGTGAATGTTGATTTAGAACGCATCTGAGCTAAATAGTTCGAAGATGCAATAAATTAGCGCTCATAAGCTAGGTGCTCGAAGTTAGAAGCATGGCCACATCATTGAAAAGCTTATCCTTTCCCTGCTGTTCATTTCCAGAGTTTTATCTCGAAATAATGGATGATAAATTAGAAAGAAGTTGGGTTTCATTTCGTTGAAATTCTAGTAATATACCCGGTTGATTGGTTGATTGAAAGCAGTTGGGTTTCGTTGAAATTACGCTAACGTTCCAGCGGCCGAACTCAGCATCGCTTATTTGCATATTGTCTCGTATTACTGTTGAATGAAGTACGAAGTTGTAATTTTGTATATTTTTGATGAGCATATGTTAATTATGAATGGTTGTGGAGCTGGAAATTTTCTCGTATAGGAGCCCCAAGCCGCTGGTTGTGGAAATGCTGGAGCCGAGAGACGAAGACGACGGACTCGCTGAGCGTATGATCCCACGTAACGCTCAGCTGCAAAAGTATATTTCTATTATATTCTTTCAAATTTATACTGTTTCTTTATGAAATTTTTGTGTTTTTTTTGCAGCTGGAAGTTTCATGTTGTTGTTTTTTAGGAATATTAAAGCCGAATCAGATAACGGTTATCTTGCCGAATTGAGGATTTTTTTTTTGCTTTTGCTTTTTTTTTGATTTAGCACCGATACAATAGATTAGTTTTTTTTTTGCAATGATAGGATGGTTCGTTGAAATTTGCATCGGAAGATTTGCGTTTCTAGCTGAGAGTGCATTTGGTCGTTCATGGAGAATAACCAATGAGAGTGGCAATGGACTGAGGTTTCCATTCTAAACAAAATAATTTCGAGATCATTGTTTATTATGTGAGGATTTCTTCCAAAAAGAAGCGCGCATCCTGCAGATGTTCATGCGGAAATACTGATGAAGTTGATTGGAAATTTTGGCTAGGCACTGTCCCATATTGGCATAGCGTCACGTATTCTGGTGACTTGCGAAAATTTCTTCGCTAAGCGAAAAGCCGGAGATATGGGCTTGCAATCGAAGTTGGGGTGAAATTAGGCGCATCTCAAGCCTAGCCAGTTCAGGGCATTAGAGTGAAGTCGAACCTCAGTTGCAGCCGGACGAGTTTCGAAGTGCTAGTCGTTTACAGGTCAGAAATATCAGCGTAAAACTGGATTTATTTAAGACCGAAAAAAATGTGAACAGAATTGTAAACGTTGAAATCGGATGAGAAGTTGACTTCTTGATGGAATTCAGAGGACCAGTTGTTATCGTTTCCTTCAAAGCATATAGAAATACCTTTTTTATTTACCTTGCTTCATTTGCTGCCTCCTGAAACGTAGACCCTTGGATAGCCTTTCCAGGCAGGTAACGCACAGGTAGATATGCGTTTTTTAGTGCATGGTGAGGAGCAGGAAAGAAAAACGCAGGTGTGAGAAAGTGACTTTCTAATTGTGAGAAGAAAGAAGTGATCTTGTAGACGAGCCTGTCCATTTTTTTAAAATTCTCTTTCCCTCCAGTCGAGGGGTGAAGCGATTTCAAGTCGAGGCACCCTTTCAATCTTGGACCATAAGTAGATGTGAAAAGGTCCCGGTCCCGTGAAAAAAAAATTTGGAGACAAGAGAAAATAAGGTTCTATTAAAAATGCATTGTGAGCTTATTTCTGCTTTTCCAAAAAATTGATTTCGCAACGACATATCCAATTGGAAGTTGAAATCAAGGAGCTGTAGGGATCAAAAATCACCGTAAAATAACTCGGTTTGACGAGTTTTCAAGGGGGGTTTTTTTTTGTTGAGGAGAGATGGAGGAAGAGGCGGCAGCAAAAAGAAAGTTTCATGCCTTCATACCTAAATACACGCAATTGGTTTTATGGATAATGTAAGCATGGAGTTGAAATTCTACACTTCCGTTGAATAATATCTTCATTTTTCTTCTATTTGCTCGTTGTTATTTATTATTATGGGTGGGTGGTGACCGGTCGGTCATCAATAAAAGAGTGTCATTTATTTGCATCGAATAAAATGTCACTCATGCTAACGATCAACTCATTGCCATTGATGGATTATGCATATTCATATAGTGAGCGTCTTCGTGATTTCCGCATATGATATTTGAGATTGTGATTTGTTCATTGCTATCGGTGTATGGCGCATCGTAAACATGCTAATGGAAAAAGGACTTCTCTTATGAGACTTACTGCTTTCATCGTAACCGAAATATTGGTAAGCAGATTCGCTAATATGGATAATATTTTGGTAGAGTCTCTGGACTACAGAATAGAGCATTGCGAGGATGCAACGTTGGACTTTGGTGATACGGCGCAATCCGTCCGAATTGTGGACAATAACAGAAGGTGTGCATTGTAACGTGGACTCCAATCTATGGTATAATCGCGTGCGCTTATAAATCCAAATTATTGAAAATTATAAAGCTGAAATGTTGAATGTACTGGCTTATAGATTCGAAATGTTGAGTAAATCCGGATGGTAAAGTGGAGATCACGAAGACACTTATAATGAATGTGCTAGTCCTAATTGAATGTGTTCATTTTTTTTAAGTGGCTGTTTAAGGCGTTGTTTTTGATGAGGTTCATATGCGAATCTTTCTTCTTTAAAGGTATGCTTAGGACTGTCGGTGGGAGATTTGCGGTTCGTGCAATTAGTAGTTGAAATCTCGCCTCACTTTTCTCGAAAATGAGGGAGTATTTTTGAAGATGGGACGCTGATCTTCTTTTATAAGAAAGTGAAAAACTTTTTATTGAGGAAAAGATTTAAGCTGTGAGATTTTTGTATTTACTTTTATCGTTTTTTTCTTTTTCTAGCAGCATTCAGGTTACGTTTTACCGGCGTCTTTGTGAGAGGATCCAAAGTCGATGGGGGAGTGTTCGTGGAGAAATGACGTCACTTTGCTCTGCGGTCGCATTGACCTGAAAACTTTTTAAAAAATGATTGAAACCCTTTCAGAGGAGCTTCTGGCAAAAGTATTTATTTTCATTTTTCATTCGCGTTACTAAAACTAGATCCAACTGAGTAACGGTCGGCTTAATCGTTGTAACTTTTGAACATTGCTTGCGGGGATAGGGTGAAATGAGGTACTGAGCGCTGAGCATCGGAGCTCTTAAAGCAGCTGCGCTTTCGGGCGGCAATATTCTTTCATAGAGCGCTTCGGCGCTACTAAAAATCTCGACGCATTTTTCCCTATGTGCTAAGCTACTCGAACCCATAGAATACTCTGTCTAGTGATGTTTGCAAATCAGTTCAAATATTGGGTGGGAATAGAAGAATTGTCTTTCTTTTCAAAGCTGCTATCACTTATCAGTTCCGTGTTTTGATGGCGATGATATGAAAGAGGAGCATGTTGCATTGATACGATTTTGATTGAATGGAATGGTTCGTAGTATTGTTGTTATGTGTAGGGAACGCGAACTGGGTCCACGTTTTCCACCGAGCAACAGTTTCGAGTTTGTGTTCGGTCAAAAGTGGAAAGAGCTCTATGAGGTGGAGAGACAGCGTAGAGCTCAGTTGGAAGAGGAGCTCAAGGAGGCTCGTAGACGATTGGATGCTGATATGGAGCTCGCCTATCAAGACTACCAGACACAAATGCTTCGTGAAGGCAAGGTTTATCAACTTATTACTTATCACTATAGACACATTCGCAGTGAGTGCTACTGAGATCACCGTAGATCATTATGCTGAGGTTGTTGTATGAAGTTGGCGTGCTGAAAGGATTGCACAGGTAGTAAGTGGCGCTTCATTACGTGCTTATTATTGAAATGGCGTACAGGTGCTGGTTTGCTGTGTTCAAGTTGATGAAGCTGCAATGCAACGAGTGGTTCACACTGTGTGGTTTTTATTATTTCTATGTTTCGGGCACTCCTTTGGTTGATTCGTACCGATCAGAAATTGCGGCTGATGGTAATCCGTTGTTGTATTGGTTGATTCTGTTTAGTGCTCAATGTACATGAATGCCGAGCTCGATTTAGTGCATTTGCCATCATGCGGCTGTGCTGTATTTTGACAAGTGAAGCCATATCATTTTGATATCCGCATAGAAATATGACGGGGTTTCAATTTTTAGCATTTTTTAAAGAGTTGTTTCAGCTGATAAATTGTCGTTTACAAAAAATTTTTTCAAGAATCATTGGCTATGGAAATTATGCTAATTGCAAATTCGATGATTGTGTCGATTATGGTTTTTTTTTTTCTGCATTTGTTAATCTCACGTATCTTCATGGGCTTTCGCAGATTGCATTTTCTAAGTGCATTATGGTGACGCAATGTCCTCGTCTGTGTATCTATTTGTCTGTGCTGTAGTTCTAGCTCGAGAGTCGTTAGAGCTCGAATTGCAAAACTAGTAGATGAAATGTGCATTTCCCGTGTCAACTTTTGAGATGATTCCTAAAAACATGGCAAGTTTTTTTAGCATCTAATATTATCGTGAACAAAACGAGATTAGAGGGCATATGTAGACGAAACTAGGTCGTTAGTTCATCAGAGGAGGGAACAAACACGGTTAGGAGTCACGATGTACTTTGAATAAAAATTACAAGCAGGACAGGCCTATCCCAGTGTCAACAGTATTAAAGCAGCAGAGCAGAACAAACGATAGTGATTAGGAGGTAGGTCGTGCTTCGTAACGATGTACAGTATAAACGCTATGAAGCTGCCTTACAGCTGCGGAACATGTGTCAGTTATGGCAGGGTTTAAAGTGATGAGACCAACACAAGCATTACCTGGAGAAACGAGGTGTCGGACGACTATGGTATTGACGGCCTAGTACATACTTGGGAAATACCAAACCAGCATTGCCTAACTGGCGCGGGCTTATAGATGGCTGCTGCGAGTCCTTTCTTGGACCGTCATTATTTCTTTACTTTGGTGCTTAAACTTCTACGCCGCGCTCAAAATTGCTCGAAACTTCCAGCAGTAAAAGGTGTAGAATTTGCTCAATAACCACACTGGCCTGACGAGGGTTTGTCCATTTACGCTCTTTTTTCTCATCCAGTCTTCACCAGCCTGGTTGGTTCGTCCCAAATTTGCTCATAAGGCTAGGGGAACTTTCCTGATCTCTGCGATCTCCCGACACTCCAAACTTGGGTAATTGAACCTTATTGTACCTTCAAACGACACTAAGAAGCGACGTAACCGAGGAACGAATTAAAAACATAAAACATGATCTGAGATAGGCTAAAGAGAGCTAGGTACATTTTGCTGATACGTTAACGTATAGGATTGTAAGCATATGGTAAAGATATTGCTGAGCGTCGGTGCTGTTAACAAAGGAGGATGACGAGCAAGTTGAGAAGGGAAATTCAAATGTAACAGAATAGAGGACGGAGTGGTGCTGAGAGAAGATAAAAGGGTTGTACTTCTACACAAACGGCAGCCACCAGTTTATTGAAATGATATAGTCGCTGCGGCAAGAAATTGAATCTGTCAATCTCGTGATTTGCAGCGTTGAGACGCATTTCAATTTCATATCTTTAGCTGCTGAATAACTCACTCGTGTTTTTTCTTTTTCACCACAAATATACGGGAATCTATTTTCGCATTCTGAAGCACATCGATTGGTGGAGGAGTAATGCTTGTAGAGGTTTGTATGAATGAGCAAACTGCGAAGAGTATAAGTGGTTCCTTACGATAGCTTCTGAAAGTGGTTATAAAGTGGTGATTTTTCATACGAGTGAAATGCGGAGAAGTCTGTTGTGCCAGCTGGTATGGCACAGCGATTCACTTATTTACAGCTGTAATGTTTGTGATGTTTTAGCGTGAAGAGATATACGGAAGCGTTATTAATAATCTTAGTAAACATTTAAATTTGAAAGTTGTAACCAGACGATTGTTGAAATGCGGAATGATGTGTTTTTTGGGTTGCTATATTCGGCAGTGTTTTGCAAAATGCGCATACTCTCCTCCCCTCCCTCCTTTATTTGAATTTGAGGGTCCTTCCAATTGTCAGTGCTGGCCTAGTTCAGTTCCAGTTAATTGTGTGGTATTTTAAATGGGGTGAAATTTGAACGGTTTTACGTTATATTCGAATGTTTTTCAACGATAATTTGATGGTGATTGAGTGATTTAATTTGCTGTATATAATTATTTATTTGCATATCCTTCATTTTTGGATGTCCCATTTGCCGTTGCGTTTGCATCCGATATGCAGGATGCCGTTGCCTATTTCCTCGATATATGGTCGTGAAATGAGACATTCAGTCTCAAATATCGGCTAGAGTACCTATTGCGGATATAAATAAACGGGGTTCCACTAAAGAATTTTTTTCACGATAGAATAATTGCTTTGCGTTGTTGATTTATTCTAAAATATTATTCGTATTCCTTATATTTTTATCACAGCATCGAAATGAAAGTGAAATAAAAGGAGAGCAGCATGTTTTCCTGGGTCATTGTTGTTCCTAATCGAAGTGAAGGCTATTGCTCGTACACCTATATGTCATTGTATCAGAGCGTTTGGTAGGTCTCTTAAATTTTTTATAGGGTATATATATCGATTTTCCTCTTGTCAATTTTTGTGTTGAAGAGTTTGAAAAATAGTGCTGATAAGTTTTTGAGTTTGAAAGGATTCATGTTCATAATAAATTTGATTTATTTAACGCCATATAATAACGGCTTTAATTCGATATAAGAAAGGTGCACCGGAGGCATTTACAGAGGAGAAAGGTTCGCATTTGAGATTGCCAACGGATGAGAGGATTTTTTCGCTTATTTGTAGAGCTAACCTTTACTTTGGTGATTGGGCTGTGCCCTTTTTGTTTTTGGTGATTCTAGCCTTTATTTGAAGAAAAAACATTGGGGATTTCGAAAATGGGGTGTTTTTTGGTAGCGTGTGCTCTGTGCTGCCTACACTGCTTTACGCTTGAGGTCACCTTGCTTCATGCTTATCCATTTACCTGCACCTGAATTAAACTTCACATGGCGCCGGAAGCAAGTTCGCAGAAGGTGAAAGGAAAGAGAAAAATGGCGAATTGGATGAGTTGGTTAAAGCGTCCTTGACGTTGTATATGGGAAGTTTTTTTTTTGTGTGTGTTATTTGCACAACCATTGAAGTGAGCGCAGATGGATGCGTTAATATCACGTTATCTGGCATTGTTTTACATCAAAGGAGTAGAGAACAAACGAAGAATAAAGCAACGAGAATGCCTATAAGCGATTATTTCCGTTCGTTTTTTAGTGTAATACTGATGATAATAAGGGAGTAATAATGAATTCAGAGCCTTCTTTGAATTCTTTGATTAGCGATGCGTGCTTCTTTGTTCTTACAAGCCACTTTGTAGTTCCTTATTAACATTACATTCTCATAATGTCTCCTTGTCATGCTTTTGAGGTGCCCATATTTAATGTTATTTTCGATTTTGTTTTTATCTGAGTTTTATGTGAAACTCGAGCATTCTTTTCCAGCTCGAGTAAACTCGAGCATTGTAAGTTTATGTGAAACTTATTCCTGCTGTATGATTAACGTTTGGCATTTTTTAAAACAGTTGTTGAGAAATTCTGCTTGCTTTGCCATCAGCAAATATTGTTCATTTCCTTGCGCTTTTGATTTAACTATTTAAAGTGCAGCTGTTTTTACAAGGAGTTTGGATTTTTTCTGTATTGATGAGGTATTAGATTTTCGATATTAGTGAGCGAGGTTTGGGTTAAGTTAGGGCATGAAGTTTTGATGATATCTGAGTAATAAATGCTTAACCATGTAGGTTTCCCACTCTCTCCGTCCAGTCTTGCATTTGGAGATGTTAACTGCTGTTTAGAAGTCTAAGAGGTATCATTTGCGGACTTCCCGATGATATTTGCGATCGATATTTGGTGGGGAGTAAGGAGAGAAAAACCATCTCTGCCATTGAATGACCTCTCCTTTTTCCATTTCTCAGGTTCTCAGGTCCAGATATTGAGAGGAGATAAGCTCATCTGTGATAATGGCCTCTGAATCACTATTTTGTTCGCTATCAGTTACGTCGCACGTTTAGCTGATCGTCGATTAGTAGATCGGAAGCGATTCTTTAATCAGTTTTTTAAAGAATGATAACTATAGATTGTTAAGGTAAGGTAGCCATTGTTATCGGAATCGCGTTGAAAGAGCTACCTCTTTACGGTAACGATCAGGAAGGTAAGTGAAATTGTATAATCATTAGGCAGGTAATCTGCGACTATGTTTATCGTTGTTCATCCATAAGTAGCACGTTTTTAGACTTGGCAAGACGACAGCAAGAGTTGGAACGACTTGAGGAGGCGAAACGCCAACGTATGGCACAGGTTGCGGCACGAAGAGGTGAAATGCCCACTTCGATTTTGGGCAATGTGGGCACTGCTCCGCCGCAATCGGTCGGAGCTCCACCTCCAGGCGTTACATCAGGTGGACCACCTCGAGGCGAATTCTTTGGCGCTGGCGGGACAACTACAGGAGGTGCGCCTCCACCACCCAGTAAATTCTTCTTGCAAATGTGTTATGCAAATGTGTCTGTTTTTGTAGTGTTTATGCATGGTTTAGTCCACTTACTGAACATTTTTTGGGAACAAAGGTCTACTTGGGGTCATCAAGGATGTTTTTGCGGTTGCTTAGAAGTCCTAATTCTAGCCGTCCACTTCCTGGCGGGGTGATTTTTTCCGAGATTTAGCAATGGCGAAATCTAATTCAGAGATACCCCGATATGTTTTAAAAGTATTTTAGTGTCACTTATAGTTCGATAAACGAAGACGATGGTTTTTAATTCATTTGGTATAGATATATAATCGGTAGGGAATTACACAGAATATGACACTAAAAGAATGTGGATTTTTCTTTAAATTGATATTCTCGGGGATGTTAGTTATAAGAGGAAACTGGTAAATCTTTTAGTAGATGAGGGGAGCGGTAGTAAGATATGGAATTGATTGGATATTGCTTGATTATGACTGATGCTTAGTGTGTGGTTTTTCCATTTCATTTTGTGCGTGTATTTGTTGCATTCCTTCGTCTTTTTAATTGCTGCATGTGTGATTCACGATTTAATGATGTGGCTCAGCTGTTGATTTTCAGTCAGCAAAAGAGCGATTAGGACGGATGAGTGCAACTTCATCTGAGTTATAAAGAGTAATGCTTGATGCCATGAAAATGAGGTATAGAACTATGTGAAATTAACTTTATTTGTAGGTTTATCGGAGCAGGAAGGTGGGGGGAAATTTTCTGAAAGCCCCAAGAGCTAATTCTTTTCAGCTGCTTGTTTTGTGTTTAACGTAATATAACTCGGAGGGGAGAAGAGCTAGTTCCTATGGTTTTTGTGCGGAAGTAGTTTAGGCCATTTTCTTTTTTTTTGGTATTACGCAGCAAATATTAGTAAACTTTGTGATGTTTAGATTGTGTTAAGATTGAAGTATGGAAGAAAAGCAGTGTTTTTTTTTGGCGGTGTTTATTGAGAGCTATTGGGGGTTCATGAGATAGGGATGTAAATATAGTACATGTCGCTTTGGAGGTACTTTCAAATAAGCTGTTTTTAAATGTGAAATGCTTAAGGAGCGGCTGAGAGGTGGTGTAATGATTGTTGTTGTAGTCAAATATTTATTCTCTAGGAGATGTTACGTGTGCTTATTGCTTCCACTAAATTGGATGTGACATTTGTGCACGAGGTCACTAATGCACTATGTGCTGCAGTTTTTTGCACACCGTCCAGGTTGATGTATGTGCCTGGATGTTTTGCACTATCAAACTCACCATTTGTTACACAATAGTTGCTGCAAACTTTGCAAATATTGTGTATGATGTTGTTTTTGTACGGCTTTCTGAGATGGATCATTTTGACAGGAGGACCGTTTGGTGGTCCTGGTCCCGATATGATACGTGGTCCAGCGCCCGACGTACTCAGTCGAGCACCACCTGATATGATGGCACGTGGAGGTCCGCCAATGGATGGCCCAATGAGTCGCAACATGGGACCACCATTCCAGCAAGGGCCACCTGGTGCTGGTGGTCAGAGAGGTCCGGGTGGCCCCGGAGGTCCCGGTGTACCTGGCATGGCAGGTTTGTTTTGTTGAAGGAAATTGATGCCTGCAGCAGATTTATGTACCTTTCATAGAAATGCTTGAAATATGCGATCAGAGATTTCTATTCCCGGAGGGAAGAGCATGATCGAGGAAATAAAATTCCGTTGAAATCAACGCTATTGGGCAGAGTTTTTGCACATTTGATCGGGTTTCGTTCTTCATTGTTCTAACATCGTTTTGTCATGCACCAACAAGCCGTTTTCCCGCCCCCGTTCTCCCTTCCCCTTCCTCATCCCTCCTTTCGTACTTTTTGGGCATCCTTGCTATCCTGCAAGTAACATTACTATACGGTGCATGATGGAAACTGCCCAGGGTGTTCTTTCGACTCATCTCATTGTTCCTTTATAGTGAGTAATGTAATTGTTTTTTACCGTTCGGAGCTTAAATAAGCACTGATGGCGCAGTGAAAAGCTGTATTTCGGGCGCTGCTATGACAGCCATTCTTCCATAGCGTTGCAGTATTGCTCTTCATTTAGTACTAAAAGCCGGATATGCTATACGTCTAATTGTTGTAGTGTGAGAGGAGCTGATTAAATATATTTGGTGATGGGACGAGTGCAAGTGGCAATTTAGTCAAACGTATGAGAAATTAAATGCGAGGGGGGGGGGGGTTTAAATATGGATCCATTGCTGTTGACGAACTGTGAGAGACATCCTTTTGGCCATACTTTTGCTTTTGTGTTAGATGGTCCGGTCGGGCAAAACTGAAAGTTTCGAACCGCGCGATCGTCAGCAAAAGCTTATAGAGGGGATATTTTCAGACCCGACACTGGTGCAGGGTGTGCAGAAGCTTTTGCAAATCTTCAGAACCGATACTCCTGGAGGAGGTGCGCCGCGCCCAATGCAGGTAGGTCATTTTTTAAAATTCAGGTTTATCTAGCTGCTGTACGAATGAGCCTCCGTTATTCCCATGTTAGCATAATGAGCTCATGTGGTTATTCCTGGAGGCATACGAAGGGTGGGATTCTCTTGCAGCTCGCTGCATAAGCAGGGAGACGAGAAATTTCCCTACAGGCAGTCATTGGCGAAAGTTGAGCATGGGTGGGATCACTAGACATGCATACGAATGTATCAACCCTCAAAGGTTTCCTTACTTTGGGGTATGTAGTTCAATGACAAAGTGTCAGGTCGCACTCTCGGAGTTCCAAGTTTTATTATGCACAGAAGTCAATTTAAAAGGAGATTTTATTATAGCAGCTTTTGAACTTGGTGTTATAGTTTCCCAGCTTGAAGTTCAAAAGATTTTTTTTTGCATGGCATTAAGAATACCCGAGATGAAAGTGATATGCCTGTCAGCTGAAAATTTTTATATTATATTATTGCTTAAGTATAAAAACTCTAAGGAATAGTTTTCAATTTTGTGAGGACGATGATTTTTTAGCCACCGCAAGGATTCGGCGGGCCGGGATATGGTGGACCTGGTGGACCAGGACCTATGGGACCAGGTGGGCCGCAATTCGGTGGAGGTCCCGGTGGCCCGCCAGGCGGCTTTCATCGTGGACCACCTATGACCGACTTTCAGCCGTCGGAAAAGCGGATTCGACGATGAACACGCTAATAAGTGAAGCAAAGGGATGGTTCACGAATTACCGCTGCTTGTTTTTTGGATAATTGGGCGCAATTGCTTCTATGTAACAGATGTGTTTAACTTTTTCTAAATTCTTTTCACAAAAACCGACTGACGTTTGGAAGTTTTATGCAAAAAAGAGGATCGCCTAATTCGTATAGAAGTTGCCTAGGCACTTTAAAACAGACGGTTGGATTGTTTCACAAATTTGACGAATGCGACAAGAAAGCGGAATTCTACAGAAGTTTGGGTGAAGTGTGCATTGCTGTTTCCGTTGAAGGTGATTGGTGGTATTATTTAACTTCCACTATCTTAGCGGATTGTATCGTTCTGTTTTATCGTGATTTCTCTTTCAACACATAGGGCATTGCTATCGAATGTTGTTGACGTTTTGCGATGATCCATTAATGGTTGGTTCGGACTGCGAGGCGATTTTTTAGAACGTGAATGATTTCAAAATGTTATGCAAACTCTATTGAGGGTCAATTTTATTGTGAGGATATTGTTCATTTAGATTGCAGGATTTAGTGGTCGGAATTGAAGTGTTTTCGTCGCCTGTGGGATGGGAGGAAGGATTTGATTCGATGGAGGATCACCCAGTTACTCGTCATTTTTATATTTTTATACGTTTGGCAGTCGTAAAGATTTGTATTAATTGTTGATGTTTTATTGAAAAGGCATTGACGCTTTGTTTTTGCTGAATAACTCGTTTTTCCATAATATATTGATATTGATGGTGTTTGTAGGTGTTTTTCGTTTTTCAGTGCACATGTTGATCTGTAACATTTTTTTAGTGTCTATCCATCGTCTAGGGTTGTTGTGTTGCCCTATGTATGTTAACCTATTGCTTCGTTGTGTCTGTCGTGTGGACCTTTTCCGGCGACGTAATTGACAGCCGTTCCGATTGTCGCGGACTTTCCAACATTCGCGACTTCTGCTAGCCGAAGAAAGAACTAGATGTTTGATGACAATTGGGATGTTGTTATTATTTGTGTTGTTGTTATTGCTCTTATCGTGTTCTTATTGAAATATGGAAGACGGTGGTGGCATCTTCTTACATATTTTTGATTCTTTTGATTTCTTTTCATTCACTCATTTTTTTATTCGTTCGATAAATTCCCTCATTATCGATTGGTGTTTTGCATTATATCCTTGCATATGCGGACTTGTATCATTTTGACAGTTGGGCCATGTTGTTTGTTTATGTTGTTTGCAGTAGGTATAGCGTTGGGTTTGTGGTTGGATATCATCTGTTGTGTTCGTTTAACTAAAATGGGGCATCTCGTGCTGCGTGAATGAGAGTTTTCCTGAGGGTATGAGATCCTTCAGATGGCAGCATCGAGCTCGAGTCTCGTCCTGGGATTTGCGAATGTATGCATGTGTATGATAAGTGAAATATCGGTCGTTGTTGTCATGCGGATTGTGTTTTTCGTCCCTACGGGAGGCAATTCGTTCATGATTTAGTTAGTAGTAACGTTGTAATTATTTTGCATTCAGATGTCCCTCATATGAATCGAATCTTTAGTGAAAACAGTTGAAACAGGTATATTACGGGTGTGTATGTGGCAAACGTAGAGTTCCGGCGTTTCGTTTTATTCATTCATATATGGAGCTATGCTAAAATCTGCCTCAGGTGGTTGGTCGCGAGTACGATTTGATAAAGTTGGTGTGACGGATCTGCTGGGGGGACTGATAGGGTCAGTGTTGGAAGGGAGATTTAAGTTCGGGAGAAGATGGGAGGGTTGTAGCGGCACGATTTAAAGGATGATGCGTTATATGGAGGAAAGAGTGTTTCCCACTTGCATTTTTCAAGTTAACAGCATTTGGTAGACATGTGGAGTATTTTTAATGCATTATTGGTGTTTATTGGGCGTAGGAAATGACATCACCTAAAATTATTACAAAGAAGCGCAATGCACAATGAAAATTCCCAACGAGTAGCGTTGTAGTAACCTCGAATCAGGGATTGTTGAACATGGGATCTGTTGAACGAATGATTCGTAAACAGGAAATGATGGAGAACACCTAGAGGAGCAATGGCATATTCGTAGAATGTTTACAGAAGGCAACCGTTGAAGCAAGAATGAGGTCATTAATTTCGATAGGATCATAAACCTAAGAAGCATGTGAATAAATAGATTCGAAGTAGGAATATTGAATGTTTGAAGTATATTCTGGACATAACCAACATGAGATGGCAGAGTATTGAGGGTTGAATTCACGTCCGTAGTTTTCCATATTAACGGTCGTGAACGATTGGGGACAGGTACGTAAGGTTGAAGTATCGGTACCGGTAAAAGGTCCAACATTACACAACCACCGACGATTTTCTAGTGGAATTAAGTTGAACTCACTACGGTGATATTCAGATGGCTTAGTATAGAAGACAATGGGGAACATATTGTAATTCGCGTATGACAGATGAGGGAACTATCATTTGTCAACATTTCATTTACTTGCCTTGAACTCGTTCAGTTATTGAAAATCGGATAGTGGTGAACAGCAAAAGCTTCCGGTAATGTGCAAGACATTTGAGGTAAGCGGCACATCAAATACGACTTACAATTTATATGATTTACACTTTTGAAAGAGGGACGACGTAGGTGAATGGGACCTCGACGTCCTGCTGAACTGTTGAGTCGTTCCACAATATGATGTCTTTGAGGATATCCTTCACATTCTTCAAGTCTTGCCTTCGGCATTCTTCGATCCACCTTCGCATGCGATTTGCTCCGGTTTAACTCTTATACTGGGAAAACGAAAGCATGTCTTCATGAAGAACGCCGACTTTCAGTTTGTTGAGTCGGTCGTAAACCTTCCCATCTCGTTCATCCAGGTGCACTGCAGTATCATTCGAAAATGTTTTCATATTATCGTATCCAACAGAGTGCAGTGCATCATCCTGCAATTCCATGTCCGAAGCTATATCCTTTCTGAATCGGTTAGATACGCAAAATTATTTACAGGAGGATAATCGCAATTCTACGAAATAGTACGGTATGCTTGAATTTTTGCGCGTTCTCTACCATCTATCTCGGATTTTTTGATGGTTCTATTCGCTCGTGTTTGATACCCTCAAAATTACTGAGAGAGGAACGGTGGGAGGTGGCAGCATCCTGTTTGTTTTCATCCACACTTTCAACGACCCAACGAGAATCTACATCCTAACATATCGTTGCGTAAGGGCATGTCGACGGATTTTCCATCTGCGCTTTTTCTTATGGCAACGTTTTAGTCGAATGCAAGCATTAAGATCACTTTTATGATTGTGTTTTGCGATCATCGCTATGTAGAGTGAACGAAGTTTATAAGTGAGAATCGGGGTTAATTACTTCCTTTCATACTAAAGTTGTAGTTGCATCCAATAAGGGAGTCTTCTGAATCCTGTTTTATTTCGCTAAGATTGCTCCTGATGATCCCGAAATTTATATTCACTTGCATGGTATCGCCTATGACTTACATTTTCCATAGAACAACTTTGATATATTTGCCGTGTCACCGATATTTCGACAATCAAACATTTCCAGTGGAAAACGGTATGTGAATATTGTATATGAACTTTTGACATGAATATTATTTTAGACTAGGCAAGGGGTTGAGGTTTTTAAGGTTATATCCACAACTTGGCCCTAATCCATGCTGCAATCGAGATTGATCTTCGTTCGAGGGTCCTAATATTCGGCTATTGCTAAAAAACTTGTCGAAAATTTGCAACCCTTTTTTTCGCGTGTATTTTAACGAATAGATTAATTGCAACATTATAGAAAATTTTGTTTCAAATATCAGACTATTAAAGAATATGCGAAAAACATTTCGTCTATAGTGTTTTTCGTAAAATCTTTACCATAGTCAATATCACTTAAGTTATATTACTGCTTTGAGAAATCTTCAATCTGAAGTTACTGGAATATCGAAAGTTGAAACTTGATCTATAAAAAATTGTAGAGGCGTCCTTTCAGATATTTCTTCCCTCTTAGCAATATTTCAATTTATCTCTTCTTTCCGCCATTCTCCATTAGTCGAAATATGGGGGTGTTTTTCCACGATATGGGCATCTTTCTCTCTCTCCCTATGTTCTACGAGTCTAGAATTTATATCGTTAATGCGATCACATCTTCATCTTCTAGATTATAATTGAGTCGTTTTGTTCTATTGCTGCTGTTATATATTAAAACCGACGTTTTTCTTATTATTTATTTATTTTTTTTTAAATTCTACTTATTTGTTAAACGTATTTGATGTCTATTTTGTTCGCATTTTCTGCCAAAATTTTGATATTTTTTCTGTTGTTTCTATTGCTTTCTACTATATGTTTTCTTGTCCGTCTGCCTGTTTTTTTAAATTTTCGATTCATATATCTTTTTTTTTTAATGTTATAGCATCTCATTTGGTTGATTGAAAAGATAGCAATATCAATTCAATGAGATGATCAACGGTTTTATTGATCGTTCATTAATACATTATTGATTGATTGCTTATCATCCTAGATGCTTTTCAAATTTTAATCGTCTAAATATTCGGCATTGAAAAAAAAATACTGTAAATTATTTCATCGTTGAATATTTCAGTTAATGCAAATGAATACAATGGGCGATCATGAGCATGAACGCACAAGTATAACTCGCAAACCAAAATTTCTCAAGCCTTGTAAGTTTATTCCTTTTTTTTAGCATTTCATCTTTCTATTTTTACTGATATTTTAGTATATATATATATATATATATATATATATATATATATATATATATATATATATATATATATATATATATATATATATATATATATAATTCTTTGAAGTGTTGCTTAATAAATTTTGAGCATTTTAGATTTTATAAAGCAGTATAAATTATAAAATATAAGTATGGAAATATATTTACGATAACTGTCGGCATAGGGATTTCTAAATGAGGAAGGAGGAAGGAGGATTGTATTCACCTTGATAGATCTGAGAGGATGGGATGGTATTAAGAGAAGATAGGAATTTAAAATTTGTAACGGAAGGGGGTTCAAAACGAAATTCACAGGGATTTTGCTCTTGAAATCATCAAGCTTAAATGGCAAAAGTAATTTGTCTTTTCCAACTTGGTGCAAACAATACAAGAGGGGGGGGGGGGGGGGGGTGGGGATCCACTAATTTCTTAAAGATTTCATTCTTAGTCTGGCTTGAGTAGGTGAGAGATCGTTGAGCTTTTGTCCTTGTTTGCTATTTTCATCTTTCATGCATTAGGTGATCATAGGCACTTATAGAAGTAGCAATCTATAGTTCTAGAAAATTTAAGCAAGCAATATAAAATTTTGATATTGCACTTTATATTTCTTTTTATTTAAAATTGAATTATGCCGAAAATTTTTTTCTATTCTGAGGTTTTTTTTTTTTGCTGAAAAAGAAGCCCACAAGATTGAATAAAATTAGCAATTAAATTTTAGAAATAAATAAATTGATGAAATAGATAATAATTTCTAACTACTTTCATATTGTTGTTAAATATATCTATAGTTTTAGTATTTACCTATTAAATCAGGAAATTAATCGGTTATCTAAGTTTTTTACTCGATAATAAGGCGGCTGATTACTGCATATAAAGTTGCCTGCTTCCGTCCCGCTTTGTTGGCAAATGTTTTGGAGAGTGCAAAATGGAATGATCGATCACGATGTAAACGGTTTTCATGGTATCTAGTTAAAATGAAAGTTCGTTGCAGCAATAATCATTTGATGTCTTTGCGTCGTTTTTTTTTGATATTTTTTTCATCTCATATGAGACTATTATTATTTGTTTGTTTACAAGTACCTATCTACCTTAATTTGTTCAAAATGGAACTTCATTAATGAAAATAGATCAGAATTAAAAACAAATGCAGGAATATTTTATTTAATTTTTTTTTTTTTGCAGCAGCTGACGATAGTTGGGAACGACGTAATGGTCCACTGGTCTTAGAGGAACGTCTTACGGAGTCAAGTGTTGAAGTAGATGCTGGTTGTTCTATTGTTTACAATAATCCCTATGTATCGTTGTCAATTCAACAACAACGAGCTCGTTTACCTATATTTAAGGTATTACTGATATTTCGTTAATCGTTGTGAAAAGTGCAACTTTCTGTGATATTTTATAAATCGTTCGAATTTTTATCTGTATTTTTCAATAACTATTAGTCAAATATTATCTATTTTATATCTATATTATTTTTAATAAAACAATAAATTTATACTTCTATAGCAAAATGAATTGTCTATTGAGTTTGCGCACTTGAACCACTGAGCTGAATGGTTATATGTTGTATTTAATAACGAAAAAGTGCACAATTGGTGTTTGTTGTGCTTATCGCTGAATGCATAGAAGTGATATCTGAGCAGACTTCTTGGCTTACATCCTATCTGAGAGTTACCCCGCCCTGTACTATCATTGGGACGACGGCGGCGAAATAAGCCCCGACCCGTTTGCTTTATTGAAAAACTGGTTGATTGTCAAAATTACGAGATCATTGTTGAAAGACCTATTAGATATCCATCTCTTGTGATTTAAAGCTTTGAGATTTACAGCATTCAAAGAATTCCAAAAGCGATATATGTTCTAGGTGGAGGGGGTGGGATGGGTTGGATAATTTATATTATTCAGTTTCTAGGCGTATATTCCAGAAATAGGCGTATATTCCAGAAAAAGTTGTAGAGAACGTTTGAAAAAAATGAATGCATCCGAAGATCACTTTTTGATACGATGTCTTAGCTCTTCCCATTTCCAAATTTGCTAATAAACCTCTAAGCGGAAATATTTGAAAAAAAAAAGATATTATATTTTAGAGGGAGATAAAATCTCTCGAGCTACTATTAAAACTTGCAACGTTACATAAATCTTTTTTAAGTGATGTCAATAAATGCTTATTACGCTAACGAATTGTGGCACAATAGTCTGTCTACCCCTTCATATATGAAAAATGCGTTTAAATTGCAAATCAAAAATTTACTGAATGGAATGAATTTTAATGGATATAGAATTGCAAACAAATTTGAATTGCAAATCAAATATGGAATTTAAATTGCAAATTAAATCAAATCAAATTTACTGAATGGAATTTTAAGGGATTTGAATTGCAATCAATTTATTTGCAAATATTATCAAATATAATATTGCAATTTTAGAATCGTAATCATATCATCTATTTATTGGAGAAATATCGAACGTTAATAATTGTCGGCGAAACTGGTTGTGGTAAAAGTACACAAATACCTCAGGTTAGCTGCCTTAGACTTTCTACTTCAGGTCACAATTTCGTTAGGTTTTTATTAAATGCTCGAGAAAATAGTTTTTTCTTTCTTTTTTTTTCTTTTTTGAAATCTATGCCATAATTTTCCCAAAAATTGAAAGACACTCGAACATTATAGATTAGAGTATTTTTAAGTCTTTTAGATTAATGAGAAAAATCTTCTCGGCATTCTTCATAAATCATCAAAGGAAAAAGAGGTTTTTACCTTCGTCGTTGGTATTAAAATTTTAAAAAAATACAAAAAAGCGTATAAAAATTTTTAATAATATTTCAGAATAGTGTTCTCTTAAAAAAATTCTTTTCTAATCTTTTATCAGTTGTTCTTTTTTTTTTATAGTATCTAATGGAAGCTGGTTGGGCATCGGATGGCCGAAAAATTGGTGTTACTGAACCACGAAGGATTGCAGTGGTTACGGTATGTTTTTTTTGTGGATTATTTCTGGATTCAAATTGAATCCAAATTTGAGAAACGGAAATCCATGAAGTGCAAAAATGTACATAAAATGAAAAGCTTTTTCAGGATGCAATCAATTTTTGCGTTATACCGCATTGCAAGATAGTCCAGATAATTGTAAAGGTTGCGCCTGGATTATCTCTTGAGGTAACAGAGGTGTAATCCTGTCATGAGGGTTCTATCATCGTTTTATTGATTCGACTTTCCTCTTAAAACCTCCTGTTCAAATTGTGAGATGTCACATATTGCGATGGCCCTATCTCTCTGCATATTTCAAGTCGAAACGAGACTTAAAGTGATCTTGCCCAATTTGGAACCATGGTTCAAAAGTCACTTCTTGCACACCCCTGGCTCCCTTTATCAGAGGCGATTAAATTCTCCCTTTTGATGCAGCTCCCGAGTTCGAATCAGGCTAAAGTCAGAAGTTTTATCTTAAGTGAGTAGATTGACGATATGGTATGTGCCTTCCTCCTTTCTTCCCCGAACAGATCTGCGCCCGAACTTGACGAACAAATTTGAGGATGGTGCGACAGTTTACTGCGAGACCTTGTTCAAATAACGCATTTTGCCTCTATTCCTCTTGTTTTCCTTCCTCTTCCTTCGGGATCCAAAACTTCCCAAAATCTTTCTAGATGGTTGCATTCCAACGTCATTCCGTTGTATTTAGCGGCATATTCTTGTAGCACTTGTCGTTTCTTGGTATATTCAATAAAAATCAATTTATTGCTTCTTTTGTGATAAATTCAAATGCTACACCATTTATAATTCTTCGATTTAGTTTTTCTTTTTTGCATTTTCAAGCGAAATTTTGTTTTATTTCAAGTTTGAAAGTTTTATTTCGATAATTAAAAAAAAAGGATGTAATTTTTTAAGTTGGCTAATCGAGTGGCCGAGGAAGCGATGTGCTCATTGGGAGAGGATGTCGGCTATATGGTTCGATTTGACGATATGACCGATGAGAAAACTAAAATTAAAGTTAGTGAATTGAAATAATATGAAAATTTTGAAAATTCATTCATATATTTCATTTTCAATGAAATTTTTTTCTGCAATTTTTCATTTCATTTCCGAATAGAGCAATTTTATATGAAAGTCATTTTTTTTTTCTTCTGAGGAATATTTTTTCTTCATTCATTTTCTATAGTTTTTTCTTCCAGTTTTTTATTGTTATCGATAAATTTAGTTCTATTATATTATCAATTATTATCGATAATTATATATTATCAATTATCAATTGTTATCGATATTATATTATCAATTATATATTAGATTGCGTTTTTTAAAGGATTTTCATCGCAGAAATGTTCTTTTAAGTAAATGTGGGAGTTGAATTTTTATCTTTTCTTGTATGTCACAGTTCAATGCCAGCATTCTTTTTTTTTTGTTCCTTTTGCTGGCATTTTTTAAAAATTTTTGAATAATTGATTTTGAAATCTTTTTTTTTGAAATTTTCTTCGAAAATATCGAAAAAAATTCTCTGCACATAAATTCTCTTATATTTAATTACGGTTCCCCCTTAAATTGAGAGTTAATGTTATTTAAGCTGTAAATGAAAAGAATAATTAATAGAATTGAGTGCTCTATCATCGATTCCGTTTTGATATGAGCAATTTATCGTGATTTAAGGTGGAAGAAAATATAGGCGATGAAGCTAGCCCATTGAAGACAGATTCTTAGAGATTTCTAATTGATCATATTCCATTGTCTCATTGTTCTCCTCAAAAGAAAAATTATTTTTTTTTTAGTATATGACCGATGGTATTCTTCTTCGAGAGTTAATGAGTGATCCTCTACTTACTCAATACAGGTAAGGGTATTTTCTTTGATTTGGTTGAAGAGTCATAATAAAGTTATAAGTGAAAATGAAATACAAATTTTATTTCAAGGAATAAAAGGAAAAAAAAAATCAAGAAGTGAGTTTAAATGGTTCACTGGAAAAGAAGACATTTGAGTTTATCATTTCGATACATAAAATCACATCGAGATGAGCGAAAAAAAAAACACAGATATTTAATATCCATCTTTAAAAATTTTTGATTACAAGTTTGCTTGTTTTAATTATCAACCCCTTGCTCCTCCCTTCCCCCCCCGGCCGCTCTCCCCATTCTTCTTTAGATTTTTTTCATATTTGTTGGTCTTTACAAGATAGATTAATAGTAGTGGACTGTAGCATTAACAACATAAATATGGTATTACGATAATTATGATATGGTATATTATAAGAAGAAGTATTGTTTATACTTACAGTATAATAATGGTGGATGAGGCACATGAGCGTTCAATCAATACCGATCTAGTTCTGGGATTATTACGAAAGATTTTATCGATACGTAATGATATCAGAGTAATCGTATCATCGGCCACTCTTGACGCTATTGTAAGGAATTTTATCATTCATTAGTTTTCTTTTTGAAAAGAAGAGAGCAATCTATCGTCGGAGCCTAACGGCTTTGATTTTATGTTACTCTGGGAGGTTTGACTCGATAGTGCAGTAGGAGGTATAAGATTGCTGTAAGTGTAAAGTTACTGTGTAACTAGGTTTATACTTAGGCCTGTCTCATAGTAATTCGATGAAAATTTTATTGCAAACTAGCGAGCATATCCGTAAAATTAGGATATTATTGCGTTTTCGGGTCGTAGCCGAAATCTATCTATTCTCTGCCGCATGTATTTTATCCGAGAATCCTATGGGACAAGTTGAAGACCGACGATGATTTTAGTTCACCTCATCGATGCCTGATTTTTTTTTATTATCTGATGCTTACTTTTGCTCTTTATATTATCATTTCTTATCAGCACTTATCAGTACGTTGGTCGTAAGGGTATCTTCAATAGGTTTTTCTTATCAATACTTAATAATAATTGAGGCATATTTTATCAAAAACAATATATGGTAGTTAAAGTTTATTTTTCAAATGAACTTAAATTATCGTAATTGACAATAGGAAATCATTTCAATAATATTTAATAAAATTAAATTGCAGTTATTTCGTGATTTCTTCGAGCTAAACGATACGAATGATCACAATAAAGATACAGCAACAATTTTATCTGTAGAGGGTCATATGCATCCGGTTACAATTTATTATACGAAGAGGTTTGTTTCCTTGATTTCTCTTTAGTTATTTACTGATTAGCAAGAGTCAACACAAAAGCGAATAAGCATTTCTCACAACTCTCGATTTTCTCTTCCCCCCCCCCCCCTCCCTCCCTCCTTCCTCCCTCTTCTCTTCATTTCCGAATAGTTTTCATGCAGAATTTCTGATGGATAAGGGAGGGGAGGGGAATTCTTAAGCAGTTTTTGTCGGAGCAATTCATAGATGACAATTTTCGTGCATAATACTGACCACTTAGCTCTGATAAGTGATGTAAGTCATATATTTATCAGTAGTTATCAGTGTTGGAGAAAATATTTTGCAATGATGCATTATTACGGCAGCAAAAAAATGGCGAATCCTTTAAACAAGTTTCTTCTTTTTGCAATTCTTTGATCTACCCGCTCGAAGCTATTCGATTATGAATTTTTCTTTCCGCATTCATATTTTCTGTTTTTATATATTTTATTCTTTAGATTTATCAATTGATGTTTGCTGAATTTGAAAAAAAAAACGAGAAAATTTTCGGAGAAAAGTTTTTCTTTCGTGATTTCAAGCAAATTTATGCGACAATTATATGAATATTAGAGATTCATAAATGTGATGATTCTATTTCAGTTCAAAAATTAATCTTTGAGCGCTCTTAAATATTGGTAGGTTTAACCTTCAATGCTTTAACAACTTTTTTGACTGTTTATTGATAGGTTTGCTGATAGGCGGTTTATTGTTTGATAGGTTTCGACCGTTGAGCAGTTAGGTAGAGGTTACACTTATGGCAATTACGGTGATTAGACATCACCCTTTGAGCAACCTTTGAGCAATCATATTTTCACACAGTTATAAAGTATTATTGATAATCTCGTTATGTCGCATTTTAGCGGTATTCCCGATTACATAACGAAGACAGTTGAGACCGTTATGAAACTACATCAGAGTGAACCTGTCGGTGATATTTTAGCCTTTCTAACAGGTCAAGATGAGGTACGATTTATTGAACTACTTATTTTTTTTTTATTTGAATGGCTTAGACGTTGCTTATTTTCTGATGAGTCTATTAGGATAGCTAGATGAGGTTATCATTAATCGTCTCAAAAATTTTGCCATCGGAAATTTTATCTTCTTTCAATTTTCTCCAGAAAACCGGTAGGTAATGATTGATAAAGTTCCTCTCAGACATTGCTCATAATTGAGAGTTACCTTCAAATTTCTTCTGATTTTAATTACTGCACTTCGAGGAGGGTGTTGATATATATATATACGATAAAGTATATAATCAATGTTTAATAAGGTCTAGAACTAAATTTAAGTAAGCCTTATATTGTACTTTTCTATATATAAACCCCTGGCTGTATATTATTTGAAATTTTTCGAAATTATTCGATAGCATACGATATGACTCTAATATTATGCAGAGAGGTGCCATATTTTTATATGCTAGATATTGCTGAAAAAGAGAGTTACTTTGTTGTATTTTTAGGTAGAAATGGCTTGTCAACAATTGATCGATATGGCTCGGCAACTAAGAAACACCGACAAATTATGGATTGTGCCTATGTATGGAGCACTTCCGGCTGCAGAACAAGTCACCCTCTTGCATTTCTCCTCGAAAAAAAACTCACTCAAATTGAATCCGATAATTTTTTTAAGAGATTTTTAATGATTTTTTTTGTATCCTGGATATCACTCATTCAATGTTATCCGTAAGAATTTTTCCTCTCATAATAATTAATTAATTGATGAATATAGGAGAGAAATTAATTGGGAAGACGGAAATCTTTATAATTAAATATTGCATCTATGATTTAATTTCCTTTAAAAAAAATCATTTGAACGGTCTATAAAGATAAATTTGAGCACTAACGAATAAATTTTTCATTGTTTTCTCTAAAGCACAAGTAATATGCTTTCAATTTTGTGGTATTACAATTTTCTTGAATGTTATAGTTTTTATATACGATCCACTTAGCTGTTTAGTTAAATTTTCCTATCGTAGCAAACACTGTATCCAAATTACAATATCATTTATAATGAGATATGAATTGATTGATTAGAAATTGTTCATACTATATTATAATTATTTAGATGATGAGTAATTAAGTTAATAAATAGAGTTTATTGTAAGTATTTTATAGTTGAAAGCATTTGACTCCACTCCACATCGGACACGTAAAGTGGTTATTGCAACGAATATTGCCGAAGCATCGGTTACGATACCTGGTATCGCCTATGGTAAGTACAGTCATCATTAATTACCATTTATATTTTACCAGTTATGAAATAGTGTTTACTTTTAAGCCTCGTAGATATTATATTTTTCGTCTTGATGCAGTTTCTAAAGATTAATGCATGAAAGTGAGGATGTAGAGAAGCGCTTATAGGTGATTAATCAAAATAATAAGCAAATGAAAAGAAGCTCAATATAGAATCAAGCATAAATAAGCTTGCCGCTCATCGCAACTTCCGAGTTATCCCGTCAACTTCTGGGTTATCCCGTGGGACAATATTTTACAGTAGACATAATTTGCGATCATAAGATCATACAGCTAATAGAAGCAGGTTTTTAGAGATTAACTCAAACAGATCGAATGAACGTACTTCAGTCTAGAAGTCCTCAAATATTTGAAGACATTCAGGTCGACTTTAGTGTAACAGCTAGGAAGGTATAGTACCATCTTTCGTGTATAGAATAGCGCAGTTTTATGTGATCTTTTTCGTACTGCTGTTTTTAGCAGATTTGAAGGTGCCGTGATTTCAGTATTTGAAGAGACCGCTCTTTTCCATTTATTTATTAGGGTGACTTCTGTATTATATAGACATGCCTTCTTTGTAACAGTTGGAAGGAAATTGCGCTTTTCTTTTTTTTTTGTATAGAAAGCTCTCAGTTTATTTTCTTTTTGCTCCACCTCCTGTTTCCTTTTTCCTTCTTCTTTACACATTTTTTCTTGCATCATGCGCTTTCCTTTAAAAAACAGACTACGATTCGCTTATATTTCCTCGTTTCTCCTTCCACCATCCACATCCTCTTCAGTGGGAGGTGATAGGGAAGATGAGAAGATTCGAAATTGGATTCAAAGGATGCGTTATTCGCCAACCTGTTTATATCCAAAATGAAATCAATATGCAAACGACAATTTGTAAACATTAAAACCCTTTAAAGGTTCATGTTTCCGGAAGAAGAATGAGCGTATACTATGCCATCGTCTTGCAACATTCTTGCTTAGCCATTATTTTTGCATATTTGCAATTCTAATCGTAATTATTGCAATAAATTGCAACACTTTTAGTGATCGATTGTGGGTTTGTGAAAATGCGTGCAATGAATGCAGAGAATGGTTTAGAGACACTTATGACGTTGCCTGTTTCACAAGCAGCCGCAAATCAACGTGCTGGACGTGCCGGTCGATTACGACCTGGTAAATGCTATCGACTTTATCCTCGTGAGTTTGCCACCCATTTATTTATTTATTTATTTATTTATTTGTTTATTTGTTTATTGTTTATTTACTTATTGGTTTACTTATTTATTCACTTATTTGTTTATTTATTATTTTTATTTATTTCGATGTGACGGTACGTAAGGGCAGCAATAATGTGAAGATGAGCTTGCTGAGAAATACTTCACTAAGTCAGCGCACAAGATTCATAGTGGAATCCAAAGGGAATATTTGTTGTTTAATTCATTTCGGGTAAAAATGGTCATCTAATCTAATTATCAGTAGATCGCGTCATATATTACTCAAAAGCGGTAAATTTCGGCGCTTGTTTATATCATGCTGGAACTTTTTTCACCTACAAATACTAAATTATAATGAAATAGATAAGTGCATTGAACCAGCTAATCGCATACACAGCAACAGGATAGATATATAGCGCTCTTTTGCATTAAAGCGCTAAGAATTTTTAGCTGCAATGAAAAAATTTGAATAGATTTAGTTTTATCTAATATGAAATTTTGATGAGAGGGAATTTTACGGAAGTTATATCGCCGAATTCCGAATTAATATTACCGCATTTGAATGCTATTTTACTAGAGGGCTATGATCCGATATCACTTTTTTTTGCTAATAATGTGATTTCCTTCAGGATTTGAAACCCGGAAATCATGGATCCCGAAAAATTGAAATCGTGGAAGGCATGATCGATTCGCTAAATCTATTGAGGGGTGCTAAGATTCATATCATTTCAAGAAATTCAATTTTTTTAGCCGTTAGGCGTTAACGAGAACTTAAAATCAGCGCTCCTATTTGTATCTCTTTGATTAGTAAATGAAAATAATGAGGCAAACCTAGTTGGAATTTTTTGCTTTCACGAAACTTGATTTTTCAATTGTTTTTATTAGTGTTTTTATTTCGAAAAGTTTTATGAAAATTCAAATATTTGCCGATTTTTAGTAAAAATTTCTCCGGAGATTTTTCCACTCATTTATGCATATATTTCTTCAGAAAGCGAGTTTGATAAAATGATGGAAGCAACAGTGCCCGAAATGCAACGATGTAATCTTGCACCTGTGATTCTACAACTGAAAGCTCTCGGTATTCATAATGTTCTTCGATTCAACTACATTTCGGTGGGTTATGTTTTTCATCTTTCGTTCGACGGGAATATTAAAATGCGCTCTTTAGGTTTCTCTTCGTGGGTATGTAAATTCACTCATACCTGGAACTATGAAATGACCACTGGTCATACCTGAAATTATGAAATGACGCTTATGAGCCGTACCTGAAATTATAGGATATTGAGCCGTACCTTTTGAGCCTGAAATTAGTTTGTTAAAAAATATGCTTCAGATAGAGTTTCCTGTCAATTCTCTACAATATGTAAATTTATTGAAAATTTATTAAATGCTGTAAAGTTTATGGAAATTTGATTTTTATTGGGATTGATATGATTAGTTTGATCGTTGTATTAAAAAAATATTTTCCTCTACTTTATTAAAAAATATTCAAAAATTTGCATCATTTTTAAAGTTTTACTCGAAAGCGTTAAATAATTATATTAATTTAATCATCGAATATATTTGAGTTGTTAGGAATGATCATATTTCAGCGTCCACCATCATTTTCGATGATCGAAGGATTACAGTTATTATATGCGTTAGGCGCTCTCTCAGATGATGGTCATTTGACAAATCCAATCGGTATACGAATGGCCGAATTTCCCCTTCCACCGATGCATTCGAAAACGTTGCTTTCTTCCGGTAAGAGATTTAGAATTTCAATTTAATTTTATATATGCTTCAACTTATACTTTGCTCTACTTTAGTTCTTTCCTCTACCTGTGCAGAATGTTTTAACAAGTAATCGAGAATATAGAAAGACATTTTTCGATTATAAGATGGCTGTTAATGAAATTACAACGTTTCTATGTTCTAGATCGATATTGAGTAGATAGGTGTTTGTTATTTTCAAAAGAATCTAACTTGAATCTCTGAGATAAATTTCGCTATCAACTTGGCAAATTTGAATTTATTTGGCTGTATTATTAAGCATCAACGCTATGCATAGTACAGAACGCAGTTAAAATGTTCATATATCAAAACCGTAGGCCGCCGGCGCCCAATCATCCTGGCGCCGAAACGATGACTTCGAAATGTTTTGCGAACAGCTTGATGCAAACCAATGTTGGTATTAAATAACAGCCGGCTGCCGCATTTTTTTTCGGTACAAAGCTTATGCGCTATCCCTTTTCTGGCGATACTGAGTGACGTTGTCGGATATTTGTTTCTATGATGGCACCTTCCTGATGTTACGTATTTTTCTATTTATTGTTCATGTTTTTTGTTTGAAACCTATCTTCCGCATTTTTTTTTAATTCTCAGCAAAAAGTATGACTGCTGAATTATTATGTAATGCGTGTGTGTATGTTATGTTATGCGTATGTGTGTCATATGTAATGTATATATATGAGCATAGTGTGTTATATTTTTAGTGTGGTGGAGGTCGGCAATGTTTTTGTCAACTTTATAATTGAGATCGCCCCTTTCTGAAGTAATAAGTCGAAGTCTGCAACAAATTGACTGATCTTGGTAGTGATCCTCTTTAAAGTTGCCGGAGATTGAATGTTCGTAATCGTTTTCAGGCGAGTTTGGTTGTAGTGAAGAAATGGCTGTTATTATAGCAATGCTTCAAATTCAGGATGTATTCGTGTTTCCTTCTGGAAGTCGCCATAAAGCGGTCTGTTCATTTTGTTACCTTCATTTGTTTTGAATTTTTGTTCAGATTTATTCAAATTTTTAGCAGCCTACTATTTGGATGATTGTGCTCATTGCTTGAGAATTTGAAAACAAATTTTAAATTATGCAATTAGCAAAAATATTGTATGCAAATTCAGCTGTTTTTTGAAAATATTTTTATATATTTTTAGCAAGAAGTAGTGATTTGATATTGACATTTATCGATCCATTTCAGACACTTATCATCACGTTTTTGCTTTAAATGTTATATTATTTATATCTTTTTTCAAATCATACTTAACTTTTCAGGAAGTTATGAAGCGAAAATTTTCCGTTGAAGAAGGCGATCACCTAACGATGTTGAATGTTTTCACCAATTTTATTGATGTGAGAATATTAATTTTTTTTTTTTTTTTTGGAGAAGATTTGAAATTTCACTCATTTTATTGTTGCAACGTTTTTCATTTTTTTTTTTACTTCTATAAATTAAGAGGATTATGAAAGTCTATGTTCCATCCTTCACGTCCATGTTATTTCCTCCTATCCAGCTCCCTCCCCCACCTCATCTTGCCTTCTTTTAGTAGTGCAAAATAGGACGCCACACCTTTTCAAGTCGCTTACCTCTATGAAGTTCAAAATGCGCTTCACCTTTGTGTCGGATGAGTTGCAATCATTTGAATTGTCCACCATATTCGCAGGTACAAATCAAACTTCACTGATTATAACGTGGGTGCCATCGACAGTAATGGTATAGTAAGTGATCAGTTAATGGATCAAACATTTAGAATGGTCGTTCAAAACAGTGGTGTCACAATCACTATGTTAATTATCGTGGTCTATGTCGTGCAGAGAATATTCGTGATCAAATGCTACGATTGTTGAGACGATATGAGGTGCCAATTGTATCGTGTAGAAAAGATTCATGTTAGTTGTTGATGTTTTTTTTAATTAAATTATTTTTATAAATTTGCATATTACATATTTATATGAATAGAGAGTGTTGTATGTTTATGTATGTTTATTTATTTATTGAAATATGGTAGTAATTTTACGTGAGAAACTTGTAAAGCTGAAGTTATGAATTCGAGTAAATATGATTAAACTATAGAGTAGTATCATCTCTCAAGTATCATCTTGAACGATTTTTGAAAGAAATTATTATATCAGCGCCTCAAAATATGAATGTTTTTAATGGCTATTTGGGCGCCATTTTGCATTAAATGGGCTGCGTTTTACAGGCGAGCTTTTTTTTGAAAACGAATTTTTTTTTGAAGAAGAAGAAGATTTATATGAGCGGTTGGTTTGGTTAAAATATTGATATATTATTGGGCGCGTTGGATTTTTTGTGTGTTTTTTTTTTTAAATTATGAAAGATTATATTATTGTTTAATTAGAAGTGAATTAAGAAAGAGATAGTTGAGTAGTTGCATAATGCAAACGCAGAAATTGTGCCAGCTGCTGTGCTGCACTCTTCTTGCCAGCTGCTGTGCTGCACTTTTCTATTTCTTTTTTCTTATTGGGGGGGGGGGGGGGGGGGTTCATTAATTACATTTAAAGTATCCGATAGCTATGTTTATTGCAAAAATAATTTTCCTTTACTCCAAATTTTTGAATTTTTTTTTTGGCTAAATTGTTTTTAAATAAACATTATTTTAATTCGTTTAGATTTCAGTTAAGTTATAAATTAAATTTTAAGTTAGTCCTTAGCAGTATTTCTTTATATTCACCTCTTAAATGCTTCATAAATTTAGGTTTCATCTACTGAACGCAACATTGAATTTATACAATGTAATTTATCATCGATATTGATGATAAGTAGTGCAGTATAGGTGTTAATGAGTAATGTGTATACAGGATCACAAATGACGTCTTAACAGTTTATCATATCAAAGCGACATTGCAGCTTCAAGTTCGATAATTCGACGATGCTTAGTGAAAGGATTTTTTTCACAAGCGGCACAATATCATTATACGGGTGACTATGTAACTGTACGAGAGGAATATCACTTTAAAGTATATAAAGGCTCTGCGATAATGTATCGAAAGGAATTCCCTAAATGGTTGGTTCTTTACTCAAAAGTTTTCTGTTCCTGCGGTACTTGGAGGAGGGAGGGGGAGTTCGTGCATATTTTCTGCTGTTTTTACGAAGTTGCCGTTTGTGAGTATTAGTTTATGCCACTGACTGATGCAGGTTGGACAGGTAGTACGTATAATATAGTGCAGTTAGTACAAGTTGCATAGTTTGTAGATAATACCTGTGGAGAGGTCAATAAGGCTTTGGTGATTTTTGGGATAGAGGGAAATAAAAGAGGAACCTTATTTTTGAAAAGTGGAGTTCTTTATTTGCGAGGTATACATCTCTTTCATTGGGTCAGTGCGCAAAAAAGTCTTGATTTACTAGACATAAGTTAAGTAATCATAGAGCTGTATTGATAAGCATTTTCGACATTTTTCGCCTTTCTATTGAATAATGGTTATTGTTTATTGTGTTTTTATCAATTAAATTGTACGCGATTGTCTATTGTTCAGTTTTGAAATTATTTAATTTGCATATTATTTTTAAAAATTTTTGAATTAGGAAAAAAAATCTATTGATTCCAAAAAACTCATTTTAGAATTTTTTTTCACTGAAATTACAATTGATATAAAATGGTTTATAATTGTTGCAATTTATGATTGTATTAAAAAGTTGTAGATTTTTATCTCTACTTATTTAAATTATCTACTATTCATCAAGTATTGCTTCATGATTTTAGAATTTTCCATTATCGTCGAATTTTTCTGGGATAGAATTGGAAAAAAAAATTTTTTTAAAGCACCTTTTATACTTTCATATTTTCTTAGAAAATTTTCCACTGGAATTTTACTTCGATTAAGAAATTCATCAGAGGATGAATTTTTTGCCATTTTCCACTATTTTTTAAAAATATTTCAATTATGATTGCAAAAATTTCCTCATAAGGCTTTTAAGGTTTAGCGTCGATTTATTTATGCATTAATATTTGAAGGGTAATATTCTCGGAAGTTCTGCAAGAATCAATTCGTGATGTGAGCGTTATTGAACCGGAATGGTTATATCAATTGGTGCCGGAATATTACGAATTTGGAACGGTAATTTCTCTTTTTGGTTCTATAAAGTTCAATCCTGGGAACGAATACTCATTACTAGGTAGTTTTGGGATTACAGTAACAAAATTGGCATACAGTAGCAGGTAATCGAATCCAGGTAATCCTAGAAAAAGTTCCGTTTTTAAGGTTTTTCTGAATCGTTTAGATAAGAAATGAAAAAAGCTTTGCAGCAAAAAAAAAAACTTTTGGTTGCATATTTCTTTTACAATGAATTCATCCCGATGGCATTACCACAATTCATTATTCGAATTGATCATGTTTGCATATTTTCTGCACGAAAATAACCGCGAAATTTACAAAATGACTAAAAATAGCGACCAAAAATCATAGCCGTTTCGAAGTTTATTCTAATCTTTATGAGCGTTGTGGAAATATATCATTGCTTGAGCAAATGCGATATGCCACACTACTTTTTCCGTATTAATTTTTCCACTCAATAAAGACTTCCTGTCAAAAACTATTCTCATATCATTGTAACATGGCCTAGATCATTAGAAAAAGGAGGAAAGAGAAAGGTTATCAATTCCGTTGATTTATTTCTGAAAGCCTTACCCTTCCTTGAAAAAAAGAATTTTTTTTTTGATTTATAACTAAAAAGTGACAACTTTTTATCACTTTTCTTGCCATATCTCCTATCTTATTCTATTATTTATCAATAAAAATTGTGTTTTGTGCTCCTAATATTTTTAAAATTAATAGTGTGTTGAAATAAATTTGAAATGAAATAATATATAATTGAAATCGGAATGAAATATTTTTATCTTTCAGGATGATGAAATTGCAAGGAAACGAATGAAAGAAGGAAATTAAACATGAAAATATTTGAAAAATTCCCATCTATTTTCATGAAATTCCGATGAGGTGAACAATTTGAGAGGAAATTATCTCGTGGAATTGCAATTCACAATCAAATATCACGGATGCATTCATATTGTTGTCTCTGATTTTATTGATCTCATAAATTGAAATGTCCTCTGTATTGTATTCGATAACATAAGGAATAAAATAAAGTTGATGATGTGGTTACATATGCCTTTTATCGGCATTTTTATTTATCTTGTTATACTTTTCTAAAATTATTGTATGATATCAATTTGTTTAGGCGGAGTTTATATGTATGAGACGTTGAGGTGATACACACGAATTCAAGCACTATATATAGTCTAGTGATTCCCACTCACCTGATAGGTGAATGAGGAATACGAATGAAAATTTCTATGTTACCTCCTTACTGTTTCATTGTTATACACCTCATTTTGCATATTTTTGCATATGCTAAAAATAGAATCGCATTTTTCTATCTGAGTGCTTGTATACGCAAATTTGGGAGAGGGGGGGGGGGGGAGAGGGGCATGGGATCTATGTTTTACCTATATACTTATGATGAAAGCAAAGTTTTACTCGTATGCAAATTTCGAATGATTGGAAATTTCGACTGAAAGCAAAGTCTGTAAATTTGCACAGTACTCGTAGGTGTTCAATTTATTTTCTTATATATTTCGATTTCAAGTAGTTTTTTGTCGCAATCAAAGCAAAAAAAAAGAAGTGTTTTGTTAATAATACACTAATTCAAGACTAAAAATACTATACAATTTATAATTTAACAGCGGCGGCTAACATATGGGTTAATTTAGGCTATATGGGTTAAATAGAAATATTATGGGTAAATTCGATTCATTTCTTTAATGCAATCATCGCAATAATTACGACTTAGAATTAGTAACTTTTATATTAGGTTTTATTTTGTATAATAATTTTAGGTTTTATTGTATAATAGTTTTTATCATGAATTTCATATCTTCAAAGTCATCAGAGGCGTGAATTTTAAAACGATGAGCAAATTAAAAAAAATAGTCGATAGAGGTTTTTATTTCAGTTTCGATTTTTAGTTTTCTAGAACGCGTCATGTTAATCTTTACACACTGCTTCATGATATATGCTAATCGATGGATACTTAAATTTGTTGCATTTGAGCATTTATATAAACGGTCTGTTCGTTAATAGTTGCCTTGTCAATTAAATTTGCATATTTCACGTTCGTTCTCTAACCAATGATGGCTAATTTAATAGCCTAGCTAGTAGACAACTTTGCATATTTGGCAGGATTCACATGAGTGGCCTCTTACTTAGTTGTTCGTGAACTTTTATCGGCATTCCCTAAGTAATTCAATGTCAACAGCATAATAAGACCATTTCCTGTTGTTCCTCAATCAGAAGAAAATACATAAAAAGTTGAGGGAAAAGATCAGTCATTTCCGGTGGATGGGAAAGGACTTGGGAAGGGGGGGGGGAATGGGAGGGGAGGAATGAAGAATGGAATCATGATTACAACCATTTTGCTTTCATATGCGAAATGTTTTCAAATATGCGGCACGCCTAGAAGAGTGGAAATGTTTTTGAGAGATTCGTTTCGTATTTCATAGGAAATAAAAAAAATTAAAAGCGAACTTCAAAAGAAGTCGTACATACATGACGATCACGGCCGAATGATTCATTGCCTATATGCTGGAATCATTTTTTAAAAAAAACTAGTGGAATATTATTCATATTTTATACATTCACAACAATAATACAATATAAGCCTTGCTTGTATTCACCATTTAGAGCAATGAAGGAGTTCTATTGATGGCTTAACCTTGCCTTAGCATCGTCTTGTTTTTAGTTTCGTCTCGTTTCGCTCATCTAAAAGGTTACATCGTTTTCTTGCAGTTTTTTTTATTTTCTGCAAATTTTTTTCAATCATATTATGGGTGGGATTTTTTTTTTCGGGCAACAAACAAACAGGTAAAAACTTTTTGGATCTCTCTATGGGGATATATTTAGGAGATGGGAAGAGGAGGGAGGAAGAAGGATAATGAATTGAAATAGACTTATTTAAATAAATATATTTGACTAACTAGGCGCTAAGAAATCTGTAGTTAAATTTTTTTAATGCAAATCTCGACGAGCTGGTAGTTATTGCCATCCGTTTCGAGAATTTCGAAATTTTGATTTTTACTTAGTGCACTAGAGCCCCTTTTCCGGCAAGTTCGAAATTTAAGCGAATTTAAGAAACAAGATCTACATCCTTTGACTTGCATTATATCCATTAAACTCGGTAACTTTATTCTCAGTAATTTCCGAGCTAAAAATAGGAAATTGATAGGTAAATGTTCAGGTACATGCACATAGGTAGTATAATCATGATGAATATTTACAAATTAAACGAATTTACATTATAAGAGCGTGAAAAATGCTCTATAGAGTGTAATGCTATCCATTGCCTAATGCTTCAGCTTTCATCGTTTCGATTCTAAAACATCAAGAGTCCAGGTAGTCAAATATGCGAATATATGATTGTAGGTAATGCAAGTAAACGTGGGCATTTATCGGGAAATTGAATAAGAATTAAATCGAGAAGAGATTTGCTTGTAAAAAAAACTTTTTTTTGCTTTCATCTAATAAATTAAATACCCTCAGACTACTTTCTAATGATTGTAATAATATCAAAAAAAAAGTTTGTATTGTTTGATTAAATATCACTCTCTGAAAAGAATTATTATTTTCAGATGCTTTTTTATATGATCTCCACGTTGATAATTCTCTATAAAGCAAATGCTTTCTCATTATTTCATGCAAATTGTCAACCGATGAATTATGGTAATAATTTTAATTAAACATCCTTCTTTTTTGTGTGTATATTTATGGTTAATTCACTAAATATTTTTGCAAGCTCACTTTGAAAATAATGCATTATTGCAACGTCTCAATACATCTATAAACGTTTAGATGATCATTTCTATATGTCTGTTTGTTCGTCGATGTCTGTCTGTCTGTCTGTCTGTCTATCTGTCTGTCGGATAGTTTCAGCTCTGGAGCCCATAAAGCTACAGTATGCGATTTTGATCCCTTCTTTTATAATTTCCTACTCGGTCGTTTATGTTTGTCCGTCTGTTGCAAAAAAGAATTGCACATATACAGAGGTGGTGAAAATTTTTGGGCATTTTATAATGGTCGGATTTTCATTTTTGCGCTGATCGGATCTTAAAGAAACGAAAATTTCTGCAAAAGATTCATACGAGCGATCGGACAGACAGACAAACATCCGACTATCAGATATGAATCTTTCAGACATCAGATCTTTCAAACTATGGAGTTATTATCCTATGCGTATTTGTATGGCGGTCCAATCTACAAGAGAGAGAAATCGGACTAAAGTAATATGCATGTTTTCTCATGGCATATAGGCCGAAATGTTTTTAAAAATTCATACAAAATTCCGATAGAAATCGGTGGACCTTCAATATCGAGAATTGTTTTTAGCGCACTTCATGGAAGAATCTTCACCGCTAGCGTGCAGACACAAATTTGAAAGTGGGGAAAGGGGTATATGTAAGGTTATACAATAGTGTGTAAATAGATAATGATCCATTAAAAGCATATTTAAGGCTAAGTAAATCGTTCTGTCACACTTTTTACAGGGGTAGCGCTCCCAGCGATTTTGGAAAAGAAAGAGGTTGGGGGGGGGGGGGGGAGGAGGAGGGGAGATTTGCAAGCGGGATACATTCACGACTTAGAGACATCTGCAGTCATAAAATTCGACTATGGTATTTTTAGGCCGGTTACCTGTTACCTTTGAGTCCATTGCCCATATACTTGAAATTACAAAAATGTGGACAGAATGGCTCTAAGCATCGGCATTAAGGCTAGCAAATATGCGAAAATCTTTAGCTACACTCATTCATTCACATTGGCAAATCGACATCTTTATATATGGAAGAGGAATCATCATAGTGTTCATGCATATATTTTAGAAGTTAATGCAATGAGATTATCATGGCCATCATATGAGCATCAAGGAGAAATAATCTGCCATGTAAGTTCCACAGAAATTACTTATTGCAAAAAAATTTCTTCATATAAAAGTATGCAAAGGAAAGATATTAATGATGAATAAAAGTACGACTATTGAGAAATTATGAGTAAATTAGAGAAGTAATTCGTTTGATAATAGAGCTAATAAGATAAAATACTGCATAAATCTTATTCCTCTATGAATTTAAATTGATACAAAGTTAAAATTATGCATACTGTTTGCTCGGATAATGGAAAAAAAAATGCAACAGTAGCTAACAAAGGATGAACACTATGAAATATGTGGTAAGTCGAAAGAATGGATTTTCAAATCTTTTAGTAATGTGATTTATTAGTATTAAGTAACTTGGTATCACGAAAATCCCATACCTGTATCTCTCCTACCTTAAAACTTAATACTCTCTACTATTCATCAAATCAAATGACCTATATAGCAAAAGTAGTTAATCGTCAGGGTGTTGAATTATGCTTATGTAATTTAATCACTTATAGAATTAAAATAAATATGAATAATTGTGCTTCTGAGATTACTTCGTTCAGATTGAACTACGTGGATCAGCGACACCGCTTTGTTGCTGTTACATCAGTTGGCAAGGACAATCTGCCGTCGGTAATATAGCTAGAGGTCCACATGGTATCATCACCGGGAGTGTGATCTCTCTAAAGGATTGCACCATAATCAGGTCTGATTATCAACCAGATAGAAATTGGACGTATTCGATTCCCGACACAACGAATCCTAATGGACAAGTAACAGCACCAGGCACTCAAAACGCTAGTAAAAATGGGAAAAGTGAACAGCTTATTGCAGTAACGAACGGCGATTCCAGTCGAATAAACGTAAACTCGAAATGGAACCTATTTCATAGAGGTAATATCTCATGGATTTATACAGTTTTCAGTGCGCTCTTACTTAGTTTAATATTGAACGTAATAAGGATGTAGAGTATATGAATATAGCGCAAGCAGTGCGTAATGCGTTGATTTGTTAAACGTTTAGCTTGGACTTCCTTAATTTTATGCATTTTTTTAAAAGTTTTAATTTGCATAATTAATTTGAATAACATTGATGAAATGGCAATTACTTATGCTTCTATGTGTGTTTTTTTTGTTTATATCGATGTGTGCTGTTTACTTTAATACTTTCAAGTTACGATTAAGTAAAGTCATAATAATGTGCCTTGCATAGTGTGATCAATTTTTTTGGGAATGAAATAATTCCCTCGGGAATTAAAGAATTCCCAAGGGAAAAAGCATCATAGCACATTTGATGCAATTTTTTTTTCGACACAACAATAGAATTAACCAAATAAGTGACGTAAATATACAATTCAGTAGATACAATTGACACAACGAATCGCCATGCTGTGTATAAATCCTCAAACCTTCCTCCCTCTTAAATAGTGCGATTGTTGAGTTTGCATAAACTGATTGTATCTTGAATAGGATTATGCAAATTTCTTAAGTTTTATGCAATATTCATATCGCTTGTAATTTATTTTCTCAATAACTGAACAGCCGAAATGGAGATGGAACGGAAATTTGTAAGTTACTTGAACATATTATCAACCTTGATAGGACTTACGAGATAGAGCATCAGTCGATGAAAATGACAGAAAGAGTGGCAAATCAAAGTTGAAATTCATGTTTCACGGTTGATATCCGCAACATACATGCTTCAACTCGATTGTATTATCGTCGAATGGGGGAGAGCCCTCCTCCCCCCCCCCCCCCTCACTGATGATGGACCGATACCATGCATGGTTCTGTGATGATGATATAGTTCGCCGCAAGAACCTCTCCTTATCGAGTAAAACCTGTACACGCATATGCATTGCGTGTGATTGAATATTTGAATTAGTCGGGCAATAATTCACAATAACGATGCATTCTGGTGGATTTATAGAGTGATGCGCAAAACTTTTTGCATAGATGCAAATCCTTGATTCATTTTTTTTAGATTTATAGCAAATGTTTATAGCAAAAATTATTACGGCGAATTATTGATTGGCTCTAGAGGTGGTGACAAAATTTTCAAATCATACCTGAACATATCGTTGCGCTTTCAACTTATTTTGAATTACCTATACGAGTTTTCTGCCTATTTCGCTCGAATTGCCCATTATTTATCGATAAACAACAAAAGTCTACGCATCATTCCTCCCTTCTATTCTCTCAGTTATGCAAACACGGCTGTATACAACAAAAATAAATTTGAAGGAAACCCGTAGCCGTATTACATTGATATTTTCTTTAGATAGCGATACTCATAAAGATTGCTTATAACGTTTTCTAAATATATCCAGTTCATATTGATGAAATATAATTTTTGATTCAGTCGAACCGGAAATGTTTCTTCAGGTAATTAATTAATTTTAGGCTAATAGAGGTGATATAGGTTACTGCCACTAAATTTATCGTTATAAATTTATACGAGAGTCTCATTATGAAAATATAAAACCAACAAACATTTGCAAACATAAAAATAAACGAATTACAATTTGAATATTCAAAAAAATGTAAATAAAAATGCATAAAATACATCAAAAACGATATCAAAATATAAAATTATAAAATGTCAAAAGAAGATAAGATTCACATTGGAATGGATGAATAAAATTTTGAGAAATTATATGAAGAGTGAATTTTTTTTTTCGATCATGAAAATTGATAGAATTAAATTCAAATTACAAAGATATGAAAATTTTCAGCATAAAAATTATCGAGAAAATAATTTTGCATATAATTATGAATGATTTTTGTTCATGCAAATAAATAAAGAAAAGCCAATTCAACGCGGAAATGTTTCTATGCAGCTAGATTTGTTTTTCTTTCAGCTAAAAGTTCATCAATTATCCCAATAAATAATTGGAGGATCTTGTTGAAGTTTTCAGAATCACTTCCCTCAATTGCTTTTTCGAAGTATCGACTTCAGGCTATACTTCAAGACCTCAGATTTCATGTAGACCGAATAAGATGAAAACAGTGATCATTATTAATAAAAAGAGGTTGTTATTACTACTAGCAGCGCCGCTGCCATCATCGTTACCACCAATAGTCGCATTTGCGCAACGATCCATATCAAGTGCATTCGGCGAACAATTACAGAGATATCCTCCACAGCAACACATATTCACCGTTACCGTCGCATTAAAAATTTCAGCTGTTGTTCTGTAACATTGTTCCGCCTGAAATATACTTTCAAATATATGGAATGATGTTGCATTCAAATATGTATCAAACCTCTTCTTAATCTTATTGCTGTAAGGGAAGTAACTAATTTACATTTTACCTTTCAATCTTTTTTTGACTTTTATCTCACTGGTTTTCGGCTTCATCCATGTTCGATGAATGTCCTAGTTGCCCAGGTAGGCTGCTTTCTACCTTCCTTGTACAAGTCCATCTGGCTGTTTTTCGCTGATGAAATGCGCAGTTTTAAACACATCGTAGTTTTTCTTATATAAAGAGAATACGTCGATGCGTATAGATCGAGATTGAAAAGATTATAAAAGTCAAAAAAATAAAGCGAATAACTTTTCAATATTTTTTGTCTGCTAGACAAAAAATGTTTATTTTTTCGACTTTGAATTTACTATTGATAAAAAAATTCTATATCTAATTGTTCGATTTTTGGAAATTTCTTAAAAATTTCCGTTCGTTGTATATTTTTTAAATTAAAAAAAAATTTTTTTTTCAATCTCCATCTTCCCATATTTTTCATATTCTTTTTCTATGAGAAAAATTTTTGAAAATCCAAAAAAAAAAACTATACGTCCATCTTTCAAATCTTAAGAGAACTATAAAGAGTCTATATGTAAAATTTTTAATTTCAATACATTCAATTAATTATTATTCGATTCCTTATCGCAAAATTTATAGAACTTGATAGAATCATTATTGATTTCCAACATAATTTTTACTATATATAAATTGATGAGATAAAAACTCTCTAAATAATTTCAATTTTTTTTTTCTTGAATTTTTTTTTTGAAAATTAAATTTCAATATTTGAAATTACTCATAAATTACTATTTTTATTTCGAATTACTAATAAATATTTAGTAATGATTATCTATACCCTAATAAAAATATTTAGTAATAATTTTAAAATTTTTTGATATGGAAAAATAAGAGAAAACAAACCTTACAAGTATCGTTAATATAAATTGGTATTTGTATTGGTAGCGATGATTCTTGATTCTCATTTTCGCATGCTTTAATTGTAAAATCACCAATCGCTAAAAATTAATCTTTTCTTCTTAAGTATTTCGATTAGATCATCAATCGCTAAATTATTAAATTCTTTATGAGAGGTTGAAAAAAGAGGAAATTAGATATGCGCATTGATACAATGTTTTTTTTTTGGCATTTTCTTATCAACCTTTATCAGTGTTAACAGTGCTTTTTGGTGTTGAAAAATCAACAATTTTCATTGCCGTTCTTTTGAGAATACCTGAAAGATTGAAATATTATCATCGTTGATTATCGTAAGCGGACAACAATCATTAAATCTTCTTCGTTGACGACGAGGAATGAATGCCGAAATAATCGTTATCGATATTTATAGTTTGTGAATATCACTCAAGTTTTTTTTTGTATTTTTCCTTTGAATGTATAAATAAACATATTAACAAAAAAAACATTGGGTAGAGAGCACATTCGGGAGTTTTTGAAGATCACTACAGGTGTTATACCTATGAAGAAATAGCTCGGAATAAGGAAACGCTTTGTTATATTTTAATTCGATAATTTACCAAGTTTTATTTTTTCAAAAATTTGCACAAGTTTAATCAAAATAGAAGGCCGACTGGAAAGGAGAGCATTCTCAGTCTACTCTCATCCGCCGCATTTCCGGTCACAGACAAAAGTTAATGCAGATTATTAAATAATATTTCATGTTGACGATGATAATTGCAATGTCTAATAAAGATATTTATAAGTTCTCATGAAATATTTTATACTCGATGAAAGCAAAAATTTGTGAGCGCAAGCTTAAAGAGTAAATAATTAGCCATAAGTAGCTTCGATAATTTTATATTAAATGCGGAAAAGATTTATAAAATATCAATAGAAATAAAGACTTTGATAATTTTTATCTATGACCGGAAATTCGAGTGAGAATATCTTGAGAGTGTACATCTTTCCAGTAGTATTTCTACTTTGATAAAATTTATGAGAATTTTTAATAATAGAATTTAGTAAATATTCAAATCAAAATATGTCTATATATATATATATATATATATATATATATATATATATATATATATATATATATATATATATATATATATATATATATATATATATATATATATATATATATATTTATTTAAGTAAGATAATAATAGAGTTGATTAAAATACTTACATATTGTTGGTGTTATGGTGACACAATATTGAGAAGATTTGCAATTATGAACGACATAGAGTGGGAATTGATTTCCCAATGAACCACCCGAATAGCAAAGAAGAGCTTGAGTTGTAATAATAACACAAAGAAATATTATAAGTTGATACATAATTAATGAAATAAAACACAATAAATGTTATATTCAAAGAATGAGAGAATGATGAATTGATAAAGCAATATGTGATGGGTTTACTAATAGTAAACTTTCTGCATTGAGCATTTTTTATTGTTCGTTATGAAATTTATTGACTCTTTAGATGAATTTGATAAATATTATCAGTTGTACTTTGCTCATTTATATTATTGCAATAAACAAAGAAAATGAATAGAGATTTTTTTTTCTATGATTTGCTTGTATTTTAAATATCATCCATATAATTACGATTATTTAAAGAAATTTTTTGAATAACGCCAGTGAGAGGAGTGAGGGGAGGGTTGGGAGAGGGGGGGGGGTGGAGAGTTTGTTGAATAGAAAGTTACCTGTAGGGTTGATTACCTGTGAATTTCTTCTGCCAAATTATTTTTGGTTATAAAGCTAACAAGAATCTGTCAAAAGCGATGTATAACAAAGTGAAGAGCCTCTTGAATAAGATCGCGCGAAATATGCAAATGTGAAGATTTTGAAAAAGAAGAGTCGCTCATAATCATGGACAACAGCAGATAGTAAGAGGTTGATTTGCTAGCTAAACGAATAAATCAGCGTGGAATTTAATGAAATTTCGCAAAAGTATATAAGTTTAGTTGCTAAAATATATGTGCAACTTATTTTCTTTTATCTATGAAGCTTAATAATCTCGTCTAATTAATTTACTTCGAATTAACCGTTCAAATGGGCAATGCATGAATCAAGTTGCCTAAAGCAATATATGATTGCATCTATACTCAAAAGAAGCAAGCCGGTTAAGTTTCGATTACTTCATAACTTCAGCAGTAAATTTAGTGAATCATTGTTTGTTAATGTTTACATCATGAATCGTTAAGAGTTACTAGGAGTAATGAGAAATGTGTTATTATGAATTTATAACACATTCTATCATTACAACAAATATTCGTTGCAATCCTATATATGCAAAAATTAGTGAAAAAATATTTTAAGCACGTCAAAAGTATTTCATTTTTCGTCTTTTCTCATTATGCAATTGGAGGTATTCCCTGATTGGAGACAACGGTGGAGCCTGCTTGCGCTCCTTTGCATTTACCAAAGTTAACTGTAATTAGCGATATTTTTGTTCAGAATCGATGAAAATTTCCTTGTTATTATCACTGTCTATTCATGGGTACCTCCACCACGTCCGTTCAAAGTTGTTAGTATGAGTCCATCGATGTGTACTTCGTACATTGTCCTTCAATGCTTGTCATTGTCGTCATGAAGTTTTTTATTATCAAATGAACGCGATGACAAATCGCTTTCTAAGCGCAATAATAGTAACTATTAGCATGCAGAACTTGCTTTTAGGAATATCAATCTTATAGTGTAATTTGGCTTGTATAGGTTCACAGAAAAAAATATCGTACGAGTGAAATATTTCCGGCTTATTTTTCAACAGTTTGATATCGAGAACCATAATGAAGAGACCATAATGCAATACTCTAATGTGAATAGATAGTAAGTAATGAAGGCGTTTCGATAATGTTGTTGTAAATCGCGAAAGAAATACTTTTAGAATTTTCGAGACAGTTTCTCAGCAAGAATTGAATAACGGAATTTCCAAACAAAAAATTAAATTCAAATACAATAGCGGCAATATGTCGAAAACTTGAAGAATTTCATTCTCTTTTATAAATTAGCATTCTCGTCGAAATTTCTTATAGATCATTTGGTATTTTCATGAGAAACACTTGCACATCATAATTTCAACCATTTAGCCGATATGTAAATGTCGTTTTTTTTAGGCATGATCATGCAATAGAAGCTGAATTTTATAACCACAAATAAATTGGCTGATTTTACGTAGAATTTCAATAGAAATTTCGATGATATAGGTGAGGAAAAGAAAAATACCCAAAGTACTTCCTCGCAGAATATCAATTCAAATAAGGCGGAGAAAATATTACTCTGCTTCATATTTGAAAATTTTATGCACATAAAATACTCTCGGCAATTTTATTATTGATATGACGATGGGAAATTTCTCCACTTTTGTGAGATAATTAGTGGATTTTTATATAAATAGTACACAAATAGTTTCGATCTCACACTCGTATATCTAACAGAGAAACTCAGCTGTTTAGTCAAAAAAAAAAAAAAAAACGAATTGCAATAACGTCAACTAATGAGGAATAAATGTGGATTAAATGCAGTTCATTATTTTGTGGTTAAAAAAATATTATTTTTTATTGGCAAATAAATGATTTCCTTCTAAACATCCTCGATATCATACCAGCGCATTATTTTTTAAAAACGGCAAAGAAAGTCTGCCTCGTTTACCCTTATAGTTTTAAATTTTTCAAACCTATATGATCATAAAGCTTATTGATGTGAATAAATATATTCGTTTGTTTGTCTGTCTGTGGTTGTCTGTGCATGTGTTTTTTCTGGTATTCCTAGCGACATACACAATTCGAAAGATTCCATTTCAAATTCTATAACGTTTTACCGGCAATTTGATTGGTCTATGGATTAAATCCTCAAATCTAATCAACAAATCCTGTAATTTCAACACACTTAATTGAGTTTTCACGTCTAATTTGATACAAATAATGAATGAATTTATTATCGCGAACAATTTAATACGCGTACAATTATTCGCTCAAGTCTTGAAATTCTTTTCATATGGTTCTATGATTTTAATTTATTTTCATTCTTTGAGCATCCCTATTACCATTTATCGATCGTAAATGAGAATACGCTTGGTCACTCATATCATTTAATCTTGTTCGTCATATTATGACATAGATTTCTTTTCAGTTTATTCATGTCAAATGTATGCATTGTCATTTGAAAAAGAAGAGTAGTTTTTGGTGGAGTGAAGAAAATATGGGAAGGGAAGAGAACTCCTTTTTTTTTAAAGGGAAGGGAAAGATGAAAAGCGACTTTAGATTTTAAAAACATGGTATATGATGCTGTAGATACAAAAAGGCAATATTAGAATTAGTCCTCTGAAGTTAATTTATCGAAGAAACAATGTCGCAATAAACCAAATATTCAAAAAATAGGATTAATGCATTTTAATGATTTTCTGATAGGTTGAAGTGCTCTTAAATTAGATTCTTCAAGTAAGAATTACTCACTTCAATAATATTCTATTATTTCGCCAACTCTTCGCAAGTTGTTTTTTTTTTAAAGTAAACGAACACAAATCTGATAAACAATATCGGAATGATCCAAAATGCAACGCAAATATCTAGAAATAAAAATTTAATGAATAGATGTCAATCCAATTATTAAAAATTTCCAAGAAATGCCACTTCCATTTCAAAAATTAAAATTACAATTTAACCGTACAGTCGAGCATGAGCTAGAACAAATGCCCAATAAAGAGAATCGTATGATTCTTTACAATTGCGAATAGAAACGGATGATCAGCAATAAATTCGGGTAATTTAAAATAACTGATCGTTCTAAATATGAATATGAATATAAGTTTTTTAGTTTTGGCGATTCCAGCTTTCGTACCATTCTCGTCCACCTGCAATTTTCAACAAAGATATTGCAGAATACATAAGAAGAAAACCTTACCGCGAGTTAAATCGAAGTGAAAATCACAATGAAAAATTATGAGAGAACTAATAAAAACGGAAACATCCGAGTTTTTTTTTTTTTTAAAAGGCACTCAGAATTAAAAAATGAGCATAATATTTGCTGGGAATTTTTTTTTTTGCATATTATATACAGATAAGGCAAAAAATAAAATAGAGGAATTAAGCAGCTTGAAAGTGAATATTCCTACCAAAATATCGTGTAGCTTTATGTTTAGTATTATATAGATAAATGATTAGATAATGTTTTTCTTTTCTAGCTAGATGAAAACAGAAGTGTGAATTCGTACATTATCATTACAATTACGTTAAGCGCTCTTCTTGGAGAGCGATTGGTAGTGGAAATAGAGTGGAATGCAAAATATACCTATATGCGATATTTTTAAGTTCTATCTACGTCTAAGCTTATAAACGAAAACTGTTTAGTCACAATATACGTCAACATCAGCAGAAATCATTTGTGAAGTAGAGTGTACCTTCATCATCCTCAATCCTCAATTAAATTTCGAGGAAATACAATCATATTTAGGAAGAAAAAAAAACTACCATATAGATGAGTGTATTGACAAATGGTGCACAAGAAGGAAAGCTTGAAAGGTGGATGAAAAATACCTATACGGAAACATTCCACTCTAGGGTAATAAGATGGATCAATAACTATTTCAAATGCAATTGAACTCTATTCATAACAAGAGTACTCGCTGTCCTTTTCTCCCCTTCCCGCTCCCCCCCCCCCCTCCCCTCTCTCCGCTCAGTCAAAAAAAATTTGATTCGCCAGTCAATTGCATGGCTAATGTTGACTATGGAAAGTCTTTCCAAACTGGTATTACGCAGACAACAGTCGATTGCATTTTAGATTGCTCTTGCATTTTTGAGTTAATTCGTTGTCTACTTATTGCGGTCAATGAATTAGTGAAAAATCCAAAGAAGGGGACGAAATCCAGAAATTCATCGAGAATTTTATAGAGAATATGAGAATCTAATTGAATAAGCGGTGCATTATTTGGTCTTTAAAAATTTTTATTCGAGCGATTGAAATTCATATCTTTCAAAAAATATTACCCTTAAGCAAAAATATAGGTGAAAATATTCCTCGAAATGATATGAAGAAAATAACCTCAATGAACGCTCTATGGATGATATCCGAAATCTTCAGCGGCACGTCGCTTATACCATTGAAATTGGCCGAATCACCAAAAGCATCAGTAATGCCGAGTTTCTTTAGTGGATTGACCACATTGAATCGCTCCTTCAGTTTGAACTTGGGTAATTCCACCTTAAAAATCGGTTGAGCAATTCTTAAAACAGCAATTTCTTCCAATGTAGTTGAGATACCTTTCTAATCCTCACAAGTTTTATAAATATGACATAAAGACTACAAACTATCGACATTTCCCCATCGATATCTATTGGAAAGATTGGTATTTACGGATATCTATGAAAGATGGATATTGGCTCATTTGAGATGCAGGAAATGTGATGTTCTCCAGAAATACTACATTATCATCGACGAGGAAAATATAAGCTGTGTTTTGGTAGTTTTGCACCCAATATAAACAACTAAACAGCACACTCCTTTGAATATGAAATGAAAATCGCTGCAGTTATTTCACAGCATCAAAGGGATGAACTCACCACAACTTGCCGTCTAGTGGTATTGTGGATCATCTCGAGCATCTGTTGACCACTCAACGACTCCTCTAATGCTGCCAATCCGTACTTCTCTCTCGGTAGGAACACGTACATGTACACCTCATTGTTCTTATAGGGCAAACCCAGAACTTGTACTTTATCATTCGCATAATAAGGGAAATAGTTGTTGATCCACATCATGTCCACCTGAACATAATAATGAGCACCATAGAGTGAAAAGTTCTATTGTCTATTCCGGCTACTTCATTCATCCGGTTTTCGAAGCACACCTGATAATATATGGAATATGCGTTGTTTGAAACAAAAAAAATTCAAACCATAAGCTCAGTTTCATGCTAACAACTGAAGGAATCACATCATTAGATGTTAGATCATATGGCAAATTAATATATCAAAAGAAAAACCAAAGAGATATGCACTAGTAAAAGGATAACATTGAAAGAGATCTATTTCGTTAATCGGAAGTTGAAGATTTTGAGTTCTTGAATTCAAAAAAAAAAACAAATTTTCACGAATATTTGCAAATTATTTTCTTTTTTGCAAATTATGAGAATGAAAATCCTTTCAATAAAAATTCTTACCGCTCTAGTGGCACCATTAGCCTCATAGAAAGCCTTTTGCGCTGTCGACGTTTTCTTGAAAATATTTTTCCACGTTCCACTGAAGTAAACAGCGTTGACGAGTATCATTCGAGTTAATTCAGGGAGCATATACGGTTCTATTATCTGTTTTATTTTCGAATTCGTTTCGTTTGCCACCCAATCATTTATCACCTATAAGTTCATAGTTGGTACATTGTTAATAACAAATTCAACAGAAGAATATGAAACAATTGAAAACATATCACTTCAAGTGATAGCTTATTCTCTTCTATAGAAAACCAAAGTTCAAGGATACCTAATAAAATGGCATATTTCTTCTGACCTATCTATTTCTGGAAAGGTACAGCTCTCTCCGCATCCGTATGTTCACCGAGGATATCAGGAAGTATAACCGGTGTACGCATTTCAGTACATTTTCGATTGTCCACTTCTCATGTAGAAGAGAATTTCTGGTCGCTTTTCTCTTTCTCTTCAATAAGGCATCCGGCAAATTATGATTGTGTTCAATCACCGGCCTTCGAGGGTGTTTAGAGAGTGGGCGACTCGTTAACGCCATAAATTTAGGCAATGCCCTCCCTCATTACCTCGAAATACGCTTCAATATGCAACTCATTGTGAATGAAAAATTAATTCATAACTTAACATATTATCCACACCTTCATCAAATAAATTGATGCAGAAATCGCCAGTGGGTGTTGGTGTTCGATGAACTGGCCCTAAGCAAATCGCTGATGGTTGTAATTGCATATGGTAGAAATACCTTAGGCACTAAACGACGATGAACGTTGGCGCATGGTAGGTTTTTCTCAGGCCGATTGGCGCATATGGCAGAGCAGCACCAAATTTGTCAATTAAAAAAAAATTCACTCACAATGATGATTTTTTACCACGAATTATCGTTAGCGATTCAAGCAAAACTACATAGAGTCTTCCAGCATTTTCCATAAACGCTTCAAAACTCTTCGTTTTTAAATGCTCAATCAAAGAGTTCAAATCAACGACTGAATATCATCAATCGTTTTTCTCCCATTCTCCTATTACCTTCAAATCTTGTTAGAGAATATAGTATTGCTTTACTGCTGAAAAAAAAAAACTCATGCGAATGAGTCGACTATACAATCGCAAATCAATTCCCTAGATTGAATTCAAGGTATGTAAATGCCTTCTACAGCATCAGCCAAACGGGCAAAGCCTTCTCCTTTCAGGAAAGAGAAAATCATTGTAGTCGTAAGAGTAGATGTTGTGTAATAGTAACAAGCTGTCATCACTATACATAAAAAATCGCTCGAATGGATGTTGCTGATGAAATAACAGAAAAATTTCCTCAAAATGAATCAAATGAATATTAGAACTGGAAGTGTTCTTACTATTTTACTATGAGAAAAATCTCCTCAGAAAATTTGAACTGGTGAATCCTCATCTTTCCTTTACAACCTCAACAGAAACTTTACTACCGTCGTTATTTTCCGGCAGAAAAAAATTTTGAAAGTATGAAATCCTAACAGCACAAGAAGCAGATGATAGAATTACGCAGCAATACATGCATAAGCAACAATCGATTACCATTTCGAATATTTATGTAAATGGGACTTACGTTAGCAGCAGCTACACCTTGTGAGAAATCGACTTGCTCGAGTTGCCCACCGTAGAGAGTTTGAATGATATTCCGATAAGATTCTTTCAAATCGATCCCTTTCTTAATAAATACTTTGTTACCAGAAGACATTTTGTAACTTTTATTCGGTTGAGATAATTCTTGCAGCAATTTACTAAAATGCTCGTTGAATTCTCTATCAGATGCACCTGAAATGCGCGTATATCAAAAGAAAAAGAAATTGAAAACTTTAAAATACAAAGTATTATTCCCTTGTTTTCCTCTCCAAAAAAATCTTTTCTGAATATCTATCACTGAAATTAGTGAAAGATATAATTTTGCTAACGTCTAAAATGAGATAAATATGAGATAAACGATGCTTTTGATCAATAGCTCATTTATATAACAGCCATCCAATTTTGCTTATATTTATTCAACAATTATAGAGATGAATTTATGATGGGACTATTCTTATGAGAAATCACGCATAGAAATTCTTCATTAATATATTATTAGAGTAATTTCATCAGATAGCTATTGCAATTTCTTTGCCTTAATTCGATGGATATAATGATTTAAAAACGACAAAGAAAGTGGACAAAATGAGAAGAATTATGACCGCCAGCAAGGATATCGTTCATTTGCTTGTAGGTGTTACCCTTTGCACCAGCATAGGTCATCGCAAGAGTGAGCGCGACCGAAAATGGTGAAAGGAACGCTGATTTGTATGTGCTGTTATCTGCACCAGATTTGCGTAGAAGATCCAATGCAAAATTCGCCTGTGCAACATCGAGCCTCGTAAGACCACAGCTATAATATAACATAAGAAAGCAATCAGACAAAAGTGTCTCCAATTGTCCAGGAAGCTGAGCCTACAAGACATAGTCGTGTTTTCTGTGTTAAATCGATATGAATTTGGTAATCAGAGTAAATAAAAGCGCTGGCCGTAAACTACGAAAAAATAAGAAAAATACCACGATTCAGAGAGATATATTGATTTTCATTGTCGGCATTCAGCATTACTTTGTTGGCATCAAATTATTGTGTTATATCGTATATGACTATCAAATAACAGCATCCACATCATGCATCGACTTATAAAGATCTCGAAAATCTTTTGACTGGACAATTTTCATTGCTGTCTTTTCATCGTTTTCTTATCTTTTCCATCTTTCTATCCGTTTCCTATACTTTCCTCATTTTTTCCTTCTTTTGCATTATACATAGTGCTGCAATAAACACGCATAGATATATGGCAAAAACGAATAATATTTCGCACTCACCAATATTTATTGTGCGAATATGATGAAGATATCAATAACAGCAAAAGAAGAACGAACAAATCGCATGATGAGATGCGCATCTTTACCTGTAAATCTCTATCTGTAAACAATAAAATTTAGAATCGCCAAAAGATCTATAAATATAGGCTGGTGATTAGAGTAGTGATTGTTAGAATTTTATTTAAAGCGCAAATATTAGAATATAGAAATACAAATAAGATTTTATTAGAGACGAAGAAATCACGCAAATATTAAAATATAGAAATACAAATAAGATTTTATTAGAGACGAAGAAATCAAAGCATCGGCTTTATATTTGAAATACCACGATTCAGAAAGAAAAATCGCTTGCAAATGGAAGCCCAACTACAGCTTTTAATCGAACAATTAAAATGAAGTCATCATGGTTAAGAAGCTCATCTATATTTCCATTATCTCAAAATTTCCGCCATTTTCTTCTTGAGGATTGAAAATACACTTTTAATATCAACTAATGAAGCTAACAATAATCTTGATGTTAAAATCTCTCGAAATCTTTTAGGAATTGCATTATAGAGACATTACTTCGAAGATATTGCATTTGACTTTGCATTCGAAGATATATTGCAATTTGATTTGCGCTGCGACATATGTCCATTATGCAAAGTATAACTGTAATTATCGATCACTTATGAAATATTGCAATCAATTGTATTTGCCGTATCGATAACCATTGAATGGTAGAGCAATATCTCACTTCTATAAAGTGCTTCTCGGATCTCTGTATACCTATCTACTAGACTCAACTTATGATCTTTGAACTTGAAATTCTAGAGAATCACTAAATTACAATACCATTAGATTAGAGTTATAAATATATAAAAGATTTCTGTGATGTTTTTCCTTTGAAAGTGGTTTCTGTATTTTTGAGAAATTTCCGCTACGAAACAACCCATTTCATAGTTGCTTGATGTTCTACGATCAGTGCTTCTTACAGGTATCCTTTTAGAGTCACTCATATGTGCAATATTCTTCCTGAAAGCGTTATTGAAGCTCACACAATTTTGGTATTGATGAGTTGAGCCGGTTAATTCGTTTTATGAGGGCATCAATGATTCCGTTGATTAATTGCATATACCTGTGTGAACACCTGTGCTACTTCTAGTTCTTCAGAATATTGTTCTTTACCGCATTTGTATGCAATTTGCATTCAAAGTTTTATTCCACTATATTCATATAAATGCTGTACATTCTTCTAACGAGCTATATCAGCGGTTGTTCTTATGCATTTATCTTTGTTACTATGATAAAATTTTCACATTTGTTAGGAAAAATTTATCTCTGTTACTATGGTTTTCTTTATTTTTCTCTAAAATATCGATTTTTTTTTCTTCAAAAAATCCTTTCTATTGCTTCATCAGAATCAAATATTCCCACTCTCTTTAGGTGGCCTAGATACCCTGGCATAGCCTTTTCCTATTTTTCAATGGACTTATATAAAGGTGTGGGTGGGGAGGGGGGATAAGGTCATTTGGGGCGTGACCAAAAAGGTAACTATAGCCGATGAAGTTCTATAATTAGTTTGAATAAGAGATTAAGCAACAATGAAAGCATTCGAAGGAGAAAATCATTCTTCTTCCAGTGAACTCGCACAAAGAAGGTAAAACAATACATTCCAAGTAGCAAAACTGTTTTTTCAACAATTCATTCAATATGGATTTCATTTCTTCCTAGAAAACCTGAAGGATTTTAGAAGCGCGTTCAAAAATTCAATGCTAGACTATCAGAATGGAGTGCCATACTCAGAAAATAATAAATAATATCAAAGATCGCCTTTCAAATAAATTTAATTCAGCGAATCTAATCCATTTCAATTTCATAGAATTCAACAAGAAGCTAGAAAGCTTAAGAGTACAATGAAGCATCATTTTTATTATATAAGAGTTCAAATTGCATAGGATACCATTGCATAAAGATTAATCCACTTTTTGAAAAGTAAACTGTTTAGGTATGTAAGGCACGTAATTAGGTACTCAAAATTAATCAGTGCCACTTAATTTAATAGGCATGAAACGACGTATAGATATGTGATAAGGATAGTGGAGAAAATGGACGATAAAATGACCAAAATTCAACGCAGACGAATCGCTGTAAAATAAAAGATCGATGAGAAGCGGCTAAAAAGAGTCGATGTACTTCACATTGCCTACCTATAGCACTAGCTACTCCCTTATATAATCGCCCTTTATAAACAAAAAGCAGACCGACACAGGACCAGATAGGCACATTAGGCATATATATATATATATATATATATATATATATATATATATATATATATATATATATATATATATATATATATATATATATATATATATATATATATATATATATATATAAGTGAGAAACAAAGGCAAAAAAACATGTTTTCTATGCGGAGACAAAAAGAAAATCTCTATCTTCTTGAAAATTCCGCCTGCTGCCGAAAAAAAGGCTCAGAAATATTCGCCATTTGTATTGTCAGAATGCTGCTATTTTAAGAAAATTTTAGTAAAACGAAAATAAATGAATCATGATAGAAATAAAAATAGTTGCTTTATCATTCTATGAGCATGCATTCATGAACAATTTGAGACAAAAATAACCGATAAAATAGCGCAAACCAATAAAGCAACAAATATTTTCCATGAAATTCGTTAATTTTTTGAGAGTGAACATTGAAAAAAAAAATCTTTTCAATGCACATATTTTAGTTCCTTAGAAATTTCATCTCTTCGCAAAATCCATGAAAAAGAAACCCTCAGAAATCTCACACTTACATAGTTCTATCCTTAGGTTCAAACGAAAGTTTTCATTCATTCATCATTTCTTAATTTCTCCGAGTTTTCACTTCTCAAGATTCATTTTCAACGTGCTAAAAATTCATCGCTTAAGCTGAGAGAACAAACATCCATATCGGAAATTGATATGAATCATGTGGGCATTTTCTATGAGAAATATCTGTCATAATTTCAAGCAGTTCACGGAAATATTATTGTTCTTTAATAGATTTGCAAACAAGGCAACGATAAGCGGATGAGAAAACTTCTTGATGTGATTATATCCGTCCGTTTATTTCACTATGTTATATTTTCGATATTTCGAGTGGTTTATACCGTAGCAATCCACAACAAATTTTGCGGTATTTTATCGACGTTTGGATGGATTATAGGTTAAACTGTCTAATCTAATAAACGCGAATCTATAACTGTAGACATTTCACTGAGAATTCGTATATAGTTCGAGGCAAATAATGAAGGAATCTATTACAGGATGCCATTTACTATTAGCGTCAACACTTGCTCGAATTCCGACTTCAGATCTTTTAGCACGTCACAACTTTTCAGGATTGTAATTTACTTTCGCTCTCGGAGCATTTTTATAACCGCTGATTTCTTAGAAGCGCAAATGTCTGTAGAACCTCATATCGAACCATATGTTACATTTATACCACTCGTTTATACAGGTTTCTGTAGCAATTACCAATATTTTTCAAAACTATAGATAACGTGTAAATTGCGCTTCCTTCATAATAAAAATCGTGCCTTTTGGCTAAGTAAAGCCGAGAAACCTTTATGAAAGGAAAACAATGAAAAGGAACTAGAATTTTCTTAGAGGATTGAAAAGATAGTTGTGAACACATCGAGGTATGAATAGAAAAGTTGCAAAGAAAAACACTATGAGATCTCCAAGAAAAAATTGCCCTCAAAATATCTATTATTCACGAAGAGCTATTTCCTTCTTAAATAGTTTTATCACAAATCAATTGTATGGCTAAGAAATACCTAATGCAAAGGGCGAATGAAGTCCGTTACAGTTGCGAATAGGAAAGGATGGGCGGCAATGAATTCATTACTGTATTCAAGATCGATGCTGTATCTTCGCTGATGTTATCTCTGCTATCACTACTGTTATCGCCACTACAGCCTCGGTGCACCTCTCTTTTACCTGAAAATTTCAATTATTCTCATTTATACTAAAAATTGGACAATTTTTCGAACAGCAATTTTCTTCCTACCTAGTTGAAATAACTTTCTAATTCTTACAAGTTTTATAAATATGACATAAAGAGCATACCTTATTTTTCGCCCGATATCTATTGGATAGGTGGATAGCTATCGATATCTATGCAAGATGGATATTGGCTCATTTGAGATGAAGGAAGTGTGATGTTCTCCAGAAATACTACATTATCATCGACGAGGAAAATATAAGCAGTGTTTTGGTAGTTTTGCACCAATATAAACAACTAAACAGCACACTCCTTTGAATATGAAATGAAAATCGCTGCAATTATTTCACAGCATCAAAGGGATGAACTCACCACAACTCGCCGTCTAGTGGTATTGTGGATCATCTCGAGCATCTGTTGACCACTCAACGACTCCTCTAATGCTGCCAATCGGCACTTCTGTCTCGGTAGGAAGACATACATGTAAACCTCATTGTTTCCATAGGGTGAACCCAGAACTCGTACTTTTTCGTTTGTGCAGCACAGGTAATTTTCACTGATTGACATCATATCCACCTGAACATTTTAAACAATACCATAAGGTGTTAAGTGCTGTTGTGTGTGCTCAAGCAAGCTTGCCATTCTGATTTTGAAGGGCACAGGGCAAGCGACATAAAATTGGTTGCAATAAGACAGCCATTCGAAAAATTTCCGTCATCTCGCATTTCGAAACGATTCATCAAAATTGTGGTCGATTAAACGACTAGCAAAAGCGAAAAATTTTGGCTGTTGCGATGAGCTTTTCATAAACATCTAACACAGATCACACACGAAAGGTTGCAATGATATGACACATAAAATATTGCAATGATTTGTCACATAAAATGTTGCAATGATCTGATATATTAAAAAAATATTGCAATGATTTGTCACATAAAATGTTGCAATGATCTGATATATTAAAAAAATATTGCAATGATTTGTCACATAAAATGTTGCAATGATCTGATATATTAAAAAAATATTGCAATGATTTGTCACATAAAATGTTGCAATGATCTGATATATTGAAAAAATATTGCAATGATTTGTCACGTGCAGTAAAATTAACAAATATTAGCTGAAGTGATTGATTACATAAATCTTCAACCACAAATGCTTTATTATGCATTTCCTGATCATATATTTTACAAAGTTTCAAATTAACGATGAGACACTTTTCAGGAAATACTGAAAATGGGATGTCGAAGATCATTTTCCCATTTAAGCTAAACCTACAACAATTGGTTATAAATGGTCCCGTTATTGAATGCTACGAAATGACCGAGAAATATACATAGGAGAGCTAGGTTAAAATAGGTTTATGGAACATCGAAATTGTGTCCATATTCCCCCTCTCCACCCCACCCCCCACCCCACCCTCTCAAAAAAATCAAACTTTTAGAGTCAAAGAACGAAATTTTTTCGATCTAGGCTAAACGAATCGATGCAAGCCGTCGAATTCAATCCAATCGGAAGAGAGTTAATGTCACATTTTTCAATTTTCAATAAACGAAACGCAATCAAGATTAGGTCATAAACAAGTATAGCAAAAAAAAATTTGAAAGCTCACAGGCATTTAAAGAAAAAGATTTTAGAAATTCCACACATATCCATATCGTTCATCGTTAGCACAAAATTCTCGAAAATATATTTGAAGTTTCATATCGGCGCCTCGTTATGCCTTCTCTTTCATGGAAAGTCTTCTTTTCTGGAGTTAACTCATCTCACGTGGCTCATCACTGCAACAGGCTATAGGTTTGGTCTGATGGAAGACCTGGATGGAATTGAATGGGCAATTGAGAGGCAACGAATTTTCCGTTCATGTTGTAACAATTATAGGCAAACAACAAGCTATAGGATGTCATATGTTTAATGTGCCGTTGCTTTAGTTTTGAATTATTATGTAATCATAATTGGGGGCACTTTATTTCTCGAGTGAACTAAGCGACCACCGAAAAGCTCATGAACTGGTTTCTGAGAAATGTGAACGAGTAGCCTCATCAAATGGTAGATAACTGCTAACATTAGCAACGTCAACGACTTCTGAGAAGTCGACTTGTTTAGGATGTCCAGAGTAGGCAGTATTCAGGTAGGATTCTTTCACATTGGACCCTTTCTTTATGAATAATTTGTTGGCTGAACTCAATTGATAACCTTCATTCGGTGAGAAAGTTCATGCAACAATTTGTCGAGATATTTGCTGAATTCTTCATCAGAAGCACCTAAACGCGCATATATCAACAAATAAAAAGATGCGGGAATGTTCGGACCTAACCTATGAAGTGTTTTTCAAATACCTATTCCGGAAATTTGTGGACCACATTGTTTCTTCAGCGCCTATAATGAAGTCTCAACAACCTATGAGATTGCGGATAACTTCAAAAGAATAGCTTATCCTCATACCAACTACCTAGTCTATATTTAAAAAGAAATCCACATATTAATCGGATATGGGGCTGAATTTGCAACGATATTATACACACATAAATAGTCTGGAAATAGCGTTCGTTCATAAATTCTCTTAGAAGAACTCGTGAGAAAGGACTGTGATAATGTTACGTTGTGTTGGGATAAGGAAGTAAGGAAGCGTAGTGAAGCCACCAGTAGTCGGTGGTTCAAAGGAACATGGATTGATAAGAAAGGAAAAAAGTGGGAGAAGCGAGATGGGGAAGCTCTTCGTGGTAGAGGACAGCAAAGGCAAAAAAGAATCCGTCGCACTACTTGCGGACGAATGCCAGCTTTCAACTCTCCATTGACCCATCGCGTCTACGTTTTCTGTGACCTAATCGAGAATTTTTTTCCCACTTGCGACCACAGAATTCGCGCTTCTAGCATCCCTCACAGAGGTGATGAAAGCCAGCGCCGCATCAGCGGGGGCCCCAGGCGGGAGATTGCTTATAGCAAATTCACTGCGAGAGCGGGGGTTTTTGATCGCCGGAGCAGACACGGATGGGCTTTGCGGTGAACTCCGAGCACTACACTAGTGCATCACTCTACCATTCGGTCAGTGACTAGGATCTGTCGCTTATGGAAAGCGACAATTTATCGTGAACCGTTCAGAACACCCGAGCAGTGTATTGGAGTGGATGTGGAGAGAAAACCGAGTTCGATGAGTGATAATGAACAGATGTGAAGCGACGTAGAGAGTTGTTCTTTGCCATGTTCGGTGCATCGCAACATCCAGCTCGCACCAGAACGATAGCTTAAGAAGGTTTTCAAGGCAATTTAACCTAACGTACAGGAGCCGCAAAAATGCTCTAAAATAGTCCGTAGTAAGAGCGATTCAATATTTATGAAACAGTTAATGATTGGAAGGATCGCTTCTCTTATCGCTTCAAAAAGCTAAAAGATCATTACTAATATATCATTTTCGAGAGATCATATAAAACAAACGACGCGAATATTTTCTCATTTTTTAAGAGCTAAATAATTAAATAGACGCTATCAATAACGACTTTTCTAATCGTTCAAAGAATCTAAAAAGTGCTTCTGATTGAATAGATTATATAATGCCAAAAGTGCTCGAATTGTATCGATTTTTAATAGATAAGAGATCAAAAAAAAATCTTTAAAAACAAAAGTAAATCATTTCTTAATACACAAATTTCTAATAAAGTTTTACTCCTCATACAGATGCACTCAACGGTACTAGCCAATCTTCTACGCGCATTCGCTTTTTACCGACTGATATGTTTAGCTGGATTATCACAGCTGGTGGGGGTACTCAAGTCTGTCAATGCATTATTGTAATAGTATAATTGCAATATACACTTTTTGTTTGAATAACTTTCACCGCAGTCACTCATATAACGTTTTAATGGAGCTAATCACTGCATGCACAATTTCCCTAGTGTTGGGAACACGATTGGGAACAAATTGTTCATCTTATTTAACTTCTTTGACAGAGTGCCTTTTATTCTATTCAGTTAATTGATTGCAATAGATTTGAAATCATCATTTCTTTTATTGTGCTGCTTTAAAGCATATAACATATGACATATAACATATAACGTAAAACATATAGCTTATATCAATAATGCATAACAAGTAACATAACATACAAAAAAAACATATAACAACAAAATAGCTTGTAACACAATATAAAGCTTGTAAAATATACGACAAATAAAATATATAGAAAGCAATTTAATTTATTATTTAAATACAAGAGTGCGAAATAATTGTCAGAGATAAGTGGATAAATTGTTTAAAATGAAAGGATCTTCTAAGATTTGCACAGTTCGGCTTTGTTCCCGGTAGATCGATATTAGCACAGTATAATTCTTTTGCATGCGTTACGTCGAACATAAGACTTCAGAGCGAAATTATATTTATTGATTTTGCAAATGACTCCGATATGGTCTATCGTGACAAGCGGTTTTTTGTCACTTCTTCGACAGCTGTTCGCCTTTCCGCCAACTCTTTATCATTCATTCACTTTCCGACAACATTATGAGCAAATTTTGCTATTTCAATGGATATAAGTGTTATTGTGGCGTTCTTCTTTCAGTTATCAAAAATTATGCGTCGTTTTGCTGACAGCCGTTATTGATCAATTTCGCTGTTGCCTCTGCGTTAGTTTCAGTTGCCTCAACAAATCGCTCTTTAAGTCGCCATTCTAGTGCGCCGTTGCAGATAGGGCCCAACATGCAAGCAATTACATTCTGCCTGATCACACATTAGCGCTGTTTTGTATCGAACCAACCTCCTTGAAGCAACGCTGACACAACCTTATGCACGTCTCAAATGATCTGACCGATAACGCGCATCTTTCTATTTGCTCCAAGCGAGAGATCCAACTACCAACGGATTGATCAACTAGGGACTCATCTGGAGTGATCTCACTTACTAGTGATATTATCACTATACGTTTTATCTGATCATTCGCTCACGGAATTCTCTGCACATTTCTGCCTATCATTTGTTTATTTACAAAGATCCGAATGATCTAAGCGGCAACCCTTTCACTGTCGTATGGGGTGGTATATAAAGGCGAGCTCAGATTGATGCCATTCATTGTTCGGTCGCATTTCTGCGGTGCTCGTGGTTTAGCGGTGTATGGAGAGCGAGTCTGAAGTGGGTTGTCGGCAAAGTGCTCAGCGGACGCGAGGATGGAGCTAGGGTGTGAATGACGGCGACTGGCCTCGCACCCTTGTGGCTGCGTCGACCGTCTCATCAGACCACTTCAGCTTCCATGCATCGTCGAGATCTGCTGTTGAACACGGTTAAGTTCTTTTTTCTCTGTGCAGCGTTCTCGATGGCCGTGTTCTCAGAATCCTTGCGCAAAGTGGGGAAGATTCTAGGGTTAGCCTAAAACTTGTTGTGGGTCATCCACTGCAAAAATGTGCGTAAGTTGAGCATGGGCGCAGAAGTGATGGGTCTGACTTTAATGAACAGGATCTGGTTTCGCAGCGGCCGGGTGTTTTTAGGGTGTTTTGTTTGAGAGACGTTGAGTGAAGGGTCAAATCCAATGCGACTGCATGAGCTGGAAGTCTGCTGTCAAGCTGTTCATAAAAAGTTCGTCTCAATCGTGCTATCACTTTTCATGTTATTCCAAATTTGCTGCTCAGCGGCGGGAGCAGCCACTAGCACGGATGAGACCACTTTTTATTCTAGAATTCATTTACTAATTTCTCTCCGGGACATGAGTGCATTTTGGAATTAGTCGTCGAAAACAACTTGAACACGTAAAGATTACAAGACTTTGTTTAGACCTCGTTTAGCATGTTGAAAGTCTATATAATGATAGAACTTTAACGACTGCGGTTGATATTTTCCAGAATAATTGAACAGAACACCCAACACGGCGTTTTATAGTTACACCTGTTGATAAGAAATGCGCATGGAATAAGGGTACCTACCCATAAATTACAGCTATTTGAGTAATGGTGTTTTTGATCCCGCTGAGAGCACGGCCATTTATTTTTGTTATTTGAGAAGTAGGGGAAGCAGACTGTACTTCTTCATTCAGCAAACTTTTGTAATATGAATGCTAATAAAATACAGTGCAGAATGAAAAGAGATCATGTTGCTAAGGAGGATTGAATGTATAGTAAATGAGTTGAGCTCAAAGTAGACCTGAAAAGAAATTTCCGCGGAGTATGCTGTCATGACACAGGTAATTACATTCCTTAGGGCTAAACTGGACATTAAGAAATCCACCGATTCCAATGAAATCACAGAGGCTTAGCAGTGCGGGCGGTGAGACAGGAGGACGAATAGAAAGGATTGATTTCATTGACGTGCATTTTATTAAGGAAAGCAGGACGGAGCGATGCAGTCCACATTTTATCAGTGTGCTGCAAATCCTAAGACTTTAGTCGAGGCGAGAAAACCATGCAAGCTTAGTATATGTTCAGCCTCCATTTTGGAGTATGTATGGAGCTGCTGTCCACTCACGACCAGCACTGTGCTGTTCTGCGGCGGGAACAGCACCTGACATGAGTGGATTCAGCTTCGTATATCAGTGACTTGTTTTTTTGGCATTTGCCCCTAGTAAAGGGGAGAGTTCTGGGAGAGTTCCGTCGTTCTTTATGATAATAGGGGTGTTTAGCAGATGTGACTGACGATTATGGGTTGTAGTATGAAGGATAAATTAGCAACATGAAGTTTTTGAACGCTTCATATGCACTGTTTATTTTATTAGCTCATGAATACGAAATTCCATGTAAGGAAACTCTGGCTGCAGTACACCCTTTGTGTCTTTAGACCTGCAAAAGAGGCAGTAGAATGCGGAAATTCCTCGTTGGCTGTTTGCAGGATTGTGGAGGAACCGGTGGGAAGCGAACATTGGGAGACGGCATGTCGGCAGGGCAGTGGAAAGAAAGGCGTGTCGTTGACGTACGGAGACGACTTATCTGGAGCTGGCTTCCTAAATACTTCGCGTGGTATCATTTGCGCTGCGGGCTGCGCTGGAAGCATTACTCCAAACTCGCACAAGAGGAATATATGGGACGTCCTTCACGTAAGCGAAAGAGTTGGCAATTTTTAGAACTTTTTTTAGCCATCTCAGTTCATTCTGCTCAATCATTTTTTTTTGTGGCTACACTTACCAATGCCGTTAAAGACATGAGTGCTAAGCGATCTGGCAGTTTTGTGCATTTCTTCAAAGTTGCTTCCCTTCATAGGAAAGTCCTTTTTTTATGCACCGAGCAATATAGGCATGGCTAAACAATGCCTTTATGCGTAGCAGAATTTGAGAATTGATAATGGGAAGGAGGACAACGAGGAGGCAAGCCAGTCTTCGCCACCGTATTCATTTATGTTAATTTTGTTGCCTTGTCAAGCAGTCCGTTTTGTGCACTCATCAGCGAAGTCTTTGAAGGCTTTTTTTGCAGGTATCCGATGTGGGATGTATTGCGGTTTTCAATGGAATGAGGAATGAGCGTGATGCGACGATGAGTTCTGATGAAGGACCAATTGGTTCTCGGAAGGTCTCCTCACAGGAACTTCAGCATTCGCACGGATGACTTCAACAGACCTGTTTTGTGATTATTTTCTCTGAGATTTTTTCAACAGAGCGTTTTAAATGATATTTCGCATTTGTTTATTCTGTCCTGATGTGGGGTGACAAGACAGTTTGGGGTTTTAGAAAGTGGCTTCAAATTGACTGCAGAGAACCCGTTAATCACTGACAGTTTCAAAGAGTTAGTGGGAAGTATATGGTCTTTCCGTCGTATTTTATTCATTCTTCCTTATGAAACAAGTGCGCTATTGCCTCCTTATTTCATCGTTTTGTAAAGTTCAATGTGTCTTCATTGCTGAAAATTGTGGAGTTCTCTTGAATAGTCGAGAAAATTGCCCCAACGTTCTTCCAGGAGGTGTCTGAAATCTCCGTTCAAGTATTCTGAGTTCCTGTCACCCCATGGCGTTTAGTGACAAAGGTGATGTGAATTTTGTGTTACAGTTATGCCTGTATTGAATTCGTTTGTGCTATAAGTAATCCGCCGCTACTTATAGCACAGACGTTTATTAATGGTATAGTCATTTGCTGTTTGTATTGTAGTAGGCACATGTTTCCCTGTTACCCGCTTATTCGAATTCCATTGGCATTTGTTTTGGCCGAACCGAACACAAGTTTTCGATTTCTGTAGGAGTCTTTATGCACTTTGGGCATGGGGCTTTTCATTGTGCGGGATTTTTTTTATTCGGCCTGTACTCCATTTGATGTTCATTTGCCTACTACAGTCATTTATTTGTCAGCATGTTTGATGCGGATATTTGTACGTAATCTTTCAACTTTTGGAGTTCCGATTAGAGCATTGTTGCATGCGCATATATCTTACATTTATGAACGACACCTTGAAAATGGTAGAATGGTGAGCTGAGACCAGTGATGAGTTTAACGTAATTCACGTTTGCCTGCGTTTTAGATGTGCGGCCGCCATTTAAAACGCAGCTTCTGTGTTCGCTTTTAAGGATTGGCATGCATTTTCAAGGTGAATTTTCTTGAATATTTCTCTCGGTATATTCTGATTTTTTCTTTATCACCCTTTTGAAATGTTTTATTCGGCACAAGTGCACCTATTGCAGCAGTGCACTGCTGTTCTTCTTTCGTGCGTGATGATGTCGATAGATTATCCTAAATTTCTATGGATTTTATTTGCACTCGTTTAGCACTCACAGTTGCGTGCACTTTAAACGACCGCCGCCGTTTAAATTGCACGTGCTGTGTTTTATAGGTAGGCATATATGGTGTTTGTTAGTTTCAGTGGTTTCGATGAATTCATATAACATGTTTGTTGCATTTTTGCACACCCGATCGATATCGGTGAAATTGCACTCTATATTTTATCGTTGCTTGTGTTACTTTTACTATTCTTAGCTCAGTTTGTTGTTTTTGTCTGTGAGATCGTTCGAGTTGCATTTTTCTTTGTCTGCACTTCATGTCGTTTTTGATCGGCATTATAATCACAAATGCGGATGAAGAATTTGGCTTTATAGATGAATTTTGTTATAGTTGAAATGTAGAGGCTTATCAGTGAAGAATTTTACCGGGCTTTATGGAAACAAAGTAGGTCTTCGTAGATGAATCAGAACATAATTTTATGTTCATTGGCATCATTGGAGTAAATGAACTTCTGCTTCATCTTTAATTTATTTCTTTCTACCTTCGAGACAAAAATTTCATCAAAAAGATTTTGAGAGTGCTAAATTTTGTTGAGCTTATTATGTTAGAAAGCAGCAAATCAAGATGGATGAATGATCTATTAGATCCACAAAGTTTTTTGAACGGAACTTTTCTTCCGCAAATTCTTTGACAGTAATGATTGGCTCATGCCCAAAGTCTCCAGCTCTAAAAATTTTCATGCTTAAATCGTTGCTTTTCAGCTGAAATGTTGTTGTTATGCAGCGAATGCCGCTCATTCTATTACAACAATATATCATCCATCTCTTTATGAACCACTATAATCTACTCATAAAGGAGGCGAAACAGCTAATTCAAACCTTAAAATGTACGTAAATTCCCCATGGTTTAATTGCTGTCTAAACTACCGAATTTGAGGCGGAATTGTCCAAGTTCAAGCTGAAAAAGAAATATGTGTTGATCAATGTTACGAAAAAGCTTGGCATCGTTGATGCTTTTTCGCTACAAATGCGAACTTCACTACTGTCGGCACTAGGTCTCTTCATATTTCAATAATCGTCAGTGAGGCGTTCGTTGAGGTCGGCTTTTCCGGAAATCTTTTTTATTGGGCTCCATTCCATCAAAGACAATTATTTTTGCTCCTTTCATAAATCACTCAAACTCATTAGTAGTATTAAGAACACCGCTCAATCTTCGTTACTCTTTACCTTCTACTTCGTTACTTAAATTGCAGTCGCGTGTTTTTATTTCTAGTTTTATTGCAAATCTCGCGTCACCGATTTTAATATTTATTAAAATTCCTTCAATTTTATATCTCTCTATTTTCTATATCAATTAATAAAAAAATACCATCGAAGTTTAACGAAGAGTGGCGAAATGGTACTTGCATTTTGCAGTCTAAAAAAAAATATCTGGATTATAGATTATAGCTTCCTCTGCCCGAAGTTCTTCTTTCCTTTGAAGAATTCCGGGAATGCGACGGCGTCGAGAAAAATCTCAACAACATTGTTGTGGTAAAATTCCACAAAAACATAGATAGGAGCAATTTTCCAAGAAAAACACATTCGGTTAGTCTTTATTATCTTCGCGAAATACGCTTGGCGCACGGATGTTTCAAATAATACCAGTGATAAATAGCTTATACAAATCACGAAAAGTTCGCATTTTCTGTGCACTATTTTAGAAAATATTCCCAAAGGAGATGAATTTTATAGCGAATATAAAATATTTCACGCAATCGCTATTTGATCGTATGTTTTTTGTTCGAAAAACGTTCATATATATTCATAGAAAACTCATAAAAGACTACTCAGTAATTCTATTTGTATTTCAAATCATTCGTTTTAGTGAAATTTAAAATTCCTAAATAATATCATTCCATATTTATTATTGATGGCAAATATTATTGACTTTCTTTTTTTAAGTGCCATATTAGCCGCATATTCTCAATACTTTCATTTCTATTTTCCACAATGAACAAGCCATTTTGCTCTCGGTTGCAGCTAACTCAAACACGACAGTTATTTGCCAAATTATTGACCGAGTTGGTCGCGCGTCTCTACTTTTTTATATTCGTCGATTCGTGAATCAGCATTTCGAGTAGGCAGCATGAATTGCACGGACTGCTCTATGCAGTGGTTTGTCGTTGTCTGTGATGCGTTGAGTTCTTTTATTTTATCCTTCAATTCTTGCAGAATTTCTTACTTTCCTTTGACAGTTTTATATATAATTGTGCGTATAGTTTTTTTTTACTTTTTACTTTTATTTTTTACTTACATGACGAGCCAATTCATCGTTGTTCCACCGGATGACAGTCCAGACTTGCTCCTTCATCTTCATCCCGAGGAGGCTGCCGGTCAGAGTGGCTTGGTAGGACGAAGTCAAAGAGCTCGGCTGGAACTCTATCAAAATCGACCGCGTAGGAATCAGTACAAAACCATGAATGCATATTACTTACATCTATTTAATTCAAGTTTGTCTTGAAAAGCGTAATAATCTCTTTTTGAGTCATAACTTTGGACTTGACTAACGAACAATGAATGAAACTTTAGTCACTCACTTTTACTTGTTGTGAATTTCTTTTAAATAACCTGAAATTAAGTAGGACTGAATTCATTAGATTACTTGATTATATTGGGAAGACGAGCTGTCGGGTTGTTATATTTATTTCTTGAACCTAATAGTTTATTCAGACTAAATCAGGCAATTCATCTAATATTTCGGCACTGATTTTTCAAACGTGATGGTAAAATTGTTGATTTTCTCTGGGGGGAAAATGAAACTGCTGTAGAATAAAGTTTAAAGAAGGCGTATTTTTTTAAAATTAGAAAATAACATTTTACTTTTTCGTGGTAGTTCCAGGGTGGTGGAAGAAGTCAGTCAATGGCAATGAAATAGCCTTCGAAACGCGTAAATGGCCTGTATGCTAATGAACTAAAACTCTGAGGTAGGCTGATACGCATTTAACTCGGTGATAGAAGACGCGAGCGATACACCCGGATCGCCAAATAACGATCTTGAAAGAAGTGATTTTCTCGCTCTTATGTTTCCAACGTTATCTCTTTTCGAGAGGAATTTTGAACAGAATAAGTGAATTTTTATACTTGAATCATCTTCCAAGGTATTCTGCGTACCACTGGCTTCTCTTTCTGTTTTCCCGGCGTCGTTATAAAGCTTCATTGCAAACTAAAAGAATCGGCGTGGATGTTGTGTATGAAATGAATAAATCAAATCAGGCATATTTCAGAAATCTGAGCAACCGTGTCAAGCATCGGGTCAACAAAGATATTTTGAGCTTCAATGTCGCTTTCATTGAGCATGTTTCAAATAAGAGCGATTCTAAGTAATACACGTAAAAAGTACTGCTCAAAGAACATGTTTTCCGAGCAATTAAAAAACGAGTGATTCGGTGGTGACACTTTCCAGAAAGGGGAAATCACTTTCAAGGGGAATATCGGAAAAGCTGTTTAAAAATTTATGGTACAAAATCTAATGGTACTGTTGTGATCTCTTAAATTTCAAAATCAAAGATCGTCAGTACAATCGAGTAGTGAAGGAAATGAAGATCCAGCGAACATTTTACACCGATTACTTTATATATATATATATATATATATATATATATATATATATATATATATATATATATATATATATATATATATATATATATATATATATATATATATATATATATATATATATATAGCAATTCACGTGAAAATGCACTCTGTGATTTTGACGTTCATGTTATGATATTTTAATAATCCACTTTTCATTGAAATTTTGCAAAGATTTTCACGCAAACATCAGTGGGTGTTAAAACATTTCACCTGTTCCTAAGAAGCACCTATGGGGAAAAATTACCAGAAATTATTTAAATTTCTTGTAGTTACTTTTTATTGATATGATTTTGACTATCCGGAAAAATTAGTGAGACTAGTATGAAGGACATCTATATGCCGTTGACAGGATGACTCAACAGGTCACGTATGCTCAAGTGTTCTGCGAATACCGCTTAACAAACTGCTAGACGCATTGTTAAATAATATGCATAGCAGTTTTTAGCGACCCTTAAAATGCTTACTTGAGGAGCATCGTTCAATATTCCATGTTTACCTGGCAGGAACTATTCTACCTTGACTGTGAACGAACGATAAAAAATGAACAGTTTCATCGATTTTAATAATGACTTCAAAATCTATGTGCTCGCGGCTTATGTAGAAGCTGTACTATGAACGAGATTAGAGGAATTTGCGTAATCGTTGCCACCATAACGATTTATAACGACCGCGATTGTAGAGCACCTCGCGTTGTGATGTGTAACGGCTGTGAACGTAGACCAGTCTGCGCTGTGAAATGCTCATATGAGTGTCACTCTGATGCTATGTGTAGGGTATATAAGGACTGTGACTGCCCACTCTGTCACTGTTCATTCGCAGTAGTTCGTGGCTGGAGGGTGGAGTCATGGTCGTCGTCCAATAAAACTTTTAACTGTCATTTATACATTTCGGCATTCAGATGAACGTTTTTTTATGGACCAAGCTAAACAGTATCAACTTCAGAAGCCAAAAAGCAAAAACCTGTCGCATTTTTTCGTGCATAATGTTTTATATAGAATATATATGGTAATATATGTGACTGTATCAGTGTGTTGTGATAGATCGCCACTAATAGTAAATGATAGTCTAGTGACTGAAACATGAGATAAGCACTTTCTTCCAAATAAGGTCATTTGATGTGGTATCACTTGCATACGCCTGCTTTGCCATAATCGCTTGTCATCGCACCATAGTGTTGTGATAAAAAACTGTATCACCTTAGTCACCTAATCTGGGGAGCAATCCGCGGAAACTTGAATACCTTTCTCTCTTCAGTTTCTAAATTGAGTAGTGTGAGTGATGCCGTTTGCATATCAGAATCTCTCCGCCCACTGACTAGACTTTTATAGAAAGATTGCGATTTTTAAACAAATATTTCTTCCATGTGCTCGTTCGATTAGTTACGGTGGCTCGGGCTTCATTAGCGAACGAATGAGAAGTTAGAGCGCTTGGCGTGTTCTAGAAACGACGATAATTAATGACTCGCAAAGCGTTCACCGTGTCATCGCGAGCGCTTATTTCTGAGGCACAGGTGATACGGTTGTTATAGCAATTAAACGAAAACATAGACATTCTCCATTTTGTGCCGTCAAGGAGATCAGGCTGTCAGTTTCACTTCGACGATATACTTCTTATTCAACGCAGCTAATAATCCCTTATTTTATTCTGTTTATTTTCTAATAAAACCTTTATACTCTAGAACGATATTGTCGCCTTGGGCTTGCTCTAGTCGACGTCTCTATGAGTGAAAATTTTGCTATTTAGAGGTATTGCAGGTATAAATGTGCTTCTCAACATACCATTCATTTGTTCCTTTGCTGCTGCTGTTGATATCTTCATCTCATTCGAATGCCAACTATTGGTGAGTGTAATTTGTATTCCCATTATGCAAATTTCCATATGACTGTCCCTTACAGCATTATGTATGCATAGTGATGTCGCGGAAAGGAACTACGAAGAAGGAACAGTACAACGTTAAGGAGACAGATTTTAAATTTGCCGTTTCTCCGCCATCAATTTTCGAGAGCCTTCTAGGTTAGTCTGTGATTTCGGCGCTATCCATAGTCTTCTAATCAACTGAGACGTCAAAAAATCAAAGTTAAAGTGGAAGGGGCAAATCGGAGTGTCAAAAATGAATGTCAACAGTTGTTGCTGATTCATAGCTTTTTTTTGCGCACTCCCGCATTTTTTTAGTGGATTGACGTCGCATTACCGTCTCTTCGTCTTGTTCATGTTATTTGCGCAGTGCTGTCACAAGGATATTATATCATTATGTCGCAGAAAACTCGAATATATCTTGCAGGCTGTTTTCTCGACAGCTGGTTGTCCCTTCCTCATTAATCGTCCTCCTTCAATTCTGCTCGGCGCTTCGTTACCTTTAATTAATATTACAGCTGTCGTATTATGAGCCTCGATATTGCACAGGCGAATTTCGCATTAGGTCTTCTGCGCAGAAGCGGTGACGGTGCACACAAATCAGCGATCCTTTCACCATTTTCGATCGCGGTCGCGCTTGGGATGACCTATGCTGGTGCAAAGGATAACACATACAAACAAATGAACGATGTCCTTGCTGGCGGTCATACTTCTTTCTCTTTTCTTCACTTTCTTTGTCACTTCTTTATCAGTGTATCGACCGATATGATGACGAAGAAATTGTAAGAGCTCTTTAATGAAGTTTTCCTAAGAGAATTGCGAGGGAGAAGGCCATTTAGAAATTTATAGACAGTCACTTTAAAAAATCTTTCATAGGCGTGAAAGAGAGGAAATGGTTGATGGTATCTCTTACCTTTTTTCACCTCTTCATTTATTGATATCAGCGCGTTTCAGGTGCGTCCGACAAGGAATTCAACGACCATTTTGGCAAATTGCTGCAAGAACTGTCGCAGTCGAGGTCCGGTTACGAGTTGAGTTCAGCAAACAAACTCTTCATAAAGAAAGGGTTTAGTTTGAAAGAAACTTACCTGGAGATAATTCGAAGTGTCTACGGTGGACTACTTGAACAAGTCGACTTCTCACAAGCCGACGCTGTAGCAAGTGTAAGCTGGTAGTATATATTCAACGAAGTTGCTAGTGCACATGCATAAAGTACTAAGGCAAATTTCATATGATCTCTTCGAGCATTCGTTGCAACATGCTTCTTTATTTCAGTTGTTGAACGTTTCTATAAGGCAGGAGTTATCCTAGCAGCTCTTCGTTCCTCGTTTAGCTTACTGAATAAACTATCATCTCTTAAATGTGCATACTTTAGTACGGATGGAGTTAGATGAAAGCATATTTAAATTCTCTCTTCTCATAATATAATTCGATGGTCAATTCTTTGGACATGACTTGTAAGGCATAAACGTGCAGACTACTCGATTTCTTCCTCATAGGTTCCGAGAATACCATTTGGCGAATCAGTATCCTTCGCAGGTCCATCAATCAAATCCATGAGATGTGACAGTGGTGAGCGATACGTAGTGACTTGAATGAAATTGTCTTTGTTTCCACAAAAAAAATGAAGTGTCATCGATGGCTTGAAAAGGAAAACAAATTTAACAATCAAACAATGAAATATTGAAGACGATTAAAAAAGGTCCGGACTAACTGCAAGGTATATCGCCCAGAAAGAGGTGCCCGCTATGTGAACATTCTATCAAAAAAAAACGTTCTAAGGTTGTTTAAAATTTTTTAGAACAGGTGAAGGCAAAATCTAATTTTTCTGTCGTGGTGAGGTCGCAAAGGCGAAGCTGGGTGAGAGGAGATATGTGCGGAGGCGACTTAGGGGAATAATTTTATAAAAGTTCTTCTAATGAATGGTCGCAAAATATTGACGATCAGTTTAACATCTCTATTGTTTGATGGAGATTAGATAGAAGTGAAATGCTCAAAGATAGGCCAGCAGCATGAAAACTGTTTTCGAGAGATTTTCCTCCGCCTCACTATCACTTGACTCTATAATCCAACCGGTGCGATGAAATTACAGGAGATCAACGAATGGGTGGAACGTCAAACAAACTCGAAGATAACGAATTTGGTAAAACCAGAGATGTTCGATGAATTTACGCGTATGGTGCTCGTTAATGCCATATATTTCAAAGGGATGTGGAACATTGCATTCACAGAGAGTCAGACAAGAAAGGCTAATTTCTATGAAAAGCAGGACGCAACTAGACAGGTATGAAATTCGGAAAACAGCAATATCCAATTTCTTCAGCTGCTCATACTGTATATGAGTAGCTGAAGAAAAGTGTGAACAGGTGTTACATTTTCTAGGCGTTTTTTTTCAAATTTCTAAGGTGTTTCCAATACCTTATTTTGCTCATTCATGGTTTTAATTGGGTTTCCTTTAAGAAGCTTCTAAATATCCCTTCCGGATGAACTGTGATAGAGAGATTGTCTCGATTCATCTAGATCACATCGAATTTCGATTTTTTTACTTCCAATAATTCAATGTTATTTGCACTTCCGGTTCCGTTTCCGATTTTTAAATTAGTCACCAAAAGTTTTAGCGCTTACTGCGAAAATTTGCAAACGATCCAATTAAAACACATTTGATTTGTATTGCTGACGTGTGCATTGTTGCCACCTTCAAAAATGAACACCATCACTGAATATGCGAACGATCCAATGATGATGCATCGACGTGAATCGGAAGTGCCGAGGAACTACCTCCGATGCAAATAAATGGAAATGGGTTTGTCAGAATGAGAAGCACAGAAACGTCCGCAGAATAACGGAGCAGAGAAAAACAAGTATCTATAAACATATGCAAAAGAGGAATCCCTACGTGGTCGTTTTCTGCAACAGTTGAAGATGCATTTCTCGCAGGAGATTTGCGCAATCGATCAATTCAGTCATCACTCTTCATGTTTCATAGTGTACGGGACACGATCTGTTGAGCATAAATATAAAGGCATAGGACCTGCCACCTTCTCTCTGAGAGTCGTCTGTCTTTTCTATTGTCGCAATCGGCTGAATTTCGGTATTTAGAGCTTGCTAAGGATGGTTCTTATTAAGCCTGTCCTGCATCTGGGTGACTGAAGAGTAAGCTGGTGAAATTACTTCGTCTCATAGCTTTAAAAGTGTTTAGGAAATGCAACAGAACCAAACGAAAATGAGTAAATTTTGACGAAGGTGACAAAACACTTCCTCTGGATCGTTACGTGAGCCTCAAAATGAAATAAATATGGTGCGACTTAACGCCTTATTGTGCTATTCATAATGTTCAGGTGGACATGATGTCGATCCAAGCGGACTATCCATACTATGAAAATGAAAAAGTGCAAGTCCTGGGTTTGCCCTATAAGAACAACGAGGTGTACATGTACGTATTCCTACCGAGAGAGAAGTACGGATTGGCAGCAGTAGAGGAGTCGTTGAACGGTCAACAGATGCTCGAGATGATCCACAATGCTTCCTGGCAGGAAGTTATAGTAAGTTAGATCTTTAATTGCAGTGACTTTCTCATCACGCCTAATGGAATCTCATTGTTCAGTGTAACTCAAAAACGCCATAGCATTGCATATGTTTCCCTTGTCGATGATACTTTAGTGTATTGTATAGAGTAGCATATTCTCTACGCCTTAAATGAGCCACTAGCCAACGTTCATCGTAGCCACCATCTACCTTATCATAGGTATTGATGCAAAAAATTGTCATAGATAATATGCGAATATTTCAAAATCGATTGTAGTTAGTGGTTGATGGTGCAGAAACAACAACCATGGAAAATGAATGGAAAATGCCGTTCTATGAAATAGTGAATCGATTTTTCAGGTGAAACTACCCAAGTTCAAACTGGAGGAGGAATTCAAGTTGGTCGATGCATTAACGAAGCTCGGCATCGTTGATGCCTTTGATGATTCCGCCAATTTCAGTGGTATAAGCGACGTTCTACTCAAGATTTCGGATGTTATCCACAAGGCATTCATTGAAGTCGGTTTCTTAACATCGTTCGAATCAATTTTCATATCCGTGACCATTTTTACCTGTTGTCTTTCGTAGGAAGCGGCCTCACTCATTCAAACATAGATTATTCAAATAAGTTCTCAGCACTTTTGAAAAATTTATACCGATAGACTGTTTATTTTATATGCACAGTCCTGTGGTTTTTCGTTTCATTGCTTTGCTGGATTTTATGCAAGCCAACTCACTGCTAAGCAACCAACCATGTTAGCCAACCAAACATACCATTCCCATACGTGGGCAATAATTGTACCTCTGCATAAATCGAAACGTCTGGGCGGAAATATCCGATCTGCCTGCCTGATTCGCCTATCGTGTTTAATATCTAGTGATTAAATAGAAACTGTCAGTATGCTATGTGCAGCCGGCTTCCAGCAAATATTCCTTTCCATTATTTTTCTGAACGCCTTGTTTTTTAAAAATTAATTCGGCAAACTATAATTTTCGTTGTTTTTCTGCTTCAGTGTAGCTGTAACCTCATAGTGATCTTGCTTCTCCTACCTTTCCTCCTGACTGCCTGTTCTACTCCGTTAGTTTCCTGCTTCCCTCTTTCAGGTGAACGAGAAAGGAACCGAAGCTGCAGCGGCGACAGCCGTGCTGATGGTGGAGGCAGCTTCAGTGCACGTAAAACCTCAGCCAATCGAATTCACTGCCGATCATCCTTTCCTATTCGCCATTGTAAAGGGCAATACGATATTATTCATTGGTCACCTGCATTAGGTATTGTCTGATTGTATTACTGAAATGCAATAAAGCAATCCACTTCTTTATTTACTTCATCTTTCGCAGTGGAAAAACAAAAAAAAGTGTATGCGAGCTTGTACATCAAGGAAGAGTTAAAACTTCTCAAAGCCAAACAGAATTTAATAAGTAACAGCATCAAATAATATGTAAGTCGAAAGAGTTAGGTCAGAGTATCACATGAAAAAATAGGTGATTGACGGCAAGAGCAATATAGAGATTCCGTGTTGTTATAGTGCGAAACAGGAAATCATGCAGAGCATTGTTTTTGTCGCGAATCAGCATTGTGGCCAACTGGAAGTGGTGACTACATCGACTACAAAGAAAGCAAACTGAAATATTTCCGTCATTCACCAAACACAATGTGGAAATCGCATATAAATGAATTCTTCTGAATTAGGTATGCAAGTACTAGGCGCTCGGTAGAGAGAGATCTGGTGAGATGGTTTTTTTTTTGGCGAAATAAGCGAAATTTGGCGAAACGGCAATAATGTCAAAGTGTAGCAATTCGCGAACAAAACACTTGGTTGCAGCCGTAATTTCGACAATATTTATATTATCATTTACGAAGAATGCCATCCCACTTCATCCATCCTCCTTTGAGTTCCGTGGTCGTAGTGAAATATTTCGTATCGTCCACTTATTGAAAGCATTGAATCATTCTCGTTGTCTTTAGCACTGAAGTCCTCAAAAGTTGGGGAGAGAGTGGAAGAAGGAGGGGGACAGTTTCGTCCCCAAAAAAATGATATCCGGCTTTGTATTGTCGCTGGCTATAATAAGTGCATTGAAATAAATAAAATAAAACGACGCCGTGCACTAGAGCAGTGGTCTTTTCGGCTCCGTATGGCATCACCGATCCTTGTCACGTTCCCTCCTTCTGAACTGCTAATGTGCTAGTCACTGCAGGGAGTGCGATTGGCTAGCAGGGCTAGCCGCAATTTTTGCCAGCAAATTTTTATATACTTCCAGCATCCTGCCAAATAACATGCATTTAAAGCATCTATTTTTGCACCGCAACCACCTTCACTAAGTATAGTCTTCACATTGGCCGAATTATTGGCTGTCGCTATGGAGCAACAAAATCAACGGCGGATTTTCGACGTTTTTGATCCCAAGATAAGAAAGGCCAATTCTTGCATTGTCGTTTAAGGGTCGAACCGCGACAGTAACAGCGTCGGATACAATTGTCTCCGATCGCAAAAAAATAAAATCTTGATGAGCCGAGAGCTCTCCGTGCAGTTATTTAACGTCTACTGTTCATCTCTTTAACGAACGTTTGTTTTCGAATATCTGCGTTCCTTACTGTACTGCTCTATTATTACTAAGTTGAGCTCTTTAACTCGCAAACATTACGCAAAATGCATGACATTCACTAAAATATCATCCCAGCAGAGAGTTCTTATTTTGTGCGCTTGTTTTGACACTAAAATATTTCGTAAAAGAACATGTTTACAGGATTTTCGATATCTGTATCATCAACGTTTCATATGTGTTATACCGTATTTCTTGTCGTCTAGAAAGTTGCACTTTTTCGCGAATATTTTCTCTTCTAAATCTATATCATTGGGACGAATGAAACAAACAGTGATAAATGGAATCAGATGCTCGAAAATGAAGAAACAATTCCGCTTACTTAGGTTTCATAAACTTTCTATTGGGTATTTCACACAAGCGATCGCAATCGAGAAACGAAATGAAAAAAAAATTGCTTATTGTGAACGATAATTTAAGAAAAAAATAATGTTAGTAGCAGATGAATTTACCGGCAAATATATGATGTTCGACCTATTGTGCTATCTCATCTTTCGTTTTTTTTTTTTCAAAAAGCAGTTCATGAATGATCACGGGAATTTCGAGATAATGAAGGAACAACCGGTATTTATAACTTATAAGTTAGGCTAAAAATTCAAATATTATCACTCTCAAAACATTTCCCATCAATATCGCTGAGCCTTCATAAAAAATATTATATGCGGGCACGTTCTCTCCTATTGCTTTCCATTCCAGCTTCTATTTCTATTCTGCTTGCATAAAGCCTCGTAAAATTCTTCAACGATGAACCTCTACATTTCATCTATAACAAAATTCATCTATAAAGCCAAATTCTTCATTCGCATTTGTGATTATGATGCCGATCAAAAATAACATGAAGTGCAGACAAAGAAAAATGCAACTGAAACGATTTCACAGACAGAAAACTACAAACTGAACTAAGAATAGTAAAAGTAACACAAGCAACGATAAAACATAGAATGCAATTTCACCGATATCGATCGTGTGTGCAAAAATGCAATAAACAGGTTATATGAATTCATCGAAACCACTGAAACTAACAAACACCATATATGCCTACCTATAAAACACAGCACCTGCAATTTAAACGGCGGCGGTCGCTTAAAGTGCATGCAACTGTGAGTGCTAAACGAGTGCAAATAAAATCCATAGAACTTTCAGGATAACCTATCAACTTCAGAAGACACGAAAGAAGAAAAGCAATGCGCTTCGGTAAAGGGCGCACTTGTACCGAATAAAACATTTCAAAAGGAATGATAAAGAAAAAATCAGAACATACCGAGAGAAATATTCAAGAAAATCCACCTTGAAAATGTGTGCCAATCCCCAAAATCGAACACAGAAGCTGCGTTTTAAATGGCGGCCGCTCATTTAAAACGCTTGCAAACGTTAGCCACCTAAATACTCGAAGGATCGATGGTTCCAACTCATCATTAGGACATTTTCAAGGTGTCGACGATAAATGCAAGATCTATTCGAAGCAATGTTCTAGTCGATGCTCTGGCAATTGAAATGTTGAGTATTAAAAATACGCATCAAATATGCTGACAAATGAATGATTATAGTAGGCAAATGAAGATAAAATGGAATACAGACCTAATAAATCAAATCCGAATAATGAAAGACTCCATGCCTGATTTGCATAATGGCTTATCTGGAAGTGGAAAACTCATGTTCGGTTCGGCTAAAACAGATGCCAACGGATATGGCATCGAACAGGTTATAGGAGAACATGTGCCTGCTATAATGCAAACAGCAAATGGCTATACGATTAATAACGTCTGTGCTTTAAGTAGCGGCGGATTACTCATAGCACAAACGAATTTCAACACAGGCATAAATGTAACACAAAATTCACATCACCTTTGTCACTAAACGTCATGGGGTGTCAGGAATTCAGAATACCTGAACGGGGATTTCAGACACCTCCGGATGGTTGGGGCAATTTTTTCGACTATTCAAGAGAACCCCACAATTTTCAACAATGAAGACACACTGAACTTTAGAAAACGATGAAATACGGAGGCAATAGTGCACTTGTTTCATAAGGAAGAATGAATAAAATACGACGGAAAGACCGTATACTTCCCACTAACTCTTTGAAACTGTCAGTGATTAACGGGTTCTCTGCAGTCAATTTGAAGCTACTTTCTAAAACCCCAAACTGTCTTGTCACCCCACATCAGGACAGAATAAACAAATGCGAAATATCATTTAAAACGCTCTGTTGAAAAAATCTCAGAGAAAATAATCACAAAACAGGTCTGTTGAAGTCATCCGTGCGAATGCTGAAGTTCCTGTGAGGAGACCTTCCGAGAACCAATTGGTCCTTCATCAGAAGTCATCGTCGCATCACGCTCATTCCTCATTCCATTGAAAACCGCAATACATCCCACATCGGATACCTGCAAAAAAAGCCTTCAAAGACTTCGCTGATGAGTGCATAAAACGGACTGCTTGACAAGGCAACAAGATTAACATAAATGAATACGGTGGCGAAGACTGGCTTGCCTCCTCATTGTCCTCCTTCCCATTATCAATTCTCAAATTCTGCTACGCATAAAGGCATTGTTTAGCCATGCCTATATTGCTCGGTGCATAAAAAAAGGACTTTCCTATGAAGAGAAGCAACTTTGAAGAAATACACAAAACTGCCAGATCGTTTAGCACTCATGTCTTTGACGGCATTGGTAAGTGTAGCCACAAAGAAAAATCATTCAGCAGAATGAACTGAGATGGCTAAAAAAAGTTCTAAAAATTGCCAATTCTTTCGCTTACGTGAAGGACGTCCCATATATTCCTCTTGTGCGAGTTTTGTGGAGTAATGCTTCCGGGCAGCGCAAATGATACCACGCGAAGTATTTAGGAAGCCAGCTCCAGATAAGTCGTCTCCGTACGTCAACGACACGCCTTTCTTTCCACTGCCCTGCCGACATGCCGTCTCCCAATGTTCGCTTCCCACCGGTTCCTCCACAATCCTGCAAACAGCCAACGAGGAATTTCCGCATTCTACTGCCTCTTTTGCAGGTCTAAAGACACAAAGGGTGTACTGCAGCCAGAGTTTCCTTACATGGAATTTCGTATTCATGAGCTAATAAAATAAACAGTGCATATGAAGCGTTCAAAAACTTCATGTTGCTAATTTATCCTTCATACTACAACCCATAATCGTCAGTCACATCTGCTAAACACCCCTATTATCATAAAGAATGACGGAACTCTCCCAGAACTCTCCCCTTTACTAGGGGCAAATGCCAGAAAAACAAGTCACTGATATACGAAGCTGAATCCACTCATGTCAGGTGCTGTTCCCGCCGCAGAACAGCACAGTGCTGGTCGTGAGTGGACAGCAGCTCCATACATACTCCAAAATGGAGGCTGAACATATACTAAGCTTGCATGGTTTTCTCGCCTCGACTAAAGTCTTAGGATTTGCAGCACACTGATAAAATGTGGACTGCATCGCTCCGTCCTGCTTTCCTTAATAAAATGCACGTCAATGAAATCAATCCTTTCTATTCGTCCTCCTGTCTCACCGCCCGCACTGCTAAGCCTCTGTGATTTCATTGCAATCGGTGGATTTCATAATGTCCAGTTTAGCCCTAAGGAATGTAATTACCTGTGTCATGACAGCATACTCCGCGGAAATTTCTTTTCAGGTCTACTTTGAGCTCAACTCATTTACTATACATTCAATCCTCCTTAGCAACATGATCTCTTTTCATTCTGCACTGTATTTTATTAGCATTCATATTACAAAAGTTTGCTGAATGAAGAAGTACAGTCTGCTTCCCCTACTTCTCAAATAACAAAAATAAATGGCCGTGCTCTCAGCGGGATCAAAAACACCATTACTCAAATAGCTGTAATTTATGGGTAGGTACCCTTATTCCATGCGCATTTCTTATCAACAGGTGTAACTATAAAACGCCGTGTTGGGTGTTCTGTTCAATTATTCTGGAAAATATCAACCGCAGTCGTTAAAGTTCTATCATTATATAGACTTTCAACATGCTAAACGAGGTCTAAACAAAGTCTTGTAATCTTTACGTGTTCAAGTTGTTTTCGACGACTAATTCCAAAATGCACTCATGTCCCGGAGAGAAATTAGTAAATGAATTCCAGAATAAAAAGTGGTCTCATCCGTGCTAGTGGCTGCTCCCGCCGCTGAGCAGCAAATTTGGAATAACATGAAAAGTGATAGCACGATTGAGACGAACTTTTTGTGAACAGCTTGACAGCAGACTTCCAGCTCATGCAGTCGCATTGGATTTGACCCTTCACTCAACGTCTCTCAAACAAAACACCCTAAAAACACCCGGCCGCTGCGAAACCAGATCCTGTTCATTAAAGTCAGACCCATCACTTCTGCGCCCACGCTCAACTTATGCACATTTTTGCAGTGAATGATCGACAACAAGTTTTAGGCTAACCCTAGAATCTTCCCCACCTTGCGCAAGGATTCTGAGAACGCGGCCATCGAGAACGCTGCACAGAGAAAAAAGAACTTAACCGAGCTCAACAGCACATCTCGACGATGCATGGAAGCTGATGTGGTCTAATGAGACGATCGACGCAGCCACAAGGGTGCGAGGCCAATCGCCGTCATTCACACCCTAGCTCCATCCTCGCGTCCGCAGTGCACGTTGCCGACAACCCACTTCAGACTCGCTCTCCATACACCGTTAAAACACGACCACCGAAGAAATGCGACCGAACAATGAATGGTATCACTCTGAGCTCGCCTTTATATACAACCCATACGACAGTGATATTGTTTGCCGCTTAGATCATTCGGATCTTTGTAAATAAACAAATGATACGTAGAAATGTGCAGAGAATTCCGTGAGCGAATGATCAGATAAAACTTATAGGGATAATATCACTAGTAAGTGAGATCACTCCAGATCAGTCCCTAGTTGATCAATCCGTTGGTAGTTGGATCTCTCGCTTGGAGCAAATAGAAAGACGCGCGTTATCGCTCAGATCATTTGAGACGTGCATAAGATTGAATCAGTGTTGCTTCAAGGAGGGTGGTTCGATACAAAAACAGCGCTAGTGTATGATCAGGCAGAATGTAGTTGTTTGCATGTTGAGCCCTATCAGTAAGGGCGCATTAGAATTGCGGCATAAAGAATGAATCGTTGAGGCAGTTGAAAGTAAAGCAGAACAATGGCAAAATAGATCAATAACTGCCGTTAGCAGAAAACATTTCATAGTTTTTAATATTTGAATGGTTAGATATGGTTGGATAAATTTTGTCAGAATTGATGCTGCGACTGCGACTATGAAATTTATGGATAAATTTTCATAGTTTTTAATACTTCGCGAATTTCAATGCTTTAACATTATTCCGTTTCGCCAAGTTTCGCCAAATTCGCTAAAAAGAGCATTTCGCCAAATCTCTGTCTATTGAGCGCCTACTATCTAATTTAAAGAATTCATTGATGTGCGATTTTCGCATTGTTTTTAATGAATGACGGAAATATTTCAATTTGCTCTCCTTGTCGTCGACGTTGTCACCTGTCTAGCTCGCCATAAGATATCACAGCACAAACAATATTCTGCATCATTTCCTTTTTAGCACTATAACAATCCGGAACCAGGAAGGAAATTCCTTTTTTGCCCTTGTCGTCAATGATCCATTTTTTCATCTTCATATTGTAACTTAAGCATTTCGATTAACGCATTATTGCTGTTGTTATTTATTAAATATCGATTTACCATTGAAAAGTTTTAACTCATCGTTGATGTACAAGCTCACAAATACTTTTCTATTTTTCCATTGCAGGAGGATGAAATAAATAAAGGAACAGATTGCTTTAGTCCAATTCAATAGTACAATCAGACAATACCTAATACAAATGACCAATGAACAATATCGTATTGCCCTTTACAATGGCGAATAGGAAAGGATGATCGGCAGTGAAAAGGATCGGTCGGGGATTTACGTGCATTGAAGTAAACTTCGCCATCAGTACAGCTGTCGCCGCTGCAGCTTCGGTCCCTTTCTCGTTCACCTGAAAGCAAAAAAACTGGAAACTATTGGAATAGAAGCATGAGGGAAGATAGGAAAACAAAGATCACTGTAAGTTCATAGTAACAGTGAAGCAGAAAAACAACGACCATTACAGTTTGTCGAATAAATTTATAAAAAACAAGGCATTCGGAAAATATAAGAGGAACATTTGCTGGAAGCCGGCTGCACATCCCATACCGGCATTCCTATTCAATCAGTATATAATAAATACGATAGGCGAATCAAGCAGGCCACACGGATACTTCCGCTAAGACGTGATGATTATTGCACAGATATGATTAATGCCCACGTATGGGACTGATACGTTTGGTTGGTTGCTTAGCCCTGAGTTGTTTAGCATAAAATCCAGCAGAGCAATAAAACGAAACTCCACAGGACGTGCATACAAAATAAACAGTCTATCAGTATCAATTTTTGGAAAGTGCTGAGATCTTATTGAATAATCCATGTTTGAATGAGCGAGACTGTTTCCTACAGAGGCGAATACACAAAAATGGTCCCGGATATGAATATTTTTTCGAACGGTATTAAGAAACTGACTTCAATGAATGCTTTGTGGATAACATCCGAAATCTTGAGTGGAACGTCGCTTATACCACTGAAATTGGCGAAATCACCAAAGGCATCAACGATGCCGAGCTTCGCTAATGCCTCAACTAATCTGAATTCCTCTTCCAGTTTGAACTTGGGTAGTTCCACCTGAAAATTCGATTGACTGTTTCATAGAACGGTAGTTTCCATTCATTTTCTATTGTTTTGCACCATTTACCATACTAATTGCAGTCACCCTTGAAATGCATGAAGGGCAGCGTATGACAAACATTGCATCAATGGTAAATAGATACTATGAAAGTTGGCTACCGGCACATTCGACGTGCAGAAAATGTGCAGCTCATATGAATATCAAAATGTCATCAACAAAGGAAATGTATGCAAGGCTACAGGAATTTTGCGTTTCTTTCAAACTACTAAACAATTAGACCGCATTAGGCATGATGAAAAAATTGCTGCAACTAAACGATGCTCACAAGGTCTGACTTACTATAACTTCATCCGAGGAAGCATTGTGGATCATCTCTAGCATCTGCTGACCGTTCAAAGACTCTTCTAATGCCGCCAATCCGTACTTCTCTCTTGGTAGGAACACATACATATACACCTCATTGTTCTTATACGGCAAACCCAGAACTTGTACTCCTTCACTTTCATAGTACTGATAGTTCGCTTGAATCGACATCATGTCCACCTGAATATTATAATTAGCAGAACAAGGCGCTGAGTCCCACCATGTTTATTTCTCCGTGAAACTCCTTTGAAAAAATTCGGTCACCTCATATTCCCAAACTCTAGTCCACCAACACCAACTGAGCAATACTCTCATATTCGGCAGATAAACAAGGAGTTCCTAGCCGCCATGATCAACTTTTCTTCAACAACTTAAGAGGTCGGACATAAAGCGCAGCACTGATTTGTCGCTCATACCAAAATTCACTCTTTTTTTTCAGCTGTTGCCCTTTCTGAACACTCTCAATGCTATGAGATGAAATAATTTCACCAGCATTACTCTTTAATCATCTGGATTGATGATACGCCTTATAAGAACCTTTCCCAGGCATGCTCTAAATGACAATATCCAACAAAACAGAGAGAAGCTGGCACGACCTCCGCCTTTGTATTTGTGCCTCACCTAGGCGTGTCTCGTAAAATGCTGTCAAATGGCAAAACAGCAACAGTGATGGCTGAACTGAACAACCAAACAAATCTGCTGCGAGAAGTACGTTCCCAAGTGTTATAGGAAAGACCACGCAGCGACCCCTTTTTTACATTTAGCTGAGCGATGCTTGCTTTTCTCTGCTGCATTATATTGCGCTCATTTCTCTCTTTCTCATGCACAGAAAACCATTTTCTGTTATGTGCATCGCCGGATATAGTTCTTCGACAGTTCTCAACAAATGTGGTGGTTTATCAATCGTTCACTTACGCGCTTCAGCACCGTTCATAATTTCTCTTCACTTCGCGACAAAGTATTTGCATGTCTCAACATCGAACAGTGCACACATCAACGGTACAATGTCAAATGAGTTCTGATTGCATCGATTGTGAACTTTTAGATTGAGCGTTAAAACTTCTTGAATCCAGTTTTTAAGCTGGAAATAGGACCGAAAGTGAAAAGAATATCGAAGAGCTGGAACTGAAGAACCGATAGTCGATTTGATCTACATGAAACGGGAGATCTTCTCCAAAACAATTCATTCGAATTGCAATTATTAGCAAATTTGGAGACTTGATGAAGGAAGAACCAGTTAAATTAGAAAACAAGCAAAATAAGGAACTAAAAACCTCACAAACTTTAAAGAAGCCTCTAGAAAAAGTCACACCTGTCCACATCTTTCTTCAGCTATTCATTTAATTCTTCCGAATTTCATACCTGTCTAGTTGCGTCCTGCTTTTCATAGAAAATAGCCTTTCTTGTTTGGCTCTCTGTGAACTCAATGTTCCACAAGCCTTTGAAATATATGGCATTAACGAGCACCATGCGCGTAAGGTCGTCGAACATTTCTGGCTGTACCAAATTCGTAATCTTCGACTTTGTTTGACGTTCCACCCATTCGTTGATGTCCTGCAATTTCATCTCACCGAACGGTTGATAGTGTGGGGAAGAGAAATCTGTCGAAAACAATTTTGGTATTGCTGGCCGATCCTTGAGCACTGCAATTCTACCTCCATCAAGCAGTAAGATATTAAACTGATCGGAAATACTTAGTGGCCATTCATTAGAATAGCTTTTAGAAAGTTATTCCCCAAATTCCCTCCTCCTTACTCCAATGCAACCCAATCTCACTTTTGCGATTTCTTCATGAAAGAAAAATTAGGTTTACTCTTTAAATGTTCTTTTAAAAAATTGTATACCGCCTTATGAATATTCCTTATGATATGAATATGATCGCAAATTATGCACTGTGTCCTGGACATATTCTTCGCAGCTAGCGCTTATACTTCTTTACTGCTCTTAGTGTAAATAGTTTCATTACTTTATTATTAGGTTGTTAAATTCGATTTTCCATTCAAGTCCGTCGGGTCACTTTACAGTAGAAACAAGGACAATCTCATTGAATTCGTTAAGTGTGGCTCATCACCGTCACAGCCCCGATGTGCTTGATGGACACTTGAAAGGGTTTTAATTCGTGAAATGAAAGGGTAACGGGTATTCTCGATAACTTATGAAGGAGGGATCTAATGCCTAAAGAATATTCCCAAAGAGTATGCATCGAACTTTATTATGAGGAGGCATTATTTGAAAATGTTTTCGCCTAACTCTTCAACCATATTAAATTATGCATATTTAATACGGTTAATTTGTTCAGTGAGCTAAAGCGAAATGAAGAGCAGCTAGGGTAGTTCCTGCGTTAGAGGTACGTTCGAGAACTGGAATATGAAGCACACTGCAACGAATATTCGAAGAAATTACATCAAATTTTTAAAGAGTCTAAGCGTGTATACCAGTAACCTCGCTAAATATAAACCAGTTTACCTTCGCGACAGCGATGGCTTGTGAGAAGTCGACTTGTTCAAGTAGTCCACCATAGACACTTCGAATTATCTCCAGGTAAGTTTCTTTCAAACTAAACCCTTTCTTTATGAAGAGTTTGTTTGCTGAACTCAACTCGTAACCGGACCTCGACTGCGACAGTTCTTGAAGCAATTTGCCAAGATGGTCGTTGAATTCCTTGTCGGACGCACCTGAAACGCGCTGATATCAATAAATGAAGAGGGGCAAAAAAGGTAAGAGACACCATCAACTATTTCCTCTCTTTCACGCCTATGAAAGATTTTTTAAAGTGACTGTCTATAAATTTCTAAATGGCCTTCTCCCTCGCAATTCTCTTAGGAAAACTTCATTAAAGAGCTCTTACAATTTCTTCGTCATCATATCGGTCGATACACTAATAAAGAAGTGACAAAGAAGGCGAAGAAAAGAGAAAGAGGTATGACCGCCAGCAAGGACATCGTTCATTTGTTTGTAGGTGTTATTCTTTGCACCAGCATAGGTCATCCCAAGAGCGACCGCGATCGAAAATGGTGAAAGGATCGCTGATTTGTGTGCACCGTCATTTGCATCGCTTTTGCGCAGAACACCCAATGCGAAATTCGCCTGTGCAATATCGAGGCTCATAATACCACAGCTGTAATATTAATTAAAGGTAACGAAGCAGCCGAGCAGAATTGAAGGAGAACGATTAAAGAGGAAGAGGACAACCAGCTGTCGAGAAAACATCCTACAGGACATATTCGCGTTTTCTGCGACACACTGATTCGATCAATATGCTTGTGCAGGCCGTGCGTAAATAAGATGAGTGAGACGAAGAGACATCAGTGTTACGTCAATACATTGAAAAAAAAAATGCGAGAGTGTGTAAAAAAAGATTATGATTCAGCAACGACTATTGACAGCCACCTCCAACACTCCGATTTGCCTCTACGACTTTGAACTTTGACTTTTTACAATCTACTTGAGGTGACCGTATGGATCGCGCTGAAGTCACAAATTAATCTGTAAAGGACTCGGGCGGAACAACGACAACTTTTAAATCTGTCTTCCTAACATTATCCTCTCTTTCTTCTTCATAGTTCATTTCTGCGACATCACTATGTAAACATAACACCGTAAGATGTAATCATATGCAAATTTGCATAATGGGAATACAAATTACACTCACCAATAGTTGGCATTCGAATGAGATGGAGATATCAATAGCAGCAGCAAAGGCACAAATGAATGGTATGTTGAGAAGCACATTTATACCTGCAATACCTCTAAATAGCAAAATTTTCACTCATAGAGACGTCGACTAGAGCAAGCCCAAGGCGACAATATCGTTCTAGGGTATAAAGATTTTATTAGAAAATAAACAGAATGAAATAAGGGTTTATTAGCTGCGTTGAATAAGAAGTACATCGTCGAAGTGAAACTGACAGCCTGCTCTCCTTGACGGCACAAAACGGAGAATGTCTATGTTTTCGTTTAATTGCTATAACAACCGTGTCACCTGTGCCTCAGAAATAAGCGCTCGCGATGACACGGTGAACGCTTTGCGAGTCATTAATTATCGTCGTTTCTAGAACACGCCAAGCGCTCTAACTTCTCATTCGTTCGCTAATGAAGCCCGAGCCACCATAACTAATCGAACGAGCACATGGAAGAAATATTTGTTTAAAAATCGCAATCTTTCTATAAAGTTCTTGTCAGTGGACGGAGAGATTCTAATATGCAAACGGCATCACTCACACTAATCAATTTAGAAACTGAAGAGAGAAAGGTATTCAAGTTTCTGTGGATTGCTCCCCAGATTAGGTGACTAAGGTGATACAGTTTTTTATCACAACACTATGGTGCGATGACAAGCGATTATGGCAAAGCAGGCGTATGCAAGTGATACCACATCAAATGACCTTATTTGGAAGAAAGTGCTTATCTCATGTTTCAGTCACTAGACTATCATTTACTATTAGTGGCGATCTGTCACAACACACTGATACAGTCACATATATTACCATATATATATTCTATATAAAACATTATGCACGAAAAAATGCGACAGGTTTCTGCTTTTTGGCTTCTGAAGTTGATACTGTTTAGCTTGGTCCATAAAAAAACGTTCATCTGAATGCCGAAATGTATAAATGACAGTTAAAAGTTTTATTGGACGACGACCATGACTCCACCTTCCAGCCACGAACTACGAACTACTGCGAATGAACAGTGACAGAGTGGGCAGTCACAGTCCTTATATACCCTACACATAGCATCAGAGTGACACTCATATGAGCATTTCACAGCGCAGAGTGCTCTATGGTCACACCCGTTACACCTCACAACGCGAGGTGCTCTACAATCACGGTCGTTATAAATCGTTATGGTGGCAACGATTACGCAAATTCCTCTAATCTCGTTCATAGTACAGCTTCTACATAAGCTGCGAGCACATAGATTTTGAAGTCATTATTAAAATCGATGAAACTGTTCATTTTTTATCGTTCGTTTTCTGAACGAGCGATTAAAAGCGTGGAAGAGTTCCTGTCAGGTAGACCTGAGATTATGAACGGTGTTCCTTCAGGAAGGATTTTAGAGGTCGCTAAAAGTTGCTAAACATATTGTTTAACAATGGCGTCTAGCATTTTGTTAAGCGATATGTGGTTGAGTGTTGTTGTGAAAGAAATAAAGCTAATTATATCTTGTAGAATGGAACCTGATAAAAATAATTGCAGGAAAAAAAGGACTTCAAAGAACGCCTGATGGGCGATTTCTGAAATGTGAAGACGCGCAGCCTCTAATCCAGCGAAACTCGCATTTGTAGTGAAAGAGCATCAACGATGCGAAGCTTTTTCATAACGTTGCTCAACACATATCTCTTTTCCGGCTTGAACTTGGACAATTCCGTCTCAAATTTGGTAATTTAAAGAGGAATTAAATCGCTCTGAATTTATATATGTATTTTATGTTTTGATAGGTATTTCACCTCCTTTATGAGTAGATTATAGTGGTTTATAAAGAGATGGATGATATATTGTTGTAGTAGAATGAGCGGTGTGTATTCGCTAAATGGACTATATCGGAGATTTCAAATCGGCTCAACACATCTGAAATTTGCATTAGGAAACTAATGAGGATTTTCGTTATGACAAGTGGTGGATAAACAACGGCATTTCAGCTGGAGACTCAGTACGGAGATGTTAGAGCTGGAGACTTTGAGAGATCATTACTGTCAAAATATAAAGAAAAGTTCTGCCTAAAAATTGTATGGACCTCCTAGAGGATTCATTCGTCTTGATTTGCAAGTTCCTAATATACTCAACGAAACATAGCAATACATCGATGTACGTAAATTTATCGGGCAAACCCAGAATCTCTACTTTATATTTCGCATAGAATGAGTAGCAATTTTTCATCGGCAACATATCTATCTGATAGTAGCTATAGAAAACAAGTCAATCCGAAGTGAGTAGAGCAAAAAAATGACGGAAACGAAAATTATGACCGAAAAGAGGAAGATGTATAAGAAAAATATTAATTTTGTGGTCGACGAGTTTCTTCATTCCATATTTTGAGAAAATCCAATCCACTCTAAAGTATCCAAAGTATTTTGCAAGAAGCTTATGAAAATCTATCAAAATAGTATAAAATATTTGTTTAATGTGTTTAAGTGCTCGATGAAGTGTTATTGATGTTGGAAATTAGAGTATTATATTCCACTAGCAAACATTTTAAAGTAAACCAGAGGTATTCAATTTGGCAAGTGCTGAGGGGAAATTAAGCTTACACTCCAACATTATTGTCAACGAGAGTCGGCGCTAATCTGTTAGTGTTGATTAGAAAACGATTTAATACAACTAAACGTAGATTGAAACGTCTGATTCGAGGAAAAAACAATCGTAGAATATGGCGTTTTGCAATGAGTCGTAAGCATTTATCTATATTTTTCGAAGAAAGGTGAAGACAGAGTTGATTAGTTAGGTCGCAAGTAACGGTACCTTATATAGCTCGTTTTTCTTCGTTAGCTATGCGTTTTAAATTTTTTTAAAACTACACGTGCATCGTTAATACCTCTTACTTCTTAACCCATGATCTTAATCCATGATCATGCCAGAGGATGGAACGAAACTCATTCGATGGTTATGAGCTATTCTTCTGCAAGCCACCGATTGTATGACGATGTCACGATTGTAATTCGGGGTGAGAAGTTGTAGAAAAAGTTCAGGAATCATCCTTGTATTTTGAAGCAGCATTAATGATATTATTGAGCAAATAAAAGAAGATATTTGGATGATGCAATACGACGGCTAAATTTTGAGGAATTATTTTACGCGTTGTCAAATTATACAAGAACATCAAATACCTTTGCACACCTGAATGAAATATTGATATGGCCTCTCGAGCCTTCCCAGAAGTCATATCAATGAGCCTCCCAGGAGTCATGTCGAAATAGGTTCAAAGTGCAACGCATCCTTGAAATTTCGACAGATTCTCATGCAATTCTATATCCATAATGGCAATGTTCTCCTCGATGACTGAAATATGGGATAAAGTGGAAAGAATTATGACGAGCTGCGAGGCCCTCGTTCATTTGCCTGTAGATGTTATCCTCAGGATCAGGATAGGTATTGGGAGAGCGATTACGATCGAAAATGATGAAAGGATCGCTTATATGTGTGGAGTGTTATCTGCACCACCTTTGCGTAGAAGACATAATGCGAAATTCCCCGCTGTCCCTGGTAGATCGAATGGTAGCGCACGTGCTTCTTTTCCATGCGTTACGTCGAGCATAAGACTTCAGAGCGAAATTATATGTATTGGTTTTGCAAATGACTCCGATACGGTCTACCGTGACAAGCGGTTTTTTGTCACTTCCGAAATATAAATATGGATTGTTTGTTTCATCATCCCGAAATTCCCGTACTCATTCATGAACGTTTTTTGAATAAAAACGAACGATGAGCGGGCAAACATCATATATTTGCCAATAAATTGATTTGCTATTGAAATTATTTATTTCTTTCAATGTTGCGCACGATAAGCAATTTTTTCACTTCGTTTCTCAACTGCTATCGTTTGTGTGAAATACCTGATAGAAAGTTTATTGTTGACTTAATGTTGACTTAATAGCTTCATCATTTTCGAACTTCTGATTCCATTTATCCCTACCTGTTTTATTTCTCCCGACCAGTGAAGCTTTGAAAGAGAAAAGTTTATGAACTTCATACCTGCCTAGTTCCATCATCTTCGAATTCCAGGTGCAAAATTTCTACTATGCGCCATTCTACTAATGAGATTTCGTTGTGGGCGTGTCGCAACGTAAATGCATTCATCAGTAAGAGGAAACATCCTCTATAATAGTTAGCTTTCCGGATGTAGTCAACATTCCGGATAGTCGACAAAAAATAGTCGTCAAACAACCTTCCGGAACTGGAGGTTTTGCGAGTATCAACAAAGTCGGATATCATTGTTATTTTGATAAAGAAACTGTCATGTCCTAGCCCCTCTCCCCCAACTTTAGTGGACTGCAGTGCTAAAGACAACGAGAATGACACTCCTTTCAATAAGTGGACGATGCAAAATATTTCACAGCGATCACGCAATTCAAGTGGACGATAGGGGAGGTGAGTTAGGGTGCTCGTAAATGGTTAGGCAAATGTTGTCGAAACTGCACTGCTGCTGCGACAAAGTGTTTTGTTTGCGATTTGCTGAACTTTGACATTATTGCAGTTTCGCCGATTTCGCCAAAAAAGAACATTTCGCCAAAAAAAAGAACATTTCGCCAAATCTCTGTCTATCGAGCGCCTAGTATCTAGTTCTGAAAAATTCACTGATGTGAGATTTCCGTATTGTGTTTAATGAATGACGGAAATATTTCAATTTGCTCTCGTTGTAATCGACATGGTGACTTATGTAGAACACCATAAAATGTTGCAGCACAAACAATATTCTGCATGACTTCCTGTTTCACACGGTAAGGATCCGAAATCTCCTTCTTACCCTTGTCGTTAATCACCTATTTTTTCAGCTGTCATACTGTGACCTAATCGTTTCGACTTACAAATTATTCCTGCTGTTACGTATTAAATGACAGTGCGCTTGAATTGAGGCTTTGAGAAGTTTTAACTCTTCCTAGATGCACAAGCTCAAACACATTTTTTTTTTGTTTTTCCACTGCGAAAGGATGAAGTAAGTAAAGAAGTAGATAGCTTTATTGCAATTCAATAATACAATCAGACAATACCTAATACAAATGACCAATGAATAATATCGTTTTGCCCTTTACAATGGCGAATAGGAAAGGATGATCGGCAGTGAACAGGATTGGTAGAGGTTTTGCGTGCACTGAAGTAATCTCCGCCATCACTACAGCTGTCGCCGCTGCAGCTTCGGTCCCTTTCTCGTTCACCTGAAAGCAAAAAAACTGGAAACTCTCGGAATAGAAGTGGAAATCATGAAGGAAGATAGGAAAACAAAGATCAGTGTAAGTTCATAGTAACAGTGAAGCAGAAAAACAACGACCATTACAGTTTGTCGAATAAATTTATAAAAAACAAGGCATTCGGAAAATATAAGAGGAACATTTGCTGGAAGCCGGCTGCGCATCCCATACCGGCATTCCTATTCAATCAGTATATAATAAACACGATGTGCGAATCAGGCAGGCCAGCCGGATACTTCCGCTAAGACGATTTGATTTATGCACAGGTACATATGGGCTGATATGTTTGGTTGGTTAACACGGTTGGTTGCTCAGCCATGAGTTGGTTAGCATAAAAACCAGCAGAGCAATAAAACGAAACTCCACAGGACTGTGCATACAAAATAAACAGTCTATCAGTATCAACTTTTGGAAAGTGCTGAGATCTTATTGAATAATCCATGTTTGAATGAGCGAGACTGTTTCCTACAGAGGCGAATACACAAAAATGGTCCCGGATATGAATGTTTTTTCGAACGGTATTAAGAAACTCACTTCAATGAATGCTTTGTGGATAACATCCGAAATCTTGAGTGGAACGTCGCTTATACCACTGAAATTGGCCGAATCACCAAAAGCATCAACGATGCCGAGCTTCGCTAATGCCTCAACTAATCTGAATTCCTCTTCCAGTTTGAACCTGGGTAGTTCCACCTGAAAATTCAATTGACTGTTTCATAGAACGGAAGTTTCCATTCATTTTCCATGACTATTGTTTTCCTTCATTTACCATACTAATTGCAATCAGTCTTGAAATATCCGAACAGCAGCGTATGATAGCCAATGGTAAATAGATACTATGAAAGTTGGCTATCGGCTCATTCGATGTGCAGAAAATATGTAGCTCATATGAATATCAAAATGTCATCAATAAGGGAAATGTATGCAAGGCTACATAAATTTTGCGTTTCTTTCAAACTGCTAAACAATTAGACCGCATTAGGCATAACGAAAAAATTGCTGCAATTAAACGATGCATCATAAACTCTAACTTACTATAACTTCCCGCAAGGAAGCATTGTGGATCATCTCGAGCAGCTGCTGACCGTTCAATGACTCTTCCAATGCCGCCAATCCGTACTTCTCTCTTGGTAGGAACACATACATATACACCTCATTGTTCTTATACGGCAAACCCAGAACTTGTACTCCTTCACTTTCATAGTACTGATAGTTCGCTTGAATCGACATCATGTCCACCTGAATATTATAACTAGCAATATAAGGCGCTGAGTCCACCATGTTTATTTCTCTCTGAAACTCCTTTGAAAAAATTCGGTCACCCCATATTCCGAAACTCTAGTCCACCAATTGAGCAATAGTCACATATTCGGCAGGTAAACAAGGAGTTCCTAGCCGCCATGATCAGCTTTTCTTCAACAACTTAAGAGATCGCACGTAAAGCGCAGCAATGATTTGTCGCTCATACCAAAATTCACTCTTTTGTTTCCGCTGTTGCCCCTTCTAAACACTCTCTAATGCTATGAGATGAAATAATTTCACCAGCATTACTCTTTAATCATCTGGATTGATGATACCCTTTATAAGAACCTTTCTTAGGCAAGCTCTAAATTACGGAATTCAGCCACTTCCAACAATATCAAATAAAAGGATTCTCAGGGAGAAGCTGGCACGACCTCCGCCTTTGTATTTGTGCTCGTCATCATTGTTCCCAAGTGTTGTAGGAAAGAACAAACAGCGACCTCTCTTTTGCATTTAGCAGAGTGGTGCTTATTTTTCTCTGCTCCATTATATTGCGCTCATTTCTCTGCTTCTCATGCCCATAAACCCATTTTCTGTTATGTGCACCGGATGTAGTTCTTCGACAATTCCTAACAGTGGCGTGGTTTACCAATTGTTTACTCACGCGCTTCGGCACTGTTCTTAATTTGTCTTCAGTTTTCGACAAAGTAGTTGCATATCTCAACATCGGACAGTGCACACATTAACGATACAATATCAAATGTGTTCTGATTGCATCGATTATGAACTTTTAGGTTGAGCGTTAAAACTTCTTGAATTCAGTTTTGAAGCTGGAAATAGAACCAAAAGTAAAACGAAAATCGAGGAGCTGAAAACCGAAGAACCGAAAGTCGATCTGATCTGCATGAAACGGGAGATCTTCTCCAAAACAATTCATTCGAATGGTAATTATTAGCATATTTGGAGACTTGATGAAGGAAGAACCATTTAAATTAGGAAACAAGCAAAATAAAGAATTAAAAGCCTAACAAACTTTGGAAAAAGGCTCTAGAAAAGGTCATACCTGTTCACATCTTTCTTCAGCTATTCATTTAATTCTTCCGAATTTCATACCTGTCTAGTTGCGCCTTCCTTTTCATAGAAAATAGCCTTTCTTGTTTGGCTCTCTGTGAATTCAATGTTCCACAGCCCTTTGAAATATATCGCATTAACGAGCACCATACGCGTAAGGTCGTCGAACATTTCTGGCTGTACCAAATTCGTTATCTTCGACTTTGTTTGACGTTCCACCCATTCGTTGATCTCCTGCAATTTCTTCTCACCGAATGTATCATAGAGTCGGTTGATAGTGTGGGGAAGAGAAATCTGTCGAAAACAATTTTGGTATTGCTGGCCGATCCCTGAGCAGTGCAATTCTACCTCCATCAAGCAGTAAGATATGAAAGTGATCGGAAGTATTTATTGGCCATTCATTAGAATAGCTTTTAGAAAGTTATTCCGCAAAGTCCCTCTTCCTTATTCCAATCCAACCCAATCTCGCCTTTGCAAATTCCCCATAAAACTAAAGTTAAGTTTGCCCTTCACCTGTTCTAAAAAGTGTGGAAGGTAATATGAACATTCTTTCTGACAGGAGGTTCACACAATGTGCACCTTGTTCTGGGCAATATTATTTGCAGCTAGTGCGTACCCTCTTTTACTGGTCTAATTGTGTAAAAAGAATAGTTATTTTATTATTTGGTTGTTAAATTTGCTCTGTCATTCAAGCTTACGGATGGCACTTCACATTCTTCATTCTGAAAAGATGGACATTTTCACTGCAACCGCTAAGTTTGTCTCATCATTGTCATAGCTCATAGATGTGGTTGATGGACACTCGAGAAAGCACTCAGTCGTCAAATGAGGAGATAAACAGGTACTCTTGACAAGTTACAAGGGAGGGACGAATATTTTGAGCGTTAGTGTTGTATCAGTCACGGTCAAACAATAAGCACCAAACTATACTACGATGAGACACAACTTGAACATCCTTTCACCGAAAACTTCAAGCAGTCAGTTTATTCAGTGAGCTAAATGAGGAACGAAGATCTGCTAGGATAATTCCTGCCTTACAGGAACGTTCGACAAGTGAAATAAGAAGCATGTTGCAACGAACATTCGAAGAAATCACATGAAATTTTTAAAGAATCTAAGCGTGTATACCAGCAATCTCGTTAAATATAAACTAATTTACCTTCGCGACAGCGTCGGCTTGTGAGAAGTCGACTTGTTCAAGTAGCCCACCATAGACACTTCGAATTATCTCCAGGTAAGTTTCTTTCAAACTAAACCCTTTCTTTATGAAGAGTTTGTTTGCTGAACTCAACTCGTAAGCGGACCTCGACTGCGACAGTTCTTGCAGCAATTTGCCAAAATGCTCGTTGAATTCCTTGTCGGACGCACCTGAAACGCGCTGATATCAATAAATGAAGAGGTGAAAAAAGGTAAGAGATACCATCAACCATTTCCTCTCTTTAACGCCTATGAAAGATTTTTTAAAGTGACTGTCTATAAATTTCTAAATGGCCTTCTCCCTTGCAATTCTCTTAGGAAAACTTCATTAAAGATCTCTTACAATTTCTTCGTCATCATATCGGTCGATACACTAATAAAGAAGTGACAAAGAAGGCGAAGAAAAGAGAAAGAGGTATGACCGCCAGCAAGGACATCGTTCATTTGTTTGTAGGTGTTATCTTTTGCACCAGCATAGGTCATCCCAAGAGCGACTGCGATCGAAAATGGTGAAAGGATCGCTGATTTGTGTGCACCGTCATTTGCATCGCCTTTGCGCAGAATACCCAATGCGAAATTCGCCTGTGCAATATCGAGGCTCATAATACCACAGCTGTAATATTAATTAAAGGTAACGAGGCGCCGAGCAGAATTGAAGGAGGACGATTAATGAGGAAGGGACAACCAGCTGTCGAGAAAACAGCCTACAAGATATATTCGAGTTTTCTGCGACACAATGATATAATATCCTTGTGACAGCACTGCGCAAATAACATGAACAAGACGAAAAGACTGCAATGCGACATCAGCCCACTAAAAAAATGCGGGAGTGCGCAAAAAAAGCTATGAATCAGCAACAACTATTGACATTCATTTTCAACACTCCGATTTGACCCAATGACTTTAAACTATGACTTTTTTAACACCTTAGTTGATCGTAAGACTACGGATAGCGCCGAAATCACAGACTAATCTAGAAGTGTCCGAAAATTAATGGCGGAGAAACGGTAATTTTCAAATCTGTCTTCTTAACGTTGTGCTGTTCCTTCTTCGTAGTTCCTTTCCGCGACATCACTATGCATACATAATGCTGTAAGGGACAGTCATATGGAAATTTGCATAATGGGAATACAAATTACACTCACCAATAGTTAGCATTCGAATGAGATGAAGATATCAACAGCAGCAGCAAAGGAACAAATGAATGGTATGTTGAGAAGCACATTTATCCCTGCAATACCTCTAAATAGCAAAATTTTCACTCATAGAGAAGTCGACTAGAGCAAGCCCAAGGCGACAATATTATTTTAGAGCAGAAAGATTCTATTAGAAAATAAACAGAATAAAATAAGGGTTTATTAACTGCGTTGAATAAAAAGTACATCGTCGAATAAGTGAAACTTAGAGGTTCTGATAACCTGATCTCCTTGACTGCACAAAATGGAGAATGTCTATGCTTTCGTTTAATTGTTGTAATAACCGCATCACCTGAATCTCAGAAATAACTGCCCTCGATAACAACACATATGGAAGACAGCGATGAATGCATTGCGAGTTATTAATTGTCGTCGTTTTTAGCTGACGCCAAGCGCTCGAAGTTCTCATTCCATCGCTAATGAAGCTAGAGCTACCGAAACGATATCGAACAAGCATATGGAAGAAATATTTGTTTAAAAATCGCAATATTTCTACAAAGTTCTAATAAGTGGGCGAGAGATATGCAAACGGCATCACTCACATTAATCGATCTAGAAACTAAAGAGAGAAAGGTATTCAAGTTTCTGCGGATTGCTCCCCAGAATAGGTGACTATGGTGATACAGCTTTTTATCACAGCACTATGGGACGATGATAAGCGATTATGGCAAATTACTTGCACGGATGACATATGACAATAAATGACCTTATTGTGGAAAAAGGTGCCTATTTCGCGTTTCATTTACGAAACTAGAATTCGCGCAGTCATAATTCCTTACGGTTCCTTATCAACGGCGATCTATCACTCGGACTGATAGCTATGCGTGTAACAGAGCTTCCATACAAGCTACGAGCATATGGTTTTTCGAAGTCGTTACTGAAACAGACGAAAATATTCTTTTTCAATCCTTCGTTCAGAGAAAAGGTGGAGGAGTTCCTGTCAGGTGGACGAGGGATTTCGAACGATGTTCCTCAAGGAAGCATGGTGAGGGATTAAGCAGCTGTCGGTGTGCAGGATTAAACCATCCTGTACGGAATTAAGTAGCGAAGCTTGCTGCAAATTGCTATACGTATTTTTTATCAATACGCCTAGCAATTTGTTAAGCGGTATAAATTATTAGCAGAGTGCTTAAGCATAGGTGACCTGTTAAATAATCTCCGCATCGATATTTATGTTCTTCGAAGTGTCTTCTCTGGTCCTTACTGGATGCTCGAAGTTGTGTCATTGAGATGTGACACAGAGGAATAATGTATGATTCATGCAAATTTTTTTTTACAATACGTGCTTCTTAAGAATTGTTGAAATGTTTTTAATACCCACTGATGAGGGCTATTCCTGTGTTTGCATTAAAATCTCTGCAAAATTTCAATGAAAACTGTGCCTTGTATTAACGTTCAAAGTTGCACATTGCATTTTCATATGCATTGGGAACTAAGCAGCGTGAAAGTATCCTTTGGATCTTCATATCCTTGACTATTCGATCTTTGATCTTGAACACACAAAGAAACACAGCATTCTGAATCATAAATTTGCAGAGGCGTTTTTCAATATTACCCTTGCAAGTAACTTCGCCCATTGTGAGAAATGCCACCATCGAATCTATCTTTTTTTATTGTTCAGGAAATATATTCTATAAGCGGCACATTTCACGGGTAACGCTTAGAAACACTCGTATGTGAAATATTCTTCTTGAAGGCGTCACTGAAGCTCACAATAATATGACGGCTGACCCATTGCTTGATCCACTTGTTTCGATTTATGAACTATCGCTGATTTTATTTATTGATTTAATGCGCATTGGTGATGCTGATTGTTTTAGTTTGCAGTGGAATTTTGCAGAGATGCCGAGAGAAGAGGAGGAAAAGTTAACATCACGTAGGATACCTAAGAAAATGTTTCGAGTGTAAGAATTTACTTTTTTTTTAAATTCAGAATTCCTCTCGAGAGTACTTAACATTGGAAACATAAGAGCGAGAAAATCACTTCCTTCAAGATAGTTATTTGGCGATCCGGCTGTATCGCTCGCGTCTTCTATCACCGAGTTAAATGCGTATCGCCCTACTTCAGAGTTTTAGTTCATTAGCATACAGGCCATTTGCGCGTTTCGAAGGCTATTTCATTGCCATTGACTGACTTCTTCCATCACTCTGGAACTACCACGAAAAATGTAAAATGTTATTTTCTAATCTTAAAAAATATGCCCTCTTTAAAGTTTATTCTACAGCAGTTTCAGTTTCCCCCCCCCCCCCCTTAGAGAAAATCAACAATTTCACCGTCACGTTTGAAAAATCAATGCCGAACGATTAGATGAATTGTCTGATTTAGTCTGAATAAACTATTAGGTTCAAGAAATAAGTATAACAACCCGACAGCTCGTCTTCCCAATATAATCAAGTAATCTAATGAATTCAGTCCTACTTAATTCCAGATTATTTAAAAGAAATTCACGAAAAGTAAAGTTGAGTGAATACAACGTCATTCATTGTTCATTAGACAAGTTAGCAAAGTTATGACTCAAAAAGAGATTATTACGCTTTTCAAGACAAACTTGAATTAAATAGATGTAAGTAATATGCATTCATCGTTAGTACTGATTACTACGCGGTCGATTTTAAGAAGTCTTCGAACAGACTCTGTGGCTTCATCCTACCCAGCCACACCGACCAGCAGCCTCGTCGGGACGAGGGTGTTGGAGCAAGTCTAGACTCTCATCCGGTGGAACAACGATGAATTGGCTTGTCAGCATCGGTTTGTAGCAGATGAGGCAAAGCCCAAACACTCACGCAACCTCACAGCTTCACTTAAGCGGAAGTGGAAGCGATAAGAAGAAACCTTATTCGAAATGAATCCTTTGTTGATTAAAGTAAAAATAGAAGTAAAAAGTAAAGGAATTATTTATACAACAACATATAAAATTGTCACAGCAAGTAAGAATTCTGCAAGAATTGAAGGATAAAATAAAAGAACTCAACGCATCACAGACAACAACAAACCAATGCATAGAGCAGTCGGTGCAATTCACACTGCCTACTCGAAATGCTGATTCACGAATCGACGAATATAAAAAAGTAGAGACGCGCGACCAACTCGGTCAATAATTTGGCAAATAACTGTCGTGTGTGAGTTAGCTGCAACCGAGAGCAAAATGGTTTGTTCATTGTGGAAAATAGAAATGAAAGTATTGAGAATATGCGGCTAATATGGCACTTAAAAAAAAGAAAGTCAATAACATTTGCCATCAATAATAATATGGAATGATATTATTTAGGAATTTTAAATTTCACTAAAACGAATGATTTGAAATACAAATAGAATTACTGAGTAGTCTTTTATGAGTTTTCTATGAATATATGTGAACGTTTTTCGAACAAAAAAACATACGATCAAATAGCGATTGCGTGAAATATTTTATATTCGCTATAAAATTCATCTCCTTTGGGAATATTTTCTAAAATATTTGCACATAAAATGCAAATTTTTGGTGTGTTTTTTCTTTTAAGCTATTCCTTAGTGATATTATTTGAAACATCGGTTGCGTCAAGTATATTTCTTGGAAATAATGCCTAACATAACGCTTTTTTGTCTTGAAAAATTGCTCGTATTTATGTTTTTTTTTATTCAATTTTATCACAATAATGTACGTTAACTTATTTTTAAATTTCTAGAACTAAATAAGAATCCCAGATAGAGGAAGCTATAATCTATAATCCAATGATTAAGATGAATATTGAGTGAATGTGAACGTCAATCATTTCCTTTTTTTGGAGTTTTTAACTGAATCAATATTTCTCCTCAGATGTGGTTTTAAACGATTTTATTATCTCTTTTAATTTATACTTCATCGCTTTATAGAATGAAACAATTCGTTTACTTTTAGTAGAGTCGAATTTTTTGAAAAATTTTTTTAAAAAAAAACCTTCGAAAAAGAAAACTACAAAAAAAAATGCAAATATCATTTCGCCATTCTTTGTGAAATTTCGATAGTATTTGTTGATCAAATGATATGGAATATAGAGAGATTTACAACTAAGAATTTTGAATAAATACGTTCAATAAAATGTATAGTATTTCATTTTATAATAGCAAATAGGAATGGATCATCGGCAATAAAATCGATTGATCGATTTATTTTTATACTGAAGCATCTTAGAGGAAAAAAAAATCGATTAAATTAAATGAAATACAAAAAATTAAGAAATTTTGCAAAAGAGAAATAAGAAAATGACATAAGTATTAAGTAATACAAAATTTTCATTAAAATATTGAATAAAAGAGAAAAAATATGAAATAAAATAAAATAAAAGAGATCAAATATGATATGATAATTGTCTCTTATGTAATAATAAGTGTAGTTTATAATAGATAATTATATACTTTATAAGAGACAATTATATATATTATATGCTTAATGTTTTACAATTATGACTATACTGAAAATCATATAAGTAATTCATCGCTACTTAAAGAATAAACTTTATTAATCGTAAGAAAATTAAGAAAAATTAGAAATTTAAGATGGAATTAAAGAAATACTTTAAAAAAAAAATTCATAAAATAAGCGAGTAATAGCTTTTAAGCTTAATTTAAACTGTGGATATTAGTCATACTATTTGATGAGGTAAAATTTTATTGATGTAAATTGGATATCTATAAATTCATGCACATACAAATGTGATATTTATGTGATCAACAAGAAGATTATTTTCTTCGTTGAATATTTTTTAAATTTTTTCCAAAATTTAAATTTAAAAATACACTAAACATGAGCGACGAATTCCAGTTTTCACTTTATATTTTATTGTTTATGTGTTTTTCAAATGTATTCCACTAATAAATAAGGGAAATTTTGATGATGAAGATTAATACAAGGTGTTATATTCTATGCAAATTTCAAGAGGGATTTCCATTTTTATTTATTTTTTATGCAAAATATTAGTGCAATTTGAAAGTTGCCGAAATTTTCGCACACCTAATTTGCATAAATCGGTCGGCCATGCAAAAAAAAACAAGTCGTTAAAAAGAATTGTATCAATGATACTGAGTAGAATTGCAATGGTTGAATTTTTTTTTTTGAGGAAATTCAAATTCCAAGAACGCATAAAAGTTGGTGGATTGCCTCAGTTGTTTGTGAACGATCGATTGTATTCATAATGAGTAATACATGTGAAAGGCGTTCGCGCAATTTGCACGACTTTCGAAAAACAGTGATCATATTGCAACTTTTATTTACTGATAAAATCAATAAATTTGTTCGATCAACAATCAAATAATAAATCGATCAATCGATATCTGATAAATTATGACCAAACCTTTTTGCTTAGGTAAATCCTTTGTTAAATATTTTATTTTTTGGAAATTGTTCAACTAATCGCGATGATGAACGATGTTGAAAATGCAAAACGAAAGAGCATATCGTAAGAAGAACGATGCCGTCATGTTTTTTAAACTGCACTTTCTTGTTCGCTAAACTTCTGTTCACTAGAATGCAATCTAATTATAGGAGGAGATGGAAAATTCTGAGCAATACCTGGACCACAGCGCTTTCTTGAAGTTCCGGTTCTGGTTCCGGTCCTTCAGATGCCTCTTCTAGTGTGAATATATTCCAGTGATAAAACGTATCATCAAGATAGCACAGTAACCACTACATTGATGCTTAGATATTACAGCTGCGGTCAGGCTAACTCTGACCGCTGTGTCGAGTTGGCAAGCATTGCTTAATAAACCTCGTTGTTTGCTTGTAATGTCCATGCTCTCTGAAAAAGCCGCTCGGCGGTACAATGATGTGGCTTATCGAAACCGATCGATCCGTCGATCGGTCGTACTCATCGATCACCGATCAATATGGCAACCGATCAAAACTTCCTTTCGTCGATCGTTCATCAATAGCATTGGGCTGAAGCCGAAATTCATCTGTAAGCGATGTCGGTCGACGATCGGCAAGGCAAAAACGACCGAATTTTCGTGTCGCGAAAGCGAAGAAAGCATCGACGATGAATCGGTCGACTTCCGGCGTCAAGAGGTGCCGCTAGGTCAATATATTCATCTCAACCGATGAATCGCCCCGTTTCGAGGCAAAGTGCAGCGAAAAGAAGATCTTTGTTTCCGATCGTGATTGTAAATGAATGAACATGTTTATGATTCGAGGGCTATAAGCACCCTCGAAACGGCTATGGATTCACTCGCTCTATCTATCTATCTTCAGTATCGTGCGTTCATCTTCGTTGTACCAATATTTTCTCTTTATATTTCGATTTTCAAACGAAATTCGGCTGGTCGATTAGCATTGACACCTATGGATGTTTTTTATTCATCAATGTTGAATCGCTACGATTTGATCTCATATAATCGACCATTTTACGAATTATAACGTTACTTTTATTATTTCATAAAAACTCATCAATACACAATAAATAATGAAAAATTATTATTTATATTTAAATATATTCAGTGCATTAATTTAATATTTTCCTATTCACTCTATCAAATAGAAGCGATAATTTAATGGGTAAAATTGAAAAAATTTCTTTTCGGAAATTTATTGAAATTTCCTCCCCCCCCCCCCCCCCCCCCCAAAAAAAAATTTTTTTTTCTTATTTCTAACGAATTTTTTATCGACTGCAATAAAGCAAAAAAAATTTCTCTGTTCAAATGATAAATAATACCCAGCCAATAACGTATTCAACCCGATGGGAAGATTTCGTAAGATTGTGGTGTATATCGATTAATTTGTTCGACGTTACCTCGATGATTCACCTCGTATCGCAATTGATGACGGCAACTATGAAGCACCGTCACAGTTGCTATTGACGACCAAAGAACTGCCATTGCACTCTCGATCTTTCCACACAATGCAGTCTCATTGTAGTCTTTGCTTTTCAAGTTTATCCAACTTTTTTTCGTATTTACAGGCGAATCTCATCATTATTTGCATATCTCAACTAGTAGTTTATTGTTTTTAAAACTTATGACAGTTGATTGGCATAAAAAGGTGCAATTTGTAAGGTATGAGTCATTGTAGAAGTGGGGAAAATATAACGGATGATTTGTGAGACTATAAATTTCAAAAAATTTGTTGTCTTAGAGTTTTTTTTTTTTTTTTAAAGAGAATTTCCTAGAGGTTCGAAAAAAACCCAAAAAAAAATTTTTTTTTTTTGCATATTTTCAAAGGTCCGTTTTATATGAGCGAATATCTTAAACGTTTTAGCCAAGAACATATTATACCATATGTGTTATTATGAATAACGTCGAATTGCATCAGCAAATATATTAATGCACACATGTGCTTATGTGTGCATGCATTGTATCTAATAATACTCGATTTGTGATTTGTGCTACCTTTACGTCGTGCGTCGATGTATCACAGCGTGCATATTTGCATTTGCGATTTATGATAGAGAATTTAATTGTATAGGTTTTACAGTCTATAGGTTTTTCTCTTTTTTTTTTTTGGTTTCGTTACCTAATTAGTCTGCACTGATTAGTTCAACAATATGGAATTTTTTCTGTGCAATATCAATAATCCAAGAGTATGAATTAAGTGAAAATGAATATGCAAAAATTTTTGCGAATTCGTTATTCTCAAAAATAACAGTTTTACATTTACTTGTAGTTCCGCTGCTTGAAATGCGTATATGAGTATCATCACTAACAATATCGATCAATATACGAATCATAAAAGCATCAATAATACCAGCTAATATTGATCAGAGAACATTTTCATCCGTGAACTAATGATCAGAGATGATTTTAAAGTTCTTTCCATTCAGATTTTTGAAATAACTCCTTCACTATACCGTTTGTCACATCAGCAGAAGAACCCATTTTCCATACAGGAGGGACCAAAATTTGCATATTCAAATATCGCCCACCGCTGCGATTCCTTAAAGGAAATGAATAATTTTTTAATATGCAGCAGCGAAACAACGGAATCGATTGTTACCTAAGAATTTCTAGTAATTTGCGCGCATTCTTTTCCTCTATATAGTTCTTCATGGTTTAATGTTACAATTTATTCTTTTTTTTATTCGCCTAGAGGCCTCATCGTAACGGTCAGTCAGCATTCTATTACTTTGTTCACCTGAGAAAGATCATACAGCAAATATAATTATTGAAGACTTGAAATATTTCGCTAGTTGTAACTATCACATTAAAGAGGAATTAATATTATGAAGGTATTTTGCTAGTCACTAAGAACTTGCAATGAATTATTGATTCCAGATAGCAGTTGTTGTTTTGTTGTTTTTTTTCTGCACCGATGAAATCAGCCGGCTATTCCATACGGCCAGATGAACCAGCCGGCTGCTTTTCCACATCAGTGTTTGCTTTCGTTATCAATCGAACAATTCACCATGAATTGCTTTCCTTTTCATGAATTGCGATTTTCTTTATTGCAATGAATCATCTATCAATAAGAGTTCAAATTTTAACCAGAAAAAAAAACTCTTAAAACATCGATGACATCATTGCAATATCATCATTTCATAACGAAAAATTATTGATTTTTTTTTAAATAAATAAACTATTTTTATTATCAACGTCGAACAAACCGATATGTGTAGATATTTCCATCATATTTAGCGAATATTTTCTTCAATAAAAAAAGTTTGATCGATAGAATTGTATTTTGCCGAATTTCGCTCGTATATAAACCACCCGATGATTGATTCAGTGTTGTTGTGTCTTATGGCGTTTCTATAGAGTGTTTCATTGGTTATGCATTGAAAATACGAAAACGTTGATGCTTTCTTATCGCTATATTTCGAATATATGAAAGTATTAATCCAGGAAGCCGTCGATGAACTTTTGCTTGATTTTTCCACTTTCATAATAAAATTTAATTCTTTTTTTGGGTTTACTTTTTTCTTTTGAATTTGTTTTTTTTTCAATATTCTACATATCTGTTCTATTTTTTTACTTCTTTAGAATGATGCTTAATAAGTGTATATATATATATATATATATATATATATATATATATATATATATATATATATATATATATATATATATATATATATATATATATATATATATATATATATATATATATATATATATATATATATATATATATATATATATATTGCTGTGATTTTAATGCAAATATGGTTGTTGAAATATTGGCTTTTAGTAGGTCATCTGAGGCATTCAAATAGCATACTTTAAGCATCGTAACTATCGGTAATGCTCTTCTGAAAGATCAGTCAAAGTTATAGTTCAGGGTAGAAGGATTTGTTACAAGCGTTGTCAATTCCTTAGATAAAGTTCTCCTTAGCGTCATTTCATTATGAATGTGGCGACTCGTTTCAAGTGGATGGATTTTTTTTTAATTCTCGGAATAAGCATAAGTTTATCTCTGCCGAAATTCCGAAAAATTCTATGCCTCATTTCTGAGGAAAAAGTTTTTACCAAAAGAATTTCGAATTTTTCTTTTTTTTTTGATACTATGTTTGACTAATATTTTTTGATGAATTCTGACCAATAAATCAACAAGAGTATATGTCATATTTGTAGAAAATCTACGCATGTTTTTTCTTTTCGTCGAAATATTGTCCCCACTATTGTCCCCCCCCCCCCCTCCCTCCCCACCTGCATTACGTTCTGGATAGACTGTATTTAGCAGCAGCATTTAAAGTTCAATATTTCCTCATGAAATCGCTTACATTTCTTCTTCGATTGCGCTCGGATATTTTCGTTCATTTTATCAACTAAGCAACAAAAATTTAGGTTTTAGATTTTTTGGGACTTTGGACTCGTGCAGCTAGAGTGCCATAGTTCTTCATCAGAGTCTTAAGCATTTTCACCTCGTTTTCATCTAGCTGTGTGATTGGCTAGAAAGCGCCGAACCATCGCCGCAAAGAGACTCAAAACCGCTTTCTGCCTACTGTTGAGATTGTTGCGAACTTAATTTCCTATACTTCAAGTGTCGTTTTACATATGTTTCAATGAAGATTCCGATTTTGATCGTTGCGTTGCACTTGCTGGAAAAATTTTAAAATTACCTGAAAGTTGGCAGCTGATATTCTAAATATGCTAGGAAATTTTTTTAGACTTAGTTGGATGAGCAATGTTGCCATCGGCATTTTATTGCGCCCCACCATTTCCCCCTCCCTTCACTCCCTCATCGGCGTTGTTCCTCTCAACAGAGAGTTTTATCCGTTGAAGTCAGTATTTCGCCTGTATCTGTACTTATTGGTATAGACGCCTTTCCAACGGTAATGGAGCAGAGATGCAGAGAAACTTGATAGAACCATGTTTAGAAACTTACCGGAGACGCCAAACATTTAAAGTCTACGATGGCCTATCGGTCATATTCACCATATTTAGTGAAATTACTCAAAAAGTGTTATTTCTTCGATATTTATCAAATGAACATACGATAATATGTCGTTAACGCCTCATATATCTTAGCAGTTATTTCCATGAAGGGTTTTTTCGCTTTTATCTTGAAAAAAAAGTTGATCAAAAAAAATCTTTCCGATATATTAGAGCCTTTCGATAATATTCTACTTATATGAAATTTATTGTGTATTGTTTTGAAAAATGGATAACTTGCAAAATATTATTGTTCTATAAAGAAAGTGAAGTTTTTTTTAAAGAGTAGTTGTAATTGTTTTTTAAAATTTTTTTTTAATATCTAATGTCTATAGAAAAAATAAAAATAAAAATTTCTTAGATTGTAAAAAAAAAAATGGTGCAGTAAAAATTTTCTTCGATTTTATAAAATACTCTACCTCTAGTTCCTCTACTGTATTTTATTTTCTTTTTTTCGCAATTTTTTTTTTTTTAAACGTTGAACGATTATTAAGAAAATGCAATTATCTATCAATATTTGGTTTACTGCCACAAGAGATGTTTTTTTTTTTGCTGTAACGTCGATTTTTCTTAGTAATTCAGTGGAAGAGTATTATTGCCTTATTATTCATAAAATCATTACAATGTGTTTTTAAAGAATAGATTTTTGCTAGCACTGAATAACGTGTATCGGTCGATGTAACCTGAACGGAATCGGTTGCAAAATCAATTTCCGCTTTTTGCAGGTAAAATGTATACACCTATATTTGTTTCGTTTACTTCGTTAGTGCTGATATCAATATACTCGTTGCGCGCGGAAAGTAAATATTGGTTAGTTTACATTATTTCACTTTTATTGTATTTTTTAAAAGTTTTCACGCATTTTGAATGGTGAAATATTTTTTGAACTTCAAAATCGTTGTGTCTACTGCATATTTCATTGATTATTAGCAAATATTATTTAAATACAATTACCGTATTTGCTCAAATAGAAGCTCATATCGGCAGGTTTCGAGAAATAGAAGCCACCATTGAATATATGTCTATCCTCGATTTCAAGTTGTCTCTTCAAACAAGCGCATATTTAGTAATCTCTCTTAGTGCCTTCTTTCAAGACGTCTTAATTTCACACAATAAAGTGCTGTAGCATTGCTTTTACTTAACTGCGCATTGTGCAGGTAACAAATTTTGGTGTTTATACAAAGAAGAAATGAAATGTGGGTAATAGAGCTACGAAAAAAAAAGCTAAACCCTGGGTTTGGACGAAGCTTAGGTTCCCCACCATTTGAATAGAGGATCTTTTCTTGATCACCGCTAAACAAAATCTACCTTTAACACCTTTATAGCACCTGAAACTGAATACCTGTGGTTGAAGACCAAAATGATAGAAGCAAGGATTTATGTCTATTATATATTTTAATGCGTTCAGTAGACTTCTTTCTCTGGAACACTCATTAGCCTATGATGAATCATTTCATTTTATTGTTGTAACAACAAACTCGTTCTCCAAAAAGAGTATCCGATAGGAGGGAGGGGGAAGGGGTGTATAAATCTATCGCATTCGTTTTCACCGTTCTGTGAAATGAGCGCTTTTTTCTCACAATTTTCAATGATTCATCATAGGCTAATGAGTGTTCCAGAGATCGTAGAAATTTTTCCAGTTATCTTCCTCTTGATTAATGGTTGATCTATGTTCATTTATCATTACAGTTGTAATCTGAAGGAGTTGGATATTGCGCAAGCTGATTTTGCGTTAAACCTACTGAGTAAAAGTGGCAGTGATGAAGCGGCGCATAAATCGGCGATCCTTTCACCATTCTCGATCGCGGTCGCTCTCGCAATGACCTATGCTGGTGCCGAAGGCAACACCTACAAGCAGATGAACGACGTACTTGCCGCAGGTCAGATTCGATTTTCTTGTCCATTCATCCTTGTCTTTGCTCTTCTTCTCCTCCTTGTCCCCTTTCTTCTTCCCCACAATCTCCTTCTGCTATCTTTCGATGCAAGGAATGAGAAAAGAGTCAATAAAAACGTCTTTAAAAGAGGAAATTTCCTTCAAAAATTTGTCTATTATTCCTCTATGGCAGTGTTTGCTGCAACGGTTTTTCAGGTAAATTCATCGGTTGTTTGTTAAAATAGAAGAAAATATAGTGACCGTTATTAGAAAACAATCATCCATCATGGAAGTATTTATTCATTTCTTTTTATCGCTGATGCCGTTTATTTAGCAGAATTTTTATTCCTAAGCGATGGTGGCGAGGACTAATATGAAACCTACTATAAGGAGGGGACTAATCGACCTTATATGAAAAGTTATGGTCAATGCTTCAAATATTTGCCTAGGCTATCAACTTTTATCATTTCCGCCTTTTTATCTAACGATTCGATATTTGCATTTCAGGTGTTTCTAATGAGGAATTCAATGAATATTTTGCTAAAATATTGCAAGAAGTTTCGCAACCGAATGAAGGTTATCAATTGAGTTCAGCGAATAAATTATTTGTGAAAGAAGGTTTCGATTTGAAAGAATCTTATCTGAATATCATTCGAAGCATTTACGATGGGCAACTCGAACAAGTCGATTTCTCACAAGCCATTGCTGTTGCAAATGTAAGCAATCACACATCATTCGACGAGATTATTTACGCACATCAATAGTTTGTTGAAGTAGATTTGATATTAATATTTTTGAATAATTATTGAAAAAATACCTCTTATTTCACTGAGATGTGTAAATCGGGAACTACCTAAGGAATCAGCGACTACCTCAGGAAATCTTGATGCTCGTTTAACCTACTCAACAAATATATATATATATATATATATATATATATATATATATATATATATATATATATATATATATATATATATATATATATATATATATATGTTATATGACGTTTTAAAGTAAAAAAGGGCATATTCAAGTTGCGCCTTTTACACAGCATAGTTTAATGCTCATTGTTTGCGCATGGTTATTAAAGAATGAACATGTAAAATAATCATTTGTCATGTCTTTTGGTATCGTGGGAAGTTGTTTTACTTTTCAATTTATCGTGTTAATTACCTTTTCAAGTTTCCATCTGGTCATACCTATGAACAGCTGCAATGCTGAGCCGTATGAAATGATTTAATTTCCCTCTTCAAACACCTGAGGTTTAATTTTCATCGTCAGTCACTTGAGAATTGATTTTCCTCGTCAATCATTTGAGAGTTTATTTTCCTCTTCAATTACTTCAGACTTTATATCACAATTGTATTGTTTAAATTACAGGAAATCAACGAATGGGTGGAAAATCAAACAAACTCGAAAATAACGAATCTGGTACGAGCAGATATGTTCACTCCATTGACGCGTATGATACTCATAAATGCTATATACTTTAAAGGAACATGGAGCAATGTGTTTAGTGAAAGTCGAACAAGAAAGAAGACATTTTATGAAGCAGACGGTGTAACTAGACAGGTGAGACATTTGCGAATGTTTTTTTAGAGAGAGAGAGATGGAGAGATTTTTATTGAAACGTTCGAAAGTTATAGCTGTTTTTTTTTTTTTAATCCTCGAAGCATAGCTAAGGAAAATTCGACCATTTTAAAATATCGTTATATTTGCATATCTGTCTGTCTGCAGACTTGTCCGAAGCATAACTACTCGTTTGTTTGTTTGCAAAATTTGATGGGCATAATGTGAACCATCGGGTATTCTATCGCATCAATCATTCGAAGATAACCTATCAACTTTCAATAGAGTTATGTTTATTTAAATGTGCTGAAAAATTTGCATACGTTTTTTGCAATCGATCGGATTTTCATTTTTCATCGACAATGTCGATAAAAAGCGGAACTTTTTAAGAGGATTTGTGCGTTTGCATAGACGAGTTAAAACTATGCAAATTACTATTCAGCATATTTTATCTTTCAGTGCTACTTGATGAAATTTGTTGATCAGATTAGTGCAAAGTTTATGTCTTGCGACTTCAAGTGATATCCTTCTTGCAGTTGTTTAATTAATTAATGTTAGAGTTTCGCTTCTACCACTAAGGAATTTTTGCATTGCATTATCTAATTTATGATTTTCACGGGGAAGGCGATGTGGATAAAGAGGATCATCTACTTATTTTGCAATTCGATCGTATGATTTTCAGGAGTCCATTGCTTAGAAGAGGTCACTATTTGCATATGCTTTATATGAAGCAATTGCATTTGCATGAAAATATGATTTTCATTCATTTACTATTGACATATCCTGGATTGCTTAGAAAATTAGCTGTAAATAGTGAAATATTTCTGTTGTTTTTTTGTTGTTGTTTTTTTTTTTTTTTTTGAATTCATAGCATTATACGTCTTCAAAAATGTAAGAGGTGAGGATTTCAAATGGCAATGCTAAGCAATTCTGTAAGGAGAATAGTTAACCATCGTATAACTCCAAAAGAGTCGATAAATTATGAGCACAAAAGGAGTCAAATTGCGTCACTATTTATTACGTTCAGGTGGATATGATGTCGATCAAAGAGGATTTCCCTTATTATGAGAATGAAAAAGTACAAGTGCTGGGTCTGCCCTATAAGAACAGTGACGTATATATGTACGTTTTCCTTCCGATAGAAAAATACGGATTGGCAGCATTCGAGGAGTCATTGAACGGTCAACAGATGCTCGAAATGATTTACAATGCAACCGAACAGGAAGTTATCGTGAGTTTAAATTTTGCTTGTATTGTTGTTTACAATAATTTTTTTTTTCGTTTGTCTATCGAGATCGTTCTTTAATTATGGAAAAGGTGAGTGCATAATCTCGGAAACGCCGAATATAACAATCTTCTCATTTTTGATGCAATTATCGCATAATTGAAGCACAAAATACTTCGTTTTCCGGTAAAATCGCCAAAATATGTCTTTCATTAAAAATTTTCTCCTTCATTTATTATTATTTATATTTTTAAAAAAATGGCGATAATGTGCGCTGTTTAAAGTTTTTTCGATTATTTATAAATCTTTAGAGAATAAAATCGCAAAAGCTAATGAAAATTATCATTTTATGAACAATGATTTGTAATTTGTTTTTTTTTTTCAGGTGGAATTGCCTAAATTTAAATTAGAGAGGCAATTTCAATTGGTAAATTCGCTAAAGAAGCTCGGTATTATTGATGCGTTCGATGAAAATGCGAATTTCAGTGGTATAAGTGATCAACCGCTTGTAATTTCGGATGTCATCCATAAAGCATTTATCGAGGTTACTTTTTCATATCTTTTGTTCGGACAGTGAAGAATATTCTCGAGCAGTATCTAAAGAGATTAGGAGGCTTATCATGAGCCTTTGAGATAACAGTTTTAGAACTTTTAAAGCATTGTTTTAATATAAGCTTTTACAAATTCGCATTTGCGAAACACACGGTGATGATGTCATGGTTGACTTTGTTTGCGTTTATAAGTCGTCCTTTCTGTCTGTCTGTGTCTATTTATTCGGTGCTTTTAGCTCGAGAAGCACTGAAACTAGAATTGAAAAATTTGATAGATATAACCTATAACACAGATCTATCTCCTCTACCTACTCTTAAGTCGGAATCCTCAATTCCGACTCAAAGCGAAAAAATCTGCACGCATTTTGCAGCCTTTCGGTCACAACGGAAAACATATTGATGTGGAAATTCCTGCGAGCGATCGTCGAGGACTATTTTGTTCCCGTTGAATTTCAAAGAAATATATAAATGCTTTGTTGGCCATTTATGAAACCGGCTGGTCTGATGAATGTGACCGGGAAAGGAATGTTCTGTGAGAGGAGTGCTTTTTCGCTCGCTGATTTTTTACTTGATAGATATGTTCGATCGGTCTAGGCTAAAAATTGCAATGAACAAATTCGACTACATTTGATCATTTCTTATACGTTGGAATTTCCTTATTTGAAATAAATCACTTGAATGGAATGAATAAATGCATACCGGTGAGCTCCGAAAAGTTGAAAGTCGGAATTAAGTTGAATAAATGCGGAGTTGAAAGCAATTTCAAAAATAGCCAGATCGAAATAATTCGGTCCCAAAAAATGCGTCGATTTTCTTCGTAGGGAATATTTTCTTTTATTTGCCAAGAGGAAGCTATAGGCGAATGATGGTCTCATTTCGATGTTATTTTCCGATCGTAAACAAACAATCTCTAATTTCAAAGTTTCATATAATTTTAGTGATATCAAATTTTAGGTAAATGAAAAAGGAACAGAAGCGGCCGCAGCGACAGGTGTACAAATAATGTTGCTCTCAGCACGAATTCCACTACATGAACCACGTAGATTTATTGCCGATCATCCATTCCTATTTGCTATTGTAAAAGGAAATACGATACTTTTTATTGGTCATATATATTAATTGATTGTTTTTTGAATGAAGCAATAATTTTTGGGGGCTATATTTATTTTTTCATTACAATTTTATTTTATTGTAAAAGTTTGCATTATTATGTAATGCATTTTATGAACACATTAAAAAATATAATATTTTGGAAACTTGCCAATTGCGAATTATTTTTTACGAAAAGATTTTTATATGCTTATTTATGAGAATTTTATGTTGGTATGTTTTTCTTTAATTAAAAAAAAAGTGATTCTCATGAAAAAATGCTTCTCTCAGCTCAATGTGACTTTCATAAACGATGTTTTATACGCTTGTTCTGATGATCGGATAAAGGCAGCCAAGATTTTTGATCAATATAGCCATGAGTTGCAAACAATTGCTGGTGATCTTTGGCGATGGTGATCCGGGAAAGGAGGATTTTCACGGGGAAAAATGAAATTTTTAAGGAAAATAAGGAGAATTTTCATTAATATTGCAAAATTATTGCATTTCTTGATGGAACAAAAACCTTGAATGGCACATAAAAAGTTGAAAATGCCTTAGATTTCGGAAAATCTCCTCTTTTTTTTTCATAAGAGGAAAGAAACAAACTCCAGGTAGTAACAGTTTAAGTCTACCTCTCCTTCGGTGATGTAGATATATATTTCCTATTTATGTCGAGTTTGGAGTCCTGTCATGTTTGCCACCTTAATTTGAACGAACTAGGTAAACAGGTGTTTGATAGGATCATAAAAGGTATTCCGAGAAAGTAGATTCATATTGAAACTATGCTGAAGACAAAGAACTTATCGGATTGGAGGTTCACTTACCACGTCAGGTTTTGTAAGCATGCCTTATAGAACTTTTGAATACGCTTATCGGATTGAAAAGTCCTCACCTAATGCGCACTTACTTTATTTCTACTTTCATTCTCGCAAAAGACAGGTAATCCGACATTAATTAAAATAAGGTGCAGAATATTTTTTTTAAAATCAGTTTGCACACGCGGTGCAAAAAAAAAAACCCGGCAAAATGTATATGCGGAGGCGATTCGCTCAAGGTTTGAAGCAGATAATTGGCCTCATTCCGGATCCGGTGTGAACCTGTTCAAAGTGGATGCATTGAACAGTCATTCCAGTTATGAAAACGACGCGATGCACTATCATTTAGTGGGCTGCGAAAACTTTAAAGCGTGTACAGTGCACAATCTCGTAAATACGATTGAAATTTACCAAAATTGGTGACAAAGCACACCTTTGCGATTACTATGACGTATGTCGTCGAGTCTTTCTCACCTGATTAATCAATTTCATGACATCAACATGTAGGTGATATCTTTATAGTTCAATTAACCTAATTGTTCGTACAAATCTACAAGAGAACCATTTGTTGCAAATCGGCAGGTGTAAAATGTATGCAAATTTTTTTTGCATGTTAAAATAACGAAAATTTTTGCAAAGGTGAAATGAATTGAATTGAAATGTAATGAAGGAGTCATCCTGTAGTGTAATCATTTTGGCAGTTCTAACTTCAGTGGTTCGTAAGTTGAAAGTAGAAAAGCGTCAGAAATAGATTTGTTGTGTGTACGCATAGATAAGATATCGCTGCAATGCAATTTTGCAATGCAAATTTGCAAAAATAATTGATTCCATCTTTTTCGGGGGAAAAAAAGCGGAAATGGCAATTTTTTTACGAATTAAAACCCTAACGACTTTATGGATGAAATGGAGATGTGGATTCATAAGATTTTCCAAGAAATATGACCGACTTGATTAGAATGGTCATTCGACAGCGTCCATTTTTGACCATCAACGGTTGTTTATGCTTCCACTTTACTTCACACTAATACGCCTATGCAATTTTCTACAATCCGACAAAAACCGGCTTTCATTGGTCGAATAGAACGCCATTTGGAAAATGGAGCAATCGTACTATACCGATAATGATACATACCGAAATTAGAAAGGTGTTTTCGCAGGTAAACAATCAAAATTGCGTTGTGGAAATTTGCATTTCAAAATCCATCCTCATATTCCGCTCATTTGCGCAATGATACTGTTATGTTTTAATAGTCGTCAAACAAATCGTTCTAGAGATGGGAATTTTAATTTTTTTTTAAAAACATCTTTGCTTGGATATTTCCCTGATAATCGATATACACGTTGATGACTTATTTCGACGTATATACCACCTTGATGTTTGATGTTGATATATACAAGTCAATGAATCATCTCTTTTATTTAATTTTAATAAAATTAGATCATCATCTCCTTTTGAAGCACAAGTTGTCCGATGCAAAAGTAAAGCCGGAAATAATAGTTAGTGGCGCAAATGACCTAAGACTCGCTTTCTGAAGATAGTATAGGGCGGAATCTTTTGTTATATGGCATTAAAAAATTAAGTGAAACAAGTGCTAATAATTTCCGTTAGACATATCTCTCGTAATGAACGCACTACAAATTAAAAAATGGTATAAATATTTTATGATGGTCTATCAAAAAAAAAAATCGGCAGTAAACTTGAAAAGAATTATTAAGTGATATTAAAGCTTTCATTGTGATACAACAAACGCTATACGTTAAAATGTTACAAAAGAAGGAAATAATTCATAATAGTTTTCCGATTGATGATAGAATGTTGGAACAAGGAATTTTTTTTTTCTAAGGAGGAAAGGAAAAGCGTTTTTCGAGAGCAGAACGAAGGGATATATTTAAATCAATCCAATGAGTTCATTGGCTGTAGCAGGACTTATCGAACGCATAATGGTCTGTTCCTTAGCTCTTAATGCTTTGAGATCATGATACGCATTACGAGCTTCCATCGATAAAGCATTGATTCGAGCGTCTAGTTGTGCCTTCTGTGCTCGTACCGATTCGATCCACTTGGTGAAATCAGTCAGCTGAAAATTCAACTGTTATTGGCAAGCATTTTGTATTGGCAATTTCGAGACAATTAATAAAAAATTATTTCTGTCATCATTCATCTAATAATATTAAAAAATGGTGGAAGAAACTCTACAGGTAAGTTTTATACCAGCTTACCTTAGTGCCTTTGATATGATGGTGACTGGTTCATGAAAATTTCACTTTGGGGGTTTGGCAACGTTTCTATGGGCAATTGAAAGTTTCTTCCGGTGTAATTTGAAAGCATTTCTTCTGAGAAATGAAAGTATTTCCATTGTCATTTTACAGACTAGCAAAAACCGGATATAAACTATGATATCAATGAAGAAGAGTTAATAATACAACAAGCAATTATATAATCGCTAGTAAGTAGAAAAAAAATTTTTTTTCCAGGAAATTCGAGGATCGGGATTAATTGCTAGCGGCAAAATTCAATATAAAATATCTTCGACGATCTATATAGCTTTCATGATATTCGACTGAGTAATCTTCAAGATCCGAATCCAAAATTTACCGCATTGAGCGAGTTTTAGTCGGAAATTTTTATGAAAATTTGAGCACTTCTTGATGATTTCTATTCATTTCATTATAGCCTAGGCAATTATCAACTATTAATAGATCGTTTTAAAGTAATCGTTACAGTGAAGTTCAATATTCAAAATAAATTTCCTTAATTGTAATAGAAATAAGTTTATTAAATTATTGGAATTTTGCAAAAAATTTTTGGATTAATTGCATTGAATGCCGAAAACTAGTTTAAATTTTTTAAACGGAGATATAGTACAATTTGATACAGGCCAAAATACAGGCCAAATTTGATACAGGCCAAATTTAAATTTGATACAGGCCAAATTACTAGCAGAAAAAATAGATAGAACATATACAAGAATGACCTGTTGTGCATTCAGGAATTGATTAGCAAGTTTCTCCATCTCATCGCAACGTTCCTCAACGCTGAGTGTTTCGTTGCCCCAAATGGTATCAAATTTGCGCCTCACCTCAGGTGAGCTTGTACGAATAAACATTGGTACGAGCTCAGGTATTATCGATTGAGCTAGAAAATTTCAGACTATAGACTCACAAGTTCCAACTAAAATAAATACAAGCATAGAAAAAGACGGCGAATAATACACAGGTGGATAAGCGTTGAAAAAGCGTTGGCGAATGATTTATGTAGACTTTTCGAATATGTTAATGGCAGAGATGCATAATTTGCTGAAATATTAGGGAAATAGATAGTTTCTATTAGTTTTTAAATTAAAGATGATCGAAAGTTTGAGAAATTAGACCATGCAAAGATGAAAGCAGAGAGGTAGAGCGGATTTACATGTTTCCAATGCGCATTAAAATTTCCTCTTGGTGGACAATGTTATTCGTTTTTATGCGCATATGCAAATTTTTTCGAGTTCACGCAATGATGAACTCACGTCTACACGTATCTATATGTATGTGTCTGTATGTCCGATACTTTCTACTAGCTATCCATAAGATCCATATAATGGAACCAAAGCGTTATAATTAAATCACTCAATTTTGAGAGTCATAATCTACGCTATTAGTGAAATCTCATCAAATCTCATCTCTGACTTCGTTTCATCTCAATCGTTCTGCTATTGACTATGTGCACCATTTTCTTCTCTTCACCAATCAACCGAATATATGTCAATATGAGTGTAAAAAATTTGCATTTGGAATTCAGGACTGCATATAAATTAGACATTATCGTTATTGACCGAGTCCTTAAGTCATTTATAATTAAAGCAAGCCATTAGAAAATATAAAGAAATTTGCTTGATTAATTCGAACTTACGCCGCAAGTTTTGTATCGATGGAGGTTGACCAAAAATATTTGCACGTTCTTGTTCGTTGAGTGTACGAACAATAGTGAATGTTTGTGCTTGTTGTGCACCACATTCATCGCCTTGCTTATAGAATTTCCACACATCACGTAAACGTTGTTGTAATAGTGGTGATAATTTATCGACAAAAGGTGGTAAACCACATGGAATATCCTTAAGTAAAAGAGAGTTTGCGGTTTCAAAAGATTTTCAAATAGATCAATTTATCCAATCATCATGATCGCTTTTTTTTCAACGCAAATATAGGCTATTAGATATTGTACTACTATTGTTGAGTAATTACAAGTATAAACCCTGTTGATCATAGTGAGGAATCAGCAAGTAAATTATGAATGAGTCGTGCCAATCTCCCTAGTCAGCTTCCCCATTTATCTATCTGATAGTATTCCTAGCTAAATAGCCATTTGCAATGCTGCGCTACAAGTAATTCATGGAGGAAGGGAAGGGGAAGAAGGCGAAGTTGGGGGAGGGGGGGGGGAGGGGTTGCACTGACTTCAGGTTGCATGCACGATTATCATCTCTTTTAATCATTTACGTGTACAACTTCTTAACCTCATTGATATATAGATTTGATAGCAATGTTGTAGTGATAATATCATATTATCCTAAAGATCTGATAATAGGCAATCCTCAATAACATCGAGTGAGGTTTTTTGTAAATTTTCTCATCTGTCCTAAGATTTCAAATGTTCGAAAAAAAGCGTCGAAAAGGTTGAGTTTTAAGTAAGGTCGCAAATCGTTGATTTAGATGAATAAATCTCACTGGATTTTGTTTGAAATTATAAGTGCCCAAAGCGGCCATTGAAGATGGAATAGCACCTTCTCCACTCGTATAAGTTATCGGTAATTCAGATACTTGCGGTGACGGGAATGTCGATCCTATTAGTTGAGCACTATTCATTTTTAGTACGATCATCGGAAGCAATATGTTTATACCGATCATCCTGATATCTGAAATTATAATAGCAACTTTAATTTAACTTTATTTACAACTTTATATTGCTGCATTACTAGATTCGAGATCGCTCTGATATAATAAAAAGAAAATATGCTTGACAAGTTGCTAGCGAGGTTTGTTTTGGTGTATTTCCTTTGGTATTGCTAATTACCTCTTTCTTCTTCATACCACCTTCCATATTAAAGGATCATAATATAGTATTTCCGAGATTTTTAAATGGTTTTCCGATTTCCGAGTTTTCCGGGTTTTTTTCCTAGACTTCAACTTATGCAAGACCTAAATCTACTAAACCTAGCAACATTCATAAAAATATACTTACATATTCAATATGTTAGCAGGTTGAAAATTAGAAGAAAAAGAAATGCTCTAAGCATTAAATTTTTCTCAAAAAAAAATTTTTTTTACACCAAACAGCAATTATTATTAACCGTAGCGCAAGTGTATAACAAGCGTATATTACCCATGTGATGATCGAATATATGAGATGTGTGTGTGCGTGTGTGTGTTGTCCTCCATCGAATTCTCATCAATAGAAACCGGTCATAAAGTGGACCCGCTTACAGTCGTATAGTGCTGAGAATACACTAGGATTTAGTCGGCAATAGTGGATGAAGCCATTGAAGTGTTGCTAACTCACTGACTGGTTATGTATTAGAGCTGGTTTAATGATCCTAAAATAGCATTCACCATCACTAACAAAGCATATAGCCAAGCACGAAGTCATTCGTGTGGTGCATTTCGCACATTAGTATCGGTTTTTTTTGGAGTTATTTTGCAAATCAAAAAGAAAAAAAAATCAAGAGGAAGAATTTCCAATCCATTATACTACATAAGGAGGTCGAAGATGGGAAATTTTTTAGCTTGGACAAGCAAGACGAACCGAAAGCCTTCGTTCCATATATTAAATAATGAAGGTTTAATCCAGGAGTATTCTAATTTGTTTGCAACGTTCGTTACTGAAGGAAATAAGTAGATTGAAGTAATGCACGTATTCGTTCGTTCCAGTTTATGACCTACTTTGATGAGCAGTTATTAGTTAACTAGAGTAATATTTAGTAATATTTAATCGGGGTAAACTATTTCACTAAACTTACATTACTTTAAATAAGAGCGAGAAAGCAAGAATAAGTGCAATATTTCTTAATAAAACGATAATAAATCATAAAATAAAGAGCCAAGTATAATTTAGCTAAAGCTTGAAAATTCGCCAAATTTTTCTAACCCCAAATAATGCGAGTAATAGAGATCTGATGTTATTCATTTGTAAAACTTAATTAATTAAAATTTTATAATCTTGTATTCCCTTTATTAAAATAGAATGAATGTTTTTATTTGAAATTAGTGTAAAAATGATTGATTTCTTATATGCAAAATATAGAAATATATTATGCAAATAAAATGAAAACAATGGAAATATATTTTATTGAACGATACTAAAAAATTTTTCCTCAACAATAAAAGTTTTATATATTTTTGCAATGGATAAATTCATTTATTGACTTGCAAAACTATTTGCAGTATTTTTATAAAGAATAAAGAAATTTACTTATTTTCACATACCGAGAGGATACTCTTATCTCATCGTTACCAGAGTGCATCCATGCGAGTTCAATATTCTGAGGTATATCAGCACTCGTCTGCTTTGGTCATGATCCCCTAAGGTGACATCGTTTATAACTGATTTTGATGGTCAGCTTTTTCTTATGAATGTCCACTTTCGTTTCCTCTGGCAGGAAAGAAAAGGTATTCAGTTCAACCTCGAATTGTTACCTGAAAGTTGTTCAGAATGAGGTAAACTTGCATTGCGCTTCGCACTGAAATACCTAGACTGTTGTCACTGCGATGAATTTTCATGGATAGGTTGGACAGATTGGGTAATGATCGTAGCAGGTAGTCAAAACGATGAACAGCCAGCTCGTAAGGTCAAAAGGGTATATACAAAATGATGCCACGTAAAAACTGATACAAGATGGGTTAAACAAACATTTTCGCCCAACGTCCAAGCGATAATGCTTCCAAGCGGATCATTTATCATCTTTTGATTGATGGATTTATCCTAAGCACGAAACGTTGCTGTGATTTGGTCGCCACAGAAAGTCTGAAATTTGAAAAGGAACTGTTAGCTAGTATGTCTAGAATGACTTTATTGGCCATCGCCAACCCTCCTAAAATATCCAATTCATAGAGTCCGTAGTTTAAATGAGACAGGAGAAAATGGAAGGGGAAGGGGGGGGGGGGGGAGGGAGGTGAACAGGAGAGAATAGAATAAGGAGAGAATAAGGAAAATTTCTGGATTTTGCAAACATATCTTCTTAGCATCTCAGTGCTTGAAAGTGTTCGATAGTGAAGTATAGTGGTGATTTGAACGCTATTTGTGGTAGAACCTGGCCAGTTTTCGGCTGCAAAGATGATCTGCACATTTCTAATCAAATATAATAGGGCAATGAAGCCTATGTGGGGAAATCAACGCGTTAAATATTTTCAAATTTGCGTGTTTCGTTTTCTAGTACCACATTTCTTCACTTTCTTCAGTGCTGGTTCAGAACCACCTGGACGGAAACTGCCTTGAGGGTTGGGACTTCTGGAAATCTTCGCCCGATCGAGGATAAATACGGATGGGCCTCCCTCTGTGTAACTTGAGCAAGGAATCCGATCAGAATACCATTAGGACCTAAACCGTTTGCCAATTTTTATAGGATATACCAACCGCTTGCATAAATGAAAAACCGATCAGTACTAGAACGGCCGTTATTTTTATATGCAATCGTTTGGTAAAACAAACGCGGAAAAAAATAACATACCTTAGCAATTTATTTCTTAGATTTCTGTAATTATATCAATTTTCAAGAACTTTTCACATTCGTCTCTAAAGTGACTTGACTGATGCTCATGCTTTCGGATGCTCATCGCCGATTGAGGTCGGCTGACCCTAAGGTCGACTGTTGATGACTACTGCGTCTATACACTGCAGTGCTTTAGGGAATTGAATGATTAATTAATTGATATCTCACGAAAAATACAACAAACGCTCGATCATGATATACGGTTTATATATTTGTATTTAATTGTTAAATTAAATCATCTAAATGCAAGCAAAAACAAATAAATAAATAAGGAAATAAATAAATAAGTAGATAATGAATAAATAAACAAGTTAATTAATTAAGTAAATAATAGGCATTCAAATAAATAAATAAATAGATAAATAAATAAATAAAATAATCCTCATTCTGGCATTGCATATTCTATTGTACGCATTGTACTACACTAATATGAAATCAATCCATTATCGAAAATTATAAACATAGACGACGTTTCGCGTCGTTCATTGTTTTAAGTTCTCAATTAAAATGAGTGCATAATCGTGACGATCTCATATGTCAATTGCAATTTTTTATTGAATCGCTTCAAGAACGATATGTCAACGAACAAAAAAAAAATGATACCACTTTCAAATGTAAATAACGAAGAAAAACTTAGAAAATGGCACATTTAGCGCTCGAAGAGTCATTTACATTTTTAGCGTTTTTTCGATCATCATAAATTTAATTCAATATTCAATTATTTCAAAAAAAAAAAAAAAAAAACACGCCCAATCAATTCAAAATATTATTCGAGAAAAATTCAAAATTATTCAAAAATTGATTTTTTTTAAAAAAATTTTCATCAATCAATTCAAAATATTATTGAAAATTTTCTGAGAGTAAAAAATATCATCAAATTGCTTTCAGCGAGAATTTTCATAGAACGATAGCGAAAAAAATAGTTTAAATTACCTGTTGAAAAAAATTTTCATCGCATTTGATCTCTCGATAAAAAAGTAAATTATACATCCATTAAATCTAATGTTTCTCTTAATCTATTTACTAATCATTATCGATCGTTAATCTCTCACCTCAATTAAATTCGAAATTAATCAAAATTTGAAACGTTTTTTATTCTATGGTTTTTTTTTTGGTATGATTTTTTTTCAATAATAATTTCTTCATTTAAAATTTAAAAAATATTTCATAAAGCGCTTTTTTTCTATTATGAAATTTTTTAAAATGAAATTTATGAATTTATTTATTCCATAAAAATGAAAATTTTTCCGCTCATAAAATTTTTTCCAATGAAAAAAAAATCTTAAATATGTTGAAATAATAATAATAATAATAAATATTTCTTTATATTGTATTCTATTTTGTGATAAAATGAAAAAGTTTGAGCGTATAATTCAGAGCACTAAAATTGTAGATTTTCCCTAGCGATAAAAATAAAGCAACTTGAAATTTTCAATTTTTAATACCCATAAAAAAGGTGTAGCCGATTATCGTACTTTTAGATGTATCTGATTAAATAAATTACTAACTGTTCCACTTATAGTGACAAAGTTATCAATTCAGCTATAGTGTAGGCTTATCATCGATAACTTACGTTATCAATTCATTGATAACCTGGAATATCACTTCATAAATCGATGGAAATTACGTTAAAATAATGATTATTGCTTAAAGGAAAAGTTTTTTTAACTACCAGGAAATATTTTGGCATAAATGAATCACACTCAACACTTTGAAAGAAGGAACACACAAATGACTATTTCATATGTAAATACAGAGAGAGTTTTTTTTTTCTCGTTTCATTCTCTCTTATTTGTTTTCTTATTTGACTAACTTCTTAAGCGTATAGAATTGCGTTTGCTTTCGGTAGACGTTTAGTGGTGAGGCAAATGAATAGTAAATATTCCTCGATCGAATGATGCATCCTCATTGCTAAGCACACACCTCTCGTTCTCTTCATTCATTCGTACTTCCGTTCCACTTCTCAACCTCATCGTTCTCTTCGCATACTTTCTTGCTAATCAACGAGTAAATTCATTATTAATTATTTAAAGCAGTCGAACTAATTTTATCGCGAATTCTTTACTGCTCCAACAATTCAAGTATATTTGTAATCGTTTCGTTTAATCATCACAATGCGACTTGATGAGAAAAGAAATCGAGTAAGTCAAAGTTATTAACAGAGATTATTAAGTGTAAAGTGAATATATGCATAAAAGTTTTTAGCGAAAAACCGAAAGCAAATTATGTTATTTCAGCAGATTTGTTTATTCGCGGAGAAAATTTGCATGTCTAATTTTGGAGTTAATACAACGTAATTTTTAATCATTTAGAGCCTTTTTTTATCACTTGATTATCAGCTAATTGATTAAAAACTTCCACTCATAGAGGAAAATTGTACGGACCGCTAAAATCCCATCGATGAGATGGGAGGAAATTCTTGCAATTCTATCTTTCTCACCTGTTGGTTTTTTTATTTATACGTTAATCTTTATTAAAATTTATTCAATTCTTAGCAGAAAACGATAACCACAACAATTGCGTTGAGAGCAATGACCAACTTTTCGTCTGAAGGCGTTAGACGTTGAAGTTGAACGATGTGTTTCGTCAACTACAGATGAGCGCTTTATGCCAATGCGAAAGTTATTTGTTACGAAGCGTTTCAACGTATAAGATAATCGCATTTGCTAGAAGAAAGTATCACCTCGACCGTGCTACCGGAAGAAGAAATAATGTTGAAAAGAGATTTGAGAAACCATGTTAGAAAAAATCAAGATGGGAGAAGGGACAGGCGAGAGGGAGAGGGGGAGGGGAGAGGGTGGCAAAGGATCCTAAATATCCCAGGAAAAAAATCCCCGATTTTTTCTTTCATAATTTTATCCTCATTTACATTTTTTCTTCTAGCATTTCGAGAAGCTTGGTACCGAGGAATCACAAACAATCGAAACATTTGAGCGGAAAATTCATGGAACACCTGAAATTGAGGTTAATATATTTGAATGGAATTTTGTTCAATATAAATAATACTAATTTATTAATTAATTCATTTGCGGCAATAAAATCAATTTTTAATTTCATTTCTGATGATTTTTTTTTTGGTTTTCTTAACGCACTGATATAATTCTAAATTGCTTCATAGCCTATTATTTATATTGCATAATTTATCATTTATAAACTAACTATATCACTAAATCACTAATATATAGATTGTATAGTTACCCTCAAACACAACTTCGAAAATAAAAAACAAAACAATATTGGAAGATGAAACGATATAACATAAGTATACGTTGTAATAAAATGTTATATACATATTTATATTATTTATATTATATTTATATTTATATTTATATTTATATATATTTATATTTATATTTATATTTATATTTTATATTTATATATTTATATTTATATTTATATATATATTTATATTTATATTTATATTTATATATTTATATTTATATTTATATATTTATAAGTACCAAGTAAGGGAAGACAAAAAAATAATACTTTTCAAAATAGTGCTTAATGATGTCTAATGCCAGCTTAGAGTTACTGAAATAAAATTAAGAAAATGGGTTCGGTGATTTTGTGCTGAACGCTTTTCAATTTGTACCTAGCTGAGTTAAATGCAACGATTAAGTTGTTGCCCACCCACCTTTTAGAGATTTTTCCGTTATTATTATCAATTTTATTATCGTTGCTGCTCGTCTTTTTTTTTTTATTATGTCAGCTCCTCTAGTAAGTTTTTTCTTCATTTATTATCTTATCATATCAATAAGATTATTGAAATGATTTTGAAAAATTCATTAAGAAAATCGGAACCTTAGTTTTTAATAAATCAGTTGCAAAAACTTTTGAGTATATTCGCATTAAAAAAAACCTTTAGAAAATATCTGCTTTCCCTTTGGGCATCATAAATCATCACTGCATAGCTCACATTTTTTTTTTTTTTTGAAAAGAATGAGCTTTGCTATGAAGAAATATTTGCTTTTCAATTATGTGGTATAATGACTAATGTAAACATTGCCGTAGAGGAATTGAACCCCGAATATTTCGTTTGCTGAGTGAGCGCTTTGTCATTGAGCTACTGCAGCTTACTTCCGGAATTCGATGGTAGTTCCAGTCATTGATTTCGAAAGTGTCGTAATTCAAAAACAAATAAAATTCATTCGAAAGTTTAAGTGAATACACGATGAACAACCGTTCATTACTGATATCTATATTATAGCTATTAAAATTATATGCATATGAGAATATAATGAATAATTGTTGCAGCCTCAACATCATTACTCATATAATACATATACGGAACGACGCACATATGGTCGTGATGAAAATGGCGAAATTGTTGTCAAAATCGAGAAAGATGTTCGTTGTATCTCCGGTTTTTGTTTTTGTTTTTGTTTTTGTTTTTATTTTTTTTTTTTTTTTTTTTTGCATGTGTGATTTCATTCAACAATTACAGGAGAGAGGCGCATATTCATATAAAACGTTTTTCAACTTATACAAATAAAACCTGATGAAAAGAATTCCAACTTGATTGATGAGTTGGTTATATTGCATGAGCGGGTAGTCAGCACCTCTTGTTCGGTTAACTTCCGATTCGATTGCATTGTTTATTGTTTCGTTAAAGATTGCTTAGGTATTGGTAGAGTATGTGTCCTCTAATTAAATTAACGCTTATTGCGCTAAAAATTTACAGGTATAGATGTAACTTTATGGCAATAATCATAGATTAAATGAAACAATGCTATTAGTACTTTGTACTAATGGATCTAATTTTTTTTTATTTTTAATTTTTTCCACTTTTTTTTTCAAATTCCTCAATAAACACGAACAATTAAATAGCGTAAAATATTTGAATATATTTTCTATACTATATTTCGTCACTATTATCATCGAATTATTCATAATTAAATAACGATTCTTGTTGAGGAAAGTTGTTTTTGAAAAACAATTTGGGATGTTATTTCCACTAAGGTATTTCTTAGAATTCATTCAATGATAGAATAAACATGTTTTTGTGGAGTGTTTTGTTGATGACATACCGCATAGGCTAGTGGATGATTGTTTTCTTTCTTTTCCTTTTTTTTTGCTAGAAAGCGTCACTTTGAGGGCTTAAACGATTCACTATTGAGTTTCTGGATTAGTAAGAGTGGCGTTATGTTTACTTGTATACTGTAGCCGAATTGAAGTGGAATGGAATGCATGAACACTATGCATAGACAATTCACGCAAATATAACTAAGTATACACAAGTGTCCACATATTGTAAATAAATGTTCCTCAAAAAGAAGGTGTGTTCATTCATTGTACACCTCTTTTTTTCTATCTTGTTTTTTTTTTTTCGTCAATATTCGATAATCAAATCATGGATTTATAATATCATTTATGAGGCATATCTGTATTAAAAACAAATAGATTATATCGGATGCTATATTTAGAGGAAGATTTACTAGATGGCATTGAGAATCTGAAGTATTGACATTGAGGACGTGAAGTAGTTCCACATTATCGATTTAATAAACGCATCTATTAAATATACCTACTGCAACAAGTAATCTATACAAATTACTCTTTTTTTAAATAAAATCAACTGCTTACAAATAGTAAGTTAAAATTATTCTATCTGATCATATATTGAATTCTTTTACAAGTATTTTCTATTTTCAAAAAAAAAAAACTCACTTTTTAAAATCATATTATATCATTGAGTGGTACTTGCATATTTTATAGTATTGGGTGAAAAAAAAAAGCCAATAAATTGGCAATATTGAGCATAATCAATAGATAATCGCTCGTTTAAAAAATTTGCTGAATTCGTCTTTTCTTCACTGCCGATAGATCGTTGATCTTTTCGTTGATCGTATTGATTGGCACCACTATAGAGCGGGATAAAAGGCTCCTCAAAAAGCGACTAGGCAAATTTTAAGAATTATGCCAAAAGAAAACCCTAACCTCAAAATCTCAAACCTTTTAAATATATAATTATTTCGCGAAAATTTTTCCAAAAAGAACGATTTATGATTTATCTTCTATTCTATGAACAATCGTCGATGGAAGTTAGAATTTAAAATATATATGAATAATAAAATAGAATTAAGTAATCCTATCAATAAATCATATTTATAAAATAAAGTATAATTATTGTTGAATTATTTCATATTCATATTTTAATAATCAAAAATTGATGAAATCACAAAAAAAAAAAACTTATTGTGCACGTATCGTTTATTGTGCACAAAACGTTAGTCCAATGATGAGACAGCTGTATTCCATATTGGTCTCTATAGTCATCTCTTTACGCTTCATTATAAACGATTATGGGTGCATTATGCTTTCGCTCAAAGGTACTCATACCTTCATATTCTTTCAGTTCATCGATTTTCCGCAAAAAAAAAATCCGTTTTAATTCCGACGAAAATTTTCGAGGAGTGAAATTATCCGACTAATAAAACTTTATTGAATTTTAAATATTTTTAAATTATTGCTTTTTAATATTGGATATTCGTTTGGTTTATTTGGGATTTTCTAGATGTCAAGAATTTCAAATTTTCTTAATTTGCAATGATATATTCGAACTTTTAAATCAATATTTTATTGTTGAGCATTTCATTTGATTTATCGTTTCTCTCATACTTTAGGTAAAAATTTAATAAACCCTTCTTGATGGAATTAATTAAATTAGTGCATTATTTTAATTGCAATGTTTCAAGGTCTCATACTTTTTTTTCAGCCTAAAGATCCGGTACGTCCGGCAACACCGGTTCGTCCAGTAACGCCGGTCGGTGACATTCCACAAGAGCATTATTTCAAAGCTATAGAGCCATTCGATACGCTACCGCTTAGTATTCCACGTATTGATATTCGTAAAAACGATGGCTCGAAAGCATCGAATAGTCCGCATAGTTTTTCCTCATATAATGGTACTTTCATGATTTATTTAATTCGAATTTTAGAAATTATTTTCAAATAAACTATTGAAGCAAAATAATAAGCGAATAGATCGAATGTTGCATTCGGAGAATGCAAAAAATAGGAAAATGCGCCATAAAAATCAGCACAACTTGTGCTTTTTGCATTTCTATCCATTATAAGCAAATTAGTTAGTGGATGCTTGAAGAAAAATCCTGCAAACATTTCACTATGAGATTTTTTGCCAAACTAGTTGGTTATAGACATATGGCATTTTTGTTTTATTGATCATATAAGCCTCATCCTTTATTCATTCGCTGTTAGCGCTTTTATAAATTTACTCTGCAAAACACTACTGTGACTACGTCATGTCTGTTTGTGTCTGCCGATTTGTTTGTCTGTGTTGTGATTTTAAATCAGCAGCAACTAAAGATAGGGTTATGAGATTTAGCGAGCATAAAGCGCATCATAGTACGACCGCTTAGACCATGTTCATGCTGATACATCAACTTCAGAAAGAACCATAAATTTAGAGATTTTAAAACGAAAAAAGCTTTGCATATACATTGGACGGGCCAAACAAAGACGCTCTTTTGTAGAAAATTTGTGGAAAAGGTCAGATCAGTGAAAAAATATCAAGATTTTATTTTGCATATTATACGTTCGGCAAAAATTTGTGAAATTAGCTGATTAGATATGCAAAACTAAAAAAACACATAATATGCCGACAATTTTGATATGCTTCTGCAAATATTTATTCCTCTACTCATCGTAAGACTTTCTATTATAAAACCCAACCCTTATAAGCTTCTAAAAATTATACAAAAGACCTAAAATTAATTATAGGACTTGTAATTCCTACAGTCTTTCAAATTTATGCATGATATTTTTAGATATAATGTGTTTTACTCGTATAACTTAAATGTTTGTGACAAAATTCCATATGTATAGATAAAAGTATATTACCACGCGTTCATATTCACCTGCAAATGAAAAGCTTTTATTGGATGATGAACAAGTGAGGATTTACAACTTCTCTCCACCCTGATGAACAAAGATAATAGGTCTATATCCATACTCAAGTGGCGAGGATGGGGGGGGGGGGGGATGATTATCCTAACATCATGAACTATTTGTGAGTAATAAATGGCGTCATTTCAGAGCAGATCTCGCCTCGTTCAGGAGTCTCTTTCGAGCAAAGGAGTACACGATCCGCTCGTTCTGCACCGATTAGTCCTCGTCAAGTCACCAATACTTCTGGTATCCCTATGAAAAAGGTGACGCGTAAAAGTCGTTGGGTATCTATTCATGATGGTCGTCCAATGAGCCCGTTCGTCGAAACGGTCACTTACGAACCCAAATATCCAATTATGGATCGCAGTTACTACGAACGCACTCATCTCAACCCCGACAGTATCACTAAAAAGTATCTTTTACCGTCCACATAATCGTTGAATTTGTCATGGAGATGGAGGGGGGGGGGGGGGGAGCGGGATGGGATGAAGGATCATATGGCCCGGCCTGTTTTTGCAACAAAGTCGCCTAGCGCTTTATTTGATGCATTTTTGCACATTTGCATTCATGCGGCGAGCTATAGTTAACACCATACAATTGCCCTCTTAGTTTTAACTCGGAAAGCACTAAAGCTGCAATTATGAAATATGCCAATCATAATCTATAACGTCATTGCAATTTTTTGCAATATATTTCAAATTAATCCGCCTACTTTTAAAGGTTTACTTTATTGTTTAAAGATTAAAGACTAAAGGTTAAAGGTTAAAAGTACGAAGGTCAAAAGCTTAATCGTTAGGGATCATCAATGGAGATTTAAAGTTGCCGAAAAACTTGAATGCACTTAACAACAGTTGAATTATCATTTGATATCGGTTAGCTCATAGAAAAAATGAATCTTTCATAGATTTACATAGGCGTCGAACCAATTGAAAACTGCAGGTACTAGCGTTATATACTTTTATTTATTGGTCATTTTTATTGATCAATATTACACTAATTTTTACCGGTTAATGCAACATACTTACCGGTTACATATTGGCTGAGAACATCTACCGGATGTAACCGGATCAGCTATTGTAATAATTTTATTTATTATTGGCTAATAATGAAATCGGTTGAGCAAATAAGCGAGATGCAAAAAGCGTATATCATGATAGCTGTACCTTCATTCTTCATCAACTATTCTTATAAAAAAAATTCAAGAATTGCATGAAAGTATTCGGAATATTCAGCATTTTACGCCAGCAATTACGTTCAAATTAGCAAATATATTTCTTGCCTTACATTATCCAATGCAATACTTTGCATGAACGCCAATAATGCAATGATTTTGCAAAAATTTTGCAATTATGCAAAATTAGAAAATATTCGTTACATAGACGATAATAATTCGTTAATGAATTTATTCGTTCTCACTTTTTTTCTCAATTATATAGACGATAATATTTATATAAAAGAGCATAAATTAGAATTAAATCGACCTATGGACCTATTAAAATTCCTCTCATCTCTTCAAGTATTTTTATATCTTCTAATGATCAGAATTGATTTATTGATCAAGTATTGATTTATTATTTGCAATTTTCTTATAGCTCTCGAACGTTTTATAAATTAAACAATAAAAAACAAATATTTAAAGAATTTAATTTCTTATTAGTATTCTTTTTCGATGTATTTTTCTAATTTTCAATTTTTTTAAAAATTTCTATCAGTAATTAATAAATATTTTACATTTAAGCAAACAAGTATCTTACTATGATGATGATCGATATGTACAACGTCCACACTATTCAAATAATAGCAGATATATCGATGAATGTGCATATATCGTCGAGAATCCTCTCTATCGCGATTAAGTGAAACGCTTAAATGAATGAAAATTGTTTATATGTGCTTTTTTGTTGACAAAGAATGGCTCTATCGGTCATCCATCACAACGATTTGCGATCCGATCGAATTTGCTATCTTCGGTTTCATTACTCGACTATTTTTTATTTTTTTTTCCGGTCTTCATGTACGCTAACTAAACCATAACACACTTCCAACGACGGACAATGGAATCAAGATGGGTGATCCGGTAGGGCTATACAACGAATCCGGATGGGTGATCCGGTAGACTATATATATAACGAATCCGGATGTGAGGTGGTCGCACATTGCAGTCATTAACCGTAAATATTGCCTTGCAAACGATCCATTTGAATCCTGAAGGAACAGCACTTTTCCTCGTTAAGAAAAACCTATCATCTATGCGAACCACATCAACTATCCTATGATATTACAATGAAAACATTTTTGAAATTCTTTTTATTAAATTTTAATATCAATTGATTGTTTGCGAATTTTTTTTCATCGAAATAATTTTTTCTTTTTTTTTTTGAAATAATATTGTCGAATATTTTTCTCAGTATATCAATATTCCGCTCTTGTCAGTATAAAATGTTGCAATATTCTTTTTATGCAAATTTCCTCCCATTGAGTCGGTATAAAATGTTGCAATATTCTTTTTATGCAAATTTCCTCCCATTGAGTCAGTATAAAATGTTGCAATATTCTTTTTATGCAAATTTCCTCCCATTGAGTCGGTATAAAATGTTGCAATATTCTTTTTATGCAAATTTCCTCCCATTGAGTCAGTATAAAATGTTGCAATATTCTTTTTATGCAAATTTCCTCCCATTGAAATTGAACGAAAATCTATATATTTCATTATTCGCTTGAACTGCTCTTACAAAAATGTAAAACTACTAAGTGAATATTACAAATAATATGGATAAGAAGATTGCATTTCTGCTCTGTAACAATATATTGATCATGTTTAGCGCTGTAATATCTCGACGTTCATATAAAGCATTTTGTCTCTTTATAAATTTTAACTCTGCCTCAACCTCAACCTCAATCTCAAGCTCGACCTCAATCTGAACTCAACCTCAACCATACAATGTATACAAAAAGCTACTTCTACAACATGATGTACTAACAGAAATAATAAAAGAACAGAACATCCAATTTTCGCTTATCAAATTTCAATAAAAAGCAGTGGGGGAGAATAGAACGGCGATAGTTAATCGGCTTTTCAAGAACACTTCATGCAAAAAACTGCTTTCAAAAGAGAAATAATTTATATGGAATTCATACAAACAAAAAATGTTTTAAAAACTGAAGTACTAACGAGAGCAATCGCGTTGGAAGCATCTTACATTTAGATTTTTCAGGAGAAGCATCCAAATACTATCCATAAATCCGATCCGAAAGTAATAATGAAAAACCCTCTTTAAAAAAATCACAGAATTTAGCTAAATATGATCGAAATACATCGTTTACGACATAAACGCTCCCTTGTTCCTCCCCTCCCCAATATTTCATAAGAAATGATAGCAAACCAATCAAAACATTCTTCCACAAAGGATCAGCGTACACACATGCCATGTTCTACCGTCGAATTGCGAATTTCTCTTCCATGTAACCATATGATCGTTGCAATCCTTGTCGATGACTGCTTAATTGCTGTTCAACTGTCATCGACGATGCCGCACTATTGAGCATTGGCCTGAAATTATCGAAATTTATTACCACTGTGAAAATAAAACTCAAATAACAAGAAAAGAGTCAATACGAGAAATCGCATAATTGTATGAGTAGGGAGGGGACGGGTAGAAAGGTGAGAGTGGGGGAGGAAACAATCCCCCCCCCCCCACACACCAAGTGTCCTATCCATAAAACAAAAGACCGAATGATATCATCACAACTCAAAACGTTTACATTAGCCACTACTTATACACATGAACGTCTATTTTTTCTGGAGTCTTTATGTAACTTTTCTTTCCATCTTATTAATTCAAAAATTTTTGAACTAAATAAAAACTTTCCTATAGAATGTACCATTAAAAAAAAAGAAACCCCAGCGGATTCTATAAACGCATTTTTGTACATAAAACGTCTCACTATTTAGAAACGTTGAAAATCTTCAAATGATCCTATATAATGGCAATAAAAATTGAACAAAGCAAACATTTAAAAGTTTATACGATTTGAAATCTCACAGCTCAAAAATCTTTAACGATCATTCGAAGTTTACCGGATAAAGTCAGCGGCCTTGGTGTGCTCTTCTTTATGCTCGATCTCATCGAGATGTTTAGCTCGAGTTACGTTTTTCGTACGTACCGCATCTCTCCATTTTGCATTTCTAATCATTTCTTGCCTTTTCGCTTCCATCTCTTCTTGTGTCAACTTCCGTCGCCCTTCCTTCTGAAAATTTTGTGCACATCGCAAATTAAAACAGAAGCGCATTCTCTAGACGAAAATTTCCAGGCTCATTATTTATAGCTAAGGAATGCTGAATATAGCCAAGAAAATGTGACGCAAATGACTTACTGCTGTGGCTTGAATGTTTACTTTGATATGCTCTTGAAGTTTTTTATGCGGCAACATTCTGACTTAGTGAATGATTCATAAAGAAAACACAAAGGACATAGCCAACTCCGCGACTATGGTGACGAGTTTAGCATGAAGCAAATAAGCTCAATTATTCTGCAGGGCTAAATCCTGTATAGCCGTTGATTAAAGACAACAACACGGACAGACATGAAGAACATCCCCCTTCAAATTACGTCGTAATTTTGCATAATACAGTCTTTTCAAGAGATATAAAGTATGCACTCCTTAAAAATACAGTAGTACCAGTTGATGCTACTTGATTTCGAGCCAGATATCCACAGACAATGAGAAACCCTTAAAATATTTGGGCCAAGCGCATATACAAAGATGAGAGAACAGCAAATAGTCTCGCAAGAAACTCGACGAATTCCGAAAATGGTTCTTATCCTCTTTCATGACGGGACTCATAAATGGAAATAAACGAATTGCAAACGTTTCTACATAGCACTACACAAACTAGCGAACTAGAAAAGTCATGCAAGATAGGACCTCTGAAGATACAAATTACCAAAACCATGCCAGTGGGGTAGGTTGTTTTCAATTTTTTAAAAGACATGTTCTCGAAGCAGAAATTTTTCACTCCCTCCTCCCCTCCCCCATCGCCTGCGAATATGTCCCTCATAAGCTGCTCTGAAGACATCTCCAGAACTTGTTCTCCGATGCCGAGGCATAGCCTATGAATGGTAATGACCATAATTACTAAAAAATTTGATTTCATTGCAAGTTCTCGATAAAGAAAGGCGAGGCAACGCGTTGTCGAAGTTTGAAGGGTCAAAATTTTGTTTCCTTCTAGAAAACCTCGACTTTTCTCCCCTCTCCTTTCACTCTGCTTCCTTTCTCAGCCCAACTCTCTCAAGCTCTTAAGTTAAAATGTATTCAAGATTGACACCTTATAAGGTTCGACAGTGGTTTTGAAGCGTGCCAACTCATATGGATTATTTACGTTCTTCTCCGCGTCACTTTTTTCCTTCTTCTTAACACCGACTAGGCCGTAACCTTCAAATCGCGAAGGCTTTTCCTCTTCTTCATGAAAGGTTCTTCTTGGAGAAGGTGACTTCGACGATCCTGAATTTGATGAATGATCCTGAAAATGAATAATTTACACATCTCATTGAAAAATATGAAAATCGGAGAAAAGCATTTAAAATTAAAATCAAAATAACTTCAACGAAAGCTAAAAATTGACTGCTCTCGTGGTCCACTAGCAAAGTAAAATAAAGCATAATTAAGCGTTGCTCGTAATTTAGTTCGCTCTAATATACAAAGGTATACCTCCTCAACTCTATAATCTTGGTCGTTATTCCCGATTAAAAATTACAACCCTCATTCGGAAAGTTGTTAAGGCTATATTCTGCCAAGCGAAGTCGAAATATATATATATATATATATATATATATATATATATATATATATATATATATATATATATATATATATATATATATATATATATATATATATATATATATATATATGAAAATCTCGGCGACTTTTTTTACAAAAAGTCTAAAATAGTCGTTAAAAATTGCGCTGGAACATAGAAGTACAAGATGCATCCCTTCGCTCATTTTAATTCCTAAACGCCATCAAATTCAAATATCGGCGAACAAAATCTCGATTTCAGCTTTCACTGCAATAGCACACTAATATGGAGCAGCTTACATATTGTGGCCGCAAATTTTCGGGAATGTGTGAGTCGAGTTGACGTTCTCTCCTAGCCGAAGAAGTGTGTGCTACCTGAATAGCAAAGCCGTTAAAAGTAACAATTTCATAACCTCCAACATCACTACTGCCTTCTCCCCCTCACACCCCCTTCCCTCATTCTGAGCCATTAGGTGCGAAGATCAAATTCGCATCCTTAACTGCACATTCCATGAATTGCCACTGTCAATATTCCACCCTCAACTGCAGGATTTAAGCTCTCAAAGTGAGTTAATAGTGAGTAGGATTTGCTGATGTCGTTCAAAAAATGAATTGCTTGAATAAGCAACGGCGTGGTCATTCCTAAGATAACAGGTGGACATTCAAACTTACGGTCTGAGATCCAACAGAGCGGAAACACCCTTCAGGCAACCCAAGAACTAGGGCATCGATGGGGAACACAGGTGAGAGGACGAGCTGGATGCAAAATACAATTGCAGAGTTCAACAGCTATGAGTAAAAATGCTTTCCATTTCTAACCACTGGAGGAAAGGAGGAAATGGGAGAGAAATGACCCATTTACGCTCGGTATTATTCTACTGATGCAGATGTGTATACATGTGGAAACCCAGCAAGAAAAGACGCCAATTCGATCTGCCTAATGGTCTCTCTCATTTCCGCCAAAGATATGCGCATACTCAATGGAAGAGAGGAATTTTAAAAAATGATCAGAAGATCGACATTCCAAGGATTACTCTGCCAAAAATAATTAGTCATCTACATACCTCTAAAGAGCTCGATGTTGCCGGTCGATGCCGACTTTCAGTGGTTCTTCTTTTAGCATCGCTGTCCTCTTCGTGGCGACTACTATGAGGCTCAGCTACCTTGAAAGTGGACAAGATTAATATTACCGCAACAAACTTCACAATGCATAATTTTACAAACATGAAAATGAAATTTGAATTTAAAATATTTTAAAACAAATTTAAATTATTTATAAATTTAAAATTTTCCCCTCATATACCTACCATCACTTATAAGTAAAATGGGATATTAGTGACATTTGCCGATGATAAGTGATAAAAATTAAATATTTCTTCTAATTACTCTTAAATAAGGAAGAATGAAACATTCCCATAATCTACATATAAGTATTCCCATTGATTTGCATGATTAAATACTTAAAACTTTCGAATTAATAAAATAAACACAAAATAGGTTTTGGCTATTTTAATTTTGCTCATTCATTTCCTCTTCTCTTCCGCTCTCCTTTCCTCCTTCTTTGGCCTCTTAAACCGTTAAATATAAATCATTATACAATTGAAATAACTGCAAGAAGATTGCGATTTAGTAAATGATACCATTTCATTGGAAGTATTCGATGAATGTCGCTTTCGTTTCCTCTCCTTTGACGAAGATGTACTGCGTCGCTCATTGTGATGCTAAAAAATTTAAGTAACTATTGCCTATCCGATCATTACCCTCAACTGATCATGGACCTAATGGCGAGATCAACCGCATTCCCATCAACAAAATATTACATTTAATAGAATTAAGTAACTGAAATACTATATAAATAATGGATATAAGGATATGAATATTACTATAAGGATAGTCACTACACAATTAACATCAAAAGAATATAAACAATAGATGGAAAGTCCTTTTTTCTTAAAAAAAACCATTTTCAATTGCTTACCCAAAAGCTCCTAAAAATCTTTTAAAAAAAAACCGAGCTTTTCGAAAAATTTTAGAAAAGGAAATCATAACCTCGTTAGTTTCCCAAACACTAAACGATGACCTCCTAATTCCAAGGATTACTTTACGATCAAGATAGTTTTCTATACTTTCAAGTTTTAAGGCGGCATAATGAGATGAAATGGCTCGAAGATTGCGTCTGTTTAGTGTAACACATCAAAGATCAGTCTACCCTTCCAAGCTAAAGGAAAAAGGAGACTCCTATTGAAGATGGATTTAAAAAAATCGAATATTGCTACTTCAATATAAAAAGCTAAAGATAAAGCAATAAAATGAAAAACGAATTCTGCTCATAAATTACGCCGAAAGCGAAGAAAATTTTTATGCATTTTTGAAATTTTTTGAAATAAACGGCTGATATGATTCAGTTTATTCTAGAATACATGAATATGCATTGTTTTATTGTATGCTACCTAACTAGTAACTTATTGCCATTGTATTCCTTTTTTCTTTCTTCCCTCCTCCCCCATCCCCCCCCCCCCCCAATTATAGGCCTCTTTTTCCCTGTTCCCTCCTTCCTTGCAATTTTAGGTCTTTTTTTCTTTCCACCTCTTCCTCCAACATTGCAGGTCTTTTTTCCTTTCTTGCCTTGTTCCCGATCATTGTAAGCCTCATCTTTCTTCTCCCTTCCCCTCTCACTTATAAAAAACATTTAAATTATGATGGATCACCTATTGAAAACAAATGGCACCTTATGAGAATGTTTCGATTTCTCTCTCTTTCGCGAATGATGTTCACTATCACTGTTTGAGTTAGTCGATTTCTTTCGTTCTTTCTTATTTCTCTTCATCTTTTTCTCTTTTTTCTTCATTTTTCGTGCTTTCTTCTCCATTGCCTCTTTCAATAACCTTTGTATCTTCAACATCATCAGTGGATTCTCTAACTTCTCTTGCCGTAGTTTTTCTTCTTTTACCTGAAATTAATTTCAGTTGCATGGTGCGGTGAAAAAACTTCAACATCCTTGAAATGAAACTAATTTTAGAAGACATGTCATCCTATATGAAAACACTCTACAAAATATTTCGAACGGTAACAAGAATCTGTGTAATGCAGAAGATAGTCATCTGTTTTATCCTTTCGTTCACGTTATGCCGAAGGCGCAAGTTTTTTATATATATCTGCGTCTTCTGTCTTTCTCAGTGCCGAAGACGCCTTTTTTTTACAAAAGGTAAAGGTGTATCTGATGACATCGTTTTTCAAAAGCCTTTCCTATGCCCCAATATACTTTCAGGTACTACGATACCATCCCTTTCACACACCACAATCCCATTCCCTTTAGAACCTATAATACCGTCCCATTCAGGAAGCATAATACCATCTCTCCCAAGAACCACAATACCATCTCCTTCAGGAACAACAATACCGCCTCTTTCAGGAACCACAGTATCATCTCTCTCAGCTAATACAATATCAGTTCTTTTAGGTGCCATAATACCATCCCTTTCAGGTACCACAGTATCACCCTTTCAGATACCACAGTGCTATCCTCTTCACATACAATACTACAATCCCTTCCAGGCAAAATAATACCATCTAGCAATATTATAAAATTTTTCAACATATATGTGCCAATTAGATAAAATTAAAGTGACGTTAAAGGCTCAAATGGCTGCTCCATTATGCGCACTACTTTGCTAATTATATAGGAAGTTTGTAGAGCAAAATAAAACAATATCATCCATCATAACCCTTAAAATTTATTCAAAATATAGAAATAAACAAATATAATAAAAATATATAAATACATATTTCAAAAATAATTCCTATGAGATTTACTTTTTTTTCAATGAGAGTTATCTATGATAATATCGATGAGAATCCTTTCCATTCAAATATATAAAAATAGCCAATTACCTTAATTGCAACAAGTGGATCCTCATTCCGGACGATATTAACACCAAGATTTGAAATTTTCGAAGTGGTCGCTTCTGAATATCGGGTACGACCTTCTAGAAGAGCATCGATTCCACTTTCTTTCTCTTTCACTACTGTATCCGAATACATTTCGAAATTTTTATCCAACTGCAATAATATTTCCATTCATATATATATATATATATATATATAACAGAAATTATATAAAAATTTAATGCTTCTTTATTTAACCTCTTATTTTTGAATATGAATGCCTATAGTAAAAAAAGCTGCTTAAAGCATTTAGTATTTCTTTTAAAAGGCAGATAATATCGATTCGGATCCCCATATGCTTAGTGAAGTGCTAACTTGCTATAAACTAATAAACATTATATATGATTTTCTAGTATCATATATATCCGTGTATGTTTTCGGCAATATATGCACAATGGTATAGCTGGCTGGCAACAATTGAAAACCAATGATACTTCATTGCCAAGCAGTTGTAAAATTAAACGACTGAAAAAAAAAAATTAAAAATTAAATAAACGCGAACCCGTTTGCCAAGAAGGTAGTCTTCGCGATTGACAAGAGCTTTAGCACCTTCATAAATCCATCCAATTTGTGTATCACGTTTAATTTCGTTCGTCATTTTGTGTCAATTAACAAGATCTCACGTATTTATAATAAACGACTTAACACCTGAAGAAAATATTATGTACGTATAATTAATAAATAAAAAGCGAATATCATCAATAACGTTGAAAAATAATTCGAATAAAATGAAATCGCAAATATACTTCCATTAGAAAAATTTCAGATTAGAAAGTCTTTAGGAAAGCGAAAGCCTTGCAAAAAACTTCTAACAATAACCTTTCGGGATGATTACCTACAGAACGGAAAAAAACTTTCAATATTCTACACTAAACCATGATGACAGGTTATCTTTTCAATAAATACAGGAATTTTCTTATCAAACTTTTACAAAAGAAATGGTGGATGCACTTGCAAAGAAGGTGTTTTATAGAGATCTGGTGGAAACCTCAAAAATCTTATATTAGGTATGACCAATATAGTTGAACAAATATATAGGAATTTGAATGTTACAGCGAGTATATTTGTTGAAATATTAATTATTGCATATGGAAACTACAAATACGAAAACAATGAATATATATTGCAATGGGACTCGATTAAATTTATCCCCTCCTCCCTGCTACCCCCCCCCCTCCTCCTCCTCCACACCCACAACCATCTTTTACCCAACCCTGAACCGAAACCTGGTCTAATCCATCCCCATATGGACATAATCTAAACCCAACTTTGGTATCGTTGCAGATCTCGGTCGAGACCTGGATTAACGCTGACCCTAAATCAACAGAAATAGCAGATGTCAGCAGTAAATGACACCAAACGTCACGCGGCATTAATACTTCCGGCACTTCTTGTGGTCTACCTGGAGATCGCACCTAAATTACAGCTTAAGATATCATACATTCACCTAGATCATCGAATTCTCACAAATTTTTTGGAAAATTGCCCACACCTCAAGAAGCAATCTTCATACGCCAACGTAATGATAAAATCTCTTGCGTCCATTATCGTAAAAAAATGTGCGAACGGTTTTCACTTGGCAAAATGCCAGTTGAACTAAAATTCAAAGCATTGATGATTGTTTTTTAAATATATTGGGAGAAACATATAGATATTTTCGGTTGTGTTGTTTGTGAGTTGCTAAAAAGCATGACAACGAGAATTAATGTTGCTGTTTACGTTAGCAAAACGTCATTAACATTACCTGATGGTAAAGTGCTACCTGGTGGTGAAGTGCAATTAAGCGAAGGTAACAAAATAGGACTCCGGAACAAGTTCTTCCAGGTTATGGTTGTCCGAATAATTCATATTTGGCCGGGCAGGAGGTTTTCATTATAAATTACGGAGAAACTTGATTAGAAATAATGCAAAATATTTAACAAGTAGTACAACTTCATCAGAACAGTTTTGGTGAATTTAAGTGAAAGCGTTGATGGATATATCTCAGCACTAATGAATCTGCCTTGAACCCATATATATATATATATATATATATATATATATATATATATATATATATATATATATATATATATATATATATATATATATATATATATATATATATATATATATATATATAAGCAAATATAAATAAACAAATAAATAACTAAATAAATAAAAATACAAATGGGGATATGAATATAAATATTTTAATGCATATGTTTTTCATCAATGTGTTCATTGTTAGCAATGTTTTTTGCATATTGCTCTCTCGCACACTTTATGGAAGCTTCGTTTCATTTCGTATAAAATTCTTCTACTCGCTGGCATATCAAAAAAGAGGTCAATGCAAGGTGTCGAACGTCCTCAACGGGTGTCGTCTTTTTCAATCACACATCGATTCACTTCGTGGATGCTTCGTGATCAAAAATCTCAGCGATCGGTGATCATCGAAATACAATGATCAAGAATTGGCCGACCGGAAACTGGCCGACCTTTAATCGACCAGATTTTACAGATTTCCGGTTTCGAAAATCTGCGTTGAATGATGCTATACTCTTTTCGCCGATTTATCATATATGGAGACTATGAAGTTTGTTGTTACCTTTAAGGTGATTGCGATAATACAAAAATCGCTTCGTAAAAATTAAGAACAAATCATTAAACAACGAAAATCATTTCGATCTATTAGTAATTCATCATTTGTAGCAAAATTTACAGCATTTATTTCCCTCTACCATACCATTGTGGTAAAAAAAAAACCTATCAGGTAGCAATTAATTCTATCATTGTACTCGTGAAATTTTTTTTTCTTAACCTAAATTACAACGTAGAAAATTTACTCGATTCAAATATTTACACTTCTTTACACACTATGATACTGCTTATTAATTCATTGTTAATAAGTAAATTTATCGAATATTATTATTTTTTTCTCTCATTTAAAAAATATTTTCAATAATTCAAAGAATTGTATGCTAGTATGCAAATTAATTTAGAACGAAAATATGAATTTGAAACGTATCGAAATGTGTTGATTAGAAAAACTTTTTTTTCAATTTGAAACTCTTCTATAGCCGTGGAAAATTTGTTTTCATCAGTCTTATAGAATCTCATAGTTCTCAATAATACAATTAACGTATCGATGAAAATTTTTATGAATTCCAATATCATAATATTCGTGTTACGAATATTATCGTTTATTGAGGAAATCCGGAAATTATCCTACAATGGCAAATCCGGAAATTATCCTACAATGGCAAATCCGGAAATTATCCTACAATGGCAAATCCGGAAATTATCCTACAATGGCAAATTTACCGACAATTTTCTGAGAACAATCATATTAGCGTTATTGTTAATCAATATTATTCGTTAATGTTGCCATAATTATTTCATATTGTTGTTATAATTTACTAACTTTTAAATAGCCTTTAATAATTATTTAACGTTGAAGCATTCTATCGTCTAATGAAAATGTTCGTCAAATTTATGCTGTATCTTTTGCATTCATTAAAAATTCCATAGTTATTAAAATAATTAAATATAATAAAATAGAAATTGGAGAATTTTCTCGGAAATTCTCTTTTTATTTTTGCTCATTAAATTCATTCCGCATTTTTTTTTTATTTGATTTCAATAAATGATGATAGCTGATGAAATTTTTTTTAACTGAAATTATTTGCAATAATGAAGAGAGGAGATAGAAAAACGGCTGGTGGAAGTTTTTTCTTTTTTTCTAAACATGTAAATAGTACAATTGTTGTCGTAAATAAAATGCGCTTTAATAAGCGTAAATTTATTTGAAAGCCCATCGTATCCTAGCTATTTTTTTTTAATTTGACTACCTATTACGGGTACTTTATTTATCTCAGGTAATTTTTCATCCATTTCATTTTCATAAGTTTTCCTGTTTATTGCAATATTAAAATATACTTAATTTGCCGCATATATCTCTCCTCCCCCCATTGGTTGGAGGATAATAAATGAAATATTAGGACGAGGGGTGTTTAGCGACGGAGTATGTCGAGATAACGATGCAGTCAACCGCTTGATGGAAGCCTATTTATGGGTTTAGAGACCCATCAAAAAGCGTACAAGAACTTTTACGCCTTTTTTTTGCTTTAAAAAAAGTTTTTTAATGAATTTTTTTGAGCATTTTTCCTCTGAAAATATTTTAAGGATGAGGTGAATTCCTTGCTAGAGAGAATATTGCAATATTTTATAAATTAGAAGAATATAATAGTGAAAATATAAATAAAATATTGCTTTATATTATTCGCATTGAATGAGTGAACAATTCGACATTACTCAGTCTCTTAATCTCTATAATAAGTAATAATGTAAGTAATACTTATAGCATAGTATTACTTACTTATACTGCATACTAAGTAATACTTATATAGTTGTCATAATAAAGAAGACTGGCGAAAAATTGGTGAAATATTTGTACATTGTATATTAATCAGCCATGATGTCAATATCCTTGAGGATTAATGTGTTTGATATACGAACGAATAGGGGGGCATTTAAAGTTAATATTAGGGGATATGCGAATCGTCTTAGCATAGATCGAGGCGATTTGCGATATGATAAAAGAAAGGCCGAGCAATTTATTACGGATCTGTCATAGAGTTGGAGAGATCAATTGATATGAGGACTTATCAGATGATAAGTTTACAGCACATATTTATTGGCAATTGATATGTTGTCCTTTGCTATTCGAGCTCTATCATCGTATCGTTAGATTTTGCGTTTTTTCCTCAATTTATTTCATTATTAATAAGCAGAATTTAGTTATTATGCGGATATTGAGGAAAATTTCTATGAAATATGCATTGTTTTCTTCGTGGCTTGTGAACAGGTAATATTGTGAAGAGGTAATATTCCATTTTTAAAGGTTTCTCGCACAGGTGAGTTTCCTGTAAAAAAAAAAAATAAAAGATCATCTATATCGTCTATAAATCTGCAATGCTGATAAGAATAATCATAATTGATGAGGTTTTTCCGATAATGAAAACATAGTTAAATATTTGTTAAGTGCATTTGCATTAGAAGAAAAAAAAAAATGTAGACGTGTTATTAATCTTTGAATTTCAAAATTTCCATACTTCTAACAAATTTTCCAATAAAAACTAAAATTACATAAATAAATAGAAGCTTCTAGACGTTACAACGTTTTTTTTTTTAATAGCGCCATCAATTATTATATGAATAGTTGAGAATTATTGAAAAAAAAAATAGCCTGATTGAGAAATGTTGTTCATTTCATAAATGATCAATGCAAATATCTAAGGATATGCCGAAAAAAAATTTCTTTTTTTTTTGGCTTTTAAATTGCTATTTGAGAACGTCTTTTTTTTTTTTAAATGCCTGATTTTTATCTTATCAAAAGAGAACTCGCGAGGAAAAAAAAACAACAAAGAAAATTAGTGAAGAAAACAAGAAAAAATACTCTTAACTCAAAAAAAAAAGAATTCATTGCACTCCTGTTTTTCAAAATCAATCGATCGATTTTTCGATTATAAATGTTCATTCTTCTGTTATTATCCTTTACATCTTTAAATTCACAACTTTCCAATAATTAAGAATTTTGAGTAATTTAGTAAGTACTAAGATGTATGCAAACAATAGATTTTTAGTTTTCATTAAATCACTGCATCGTTTTCTCTTAGTCAAACTCTCGAGCGAATTCATCTGAACTACATTTGGGACGAGTAATCGGGCAACAAAGTGATCCCATCGTCACCGCTTCGTTCTTCAAGGTGTTGATGAATCATCGGAGAGATGGCTTGGATCATCCCCCGAGGGGTTCTGTTATCTTTCAAAAGCGTATAAAAAGCTAAGCGAAAAGCAAAAATACATATGTTTAATTTTTCATTTCAAAATGTCTTAATAAACATCAACTATATGGAAGTGATAGATCTGAAGTGGAAAATTGTCTCTTCATTTTTCTTTTCTAGCAATATTCAACATACTTTGCGCTTTGATGTTTTATTTTCTTCCTCCCAATTTTTTTATGAGAAGATCTTCATATGATGCATTTTCGAAACAAGTTTCCGCTGCAAAACAATAAAAAATTCTACGAAAAAATTTTGCGAATGTTCCAAGTCTTTAAGCGAAAAAAAAAAAGGAAAAATAGATTGCCCTCATATATAGGTTTCATTTTATCGCTTTCTATCAATGGCAATTTTGATGAGAGTGTTTCATTTAGTTTCGTCGTTTTGAGAATTTCTTTAATAAATTCACGCCGAAATTTGATAAACTTTTTTCAGTTATTCTGTAAAACTTTTGAGTTTATAAACGAAAGAAATGATTTATTTATAAGTAATTGAATGAAATTTTTTTCATTTGTAAGTATCAATGTTAATTTTTTAACTGTATATTTGAATTCCTCTCTTTAAAGATGTTATGTAATTAATTAATGAATATTTAATTAGTTAGTTACTATTGAATATCGCACTGGATTGAAGTAATTATTAATATTGAGCGTTTAATGGTTTCATATATATTAATGAAAAATAGAAAAACATTTTTTTTTGCATCTATAGTATGAAAACTATTATTAAACTTATCATCTACCATGGACAATAAGGAACACAACAAAGAAATTGATTAGACAATATCGCTTTCTTCTGTTAATTTCTGTTTAGAGAGCCGTTTTCGTTGAAATAACGGAAGTAATCAGCCGGGCTTATCAGTGAACCATTCTGCAGAAAATTTCGGTGTTGTTACGAAAGCGCTCGAGTTGAACGATTTTCATGATTTAACCTGCATTCTTATCTATCGATTATTAAATATTTACTTCACCCGAAAGATGGCCGAGCGTTTATTATTGTGAACAATCGCCTACCATATATATATATATATATATATATATATATATATATATATATATATATATATATATATATATATTTATTTATTTTATTTCTTTTGTTTTCAGATTAACGAACTAGAACTAATATATTAAAGAAAAGGATGACTATGAATGATGTTGTATCAAGTTACTTTAAACTTGTGCCTATCGTCGATTTGCAATCGCAGACCCGCATTCTTCCCGTATGATTTCTTCTCATAAATATTGCTATCTATAGTTCTTAGTTTAGATTATAGTTTCTGTGTTTTTTTTTTCTACTTCCTTTGCATATTTTATTCGTTATAAATAAATATGCAAATTTTATAAGTAAAATTAAGCTTAATTTAATTAGGCGATATTAGTTGTGGGAATTTTGATATGTTAGAGAAATAATTGAGGAATTTTCATGCAATTATTATGCGCTAAAAAAGGCTGTTGGAAATTATATCAATTTTTAAATTAAATGAATTTTTTGTAGTGATTCAATTATTTGATCGATAAATAAACTTAGCATCTCATATATATATATATATATGCTTGAAAGTGGCGAATTCCATCTATTTATATTTCATCGGTTAATTAGCATTTATTGCCTTAATCGGTTGAAGAAAAAACTTGAAAATTTGCATATATTTGCATCTTATACTTTTAATAAAACAACATAAATTTCATTAAAATTTCCATATAAAATCCGAAATGATGAATGATCGTCGAATTTTTTTTTAGATTGGAATGAAAATATTGAAAAATTTTTATAATGTAACAAATATAAATATATATCTAAGGGTGATCCATTTATAAAAATGTAAAAAGTTTCAGTCGAATAATCATCTCATCAAAGCTGTAAAAATTGAAAACATTTTTATTAAAGGTCATTATTTTTAATAATCTTTTTTTTTTCGAGGTTAAATGCGTTTTTAAAATTACACTGGAAAAGAAATTAATATTCTCTCAAGGAAATTTTATTTTATTTTATTTCAGTTTTATATTTATATTTTATTTCTATTTTAATAACGAATTTAAGTTTATTAATTTCTTAATTTCTAATTATAAATGCATGATGCTTTATATGCCTAGAAGCATTCTCTCTCTCTCTCTCTCTCCCTGCCTCTCTCTCTCTCTCTCTCTCGCTCTCTCTCTCTCTCTCTCTCTCTCTCTCTCTCTCTCTCTCTCTCTCTCTCTCTCTCTAATAAATGAAGTAATTGAAATAATCAGAAAAACATCTAAAAAATTTAAAAACTAGGGGATATTTTTAAATCCACTAAATTTAAAAATTAATGAGCTAATAACGGATAAAAAATTACATATAGAAGTGTGTCAGCAATTAAGGTGAGAAATGTTTTTACCTATAGACGAAATATCATTCATTATTCATCTTTTCGATTCGGTTAGTGCAAAAAATATCAAATTAGAAAACATCAAAGATCTTCGCAAGAGTATAGCGGAATATTCGCATATGTGTACGATTTTATTGATCGATTTGATTAATCAATAAGATATCGATTATAATTAAGTGCAATTTAATATGGAAATAAGTTTGTATTTGTTCATTAGTTTAGCGGTATATAGAGACTTCTAATTTTTAATGCCTCTTGTTAATGTTTAATTTGATAATGAGACAGACTATCGATCATATGCAAATTAATTAAGTAGGAATATGCAAATTAATTAAGTAGAATAATGTTGTTTACTCATGAGGTGAATTTTTACCCATGAAGCGGGAAATAACTAGCCAAGTATCCGTATAAAGAAATCTATTGACTACAACTAGTCGAATTAACAAACTAAAAAAATTTTTGATACTCCCTCTATTAGACGAGAAAAAATCTTTTAAGTAATATGTAAATCGTATAGTATGCAAGCAATAAATTTGCATATTGAATATATTTTGGAGTAATTATCTCTCTCAATAATTTTTTATTCGGAAGAATTATGAAAACTTATTTCAAAAACGTTGAAAAAATGAAAATATTTTTCCAGGATATCGATAATAAGGGAATAAAAATAACGACATATCTGAATTTCCATACCTTAAGGATTTTTTTTAAAAAAATCTCTTTACCTATATTATTATAATTTTGCTTTCTTTTTTTCTAGGATGGATCTCGTGTGGCTGCATTCCTTGAAAACGATGAATTAAAGCAATATCTTTTTGATGATGTACGTACAATATGTGAAGCGGTACAACGTGGCCTTAGAGTGTCGAATAATGGTCCAATGTTAGGCCAAAGGAAACAACAATCGAATGGTACCACGCCATTCGTCTGGATGACCTATAAAGAGGTATTTATATCAAAAATAATGCATTTTATTTTTTTATATTATAAATAAATTTTTTGCAAAGAAGTAAATTAATGCACATGTGTATTTTAATTTTTTTTTTTGAAAAATATATCTGCAGCGAATTATTTTTTCGGCAAATTGCTATGTGAATGTCAATAAATTGAAACGTTCTATCACATTTTTCATCGTAAAGTTTCGTTTTCTTATATTAGATTATAGCATAAGAAATCAATCATTGCCGAAGAATTTCAAATTTTTGTTCATTAATCTATTCAGTCGATGATGAGAAAAATTAATTAAAGCAGACTTTTTTTTTAAACGCTATATTATTCAATGAAAGAAATAAATATTGATTTTACGCTTTATATCAAAGGTAATCGATCGCTCGTTTGATCTAACTGCTGGATTGAGCGAACTTGGCGTAAAACCTGGACAAGAGACTTTTATAGCGATCTATGCAAAAAATCGACCTGAGGTATGATGAATATTTGAGACTATTAAGTTCGAGAAGAAAAAAAAACATTCAAAAAACATTGATAATATAGATAGCTGATCGAATAGACCCATGGGTTTATGCATGATATATTTACGGTAGCAATTGAACAATGCTTGAAAAATTATTTGGCTACATTTAATTAAACTTATAGATTCCACAATTTTATTGATTGTTTAATTTTAATAACATTAGAAAAAAAAATGCAAATATATTGAAATAATAATAATAATTAGCATAGAGTCATACAATTTTATTTATTTATAGCCAAAGAGAAGATCAATGATCTTTGTCTAAATTGTGATAGATTATAGTGTAATAAAATATTTCAATAATACTTCAACATGATTTAAAAATTTTATCATATCTGTTATGCTTATTTTTTATTTTTTTATTTTTTATTTTTTTTTTTAATTTATAAGGCAATCTAGATAAAAGAAGTACGAACTCTTATCTCAATAGTCGATTCAAAGTTATGCGTGAAGATATTTGGGAAATGAAATCCCTTTCTAATGGGGTGGGATGGGTCACTCAGAATTCGGGAATGGGTCACTCAGAATAAAAAATACCACCAAATAAATTCCCTAATAGGGAGGGGAAGGGGTTTAAATGTCAAGCTTGCCGAAAATTCGCCATTAAAAAAAACCTTTATAGTTTTGGGTAAATACAAATGAGTTAAGAGATTTAATGTTGAGAATTATCGGTTATAATCAATTTACAATTATTCTTTTAGTGGATAATCTCTGAATTGGCCACCTATAATAATCGAAATATTGTGGTCTCTCTATACGATACACTTGGCACTGATGCGCGTAGTTTTATTATTAATCAAGCAAGTATCGAAATTGTAATTTGTGATGAGGAGAAAAAGCATACGGTACAGTAATCTTTCCTTTTATAACCCCATAAAAATAGAAAAAAAAAATTCTCTTCAAATTTTTCAATAGTTTTTGTCTCGAACTCTTCATATATTATTATGCTAAAAAAAACGGTTGAAAAGTGAAAGCAAATTTTTTTTGCATAATTTTAAGGCAGATTCGTTCGGCCAAACAAATACATTTTAAAAAATGTGATCATTGAATTAAGTTCGAAACTAATTTGCATAAAACTCCCCTCAGATCGTTAATAATATCATCGTTCTCATCGATATCTAGCCAATAAAAAAAAACGATATTGCTCTGACGATGATGATCCTATGAACTCATTAGAACTCTATATTTGATTTAATTTAATATATATTTTTATGGAGACCAACATATTTATGGAAATTTAATATATATTTATGGAAATTTCATCTGAATAAGTTTATTAAGTTTTTTTTTTCAACTTTAAATTAAACTATAATGTTCGATTTAAAAAAAAATTATTAACTCGAAAGAAAAAACGCTTTATTTATTTATCTAATGATAGTATAATCGGGCTATTAGTTAAGATTATAGTATCGTCTTTTATGGATTATTGATAAGTTTAGATATGATAATCATTCAATAATTGAAAACTTTCGCTCAAAAAAAGTCTTTTATTTCATTCTTTTTTTCGATATTTTTTTTGTTGAATTTTTTTAAGGACTTGTGGAGGAAAAATCACGCAATCCATCACTTAAACATCTCATTTTACTCGATAGTTTTGGAGACGATTTGAAGGAAAAAGCCGCTAAAGAGGGAATTTCCGTGCATCGATTTGATGATGTTTTAACAATGGGTCGACAAATCGATAAATCACATTTTGAGGTAAAATACTGTTATTATTATTTACACGTAAATAGTTTTGAAAGATGTGAATCAGGTAATGAAATTAACGATGAAAGGAATATATTTAAATATCTATTCATATTTAATTATTTATGAATTGATTCGATAAACGCCTATTAATATTATCGTGTACTATATTTCTCTCAATAATCGACAATCATTGGTTGCAAAAAAAAAAAATGAAAAATTTGCAATGCAATTTGCATAAATGATAAGTGTAACGTTGTGCAAAATTTTAAAATGTAAGAAACGTTATTAATTGCTTGGAAAAAAAAAGAAAATTAATTTGCATACGTAAATCAAAGATCTTACCAGTGTATTTGTGTGTTCCATATGTTTATCCGATAGTTATAACTATAGAATTAATGAAAATTTTGTAGATTTATGTAATCTTTCGATAATCTCATTTATTTGATCATCTAATCTCAAAAATAACTCATAAACATTTAAATATGCGAAAAAAATTTGCATAAATTCTTTTTAAATCGATCAATTTTGTATTTTTTACTGTGTGTTAATGCAGAAACCAACCTTTTTTTTAAAATATTTATGCAAATAATTCCGCCGATTAAAATATGAAAGCATTATTTTGCATATTTTCTCTATTTTGCACATTTTATTTTTTGTTTTTTTATGAACTACCAATGAAATTGATTAATCGGATGAGTGTGACAGCTCTCGCTCGTGAACGCGCTTTTCAATTTTTTTTTTTTTTTTAATGTGATAGCCGTTTTAAACAACTACTCTCCACACTCTTCAATCATAATTTCAATAATCTAACCTCAAAGTAGTGGAAAACTTCCTAGCAAATAAAATAACTGAAATTATCGCTTATATCAAAAACTTCACAAGCAATAAAATTTTGCATATTAAATGGGTCGATTTTTCTGTGTGAAGTGAACCGAAATGTTGAAAAATTTAGAAAACGATGAATTAAATTACAAAAAAAAAAAATTCCCTATAAAATTCAAATTAAAAGCAAATATATTCGAATATTAAGCAAATTTATTCGACAATAAATTTTAAGCCTCAATTTTTGAATATCTAACTGCGAATTTCAGCCTCCAAAACCAGAAGATCTTTGTACGTTGTGTTATACATCCGGTACAACAGGAATACCAAAAGGTGTAATGCTAACACATGGAAACGTTATTGCTACTACGACGATATTTCAAAATTGCAGCGATATTGATATGGGTCCATCGGTATGCTTGAAAAAAAAATACTCAAATTATGCTAAACCTCAAAGGAAACGTTTCAACAAATTCCCAATTAATAAGTTTAGGAAATAAAAATTTCCCACCAATTATATACAATTTAACGATGAGAATTTTACAGATTATTCGAAATCATTATTCTATGTACTTTATTCGAGCAATAAAAATTGTTTTACTTTATTACTTCCTAGGGAAATTACAGCTACAACCCAATGATGCATAGAAATGAATGATAAGCGTATTTCTCTAAATTAGCACCTAAAGAAGAACTTGTACTCCATATATGGCAAATATTTATTCTATCTAATTTGCATAATTAATTACTTATGAAGCAAATTTAAATCAAATTTGCATAAAAATTACTCACGAATATTTTTAGGATGTTATGTTAAGTTATCTTCCATTAGCGCATATGTATGAGCGTATGATGGAATGTCATATGTATACGATGGGTGTAAAAGTTGGATTTTTCTCGGGAAATATTCGAAAAATCATCGAAGATATGAAAGAATTAAAACCTACGATAGTACCACTTGTACCACGTATGTTAACAAGAATTTATGAGAAGGTAATTTGTGTATTTCTTCTCTTTTTTCCTCAAAAGATTGCGCCCCATTTTGAAATTGTCTGTCAAGATTTGTGAAAGAAATATGAGCATGACTTCAGTCTCATATAGAATGACCTCAAATACAATCAACAACAAGTGAAGATTAAATCATATCAATATAGCTCTTGATAGCATAATTCTTGGGGTTATTTTTGGTAATTTAGTTAGTATTCGATAAATTTTTGATAAAAGATTCTTTCGTAATTTCAGATAAATTTCTTGTTTTTTTTTTTCCTTCCAAGTGAAAATCGTTTCGTAAATCTCAATTTTTGATAAATCGTTTAATACCTAAACGAATCTCTCAAATCTCAATAAAAATTTCTATTATTAATTTTAGGCTTCCACTATTATCAATAGTTCATATTTGAAGAAGATGATTTTTAATTTATCGATTGCATATAAATCCTATAAATTACGTCGGTTAGTTGATTTTATCTATAAAATTAGAATATTTAAATTGAAAGAATTATTAATATAATTAAAGAAAGTGAGACTGTAATGTTTATAGTTTATGGTGTATTAATTGTTGAGTGGAAGAGGAACCGAGTAGAGGAATTAAGCGAAAATGAGTGAGCTTTAAATAGAGCTATTTCGTTCTTTAAATTTTTTTTTTTTCAATGTAATTGACGAAAAATCTATCTATTGGTAACCATATGAGGAACAATATAAGGAACGAATATTAGAATATGTAATTTAATTTCTATTCTTTCCCACATTGATTCTTACAAAAAGCAGTCGGAATATTTATATAATATTTCATATTGTAGTAATGAAACTTGTTTTTAAAAAAAAGACGAGTAGAAATTTGATTTGATTTGACTTGAAATGCATTGATAATATCTGATTGATAATTGATAATAGCCGAAAATTTTGCTTATCACTTAAGTTTCATAAGGCGAAACTTGTTGTTAGTGATAAAATAGTGATAATCATTAACAACAAAAGCCAATATAAATATATTTCGAATAATGCGGTATTATTTTCACTTAAATGATATAATGACGCTATTTATTAGCTAGTCTTATCAATATTATTGGCAATAATAAATTTAATGTTGAATTAAATCAATTATTAATAAAAATATTAAATATCAATCAATAAATGAAAAATCAATAATCGCTTCTTATCACATTTGATAACGTTTGATAACGCGTCATTTATCAATCAGAATATTATGATAAAATTTTCCATCAATGTAATCATTAATTTTCTAAATCATAAATGATTTTATTTATAGCGGGATTGTTTGCAATGATTCGTTAATCGATTCATTGGTATTTAAGCGCTTACAAGAAGAGATGGGAGGTCGGGTTCGCTTTATGACGATCGGTTCGGCGCCAATATCCGGAGATGTGCTCAATTTTGCAAGAGCCACACTTGGTGCAGTTATCGTTGAAGGTTATGGTATGTTTTTAAACGGGAATTTTATTTGTTTTCCTTATTGAAAGAGTTTCTAAATATATAAATAAATGTTTGATTTAGTGCAGAAATCTATGATAAGGAAAAAATTTTCTTTGATTTAATACTATTGGAAAAACTTACGTGTTTGCATGAATATTCATAAAAGGACATTCCTAATTGCTAGGTGTAATTACTTTGCTTTGATTTTGTTACTTTTATGCTCTAATTTTTTTTAAATTATTATTTTTAATTATAATTATAAGTTATTGTTGTAAATAGAAAATAAATAAAAGAACACTTGAAAATACAGCATCAAAAATGCTCTAAAACTCTCCACTTTGGTACTATTCACTTATATATGTACAACTTGATGAGTCAAAGATCACATTAAAGATTTATATACACCTTAAAAGTATAAAATACGCTAAAATGTTGGTTTATATACATATAGGCATGATTAAGAACTTGTTGAAATTGCTATTGTTGGCATGTAAGCCTCCAATTAATTTAGTAGCCGTAGTAGACGTTCATTAAATTACCCGTTAATTAGATATTCAAATGCGCATATCATGAAATTTTCGATGGCGAGCATTTTTGTTACGGTGACTAAATTCGCAAAATATTTGCAAATTACCATAACTATAAATAATCAACGATAATGAAAATGTTTAAAATATATTCTTCATGCGTAAAAGTCTTTAAATTTTATGTCAAACGGAATGCGTAGCGGCATGTGCAGTTTGTATTCCGGCGGATATGTCAACCGATCAAGTGGGAATTCCATCACCGTGTAATGCAATTAAATTGATAGATGTTCCCGAATTGGGATATTTCACTAAAGATGGCGTAAGTCTTTTTTTGTTTCACCTCATTTGTATATATTTGAAATATTCTCAGAGAAAAATGATATCTCTTTATCGTAAGTTTGATTATATTGATAGACCGCTAAAAATTCTCACCTATGTAAGGCATAAATATTGCAAATTCAGGGTTAATCTTATCGTTGAGTATTGTGAGAGCGTCGATTCGATTGTGACGTGGAAAATTTGAATCCAGAGCTGTAATAGTCGTGGTGTCCGGTTTACCAATCATGGTTCATGGTTTACTAGTCATGATTTACGGTTTACTTATCATGGTTCACGGTTTAACAGTCATGATTCACGATTATCCGAACCGAGATTCACTAATCAATGTCGTTCTGCGATAGAATGAAATAGAATTTTACTAGATCATTGAGAGGGGTGAATCATTTTCAGTTTTGAATATTTTCATCGATTGAATTTCGAAATAATACACAAAATAAATTTCAGGTGGGCGAGATATGTATTCGAGGATATAACGTTTTCAAAGGATATTACAAAGATGACGAGAAAACAAAAGAGGTATTAGATTCGGATGGATGGTTACATTCAGGTGATATTGGTCGATGGACTGAGAAGGGTACACTAAAGATTATCGATCGAAAAAAACATATTTTCAAATTACAACAGGTAAGTCTGAAAATTACGACAGGTAATTAATTCTATTTCCGGTATTAATTAATCGATAGACTAATGGAATTTATCAATGAAAAGAATAGATTTCAATTTGATATTTTCATTACGAATATTAGTTGGAAAGGATCATCAATAGAGATGAATTCTTATAGAAATATTTTAGTAAAGATGAAACGCTCTAACAAACGAATAATTTCGATATTTTTAATAATCTATTATAACTATTAGTTAATATTATTATTCATTTGCGAATAAATTTGGGATGTCTTTTTTTTTTTTTTTTTGAAGAACGAAGATCGATATTACTAAGTAAACGAATTAATGATAAATTATCATTATTATTATATAAAAATATGTAAAATAAACCACCGAATTTATTAAAATGTTAATTACATTAACGAAAAATATATGCAAATTTTTTTATCATTTGAATTATTGATTAATATTGTCAAAAAAAAACAAGCAAATAATTTCAAAAATTTTTTATTTTGAGGGTGAATATATTGCGCCTGAAAAAATTGAAACAATTTATGGACAATCGAAATATGTAAGAAATGTTTTCGTTTATGGAGAAAGTCTCAAGACTTGTATTATAGCAATTATTGTACCAGAAGAAGAGGTAAAAAAAATTTTTTTTATTTCAATTTATTTTGTTCTATACCATTTGCGCCGCATAGCACATGGACATTTGCGCCGAAGTAATCACAATCATTTTACTTCTCTAATGTAATTTTTGTGAGGGAATATAAGAGACGAAAAATTCGAGGAATTTTAATTAAGCGAAAATGATTGATTGTATAAATGGCGAAGTTTAATTATACATAATGGGTATTAAAAGTATATTTAGTGCTTAATAATAAATTAAATAATGAATAAAATATTTTCGAAGAATATATTTAAAACAAAAGGTTTCCTTTGAAATATCGTTCCATCATCCATACAAATATCTGGTAGCCGTATCGGTTTTTTTTAGACGATCATTCAATAAACATTTGTTTTATTAAAGAAAAAGAAAAAATTCTTTTTTTTTCTTATTTTCTCTTCTTTTCCCATTATATTGATTTTTTTTTTCATAGTTTACTTCTATTTATATTTATTAATTAAGTGAAAGGCATTTTTTTTTTGTCATCGATTAATACAAGTATAATAATGACAAAAGTGAATTATCTATAAAGATAAGGAATTTTTTTTTCTTCTTTCTTAAAAATTTCCCTCCCCCCCCCCTCCCGTTTTTTTTTTCTTCAATTTCAATTGTTCAATTTATTTAAATTTTTTCAGCATTAAAAGACTAATTATATTAAGAATTAATTCGGTTTGATTTTCTAATCGTAAATTATTAAGCAATAAATTATCTATTGTAAATGTACAATTTCAATATGTAAATAAATAATAGATATGGGAGATAGGAGAAAAAAATATATTGAGTGGGGGGGGGGGGAGGGGGAGGGGGCATTTTTTTTTTGATAGTCGAAATGAGGAAGAAAAAAAAATTTTTTTATTTTTTCAACGCAAATTTTTTAATGAAATTTCAAAGAAATTATTCCATTCTCTATATGAAGCGCAAAAAAAAATTATTGAATTATCGTTTCGAATTTCAGGTATTAAGGAGTACAATAAGCGAGCAACAACTTCAACTTGATGACGTTACTTTCGAAGAACTTTGTGCTAATGAAACAATTAAAAAACTCATCTTCAATGATATTATTGAAATAGGCAAAAAAGGAGGACTCAATTCAATGGAATTGGTATAAATAGATTTGTTATATGGAATTTATTCGAACGATGCTATATAGTTCTCACATTTTTGTTCATAGAATATCACCGTTGAAGTATTGATAATATTGTCGGTGATAATCTGATAGCGTGAGCGATAATATCTGGTTTTAATTGAGGCTTGCAATAGAATTTCGAGAACAGCTTGCACATCATACGAGTATCGCATCGATGCCACTCCTCATCCGCTCTTCTTCTCCCCCCTTAACCCTCTTACCAACAACTGTACGAACAAGCCCGCTGTTTGGTAAATGTCTAGAAAATTTGCTTTATTATATAGAAATTTGATCTATATGGAAAAATTAATTGCTCACTATGGCTGTTAAATTTTGGGTTACTGGAAGGATATTATGCTAATATAGGTTTTTTTTTTTGAAATTTGATTGATTTATAAACTTGATCAATTTATCAACGAGCGAAAAAATTTCTCTTATGTTAACAAAAGCCTCGATAATGAATGAAACAGAAAAAAATGTCACGAATAAATGTAATGCAATATTTGCGAATAGATTTCATTCAAAGAATTCTATTCATTTTGCAGGTGAAAGATATTTATCTATCGCCGGAGATCTTTACAATCGATAATGGTTTAATGACGCCAACGATGAAATGTAGGCGACCAAATGTTAAGAAATATTTTGAACAACAATTAAAACAAATGTATTCAAAACTATGAATAAAAACTATAATATATTATTTAAAATCATTGAAAATATTTTTATTATTAATGATTTTATTGCAAAAAATTGTTGAAATTGGGTTCATTATGAAATGCACTTAACATTTAGCTTATATTATTTTTTTTCTTATTACTTTTGTTGTAAATTTTATCTTAGATGTTAGCATAGATTGTATGTACATTGATCATATTTTATGAATTATTGTAGTGAGATAGTTTGCAAAATTCGGCCTATTTTTCTGAATGTGCGAGCCTAGAAGTATGTTTATTGATCGATCATTAAATAACGATATATTTGGCTTTTATGATTATAAGTTTTACTTATATGTATTATAATAGTGGACATCAAATCGCGTACAAATTTCAAGCAAATTTTTGCATGGCAAAACAAAATTGATTTTTATTATTTATGGATTGCAATTTGTATTTTGCAATAGGAAATTTACAATTTTTTGTAGATGGACATTGTCCACTCCGATAGTTTGCTCTAAAGTGGACATCGTCCACCGAAAACAAAATTGTAAAACGTCGTACACATCGTCCATCTTATGGACACATAAATCTGTGCGAAGACATTTGCGCCTTCAATATTTGCATTGGAAAACATTTGCAATCAAGAGCGATAACATTTACTGTACTCAACAAAATCACATGTGTCGTAAATGTTCTTAATGCAAGTGTATATTTCTTGGTACTATATATATATATATATATATATATATATATATATATATATATATATATATATATATATATATATATATATATATATATATATATATATATATATATATATATATATATATATATATATTTCATGTTGAAATCTGTTTCATATCTCTGGATATGAATTGATATTGTATATTAACTGTGAATAAATCCTGAAGTTAAATTAGAATCCATTCCACAATCACAAGATAAGTCCTAAAAATTTACTAGTGTTATTCGTAAGTTAGCACTAAATGTCTTACTTGATAAAGTGGAATAATGCGTATATTAGGCCATCTCAAACTTAAGCATATGAGTGTGCGTACTCAAAATCATACGCTATTATTCGCTATTAGTCGTAATGCTGTAATTAGTGTTGTTCATAGACGTATTCTCATGAAGAAGTCATCAGACAATAACAGACAACAACAAACAACTATAGATGGGAAACAATGCAAGCGTCTACTTGTCTTTTCAGAAACAAGCATAATAATCTTTGTTGATCATTATTATGTTGCATTAGAAAAATTCTTCATTTTACTTGTGTATGATAATAAGGCTGAATCTGCAAAAGAAGGACGATAATAAGCAACCAAAAATTTTCGATAATTTTCAATAAATACAAATTTCGATTAATTTCTATCAATTTCTTTCAATTTGCAATGCAAATTTTTATGCAAATCTATTGCAAGGGGTGGAGAATACAGTTTGCAACATGAGCAGGTGTTCGCGTAAGTTCAACAAGGTGACTGCGCCAACTAGTGTCGGCACTCACATTCGTATCCATCATCACATCCGAGACCATATAATTGCAGAATAGATTCTATCGAGAAATTTGCGTATAAGAGAAAGTATTTTTCAGCGGATATATCAAGTTTTCGGCGGTCATAGCTGCGACCATTTTTCCAATGAAATCAAGTCTTCATAGAATAATTTTAAATCAAATTTGGTTTCAAGTATATCTTTAGGTCATTGGTATAAATTTTGCGATGATTTAGCCACTTTACTGAAAGATCATTCACATAGTGCAGAAATAGAAGAGGCTCCAAAATAGTGCTCCACGACAGCCACCTCAACATAGGATGACGCGAGGATAAGGCATTCCCTAACTTCCATACTGTAACTTCACCCGCACAAAAAATTCTTCAAATAGGCTAAGACTGCGACGCCTATAAAATATGCATTTAACTTCACCGAACGTCTCGTACATATCATCGGGTCAAAATCCTTGTGAAATCAATACAGACCATATATGTTTGAAAACAGTTATCGAGAGCTTCATACCTGCCGCCGTGAAATGTCACAAGCGACGCTGATTGTCTCAACTAGACTTTCCTTTAAGGAAGGTGTGCTGATTATCGCTGATGATTTTTGGAAGGCTGAGACCATTTAAAACTCATTTCCTCTGAAGAGAATTTCGAGCATCGTACAATATGGCTACGTGAGACTAATTAGGCGATGTTTGTAAACACGGCTAAGAAAGGCCCCTTTCGGTAATGGTACCACAATTGTAGCAGCTTTCCAAGCGTTTGGAATAGTGCCCAGTACTAGACTATGCCTGAACAGAAGGCACAAAGGCTATCCGCATATTGTTTGATGAATCGCGGAGGTATACGCCTTGATGCTAATGATAACTCATCAACAAGATCGAAAATTGCTTCTCTGATTAGGTCTCAATCAATCCTTTGGGTACGCATGTGATGCTACTTATATGGACAATTGGAGAAGGGTGGCGTTGCTTCGCCTCAAATCTTGCCCGAAAAATAAAACAAATTGTCTCCAATTTTGAGAAGGATCGATCTTCCTTATAGTAATGGGTCCACTATAGCGTTTCAACCTGATTTTACTATCGTATTTGAAGAACGCATTGCACTTGCCTGAAAAATTCATATGCATTTTATAGTTTTTCAGCTTTATGAGAATCCTTTAAGTACATTTTTTTTGATATTATCATTTTATTTGCTTTTCGACTATTTTTCTACAGGAAATATTGCCTTAAGCAATACCTTGACGATAGCAAAACATTCGTGTAGCAAATGCCATATTCCCTCATATGGGGATATATTTGACAATAACATGGGTTCATTGAGCTTAAAAGTACAGCATATATTTCTTCTGAACTTGGAAAGGAAGTAAATCTAAATTTCCAATCATATCTCAATAAATACTCAATAATCGAAGCCCATTCATAATGCTCATGTTGTAGTAAATGAACACACAACGGGTCCGCTTTCAGAGTTAGTTCAGTAATGCGTATTTTTCTCTGCTGCATAATATTGCGCACGTTTCTCTGCTTCTCATGCTGATAAACCCATTTCGTATTGTATGCACTGGAGATGGATCTTCGACAGTTCGCGTTTATTTGGTGGGTGCATTCTTGTGAGTGTTCGGTGGTGCGGGCAGTTACAAGATAAGCGAGGTTATAATTGTTTGTTCCAGAATTGGGAATTGTGAGATGATCAGTGATTGAAATGGCGTTTATATTAAGCAAAAAATGTGGCAAGATGATTTTACTTCATTGATTTAATCGTATCGCTTATAATACTTTCATAAATAACCATCATTGGTTGTCTTCGAACTGTATCCTTTGATACACTATCGCTTTTCTAGATGAATAATAGTTTTTTAAAATGAAGTTCGATTAGAGCATTCACATCTTTTTCTTGGAGAGAAAAACTACTAAATTTTGAAATTTATACCAGAAATATTTGTCTAGATTTAAATTAATCTGTACGCCTAACGAGTAAAGTTTGGATTTTTTTTCCTATCCAAAAAGCTTTCTACGACGATATTAAATTATAATAGAGAATTTAGAACAAATGAATCCTTTGATTACTACATACTTGATCATTAAATGTAATTATTCAATCAAAATAGCTATTGCTGAATTCGAATTTCAATAATTGCTAGCTGTTGTTTTTGCATTAATTTAGAATCTTTTCAAATTTCGCGCCGTTCTGCGAACTACGGAATCCGAATCTATCGTTTCGTTGAAATCGTGCAAGAGGGATGATTTGACGGGGTTTTTCGCTAAGGTGGAGGGGTAAGTTGTTGTTTTTTGCAAAACTGTTCGGCGGTTTGTGGTATAACTTTCTTACCAAAATCAGACAGGGATTTGTCGAATTTCCTGAAGTATTTGAAAATTGGAAATGACGAAAACTTTTCTTGTCGTATCTTTGTTCGATTTCCGTCAAAGCGGCAAGGTAACATTGCTTGATTGATTAAATAGTGCGTATAGTTGGCGGAAGAAGTTCGTGCTTTAATTTGCAGCATTTTCGAGGCATTTTATCCTTGTCTGTGCATATTTACCTGCTCGCCAGGTAGTTTCAGTTGGGAACCTTAACCTAGAGTCCGCAAAAAGAGTTCTTGGTATAGGTAAATTTAAATAATGATTACATTTTTCTAAACTACTGCTAGTGTAGAGCTGATTAATCGGTTGGGTTTATAAGATTTGAATATCCCACCAAGCATATTTGATATGGGCAGCCGCTTATTTTGTTGGGTATATATTCAAATTTCACACCTCATTTCTTTATTTTTATGCTTTTGCCCCTCCCATTGAATATGTGTATATCTTTGAGTTGATTTTTGATGCTGCATGATAGACTTTAATATCGAAAGGACACTCCGTTTGGGTCGTTCTTGTTTGCTGTATTTACTGGTGTTTACTGAACGTGCAATGTGGATGGAGCCAAAGGTGCCTTTGTGCGGAAAATAGGTTGAAGGGGATGGGGATGGGGAGCAAGCTATCTTTGTGCAAAGCCTCTTTTTTCCTTAAGTTTGTTTCATGACCTCCTAGGTTTATTTATTAATTCTAAGGAGCAAAGTGAAATCAACGCATGGCTTTGGGCAAGACTGGGAGCATTATTGGGATCTGGTTTAAACCGCGACCATATGAAGGTTCATTATGCTTGGTCGCGAATAGGTTAACACCTGTCGATATAACGGGAGATTTGAGCTAGGTTTAACCCATCTCCAGATGGCGTCTGATTCTCCACTGGTGTAATAAAGGCGAGACTTTGATTTGCTCTCTGTTTTATGGGAGCACTCGTGGTGCCAACAAATTTTGGAGTGACTCATACCGAAAGGCGGCTTCCAACAGGGTATAGGGAGGATTGGACCTCGAACGGTCATCTTGAACGCTTGTCGCGGCGATGAACGACCTTCTCGCAAAGTTCCGCAACAGTTAGTTATTATCATTATTATTATTATTCGGTTGTTGACTTTTGATTGTCGATTTCATCAAGAAACATTTATTTGTATATCTTCCTCTATAAACTTAGGCAGAGCTCATATATCCTATATATTTCTTCCCATGTTTCTAAATTCCATCTACTTATTTCTTTATTTATTTATCTTTTTATTTATTTATTTAAATATTTTTATCAATATTTTGAAATGGAAAGAACATAAAGGTATATTTGGGGAAGACGATTGCAGCCTTTAGGAAAAAGAAAGGCAAATGCTTTATCAATAACTGTGACATTATGAAAAGATTTTGCCAACTACTTCAATTGGATTCTTTTACTCAGAACTTTATTATATCTTTTCTGTTTTCTTATTATACGTTCACTTTAATGGTATGTATAAAATTGTGTGAAATTATGGCAATTCGAGATTCAATGCTGGCAAACAACTTTTTTTTTAATGAAATCATGCTATTTTCCAGTTACAAATGTTTTTCTTCACCAGCTTATATTTGCGAGATGTTTTCGAGTCGTTGTATCTTTGCATGTCCATGTATTTGTATGTAGGCGTTTTGTCTGAGCGATAGCTTTAGCCTGAGAACTACTAACGTTAGGATCAGTTTCCCATTTTCTCATTTGTTTTTGATCATTTAAGTAAAAAAATCTCCTCCCACTTCCCAACCTTTCTCTAACCACTCGTATCCTCATCGCTACCTCCTCCTTCCCTCAGCACATTTCCCATCGGTACTTGCCAGCCGTCCGCATATAGTTACGATAGGTATCGTCATTCATTCGGTTTTTATTCTTACCCGAATATTTTTGATATGTAACGAATCTCCGAGTAAAATATGATGATTAAATTTTACAGAGCGTACTCGAAGAACCGTTCACAATATGGGTGAGCCGAGTTCCTCAAGCTTCCAGGGCACCATTAGAGAATCCTCTAATCTAAATGAAAATGGACGAACATTTCATTTAAACAACAACGAACATAGCGAAGATCTTGGTAATTTTTTCTCATATTTATATGACAGCTAATAGTTTAGGTCGCTATAGAAATTTTTTGTCTCAACTTTTCGGTTATTTTGTCGTTAGACGCAATTTAGAGTTTTTTTTTATTCTTTACTTATTGAATGCATATTTTATTCGGTTTATGGTGTTCTTTTTTTTTCACCCAAACTTGAAAGGTATTTTTCCAATCAGATTTATAAGTGTGCATTTTCTTCCTATGGTGTTTTTTTTATTGAATTGAATATGTTTATTATGTTCTTTATCTGTTACTACCCATTGTAGAAATATATTTCGAGATATGATAATTGATGGGGACAGCAAGTTATGCGGATGATACGTAATGATATGGGAAGATGTTCATTGTAGAAATGGTTCTTCCGGAATGAGCACATTATAGGGATAATTTTTCCGGAGTGAGCATATTGTAGAGATAATTTTCCCCGAATGAGCAAATTGTAGAGCTAATTTTTTCCGTAGAAATGTACATTTTGCGTTGAGAAGAAAATATTTTCAACGTTAATTTAGGCCACCCGAGTAATGTGGAACATCGTGTTGTACGTCGAACAGCAATCGCTGATACATTAGCAGAAACATTGCGCGATTCATCTGCACTCGCATACTTTATACAATTTATGGAAACTATAGGTAATTAAATCTCTTTTCTTTTTAAGTTAATCTTTTTTTTTGTATCAAAAATTTTTGATTATATAAATGGATGAAGGGGGGAGGGGAAGAATGTTGGGGGGGGGGGAGTGAAATATGTTTTTATTTGTCCAGATCGGGTTGTTGCATTTCTCAGGTGGTGAAGTGATGAAATTATAAGCAGCAGAATCCTTTTTTTTTATTGGCGAAACGATTGGAGGTGATGAAGTGAGCTCATAGTTTTCATTTCTTCTTCAAAAACTATCGGATCGATGAGTGTAACTACATGATGTTTATCTGTTGTTTTTTTTTTACCTTGTTGCCAGCTCACGTTTACATTATCTTAGTGGTTAAGTCGTTCGAAATTGTTTCACCGTCGTTTTCTTAATGATGAATTCCAACGCGGAATCGGGGTTGTTTGATATATGTAAGTTCGATATCTTATTGTCTTCTAGTGTTATATTGTATCGTTGCAACTTGATCTATTGTAATGCGTTGATTTAACCTATTGTTGCCGGCTTAGGCTCGTAACTTGGAATTGCAAAAATTTTCAGGGCAGTTGAATTTGGTGAAGTTTTGGTTACATGTGGAAAGCTTCAAAGCTTCAGCCGCAACAGTTGGTAGAAACGATGAGGCACTGATCACAAGTTGGTTCTTTATTATAGTATTTTATTCGAGTTTAGTGGATAATATGATAATGCGCTATGATCTGTGAAAATACTGCATGGAACTTTATTATTATCGTGCAATAATATTAGTGCATATTGCGTAAAAACTAGCCGGTTTGCGGTTTCAACATTACATGTTTGAATAGGTGAGGGTGGATTTTGACCAGAAACCGGAACCGGAACCGGAGCTAAACTTTCCGTTTGATAGAGGGAACGGTAAGTTCATGTAGTGATGTTGGATGGATTATATTCCACATAAGAGGTGTTTTTATGTGAGTGAATAAAAGAAGTAGAAAAATGAGATTGTTTTTTAAGGTTCTAAATTTAGAATTGGCCAAATATGTGACTGATCACAAATTTGGAATAGAAAACTTTTCTTAGAAGGCTATAAAAAGCAACTCTACGGTTAAGCGGTGGCTGTGGAGAGAGGAATTTCCTGTTTTCGTTGCTTTAAGTTGGTGGATGTATATTTTTCATTTGATAGTGTGGTGTAATTTGAGAGGAATACTCTTAGTCATATCTGTTTTTTACTTTTCGCTCTTTTTTATTTCTTTTTCTCGTCGTAGAGATAGCTATTTTCTATGAGGAGAAAATTCGTTGAAGATTCATTTAATTTGCTTCTCATTTGCAATGATGGAATTTGTGAGCGATGCAATCGGTGATTTAATTAGAGCGATGAAAGTTTTTTTTTTCTTTTTTCTTTCTTTCTTTCTTTTCTTTTCTTTTTTTTTTTTTTTTTTTTTTGAAATTACCGCATAAAAAAGTTTTTTGAATAGGAAATCCAATCGGGAAAAATTATCCCATTGTGTGAAGAGTGGATCGATTGATTAGTGCTGAAACAGCAGTATTAATGGGTTGTATATAGGGATTCGATTAGAATTAGGTAAAACTTAGGGATTTTAGAGCATTAACCGATAGTAGCATATCAACGAAGCTGGCAATAATTGATGATGTTAACGAAGCTGGCAATAGTGGTGGTATTAACGAAGCTGGCGATAGTGGTGGTATCAACGAAGACGGCATTTGAATAGCGATATCATATCTGTTTTTTTCGTATCTACAACTAACTTGAATTAAGTAATTCTGAGGATGGAAAGAATGTTGTTATGTAATTATTGTTGTGTATTTTAGTTTTAATCCACTACATTAATATAGCTGTATAATGGTGATTTGTGATCTTTCATCTTTTTGGTGCTTTCCTGAGTTTGTTGATTAAATTATTCATTTTGCAGTGCATGGACTGTGCAATATTTTTAAGCGTTTGCGCCATTCACTGAGAATATTGCGGAAATTTATAGCGAATAGGTGGGGAGGAGAGGTTAGAGCATATAGGTGCAGTTGGCTTGCGAGGCTGGGCTAGTTGTTGATCGGTAATAACCGAATAACCGATCGGTAATAACCGAAGAATCGTTAGGAAATAATCGAATAGCGGATCGGTAGTAACCGAATAATCGTTGAGAAATAACGGACATCCGTTCGGTAATAACCTATTGAGTCATTTTTCAAGTTGCAAAAAACTGTTTATATGAAAGAAGTAAGCACTTTCAGTGACAAAAAACGATGCGGCAAATATTTTTGCGAAGTACATCTGCTCAGATGCACCGTGCTCCATTGGGATCACCGAAAAGTTGAGGAACGAAGTGATTGGTGAGTTTTTTTTCTCTTCTTTTTTGTCGTCGATCTATTTAAAGAGCTGAAATTGTGCCTGCAGGGATACGCGTCAAACGGATGGACGGACGAGAAGAAAGGCACTTAAATGATTGTTTGTTTTTTTTTTAGTGCTTATAAGGGACGGGTTAGGAGAAGGAGAGGTGAGAGGGAAGGAGAAAATAGATTGAGATCGTTTTGAGGATTTTTTTCTTTGCATATAAGAGTGTAAATAAACATTTGCATTTGGGAATTGAATATATTGACTTCAAAGATCACAATCTTGCTAACCGACGAAAAGACGCAAAGCCATTTCCTCAAAATCATTCTTGACTCGGATTTAGGATCATGCTTGGTCATTCTATTGGCTTCGAGGTCATGTTGATCCCCGTTTCATTCAAGGCCAACGTATCCTCAAAATTGAAAAGTATGTTGACAGGAGGTCAAAGGTCATTCTTCAAGTAACGAAGTCGGAAAGCGATGTAGATTGGAAAAATGCTGTGTTTAGAGTTTTTGAATTTGTTTGTTTTACAGTTAACTGTTTCATCGCCGACGAAGTCATTGAACCTAAGAAGTTGGAACATATCTATACGTTTTGCCAGCAAAAGTATACGTCTTGGAGAAAATTGTTTGCAAGATGAGCGCATAGATGGCGGTGACTCAACGTCTTATGTATCGAATGCGAAAAAAAAATTTTTTTTTCTGATGGAGATTTAATCTTGTGTGATCATTTATACATCGATTTCAGAGCGAATATGCACAAAAGATGGCATGCTTGATACACATTGTCTTGATGGTGCACAACAATTCGTCCGCAATATTATGGAAAATCGGTTGGAATTTATTTATTATTGCTTTCTCGTTCTTTTACCGACTATTATATTAGTTCGTTCAGTTGTTTATTTGTGGTTTATTCTCATAATTAGTTCATTACTCATTTATTCGACTATGGTTACCTGTCAGGTGTTAATTAATGTTTGTAATCGAAGAAATTATCACCTTTAAAAGAGATTTTAGAGTTTTTTATCTCTCACACCATTTGCAAATTTTAAAAAAAATAGAAGATGGGAAAAAACAGCAGCGATCTTTGATCATATATTTGAATGTAAATTCTTGTTTAGGTATTTCGGTGAATTCCTCTCGAGTGTCTACTATAAAAAGCACCAATTGGATGTAATTACTGGTGGTTCGCTTTCAATAAATGACATTTTGAAGTGCCAAAGATTATTGTGCTCATTTATCGAGGTACGTTAATTTATGATGTGCTCACAAAGACCCTTGCGGTAGAAGAGGGGGGTGGGGGTGAATTGGAAGAAAAATTTCTTAGGTGAAGCGAGGAAAGAATTATATCTGCCTTTTATTTTTGATATAGAAGTAGCAGTTCAGTTCGTGAACAAGCGCTTACCATATCCATTAAAAGTAGAGTAATTTTGAAGATTGCGGGCGTAGAATCGTGTAAAGCTTTTAATTAATTATTTCTGTTCAGAAGTGTTCCTTAGCCGATCAATGCCAAAAGAAGTACTATTTTTTCCGCTCTTATCCTTAAGTATTCAGTTGAAGCATAAACGTATTCTACTTCTATAAGGTTGTGGTCGAATATTTAGTGCGGAGAGAAGTGGTTAAGCAGTGCAGCAATGGCTTATCAACAGGTTGGCACATAAAAAGTAAATAAATGAATAAATAAAGGTCATGTGCTAAATACTTCCTGTTGTAGGTTTGAAGACATACGAATTCATTTATAACGCGCAGTAAAAGTCATCCCTTATCAAACACAAATTTCGATTGTGGCGTTGCCGAAAACATTCATTTGTTTTTTTTTTTTTTTTTTTTAATTCCTTGCTCCTAAATTTCACCTCTTGAAGAGGAGATTGTTGTTTTGAATCTGAATTTAGGTTTCTTAACGATTTTAGGCAGTACCTTTAGGGGGAAAAATCCATAGTCGATTTTTTATAGTAGGCGCCAATATGATGCATAGGATTTCTATCGCAAATGCCAAGAATATGGTGTTGTTGTTCTTTCATCAGTTTAATGGATTCGATATTCTTGAATGGTATCGGTGTGATTTTGTATTAGGAAGTGTGATTAGTAAGTTCGTTAGTTTGCATATTCTTGCTTGTTTTAATTATTATTTAAAATATGTTCGAATAATGTTTTTATTGTTTTGCAGTTTTTGGAAGGTGAAGGTGAGCGGAAATTAATTGAATTTATTATTGCCGCCGAAACATTCGCACAGCAATTACCATTAACACAAAACAATGAACAAGCACTAGAGGATGCAATGATTATTTATGATAAGTGAGTTTATGGTTATTGCATTTAGTGTTTTTGAGGGTTTTTAAGGTTCTAAATTTGTAGGATATTTTAGGATTGAACTTTATCGCCCCGTGGTTTTGATATTTACGGAATAAATTTTTTAAGGAAGAGAGAATGAGTTTTCTCTCTTTTGGCTTTCCTTGAATGCGGAAGTTTGATGGTGAAATAACTTCTGCACGCTGCAGCGATTTGGCGGGTTTTTGAAGACGCTTCTCTGACCGATACGAGGATAGTTGAGGTGATGCGGAAGACGAAAATGAGTGGTTTGGAAAACAAAGTGGCTGAACTATTAGCACTGGTTTTGGGGTTTTTCATTTTAGCTTCGGCTTAGCGCTTGGATGGTTCGACGATGTAATTGTCGATTATCTTATATCAATTGATTTAATCGGAAATTGAGTTGACTGAGCTGGTCGAATTTTAGGGGATGTCGGGGCAGTCGATGTTTTGTTTGGCTTTAAAGTTGCGGGCAACATTTTTGATAATTTTACAGCGTCCTTACAGCTCATAGGGGGGGGGGGGAGGAAAGAAAGATTGTAGAGTGGCTGACAACTCAAATGACCACTGTGTGGACATTATTTAAATAAAATGTGCTTAAGTAGCACAATTATCTGTGTGATTTTTAATCGGTAATGTTTGGTGATTGCAGGTATTTCTCGATGCAGGCATCAGAACCTTTGAAATTCGGTGCGAAGATACGTATCCAAATTGAAGCGGATATTTGTACCGAAAGTGGCCGACCATCGGCGAATTGCTTCGAGAGTGCACGCCGCCTTGCCGTTTCTGTCCTGGAACAGGTAATTACTAAAGTAAAAATCAAACCTTTTAGGAGTACCAGGTATAGCGTTTGCAGATTATTATAAGCGAGGTTAATCCATCGTATGTGAGGGCTTTTCATATAATCGTCTTGTGGACGTAGATTTTCTGGAAATAGTTTTTCAACTGTTAGGAAATGGTAGTGGCTTTCTGCCATTTAGCAGCATGACAAGACTTTTAAGTGATTTGGGTATTCGTATGCAACGTTAACGGATGGATTTTAGATACTAAAAGCAAAATTTAGAGTATATATAGAGGTAGCGATAATCTGATATTTAAGCGATGGAGAAGTACAGGTGGTGTGTGTTTTATTCGAGCAGCTAGAAACTGCTAAGCATGTTTTTTATATTCAAGTACTCGTTTTTAATGTTGATAGTCATGCTGCATTAACACCAATTTGCAAAAGAGGATAGAGGGAGGGATTGGGTGAAAGAGGCTTCGATGGGTATTTGTGTCGAGTCACTTGTTCATTTGTTTCGACTTCCTTGTAAGCGATCGTCATGTGTCTGCTGGGAGAGGGAGGGGGGGGGGGGGGATGGACGCTTCATGTCCGATCTCTGCTCACACTTTTTGCGAACCTTTTTCTTTTCATTGCGTAAAATTTTTCTTTTTTGTTAGCAATTGATTATCTAATTCTCTTATACTTTTTTTGGCTTTTTTTTTTGTTTTCATTCATTTTTGTTTGTATTACCTAAAGGTGATTGAATGACATTCTGTTCCTAGTTGAGAGTTGTGCAGTTTTTTTTTGTTTTTTTTTTTGTGAAATCAGGTCATCTACCTGTTCTTTTAATCTATGAACTTTCTGAAGTATGCGGCTTTTAGGCGGTTATTTCTTTACTTCCGTTCCCTTCGTCGAATGTTTTAAGAGGAAATTTTGTATTTTTCGCGTTTTTGATATTTGCATATAAATCTGGTCAAATTTTTTTGCGTTTTTGTGTTTGGCCAATTTGTCAAAGTTGGCATTAGCCATATTTATTCTTAGAGCATTGGTTGTTGTGAGCAGCATTGAGTATCGTTTGTTGTGGTTCGCTCTCATCTTATTCATTTCCCGCGGAGCGTTTAGTTTAGCGATGAATTTTTTTTTCGAAGATCGGAGAAGTTTCATTGATATGCAGTTTCCATTAAGTTTTATTGGAATTATTTTCGAGGATGTTATGATGGGTGGGGAAAGTGCGGAAACTTTTTGAAGAGATGTACATGTGCTGTATGATAGGAAAGATTAGTTAAAGATTTATCATTATGTTATCACGTCTGTGTAGGTATCATGAAGGTGATAATATCATTAATAAGGGAAAGGTAAGCCTTTCAGAGTTACGTAAAGAGGTATCAGGCGTCACCGCCATTTATGAAATTCTTGTATGAGCTAATGGCACAAATCGATAGCAATGTGGAATTGCCGAATCCGAACAGGAAGAAAAAGACACTCAGTATGTATTTAATTTTACTTTTAGGTGGGGTTTGGCTTTTTATAATATTTTTTTGGATTAACATTTTTCATTGGAATGAGTTTAGTTCAAGTGTCGCTTTCCTTATATGACAATGAAAGTTTTAACTCAATAGATAAGTGAATGCAAATCTGAAACTTTTTTCGCCATATATTAACAAAAAATTATGTAAGTATTTGTTATTTGCTATAAAATTTGCATATTTCAAGAGACGCTTCATTTAGGTGTTATTTATATTATTAACTGAGTGGTTTTTTTGATTGATATTAGTTCAGCGTTGTTTCATATGGCTGGCTATTTGTAGACAGCTCGGACCAGTCATCTGAAATAAGTTTACCATCGGTGTTATTCGAGAAGAAGACACGTCCAGCTGCCGTCAGCCGTTTAGGACAATCAGCGAGTGCAGCGGCATTTCCGATGGGCAGTACTGAGGAGGATGAGACCTCTTCTCTTGCCGATAGCGTAAGCTCTTGTGGACCAGGAAGTACTCCTCGTGCAAGGCATTCGAGAATGTTAGTCGTTTGATGGAAATTTGTTAGGTAGCCCAGGATGATTATGGATTTGATTTTTTTTTTCACTAAAATTTCGTTGTTATATAATTTTGAGGCTAAGAGCGGAATATCTATTGAATAGTTATTCACGCTAATGGGCACTTAGAGATGTAGTTATTTGATCTCTTTAGGTTTATTTCTTTGTTATAAAGGTAATATTTTTTCCCATACCTGGGGGAATTGATAGGTGAGTAATATTCATTATTCGTTTATTTTTAACGCCTTGAGAGATCAGTGCATTATTTAGGGGTCCATCTTCATTGGCAATGATTGATGATTTTGGACGTTATCGACCAATGTATGACAATAGTTATTCATCGGCGGATGACGAAGGTTCAGCAAGGCGCAAACTTAAACATACCTTCGATAAATATCTTCGTCAGTCGATGGCAAAGGTAAGTGGATGCTTGTTACATGTTGCATGAATCGATTGCTTAAGAAAATATGCTTGCAAAATGAATAAGAAGCGAAAATTGTCGTTATAATGAATTTGCGAAATTATTTCAGGAAGCGGAAGTAGCGGATCAGGTTGCCGAGCTCATTATTGCGGATATCCACAACATGGTCTCATCGAATAAGGCATCAAATTTGCCTCAATGAAGGGAACTGCATTTTGGATCAGCAGCAATCGATTATAGTGGATTTTATCGATCTTGTTTCTGCTGTTATGAATTTTTTTTCTTTAATAAGCTGCTGTGATTTGTGCCCATTTTATATCGTTCAATTAACTCAAATATGCTCATTGATTTCTTGTTATTTTTTATACTTTTATAATGTTGAAAGTAATTAAATGTATACTGGTAATTAATCGGAAAAAAAACTTTCACATGAACATCGATAATCTTTTTATGTTGTGGTGATTGGATCGTCTATGTAAAGCCATAAGTTGCAAACTTGGAATATGAACTTATATTTGTGTTATGTAGAATGCCTAACTTCATATGAGAGCTGGGTGAAATCCGATCCTGGTCCCAGAAATAGTGAGGACCAATGGGGATGGGATTTGACCCAGATCTTTTTTTAATGGTACTTATATTCGGGTCTTTCTGCATAATTGTCTTAGATATATTTCGTGTAAATGAAATATTTCTCGATTGTCATTTAAACTTTGCATTTTTCCAAACCCTATCTTAATTTATCATCTTTCAATATTGAAGTAAACCTTTTAGGTCATTTAACGGTGGCGGAGGGGGAGAGGGGAGGTCATCTTTCCCTATGGGTATCAGTCAATGTTTTGATAGACCCACATGATAAAGAAGCTATCACTATGGATGGAAACCTCTGGAGTGCTTCCGTTATTTACGAGGATGGGGAAAGCTTCAAGTGAGTGAGAGATGAGATTCTCATAAATGTCTTAATCACTATTTCTGATGATTTTTGAAAGTCGGTTACTTTATGATAGAAGTGGGAATTTTGAAGAAAAAATTATCCTCAACCTTATCCATTTATTCCTTTGATGCAATTAGAATGTCCTCTTGTTAAAATTTGTGTTACATAACAATGCATTGTGCCAATACTACAGCAACTATTTTCGTAGTTTTTTTAAATATAGTTAAAGAAAATGAAGTGGATGGGAATTGATAGGTAAGAGTGGATGGAACATGCCGACGTAAATAATATACCTTACAGGTAAGCCTCAATTTTTAAAACTAAACGAGAAATTGGGTCGTTTTAGGAGAGTTTAGAAATTTGAGCGCGATAGAAATTAGTTGTTGTAGGACATATTTGCACAGAAGTTTAATTTATTATTGATAATTAAATGATAGATGTTGTTTTCGATTATTTATTATTGGAATTCTTTTTTTGAATTGTATTTTATCGCTTTGTAATCTGTGATTTTTCGCTCATGATAATCTCAATTGCTTAATCATATATATATATATATATATATATATATATATATATATATATATATATATATATATATATATATAATATATATATATATATATATATATATATATATTATATATATATATATATATATATATATATATATATGTTTAGACCATCATGAATGCATTGGTTATGAAAGAATCCTAATAATATAGCAATAAATAATTTACTAACAGTTTTTTTTTGCTTGCTAATGTTGCATTAAAGGTAAGTAAATTATCATGTTGTAATGATTTTCCTCAATATTTCGATGGAAGTTGTCGTCGTTATCGACATAAACTTATTGAAATGGAATTAAGAGACTTCTTGGAATGGAATTAAATATGGAAAATTTGAGTTTTGAGGATTATAGTTGATAGATCCGATTTTGGGGAAATGAGAATTAAATGAAAGCTAGGTGAGGGTAAATGGTGAATGAATTTATAGATTTGTACGAATGGATCTAAAATGTTTCGTAGGTGGTTTTTTTTTAGCCTTTAGCTGTAATAATTATATGTTATTATAAAGTTTCGAAATTGATTATTGATGAAGATAGTAATATTTGAGATGAGATTATTTGAAATGACTGTAAGCAAATGGTATATCGATCTTTTTTTTTCACCGATGATTTCTGTATTTCCGCTGTTATAACGGGTCCGGTTGCCGGAAAGGAGTGTTCAATTCTGTTCAACATGATTCGAGCGTATATGTGTGTTTGCCGGTACGGCGAATTCAATCTAGCAGTTAAATCAGATCCGATCCGGTCAAGAGACCTCTAGTATAGGTCTTCGAGGTGTAAAGTAACAAAGTTGACGCGGGATAAAAGCCGGGTTGCGCGAAGGTTATCCAACATTTTGAAGGAAAATTATAAAGGAGGAGACTTCAAAGGTAGTGAAGGTGATGGGAACTTCTTGGTTGAAGATTGAACAAGGGGCGCACAAAATGTTCCCAGACTTTTCCGTTTCCCTCGCGGGTAACGCAAGGGGAGCATACTCGAGTGAATATTTGCATCGTTCAAGTGGATTGTTATTATTGGTTGAAGAAAGATGAGATACCGAGCGGTTTCGTTATTTATTTTTTGCGACTTTCAGGTAGATGGACGAAGCATCTTCTTCGAACATTGATCCTACTCAGAGGGAAGAGAGGTTAGTATTGCAATAATTGCTATATGTTATTCCATCATAATTTAATTATCATTAATCTATGCATAAAATTTGCATTCATTTTCCATTTTTAGCTTCAAATCTATATGATACATCTTTCAGATGTAATTTTACTACGTTATTAGCAGAGTGGTTCTTTGATTTTTGCATATTTTGCAATATATTTTTACAGTATTGCATTTGTAAAGTGCATAGTAATGATGACATATGCGCACATATTATATATGTTTTGTCTATCTATTTGTTGTATGGATTTCAACTTGAGAACTACTTAAGATTAGAAAGTTTGCTAGCGACATTGCATATTGCAGATTTTTGGTAGGAATATTGCATATTTCACATTGCATATTAAAATAATTATTTATTTTTGGAAAATTTGTGACATAGGTCAATCGAGAAATAATTAGGAATGCACGCATCGCGGATTGGGATATCCTATATATTCAAGCACTTTCAGAGAGTAGTATAAAAAGATGAAATAAATGCAATATTGCATTTATATGTTTACTTGTTCCATTGCTTTCCATGTGATCTGAGGTGAAATTCAATTGAAATGATTGTATACATTTGGAGCCTTTCAGTGCCTATGACAAGGAATTTGATGGGTCAACGTAGACTATGAGATTATATTCTAGTTTAAATTGTATCCCCCACCCTCCTCCAATTTTGTAATCCCTAGCTTCAGAGGTTCTCGAATTGAGACCGTCAGGTAGATGGATAGATAGACAAATATCTGCGCGAGCGCAGACATATTGTTACTATGATGCACTTTTGCAAAGATTTCGCAGGAGTGCGTTTAAAAAATTCTAATGTAATCGGTTGGTTCATATATGTGTTCGACTCAGTTAAACTATGGAAATACTCGAAGAATTTTTTTTCATCGTTATTTGCAATCAATAAAATCGGGTTCGGTTGATTGCTGAAATTAATAATTGTAAGAATTTTGAGAGAGAATAAAGAGAATTATTCGAATAGAAAATAATAAAGTAAAGAAAAAAAATTTTTCCAAAATTGCAAAATAACAAGCTATATTCCCTTTCTTCTTTCTCAAAAAATTTTTTATAATTTATCAATTTCGAAATGAGTTTGTTGCAATTGATATGATATGCAGAAATGAATAAGCTAATTTGCATTAACTTATATTTTCACTTTTACTTTCGATTTTCATTATTTTTTCTTTTTGTTTGCATCCTTTGCTATGAAAAATAGCCATTATAAATTTATAATCGTCGAGGCTTATTATTTGTCCAATATAAAGCCTATCGTCTCTATCATTTATGCCTTATATAACCCACCTTTGCAATTTAATAGTCAGGTAGAGAATTTTCTTTAGAAGAGAAATAAAAGCTCAACGAGGAACGAGAGCGCCGTTTTTTTTTTTTTTTTTTTGGCTGAAGATTTTGTTTAAATTGTTAGCTAACGAATATTACGAATAACCAAAGCGAATAGTACCTAGAAAAAAGTACAGGTGAAAAATGTTTTGTTTACGTTGTTCTTTTCAAAATCTGCAAGAAACGCACTGTTTTCAATTAAGCGAGAGGGAGGGGGGGGGGGGGGGGGGTGGGGAGGTTAGAGGAAGGAAGAGGGAAGAGAGAGGCATTTGCAAAAGCCGTTGTGAGATTGCATTTTCTCTTAGTTATAGTAACACCGATACGTCCATATCCAATTGGATATATCTATTTTTAACGTTATTCCATCAATTAGGAGTGTTCAAATAAGTTGTAAATTTCATAAGAAATAAGCGGAAGAAAATTGTTTCAATTTTTTAAATTTCATTGATATTTTTTGATTTATTCATTCATTTATTCAAAAATTCCATTGAATTTTAAATGTTTATTATTTTATTGAAGTTTAGATTTATAGAAATTCTTACTTGTAATGTACTAATTATTTAGAAGAACGGAAGAGCGAATTAATGAGGTGAAAGAGAGAGATGAGCAAATACCTCTCGTACCATTTACGTGTTGCGTTTGTGGTATGAAGGAAAAATGTCGTTATGGCAATATCAAAGTAACTGGTAGAACGTAAGTTCATCTCCTTTTTTTTTTCTTTGAAATGATAAATTCATTTCCGAGTCTAGAACTGTCTCCTTTGAAAAATAAAAACTTTAGATTTATTGTACGAAATTTTAGAAATTATTTATTGAAATTATTGCATTAACTATGTTTCAAAAAACATTTGTAAAGCTTATTATTATTATTATTTATTTATTTAGCTGAATGCCACATTTACTGTGATTATATTTATGTTGTTTTTATTTATCTGTTTATTTCTTTGTTCATTGTTGAAATTTTTGTCTGTTGCAGCTCTAAACCACTTTATTAATTCTTTAGGCGAATTTATTGAAAAATTTTAGGCATTCATATCGATATAAGGAAGAGGTCTACTATATGATGGATCCATTTCGTGATAGAGGTAAAGCAGATGAGAGTCGTTTGAGTGCATCATCAACGAGCAGCAATTCGACGACAGTTGGTCGTCGACATAGTGATTCGAATAGAACGCCAAATATTCTCGATTTTTTCGTTATTGGTGCTCTATGCACCATCTGTGGACAAGCCGTATGCGTTGATGAGGTCTTAGTTTTTTTTTTTTTTTTTTTTTTTTAAGTAGTTGAGTTACGACGATTCAGGAATTTTGGGAATCCTTGATATGGCGTCCATATCTTCGAATTTTCCTTTTCCACTTTTTTTTGTATTTCGAAGAATGTGTTCTGTGCTTATTTGCCACTCATCTGTAACCCTTCTTAGTAACAGTCACTTTCTATAAAGCAATTGGATGTAAATGCTATTTATAAATGAGAATCAATGTGTAATCACTTACTATATAGATTCGAATCAATTTATGAGGTAATGGGTTTACCCAAATTTAAGAGGGGGGTTTATTTTTACCACCTGCAATAATGGTAGATTTTTATGGTATATCCAGCAACCCACTGGATAAGAGGCAATATGTGGAGACTGCGCAGTAGTAACGTATTTGTAAACGAAGTGTCTGCTTTTTTAGTTCTATTTTCTAATGGCATTATTAAATTACAGTTATGTAGTGTTTTCTACTCGAAAACGTTTTGTTCGACATGCGTTATGAGGGAGCGAGTCCACTTTCCCATCGAAATCGTTGAGGTAAGGCTTCTTTATGCGTTCACTCTGGACGTGTCTGTGTGTATGTGTATGTGTGTGTCTGTCTGCATACATGCCGGTAGTCCGAACTTGGGAACCTCGGGAAAAAAAGCTAGAGTCACGAAATCTGATGGATATACCCTACACGAGAGGTTGGCCTCAGTGGTCGTCAGTCACATTGACCTACTGATTTAGAAAGTAGTGATAGGTTTTTATGGGTGCTGGAAAATTGTCTTTTTTATACTTTCTGAACTTTCATTTTGCACTGATGAGGTCCTGAAGAGGTGAATGTCTCTGTGTGTTTGCACGAGCGGTCGGATCGGTTAAAACCTAAATGCTGTATTCCGCAAATCAACTCCTATGGCGCGCTCCTCCAAGTGTTTTGAGTTTCAAAGTTACTATACTTATGTTTTAACTGAACTTGGGAACGAGGTAGGCACCCTTCTCCTTCGGAACATGGCCGGCTATAGTTCTGCAGACAAATCGGTTGGCCAAACCCGTGATCGGCTCACTGGTTCATGATTTTTCTTTCCGAGGATTTTATAAACGGTTTCTCGGGTTTCTTCAGTAACTGCGCGACTCTGCTCTAATGAGCAGATGGAGGAAGGCGGGAAGTTTTAAAGGGTAAGGAGGTGTAACAAATTCCGCTCATGCATCTCATTTAGACTTCTATCTTGCCGAATATTTGAATTCGAAAAAAAGCATTCGCAAAAGATTGTGTTCGAATTTCAACGGAAATTTTTATGCAAATTTTTACACTTGAGTAAGCAAAACAAGCAATAAATATGAGTGTACATTTGCACATATATATATATATATATATATATATATATATATATATATATATATATATATATATATATATATATATATATACTGCAAGGGAGTTAATTGTAGCACTTCGAGACGGCGCGCGCGGCTAGACAACGAAGGGAAGCCGAAAGGAATAACGTGAACGTGCCACGGATTGAAGACGACAGCTAGCTGGCTAATGGGAGCGATCAAAGAACGCTCGGCAATACTGTGTGGGAGTGTGCCCACTACAGCTCAGGATACTGTGTTCTGGATTACTGTACCGGAGAAGAGTGGCTGCAAATTAGGGTACCCATTGCATGCAAGGTAGCTCCGATGGAGAGGAGTGGAGGTGAGGAAAGGGGGAATAGTAGCCAATTGCTGATGCAATTTGACACTATGAACCGCCCGGTAGTCTTTCGTTGACGCCTTGAATCGTTCCAGGAATATCGTTTAAAAGCGATGAGTATAGAATGTAAAGCAATGCAATAGATGAGGATAACAACGAATAACACTGGAATACAAATAAATGGGAGTGATTAAAAATAAAGGATAAGTGAGACAAAAAGAAGAATAGGCTCATCATACCCAGTTCGGTTCCCCAGGCCAAACAGAACAAGCGAGGCCAAATCGTGTAATCGAAAATGAATTTAGCAGCAAAAGACCTTCAATCAAAAATAGGCTGAGTATGGGGAAATGAAGTATGGGAGGGGGGGGGGGAAGAAAGGGGTAGGGGGGACCGAGGGGTAACACCGTCGCCGCAGTGGCAATTCAACTGAAAGCGAAAATGGACCGTACGAACGGTGAAGTCATTTCAAGAGGAATTCTAGAATGATGAGTTTCTTCTTGATAAATTATCGAAATCATCTACGAAAGAAAAATATTAAGAGATAAAACGTGCACCCATAATATTAAGTTCATAATAAGTGACGCGTAAAGGGACATCAATATTGCGTGAAAAATCGTTAAATCGCGAACGGACATATGAGCCAAATTTCAAAAAAAAAAGAAAGAAAGAAATTGCACGAAAACAATATCAACAAGTTTGTTTTTTTTTGTAGTATATTACATGGCACTACAATAAAATATGCTAATGGATAATATTTCTCACATTTTATGAATGATCGTTAAATTTCTTCGGGCAGTATTATTGAGCGCTCAATAATTTAGAAAAAAATTTCCACTCTTTTTCGGGCATATGTGGAATGTGATTTGCCCAAAGAATTCCTGAGGAATTACCGCCAACTTCGAAATGCAGGCACAAAGAATAGAAATAATTATTGATCTAAGAACAACACATAACAAGAGGCTATATTTGATACTACTAAAATTTATTAAGAAAATAAAAAATTCAAAAAAAAATCCCACCATCTTGTTTAAAAATGCATTTGTAAACTACTTAGCCGGAAATCCAAATCCATTATAGCATAAAAAGTTGGAAAGAGAAGTTCCACTTTCATACTTTTGCCGCTGCAGCTTTCTCTTTCTCCTCCTTGAGCTTCCTGAGATAGCGTAATGCTCTCTTCGCTGCCGTACATTTAGCAATACGATAGCTACGACCCATTCCAGTAAAGCGACACTTTCCTTGGATATCAACCGTTACACGGACTTTACCCGTTTCCAAGATTCGCTCGAGTTTCCTTCAAGAAAACAAATTTTTATTTTTCATTAAAAAAAAATTCCCCTCTATGAAATGTTTTACGCTAATCGACGTATCTTTTCTACCATATAAAATTCCATCTTTATTCTTCAGATGATGTTATTGGCATCTCTCCCAATTTGAAATTTTTTAAAAATATTGCAATTTTTTCAACAATTTTTCTATTTAACAAAAATTTCTTCGCTGTGAACAATTTCCACGGATGACATTCCCCCTCCCCCCCCCCCCCCCAATTCATATATAACAACGAGCATCATTATAGTCCCTACGGATAGGCCTATGTGCAAGAATAAAAGATATTTTGACACATAAGTCCATTTTGCTGTTTTAGACATAACAAGAAGAAATTAGCGCAAAACTCTACGAAGACAGCTTTGTTCAGAAATAAAGTCGATCAAAAAAAAATTATATTCCGTACGATCAAGAACTACGTAAAATTTTTTTAGAGGGTATAAATCTATGCAGAGCAAAAATGGACATTGCACAGGTAATATCAGGTAACTGCACAGGTAATACAGGCACAGGTAGTACAGGTAGATACTGTGTCTTAAAACCGAGTTTTCTGATGAATATAGAGCAAGAAAAAAAAGAAGCAATTAGAAAAGCCCTCCAAAACAGCTGGCTTGATATGCATTTTCATTGATCATAGCATCTATATTCTTAAACTAACAGAAAATAATAAAGCACCGCACATACTTTCATATTCGAATTGATCCGTCCAATCTTACAAACCTTCTCTATAAGATTAGCCTTTCTATCCTAACCGATTATGAAATGCAACCTGTTCGACGTAAAAGCATGACGATGAAGCGGTTATACCTATTAAATATCATAGTCCTGCCTTATAGGTTATACCCATTAAACCTCACAGCACCATCATGTAGGTTATACTTGTTAAATATCATAGTTGGGTCTCCGTTGTTTCCTATTTGAAAGTTTCGAATTAATAAACGCACACATACATGCGCATAAATACAGCTCATCATAATTGCAAAGCTTAAAAAAAGGGGAAAAAAGAGCCGAAAATACTATCGTATATATTGGTTCTGATAACAAAAATTCCAGGACACTGCATTTTTTTGTTCCTACGCGGGTAGTATAGTCTTTATGATCGAAAGACTGCAGATATATACGACGCATCACAACAGGGAAACGAGAGAATCTAAATCCAGGTACCACAAAAAATGGCATGATCTGAAACCAGGTGACCAATCCTCCTCGGCTATACCCTTGCTCGAGATCGGGAACCTCCCTACCTCCAACTAAAAAAAATCGTTCCTCTATTAGTATAGGCGATTCGTGAGCAAAAATGTCAAAACCATTGATTAAAGAACTTATCACTAACGAGAATCGCGCTCGTTCAGGCTCGAGCTCAAGCAGCTCACGAATAGGCGATTTGGGCGGATTGTTGCAGCATTCTTCTATTGTTTCCTTCATAAGATTGTAAAACACCCTCCAAACAACATCTAAACTTCGACCACTATCCTAAAACAAATCACTATATTATCGAAGTCACTCACCTCTATTCACCTATAGTATACCTGTATTATAAAATCACAGTAGTACGATTGAAATCACAACCATTTTTACCTGTAAGCTCACCTGACGGTTTTCATGACCGATCGGTCGCTTTAAATGAAAATTTCACCTCGCTTATATTTCGAAAACTTCATATAGCATCATTCAGCTTGTTCAAATAAAAACTGTTATCATAGCACTAAGTTCCATCGTTATAGGTTGCAAAAAAATATCCCCTTCCTTTTAAAACGATAAATAAACACCTCTGAGGAGTAAACACCATATATTATTGCAATGATTGTGAATAGTGCTGCGTAAACGAAGAGATGCAGATACATATCAAAATGATGTTCTAAGCACAATTAATTCAAAAATCAATTTTGGATGCGATATAAAAAATTACAACATCGAAAGAAACAAAAACAAATGTCAAATAAAATGAAATATTTGACCGCATAAAGGGTATTGTCCCTTCTAACAAAACACGGGTTTAATTTCACCTCTAGAGTTTTTCTCCCCTCTCTTTTGCTAATATTATTAAACGTTCATCATGAACTAAAATCTATCCATGCAAGAATTGCATATTCAAAAAATATTTCCCTCTCGCAACCTCTGACCATCGTTGCGGTCATTGATCCAAAGCAATCTGAACAAAGATTACTTGATGTCGAGAATAACATTGAAATAAACCATTCAGTATTTCTTCTCCCAAAGTATAGAGCACTGACTGATCTCCCCAAACATTATGAGAGAAAATAGATAAGAAAACAATTACGAAAGAGTTGTAAAGAACTTACCAAGTAGATAGCACCAGCGACTGACTCGAAAATATCACCCATTGCTTTTGGCACTTCAATATCTTCCTCTTCACCTTCATCTATCTCTTCTTCTGTTGTTACCATATACATCTGCATGAATAACCATATAATACATACACATCACATCCATAGGGATAACATATGATAGCTAACAACCTCGACTGGGTATAAAAATTAAGGAATGGGTGGAGGTGGAGAGGGAAATCTGGCGACTGTGGTACCAAAACGCTCAGAAAATATATGCCACCAATCTAGCCAGATAAAAATTGCTTTCGATTCTACTCAAATCAAAACTATAATTTATCAATTCTTCTGCATTTGCATAGGATTTAGGCAATTGCAAGAAAGAAAACAACAACACCTTCAGATTTTTGCCGTCTCTCTGCCTATGGCTAGTGACCAATTTTTGATGTTCCACTCATTGCATACATTGGCCACTTCATATAATAGGACAGGGGAGGGTGTAGAGGGACGTGGGGACGAGGAAGAGTGGTGGTGCTTTTCTCTCCCTTTATAGTTCCACAATTTCATGAAGTAAAAAAGAATGTCTCATAGAGTAATTAATCATAAATTTGGCGTCTCCTAAAACCGACATAAAATAATCGACGTCGTCAACTTACTTCGGCATTGAAATTTGCGCCTGAGAAATTCTTCTCGGCACATAGGCGCACAAATTTTTCAATCATATGATGCAAACCCGGGCACATTGCAACGAAATGCTGAAAATAAAACAATTCAAGTTCAATATTGCAATATTATATTACCACAAAAAAAAAAAAAAAATTGTGCCCACCTCTTAATGCTTGATATATCCTAAACGGATGTATTTAATCAATACCGAAATTACGAACAAATATAACAATAATAAGTGACAAATCTGCCAATATAACAACAACTGATAACTTCCACAACTAAACTTTCAAGATACTATATGATATTTTATTTACAACTGATATCCATTCACAAATAAGATAAGACTGAATTCACAATCAACCTCAAAAATTCATATTTATAGCAAATTCCATTCAAACTTAACTAAATACTATACACTTCTTTAAAATAAAAATATTAACACAGTTCACCCTAAAAGAACGAATAATACATGCGATCTATCGGTTATGCCTATATCATTAAGAAACAGCACTCAAGTATAGCACAACTGACCTTTCCACCTCCAACAGCCTTATGTTGAGGATCACTTTTGAAAAAAAGAAACGATTAAAAACAATTTAAAAAAACACCAACCTTATGGAAGTTATATTTAACGGCAAGTGATGCGAATATGGTATTATTGACAAGTGCAGAGCGGAGATCAGTCAATACACCTGGACTATATTGCCGAGGATGTTGGAAAAGGAAACGTGTTATCACATAATCGAGCACAGCATCGCCGAGAAATTCCAATCGCTTAAAAATATTATAACTTGAAAAGTTTTTTATCGAATAATGGCCATATTTAAAATGCAAATCACATAGAAGCTCACATGAATCAAATAGAACTTAATATCACTAAGCGTAATAAAGATAATAAAATGACAGGTGTGATAGTCGAACGTATGACAGGTATCACGAGAAATTAATCAAGGTAATAAACAACGGCACCATAAATAAATATAAGCTTAAATAATAAATAAATGAAAACAATCTACTCACCTGATAACATCCAGTGATCCTATTTTTGTAATAAGAAGCATGAGTGAACGCTTGTAGAAGATATGCTCGATCCTTGAATCGATAACAAATTGAATCTTCAAGCTTCGAGAATTGGAATTGCACCCAAAACTCATTCAATTTGCACATCGCTAATTCCGGCTAAAATTTGCATATTTCATAATGCAAATTACAAATACAGCTTTCATCACCAACCTTATTTCTAGATAAACTTTGTTACAACGCTTCAAAAAATTTACGATCAAAGTGATACAGAAACCACAAATTCCTTACTTCGTCACTTTATTTTAATCAAAAACAATATATGATAAATTAAAGTTTTAAAAAAGAAGACGCGATTACCTCTTGTGGTGTGTCGATGAATCTCAACAGCGGTGGGTCGAGAGTGACCGGTTCAGTAAGAACCTTAAGTCCTACCCACTTCATGAACTTCAGGGTTGCCGTAGGACCTAGCTCGAGCAAATGTGCTCCAATTAGCGCTTCCACGGCATCCGCAATTGATTTGTCGCCAAGGTATTGCTGCGTCAGCATATTATACGGCAAAGGTGAGATTTCCTCCGCAACATCCCATGTTGACGCCACACCCTATAATTTAACACCGGCATTCTGAGGGAGGATTTTTTTTTTTTTGAGGTCAGGATCTTCTGAACCAGTTGGCGAGCGAATTCTTTACATTGAACTTTCTTTTTTCAAATATGAACATGCAAAAAAACCTTATTTCGTCCCACCGAAAACCATTCTCGTTAGTCCATAAAAACTAGAAGATTGTCATATCTTCCTTCTTCCTTACTAAGCTATAACTCATTCATACAGTTCATGACTTTATCACATCCAGAAATCCAATTTATCTGCTGAACTCAACAATATCAACGAAGATGGTAAAACTGGTAGCATGCCAAAACGGTAAGCTTATGGTCTTATGTTCAGATCCATATGCGCCTAGAACCGCTCTTAACTATTGCAACTATGTACATTCATTAAAGCATTGTCCGCGTTCATAATTTATATTCTGAGCCAAGTGCAGCTAAACCAATGCTGCTCAGATGTTACCGTTAGCAATCAAACCTGACAAACGAACAACACAAAACAGCTTCAATGCCCTCCCGTTTTCGTCCTGATATCCGGACATTCCGGACAGCTCAACGGACCACAAAGCATTTACCCTCGGGAAGTTGATTGTTTCGACGCCATCACTAATTTGTCGTACTTCGCTGCTCGAATCTGCCTCATCCCAACCTGTTCGTACTTTCACCTGGAAATTCTATAATATTCACAGTAGTGTTTTATTAAGTTTCAACTCCTCCAACTACGATCGGGTCAGTAGAATGTCAACGTATAAACCTCATCTCCGTTCCGACCTCTTACACAATTTGTTTTCACGTTCTAAAAATTAACTATAAAACTTGGTCGAATGCTGAAAATTTTAGTTTCATGTAAAGGCTCAAGGTCGCATTATTAGTTTTTAAGCTTTCTGCAGTTTTTTAGCTCATTAAGCTGTAAATTAAACAATTTAGGAATCTGATATAAAACTTTCTCAAACCTTAGTCTCCGATAGACTTCCTTTAATTCCGAAAAACATCACTAACGTCTTTTATCAACACAACAACTAAATGCGACTTTCTTCTAACAAAACGGAGTGAAAATATTTCCGCCGCCATCAGCGTACTATGAAATTTACGAAAATCCAATTCAAATTATAGGGTATCGTAGAAGAGAGTATTAATTATATGCTTCTAACACCAATCAAAATATAAAAATAATAGATACCCTCAGTAACAAAAAATATAGAGAACATACAGTTTGCTCGATGGCTGCACTTCCCTCCAGCACTTTTTCCATGATTTTATCACGTTCCTCTGCATCACTTGAATTTGGCGCTTTGAAATCAGATGTTGGTGCATAGCTAAAAACTCATCGTCCCGATTACTCTTCAAATCCGAGTCCATCATTCAAACAGATGTCAGAGAACATCAGAGATAAAGCTCACTATTCCCAATAGCAAATATCGTCTCGATTACGCCTAATAGAAGCCTCAAAATAACATTTACGGCTTATTCCGGTAAACGATTATATTGCAAATATATACCCGCATTTTGGTAATTTTTATTGCTTATTTTCCAGTTGGGTAATTTATTTCCCCGTACGCAATGAGCTTCACTCATTTAAATCAACCAATCTTCCCGCTTCAATTTGAACATTATGCTCGTCATGGAAAATATCAAAAAATGAAAACATATAATCAGAAACTACAACAGTACTGTGCTGAATTTAATACAACAGATCTCAACTACACTATAAAAGACAATACTATTTAAAAAAATCCAATAATTATAAAAAATAATATTTATTCAGTTACATAAGCATGGTCGAGCTTTAATTTGTGCAATATAATCATTCAGTCAACACTTTTATAAGCAAATGTTCTTTGATAGATAATAAAAAACACTGGGGGGGGGGGGGGGAGGGGGGGGGGGGGGGATGAAAGAGAGATAGAGGAGAGATGAGGAGGAGGGGGAGGTGGTGGGGGGAGGGGGGAAGTAATCAAAGAAAAAAAAACAACATTACCGCATTATACCCTCCTTACAGCTCTCATTCTGAGATGGATGAAAATTACTCCACCAGCCAGTGCAATTCAGCTTGCTTCTTTTTCCGCCTCTTATTGCTCAAATATGTAATTCAGCTGTTCCCTTTTCTCAGCATCAACCAACCAAATAACCAAAAAAAAAAAAAAAAAAAATCAAAACTTCAAACGAATCAATCAAGACCAACCATGGAGGCAGCCAGCTGTCATTTGGATCGAATTTTGCACCAACCATTAACGATGGTAGATTGCGTTTCTTACCAAGTCGATATAAATTACAGTTAGAAACCTAGAAGCAGCTAAATTTTTCCACCAAAAAAAAAATTCCTCATTACTAACCTTTACAGTTTCTAATATCAATAATAATACGACAATCAACTAAACTTCACTAAATTATACCTTAAGTTTGACCAATAATTACCTATACCTAAACAACTTCGTTAATACGACCATCAACTTCGCTATACCAATAAGATTTACCCTCATTAAGCTTATGTTTACACCAGCTTGAGAAAATAAACCTAGTTTAAAACTTAAAAACCTTGTAAAAACTTCGCAAAAATCTGCCTTCATTCCTTACAACAAAACCATTAAAGAGGCATAAAAATAGAAGAAAAAGAGTGATAAACGACTCAAATCCAAACAAAACATAATTGAATAAATGATTGTAACATAATTTCATCTTATACTTTTTCTTTCATGAAAAATAAAACGAAATATAATCGAGGAAAAAAACGAATATTTCTATAATCTTATCAGCTATAAATTATTTCACTGCATAACTTACTATACGACTTACTGCTTTATTAAATATTATTTTATAACTTTATAAAATATCAGAATATAGAGAAAACGGTAAACTCTTACCTCTTTACTTCTCGCAAAGCTGAGTTTACCTTCATGCTGTTCTGGATTCATATGAAAGAGATAATCCGTCACCGCGTATTTCAAAAACGAATCGCCAACCGTTTCCAGACGTTCCAGATTTATACCATCTGATGCGTTCGACATTGTTAGCGCCTTAAATATCAATCAACAACGATCCATAAAAATGTTATATGCGTAGAAAGGAAAATTTCTAAGGATTGTCCCCATTTCTAGGAATTCCGCTCGTTAGAAGACCAAACATTTTCCGAAGCTTTTCCCCTCATCTCTAATACCATCAATGACGACCAACTCTAATCAAGATATATGTTGATATTCTCAAACGTCATATTGTTTATACGATTACGCGATAAATATATTAATACCACTAATGAGCACCTAAAGGTCATCAATTCGTCGAACATTTCAAGACGTTCTGTGTTGCCGCTAAATAAAGAGAATTTATACATATAAATGCATCTCTCTAAGCCATAAATTTATCTCAAGCAATGATATCGTAATACTTACGATCACAACGTCATAAGCCAAGTAAACCTTGAGCCAAGTTATCGAGGAATTAGATAACAAAACATACTCGATGTGCCAGATGTTCAATCCCAATCCTCGAATAAGTAATCGATGACTTTGCTCTGCTTCCGGTTGTATTTAAAGATTTCAAGAATATAAAAAAGCATCAAAATATTACCTAGAAATTCTCACGCAGCAAACTTTAAAATACTACATTTAATGTAATGTGCCCAACATTTCGTATTTTCTGCAGCACTCTGAAATGCTTTTATTTATTACTCCAACTTCAAAAAAAAAAATGCGAACTTAGTACCATTACCTGCAAAAGTTTGGAGACCTTAACTCGTTACCTGTAAAAGTGTGCAAGGTGAGACACCGTACGGATGCGAATCAATACTGTCCTCTTCGAAAGAAAACGTCATCCAATCTAATTTTGGTGCCATTACTTCCTAAAAAAACAACTGTACTCTCTATTCTTATACAAGTATATTTCATCTAAGAGGCATTCAAACCTCTCATACAATCAAAATAACTTCTAAATAAATTTCTCAAGAAATTTGCAACAAGTCACTCAAATTATTCAAATAACTTTCAAAAAAACTGAAAAAAAAAATCGCCTCACTTTTCCTATAAAAAATCAATAGCGAAAAAAAAACACATTTTTTTTATTTTAATTTACATAAACGGAAATTATTGATTAATGTATACTATCAAATTGAAATTTCCACAACTAATAAAAGAAAGCTTTTTAAAAAACAGGAAAACACATCAAACTGTAAAGCACAATTCGCGTTTTTTGCAAATTAAACCAATCATTGCAAGCGGAAATAACGCCAGAAAAAAAATCACCTTTGAGACACCTTCCAAATGCGGATATTTTTACTTACTCTCCGAATGAAACTTATTTATCACTATTGCTCCATTTTTGAAGGAACAGAAGATGATTTTGAAATCCTAGACGTATAGCATAGTTGGATACTCATACAAATTAAAAGACAACATAAACGACAGAGAATAATATTGCACAGATAATACAAAATTTTCAACATTCATATAAACCATCATATAAGGTGTACTTGAAAAAAATGACCTGATTTGAAACACTGGTACCAATCCTAGACCGTTTAGATGACGGTTCTTCGAATGGCGTTTTCGTTAATCTTTCTACGCCCATATTTGTCCACCTTTACGAATACCTATATACAACGTGGATACACACTCAGACATAAATATACAAATAAACTAAATATCAAGGACGATTATACAATAAACTCATAGAACAATAAACTATACAATGTGGACGTTTCCAGTACGGTTTATTCACGCCGAGAGGTCCCAAATACCTATCGACAACAACGAATTAGCCGGGAAAAGATATTCCACAAAGGTGTAGACAGTTTCAGACGGACACATCCACACTTCTGGTTTCTTTGATCGCCTCTAGCGCTTTCCCTCTATATACCACCAAAAACTTCCAAACAGGACGATCGTTCCCACCTAATCTACTTTGCCTCTCGCTGAATATGTAAAACCACTATCGATAAGATTATATAAATCTATTATCAAACTGACAGAAATAAAATGACAAAAATACAACTGGAGTCTAACGATTTAAAAAAAGAGAGAGAGGTTATGCTAGCAATAACTAAGGATATAGAATTTAACATTAACACAAGCTGCGATTATCAATGAATGAAAGATTTGTTTCAGCACAAAGTGAATTTAGACCTCATACTATATCGCACAAAACAATCTATAAAAATACTACGTTGACTCTCAAATATGATAGCCATATTAAACAAAACTCAAACGAAGAAGATCGGAAAGACGAGGCAAAAGTCGTTTCGAAGGTATGCACCTTCGATAAGATGATACTCTCCACTCTTAAATACCAGTGTAGTTTACCTTAAAGTACCTTCAAAACCTACATCAAATAAATATACTTAGAAAGGTGTTAGAACCTAGAAGGGAGAGAGGAAGGGAGGAAGAGAGAGAGGGCAGTGAGACCCCTAACTGCTTCGAAGTTGTCAAAGTGGATTCGATAGAATCATGACCATAAGCAATTCGGAAACATTATGCTTGTCTAAAATCTGTACCCATTAAAATCTATATTCATCTCGCCGAAATGGATCATAAGCAATAGTTTTTCTTAGCACATTACTCATCCTATGGCTAATTTTTTGGACATTTCAACATCGAATTCTCCCATTCCTCTCCCCCTCCCCCCCCCCCCACTCTCTTGATGAAGACCCTCCTAAATGAACGACTCGAGCTAGACATCTCTCTATAGATCCTATTGATCACACGAATCTTAGTCATAGCAATGCGGTGAATAATTTGTTACCATCTATAATTGACCAATGCATCACGGATAAATCAATGCACTATAATACACGAGATAGAGACAATCAGCAAGCGAAATCCACTTCTACAATAGCGCACAAATATGTTATTGAACAAAAACAAGATATATATATATATATATATATATATATATATATATATATATATATATATATATATATATATATATATATAAATTAGACGTTCTTCTATGTGAAGATGAAAAGTAAGCGCATCAGAAAATATGGTGGAAATTAAAGTAAATTAAAAAATAAATCAAAATAACTAAGAAAGTTTTATTTAGCAAATAAAAGAATTCCTAACAAGATAATGAAAGACTTCATTAAGTTTTCGTTGCTTCCATTATATGATATATAATGGAAAGAAAAAACCCAATGAAATGAAACAGGAAATTACAACGAAATGAAATGTAAGGTGAAATGTTGTGAATGGAATGGGCTAAAGAATGCGATGATTGAGAAAGGGGAAGGGGAGGAGGGAATGTCGGCAACCAGACAGAATTGGAGCATACTTATGGAAGGAGCCGATGAAAAAAACTCCGAATATTCAATGCCTGAGGGCATCAAATACGCGCATAACACCATAAATAAACCTTGGCAAACTTTAATGACGGTCTCGCGTTTAAAAAACGCCCAAAATTTTACCAACAACAAATGTTTTAACGTCACTACACCGAACGTCCATCAGTGTTGTGCGGAGAGCACTTTTTTATAACACAAGTTTTTTCTAAGTAAAAAAGATGCGCTGAAGTGTTATGACAATACAACTCTCCCCCCCCCCCCCCCCCACCCCCCCCCCCCCCACCCAAAAAAAACTTGGGCAAAGCATCAATACTTAAAAAATTTCCATTCCGCGCATAAACTAGTGCCGCCCCGTGAACGGCATTCGGTACTTTCAAATCATTTACTTTCAACTCACGCACCTATACTTCAGCATGTATTACCAGATAGGTAAATTAAAAGAAAATACCTGTCGGGATACAGTGCTTGTACTCGAGACGGTCGCTCTACGCAATTCATCCTCTTGCAGCGCTTGTATCAATATCTCTGCATCACTGCCCAGTCGCTTCACTTTATTCTCCTCCTAGAATTGCTTCTAATTCACAAAAATTTTCAGCATCGAAAATACTCAAATCCTCCTCTCTCTCTCTTGTCATTCCTTCTAGAAAACCTTAACGAATTGTTAACGATAACAACGATCAGTGATTAAAAAGTGATAATTTCGTGATAATTCTCCTATATCATGGAAAAACAAATGATTACTATGTACTGTCTCGAGTTGTACACATGAACTAGTTCGCTTATGAACAAACCTTTCAGACATCCTGAACCTTGACAGCGAGTTCAACTTGCTCTCATATCGTCCAGAAATCCGGAAAAGAAATTAATGCCCTGTTTTTTCGACCGTAAGAAGATGGAATGAGGGAGCAGGGTGGCAGGACCGGATGAAGTGCAGTTTCACCTGTCATATTCGGAAAACGATGCACTCAACGTTGTATCACCAATACCCCCCCCCCCCACCCCATCCTAACGTCTAAGCCTTTCAATCAGTTAATCGAACTTTAAGTCTCACCATGACTACCCGATCGAAATGTTGTCCTAACGGTGACAATTAAATGAATTTCACCTTTTGTGATGATGTACTCTTCATAGAATCTTCAGAAGTGCTCGCAATCACTCCAGGTAGATCCACTTGCATAGGTACAAGCACATGACATTCGTGCGACGATTCGCCCAAATCCACATCGAGAAGGCAATTATCGTTTGTCAAATATGATAACGTTGGCAAACGTACTGCAACCGAAATATTATCCCTTATTGTCAGAGCTAACATTCATTCAATAAGCGTTACCGATGGGCTTTAACTCAACAGAATTTAACGATCCTCCAAGGTAGGTCAGTTTGATTCAAGCTGTCAGAGGGAGAGTTAAGCCATCCCCCGTAGATGAGATCCGAAGTCGTTATCTTCAGTCATCTGGATTAATGATATAATCCACTATCAAGATACGCACCTACCAATCCATCTTATGGTCAGTGCTGAACCGAACTTTTAATGAGGAAAACATCCCATCAAACATTATCGCCCATTCTCCGCATACTCAATAAAATTATCCACATCAGGACGCTAATAACAAGATGTCATACTTCAAGACAACTAATAACTTAAAAGTCTTCCCATCCTCAATAAATACCTCAAAAGCAAAAAAAAAAATCAATAAATCAATAACATCACTTTTGTTCAACTCCTCTTCATCGTCTAAAAACTGTATCAAATCAACACTCTCTTCATTGCGTCCATTCGTTGGCATTCCTCGATCCGTATCCTCTAGTCTTTCCATAGAATCCAGATAAAGTTGCAATGGCTAAAATTCCGAACTATTTTTTTTCAAAACCAAATAATAAAATGGCATCACAGCATGAATAACGATCATACTAATAACTCAACCAACACAGATAGCAAATTTCCCCTCTAAAATTGCTTTCTGAGCTCATCAATCACATAAAATTTGCCAATACAGCTAACAAACTTCCTCGATAAACAATTCAAAATTGAATCTCTGAAAAATAAAAACGGCATAAAATAATCCCCAACATGTCGATTAGTAATTAAAAATAGCCTAGAAAAAAAGCAATCGGCAAGGATCATTGGCCAAGTACTTCAGAAACGAGTAGATCATTCCCAAACATAAGGGAACGCACTAAAAACGAGAGCCGAATAAATCACTGCAAATGAGAATATCACATAATAATAAACAATTTAAAAGTGATATAAGCGAATCACCTGCTTTCTCTGCTGTACTGATCTTGTTTCGGTATATTTCGACCCGCGATTCTGCTCCGTATGGAGATTAGCTGGAGAGCTGATCGCAGCACCAACGACGTTATTGGGTGGAGGTATTATCAGCGGAGACTGACCAGTCAATTGACCGATTCCCCAACTCATCTTCGATAGATCGGCCATCAGTGCACGACTATCGATCATCGCGCTACCGCTATTCACCGACTGTAAACAGTATCCTCCATAAAACATCTTACGACTCTTCTACCACATTCTTCATCATGTGGACAATGAAGAAATCAAGAAAAGATGGCTGGTAATATGAACATTTTACCGAAGCTACATCACTCTCATTAACACCCCCCCCCCTCCCCCCAGCCAGCTCTTATGCATAAACCAATCGTCTTCCTCTCATTCAAATTCCTCAAACATAAGGTCACATCAGACCCGCAAACTCATGAAGTTAGCGAGAATGACTGCATCAGGCGCTAATACTCCACGGAGAAAAGATTCCCTCAAGCCCAAGACGACGTCTGGATACAGGCCCAACCTAATCGGCAGATTGATTAAAGCCACGATAATCAACAAACGATCAACGACGAACTGAATAAAAGCTGGAAGTATTCACCATCGTTCTCGTACGTAATGTGTGGGTCTTCACAAAAGTCAAGGAGGAGTTAGGGACAGCAGCGTCCTCAAATGTTTCGGCATTCAATATCATCCTCCCCTGGCATATCACCTCCTTCGTCTTCTCCAGAAAACCTTTTGTAATTCAACACGATCGGAAATAAAATAACGTGATCACTACAGAACACAACTAACCAAAGGCATATTAACGTCGTTGGGAACAATTTCCTCATGTACCTCCAGATCGTCCCATCCAGCCGATTCGATATTATCCCTCGGGGCAAATAAGTCTGCTTTCTCTTCTGAAATTAATAGACTTATTTCAAGAATATGCTATTTCGCCAGATCCTTATCGCTATATACGAACGTGAGTCAGATACTGCAATCTTTTCAACTACGCAGCTCCGCTCAGTGTGAGAGACGATCCTTATTCGCCTTCCCCTCCCCACCCCCCCCCCCTCCCATATTCGACCAAATGACTCCCATGCCGAGCCCACAAAATTATTTGCGGACCTCGAAAATTATTCGGTACCGCTGATGCCAACACTATGGTTTGTTTCTTCCTAACCCTAACCATTATTCTCAGCTACAAGATAACCAGTAAATGAACGCACAACTTGTAAACACCAGAGCTCTCCAAATTCACAAGAACCGTTAGACTGCATCAACAAATTCCACTCCCCCCCCCCCCCCCCCAAACTCCTCTCTTAAGCCTAATTTAGAAGCAAATATCACTCACTTCCGAGGGTATTCATAAAGTCGAAAAGAACGACCGCATCCTCTTCCTCATCATCCGACATACCGCCGTGTTGACGCATTGCCGATCCATTTGTCATCAAGCCCATTGTATCCTCAAAAAGTGATTGTAGTTTAAAAATAATAACACCATTTCAAAATCGTCAACACTATAAATTCATCATCAATAATACAAACCTATTTTTAAATGTGAATGAATAGAATATGAAAAACGAAATATTGCAGTCATTTCGGCTCGTGTTATCTTCTATAGTCGAAAAATTTGATTCAAATTTAATCCAGCAATGCGATTCAATCCATAAATTTCCACCACTTAATTTCATGTTCATATGTCGTTATCTTGGCTAATTCCTACGAACACATCCTAATGGGCAATGGTAAAATCAATGAGCCCGAAACATCGACCATAGAGATAATCGGTTAGAAACAGTAACGGTAAGTAGAAGCTGTGCATATATATCATACAAAGTAACCCCAAAACATCCAACCTCAAAATCATCAGCAGTCATAACCTCCTGCTTCGATCGATCTGTACATAACGGTTCCAATCCTCGTCCCAATTCAGGATCCCAAACACCGATTTCGAATGAACACTAAAATATCTACTGATAAATTTTCCTATCATCCAATAAGATCCCTAATTACTGCTCCCAATTCCACTTCACCTCCGTGGGAAATCAATCACATCATCTCGACTAACCTCAACCTTGACAGCGAGCGGCATCACGTTAAAATCATCAAAATATGGAAATGCGTTAAACACATTCCTCTCCGCAATAGGCGAGATGTTTTAACGCGATCCGCTTCCCCAGGGGTTGGTAGTCCTCTCCTAATCTTTCCCCTTCCCTTCTTTCTGGCTATGCTTTATTTTACCATATAAAACCACTGTGCTATTAGGTACGAGGAACTGCAAAACAACACTGCCTCACCCCCTTCCCCTCTAGGTCTTGATTCAGAATAAAAGTAATTTGCATCTAAAGGATTGAAAAAAAAGAGACAATAACAGCAGTTCAATAAATTCACCATTTCAATAATATTTCTCATTTAATTAGGCAAATAATCGATGAATAAAGAAACCTCATCAAATTCATCGCTCTCTTTTGGTTCCAATTCTCTTTCACGTGCCATACGTTCATCACTAAAATCCATCAATACTATTATAAGAAAAACTTAAAGCCTTCCAAGAAAAAAAAAAAAACTTAATAAAAGCCTTTCAAACGGTTATAAAGGCCCAATTAACAAATAAAAAAATTCACTGCAATAACGCTATTTTATTTAAATTAGTCTCTTAATTGGAAATATTCAGATTAATATTAAAATATATTCCCCCATGCGATATGAGGGGATAATTCGAAAAAAATTTTAAAACAACAGAGCGGATTTGAGCATAATGCAGCGTTCTACTCGGCTACAAAGTTTCTTAACCAGCCAGCTGTCAATTATAGCGGTAATTCTTCGTCAATATTTTAAAAAATTTTTCGAATTCTCCAAATAAATCTAAGATTTTTCAAATTTTTAGAACAATAAACTTAGAAGCCAAAAAAATAAGCATAAAACCATCAGCTAAATGCAATACGACTTACTATTCTTGGCGAAGATGTTGTATCTTCTGAACAGGCTTAAAATCAATATCATCCATTGGTGTCGCATAGTCGAGAGGTGGCCAAACATAGCCTTCAGGCACTTTGCTATCCAGACCCAAAGCCTCACTCACTATTGTCTCACGCAATTCGTCCGCAAGTAGTAGGCAATTAATTCTGCAAGACACCTCAGGTAATAGACAATTAATTCTGCAAGACCTCAGATAACAGACAATTAATTCTGCAAGGACCTCAGATAACAGACAATTAATTCTCCAAGACACATCAGGTAACGGACAGTTAATTCTGAAAGGATCTCAGATAACAAACAGTTAATCCAGGTGACTGTTAATTCTTCAAGATAAGTCAAATCTTTCTTTCAAACTGCACCTTCCCAACAATATCCACTAAGAATATTTAACGTGCCACAAAACATCGACGCAAAGAACGAAAACTCTATCCATACATATCAAATAAGAAGCGGGAGATAACGTTCTCTTAGAATTTAGCTAAATGGAGCAAACTTTAAGGCAAAAACAGAGAGAGAGAGAGAGAGAGAGAGAGAGAGAGAGAGAGAGAAGAAAAAAAAAAAACTAAATCATTAGATGAAACCGAGATGAATCCTTATACTTCTTTTTCAAAGAAAAGCAACAAAATGCATCATAAATATTTATAAATCATACAAATAACGCTCTTCATTTCAAAGATAAATAAACGTCTGCAGTCGATTTCTTTTCTTTAAATCAGAAAACTCTCTTTTAAAACGCTGATTGTTTGTAAGAGATAAATAAGCAACATTGGCTAACCGAAAGTTCTTTTTTTTTAAATAAGGGATAAAATTTTTTCATCGTTTTATTTAGTGCATAAAAAATACACTATACAATTATAGAAAATCAATAATATTAATAAAAAAAAAACATAAAATAAAACATAAATGGAAAATAATTCATAGAAGATAATTTTATCAGCAAATACGAGGAACAAAAAAAAAACCTCTACTTCAGCTATCATGAAAACTGACGTTGAAGGTCTTCTAAGGTTTCCCGAACTTTCAATCGAATATTCATGCGTGCCACTTCCTCCATAATACTAATCAACTCGTTACAGTTTGCCTGGGAACACCTACGTAACCATCGTTGCCGCAAACTAATCGTCTTTATTAACAAAACGATAACAGCAATGAGTTCCTGTCCCAATTCTTCTGGCATTTTAATATCATCCCTCACTTCTTGGTATTTAAACTTCTGGCTATTGGCTGCATTTTAATGGCTAATATTGGCTACTCCTATTCGCTAACAGATATACTGGCTAATAGCCGATCGAAACACACCGATAGAGCAAAGTTGGCAAAGCTGCGATAACATTCCAAAGAGATGCGGCGATCGGATGCACATCAACAAGTTCCGGCACCAATATCTGCCCCTGTGAACTCGTCTCTCCTGGTTTACGTTCTTCCATTACACGAGTTCGTGATCTACTCGTATGCCTTGGCATCAGCAGGTTCAACCGGCTGAAAATCTGCTTGCAAATGCGCTCTATTAGCTCCAATAATGACTTCTAGACGAAAAAAAAATGAATTAAATGAATGCTTACATCAATCATACCTGAGCGTACCTGAGAACGCATACTTTACAAGATATCCTCCTATTAAACCTCCTAATAAAGATAAACGTAAAAATGGAGTCAGTTTTGTGCAAATTGATCTCAATGGCTCAAAAGAGACTAACGGAAATAACTGCTCACCTTGAGGTGTAGTCGACATCAAGAAGTGGTTGCTGTTGATCGTAGATTTCTATATTATATTTTTGTATAAAATAATCATTGAAATTTGCGAATTTCTCGTCAGGAAATTTAGAACCCGGATTAGCATCGATGATCTGTAAAAAAAACCCGTCCATCAAAAAAAAAAGAAAGATTTTACCAAATGTTCTGCCAATTCCTCCTCCCTCCCCTCCCCTTCCCCCCCCCCCCCCCCACTCCCCTCTTAAAGAAAAATTGACGGTAACGCCTCAAAAGCAGCTTATATCGAATAAGAGGACGATGATAAGATGATAATACAAGTAAAGATAATATTACTAAATTATTCAATAAACAAACCTCGGCAACATAATAAAATGATGGATGCTCCTTATCACGATACCACGGCATTACGACAGCATCCTGGAACTTGGTCACATCGAACTTGAATAATCTCCTCTCCTCTTCGCTTGGTACACGTGGCATCTCACCGATCGACGAAACTACGTTGCGTACATATGTGTAATCGAGCTTGAAGTCCACTTGATTCGTGAGTTCATTTCGCTCTATAACTGATTTCTTCGAACCGATATATATATATATATATATATATATATATATATATATATATATATATATATATATATATATATATATACGCTTATCAACCCGATGGTGCATCTTATCTAGGTTTGCTAGAACCAGAGAACGGTTGAAGAAGAAGGAAGGAAGAGTTGGAAACGAAAGGAGATCGAACTATTCTAATATACCAAGCAAATATGCTCAAAAACAAGTTTCCATTCCTCGTGACAACACTGAATACTTACCTCTACGAAGAGGAACAATAAGTATGCTGACAGGTGCTTTTTCGGGAACAAACGCCAATCCTCCTTTCACCAATCGCAGCACACTATCGAATATATAATGATGGAATGCCTTTAATAACTCCAACATTTCAGCATCCACTTGCAACCTCGATTTAGCCAAAAATATATTCGCCTGCATACGACCTTGTCGCAGAAATACCGGAAACGATGGTACCTTAAAACATAACTTCCACTTTCCTTATTTATCGGTAAAATACAGCCTCCTTATTATCACCATATTATCATTCTTAATTACCGGTAAAATACAGCCTCAACGATGCTAAAATGCAGCCTCAATTTATATCATTCTTATTTATTTGCCTACTCTTTGTTTGCTTCAGACTTCCATCATTTAAAATCTATGCATCAGTTTAGCAATCGATAAATTGACGGAAATCGCTAACTGAACAGTATCCATGAGCATGCAAACGCAACAAGCATAGTTTGCGAAAAGCATAACTAAACAGTGAAAAGAATTCAGGAGCAAAAGTGATTCGAAATTTTCGGATTTCAAACGAGAGAATGGAGGAGACTACGACCAAAAAGAATCATTCCCTTCCCCTATCAACCCCCCCCCTCTCTGTGCAAAAAATAACCCTTGAGACAAAACAGCATTCATAAAAACCTCCACTTTGCTATGAATCACGCATATCAGGTCAAGAAGTTTCTCAACTCCCATTATGATGATTTTTTTTTTTTGCAAGCTATTTAATAATGTCTATTAGAGAATGTTAATAGCATAATTTTCGAACACTTTAAAGAGTCGGTGAAATTATATTTTATATACAAAAAACTGTGGAAAAAAAAGATAATGTATTCAAAAAAAAAAAAGAAAATAATATGTAAAATGTCAGAATTTCAGAGTACCATATAAAAATATCCCTAAAAATTATGAATATTAAAGTAACAATATTTTAATAATTAGGTAATATTTCCTAACAATGCAAAGAAAAACGCCTTTTATACTCCAAAATTTTTCAATCATTGGATCAATACCCTTCAAATAATCAAAGAAATGAGGAAAATTTACGTTAGGTATTTTTTTCTTTGAAAGAAAACCGAAACAAAATTCCGTATCGATCGGATTGACAATTTTACGATTTTTTGGATTCGCCGCACCGGTAACCGCTTTTATAAGATCCATTTCCATTACGTATATAAGGCAAGTTGTATCCACATCTGGTAATGCATCATTCAATCCTTTTGCCATCTGCAATTTACTCATATTTAATTAAATATAATTAAAACAATAATTGAAATCAGATCAAATAACACATAAATTAAATGAGTGCTAAATTCTGGAAATGCTCGAAAAAGTCACCGCTTCGAGTTTAAAACGTAACAGCCTTTAATTTAAAACTGATGGAAGTATATCATTCCTTAAAGCTATGCTACGAATATTGCATAATAATTCCGCTTTCCTTATTAATTATGCAAAAAAAAAAATGTCGCCAAAATTGTTAGCCGTTTTTGATCGCAATGATCTCCTCCTCTCCTCCCCCCCCCCCTAAATTTCAGGTTTAATCCTAAAATTATTTCTAAAACTTGCAACTCCAACTTTTTGGACAAAAATTTAAACACTTAAATTTACAAATATATATGTTGGAAAAAAAAAAATAAAATACGAGACTCTCTTATCATAGAGTTGCTTTCTCCTTGCCGATCCAACTTTATAGTTCATATTTGGAATGAACTCATCAGGATCATCATCGAGCGCCGTTAAAGTAATCGTATCCTTACCCACCGGCAATAGATGATCGTTTAGCTCCTTATGTTCATGTAAACGACGACAAGTCTGCAATTATCGTTGTAAAAAAAAAGAAAAGAAAAAAGAAAAGAAAAATTCGCTCATCGGAAATTTTCTCTCCTGCCAACAGCTAAAAAATTCAAAAATTTCCTCTCCCTACTGAAATCTATATTTCCACCGCTAGAAGGCGGTATGCTTCTTGACATCACCTCAACTTTGCCTTTCCAAAAAAAAAAAAAAAATCCAACCCCCAGTACATTCAACCTGCAACCTGACTGTCTGAGAAAGTTTCATTCGTTTCACATATCTGCCACCACATTTCCAACCCGCTTATAAAAATATTCATAAGAGTTGGTGAAGACCAAAATCTTGGAGAATTAGAAAACCGGCGCACAGTCAGTCAGTTAAACGCGACCATCAACCACCAACGCAAACTTTTGAACTAACATATATAGCATGAACGATTATATCCGACTGTAGTTATTTTCAGCCAACTTTTCAAGCAACATTACTCTCGTTCAAAAAACAAAGAACTTAAAAAAATAAACCTAAGGAAATTTTTACCTCAAGGGCGACGGCCATCTGAGCGAGTTTCTTCGTTTCCATTGGTGTCGTTAGCATAATACCGTTCTTAAGCGGTGAATTGATTGGCAGCAATAATTCAGCCTTATATAAGATTGACCCGTTCACCTATAAACTCACAGCATCTATGAACAACATCTTGAGCGTCTAAGGAAACTTAAACTATTACCTCAAACTATACAGGTCACCTGGAATAAATTCTAAAATTATGGACGAAAATTCCTCATATTTTATTTGGTTTAAAAATTAAGTCAATTTCAGCTCAAAAACTCATCCCAGAAAGCAGAAACCATTGGGAAAAGAATTTCGTTAGGCCATACAACATACCTCTCCATAATCATCGCCTCTGATCATCGACGAAAACCTCACCCATAGACAGGGATAAACCTGTGACCTTTTGTTTGTCCTGCGAACGTTGTACCGTTGAGTTATTGCGCACCTTTTATAAACCTCTCTCCAATAAGCGCTCCATGACGTCCAATAATTAGAGCTAGCCCGTTCATGTAGTATATATACCATTCCACGTGACCCGATAAATTCTATACTGCCAGCCACAGCTCAGGTGGGAAACAATAACATCAAGTAATACTCTCTCAGAATGAGACAAATCACCTAATTCTAAAAATGCAGCGCAGCAATCCTCTCTCGTAAATAAATTAAAAGCGCTTACGCTGACTGGAATAATTCTATTCTGTGGGACCAATCGGGTGAATATATCACTCGGAAGTTTCGCGCAATACCTGCAACAAAACGCGACATCATTTCAAATACTAGAAGTTTCAGGTTGTCAAATATAAGGTAATCTGATTGGTACCCTAAAAACCAAACCAAAACTATCGCCATACTAATAAACGGCTGCAACTAAATGTCGCATTATAGAAGGTCCAATTTAGCTTCCACTATTCATGAAAAATATTTCATTGTCTAACAAACGAACCCATAAGATGTGAACTGCACACAGCATGTGGAAGATGTAACGCTTTGATAAGACGACTACCCCACTAAAATTACCTACTATTAAGAAATGAATGCTAAATACCGACAATAATATGCCGTCTAACGACTTATTTTGCCAACTTATCGTGATTTCTTTAAAAACCATCAAAATAAACCCCCCTCCCCCATCTTCGGCTGACAATTAGATTTTATTCGCAAGCCATTGCTCCGAGTAATTCGTTCTTTACTATTGATAAAAATTGTCGTTATTTTTTAACTGCCAACACTTAAAGGATAATTAAGATTGCTTTCTAGAAATTTCCTCATCGCTTTACATCAGCAAAAAACTACAAAAAATGCAAAAAAAAAAAAAAAACAAAAACCAATCAATGCATTGCATAAAATCTTCAGCTAAAAAACGACAACAACTTAACAACTGCAAGCCGCAATTTGAAAGTTTATTTCGATATTGCAAAGAATGAAATTTTTTGCAAAGCAATTGCATGACAAATGCAAAGAAATTTGCAATACCGATAAACGCCAACTAATCTCCTAGAAGGAAGAGAAAAAATTTGGTAGCCGGAAGTAAAACTCTTCAGTTAAAAAAATAATTTCAACATCGATTCCAATGCTAGAACCTTTTTTGCTTTCTCTCGTTCATTTTTCTTGCGCCTATTTCCGATTACATCACTAACATTTCCGCTTCCGTTTTCAGGTGTTATAATATACTATGGAATATGAAATGCTCATATTTCGGACATTTCAGCTCTTTCAGCAATAATTACAGCATCCAAAAAAACCTCAAACTTGGGTAACTAAACCGCAAACTTTTACTTATTTTGCTCAAACTGAAGTTTTTTTACTTACATTTCTGCTGAATTCCAAAATCTTACATTATGAAAAAAAAAATCAAAACAAACAACTCATACCGATTAACTAAGGCGATCGCCGACGACATTGTAACTCGAGCTCCGGTCGATTCAACAACATACGGCGCCACTTTGGCATCCACTTCCTGCTCACTGCACAGAGGCATTCCATCGGGAGGATTGTGAGCAGTGCGATAACGTTTCAATAACATCTTTAAAACTTTAATATTAGAAACTCTTCCGCTCTTATACGTTGCTCTCCTGCAAACCTACTGAATGAGAGGCGGAGATGACGGAGAAGAGAGGTCAAGAGGGGGGAGGAGGGGTTATGACGTAAGAGAGAAGAGTAAATCAAGATTAATTGCCCCTATTATGTGCTGGCTACATTCTTGCGCAAAAAAAAGCTAGCCTCAGCCACCTGAGCCTGACTTAATACCTCATACAAATATAAAAGACATTTCAGATATATATATATATATATATATATATATATATATATATATATATATATATATATATATATATATATATGCATCTCACTGATACTACACTCAAGAGCAATTAATGAATCTAACATAAAGGAGATATTCCTCATAACGCTATAAAACTCTATCACAAGAACAAGCTTTACGTGATTCGGACTAAAATAATAACAAGACCACCTTTACTCTTCTTTTTATACTCTCTATTATCGAGTTATTAATTACATATAAATAATCCTTACTGATAATACAGTAACAAATAAATTGACAAAACAAAAGGTGAAAAGAATAAACAACCTGCTCGATTTGGAAGAAATCCTTCAGATCCGAAGAGCAATTGGCTCGATCACTATGCTCAATTAAAATATAATAACTAGCACCCTCCTTGCGAGCACGCCCCTTCGACTATAACAACATCGCTTACATCATCCTCTTACAACCATAACAACCTTGCAATAAGTCCAAGAAAATCCGTTCAAATGAAAGAAAGTAACGGATACGTATTACTGCTGTCATACTTACTGAATTAGGCATTTTACAAACCCATCCACAGTGGCCATTCCCTTCCGATTTTATTGGCCATAGGCCTTATGAGTATTCTGGGCACGACCTCAGAAAAAAAAATCATTTGTGTCCCTAAGAAGGAACTTCCTCCCATGTCCCTATGCACGATATCTCATGACAGTGGAATAAAAAGGGGGAATGACGCGAGAGCACAAGGGGGAGAGGTAGTCGACCTGAAATGCCCAGCATAAGTACCAATTTCGAAGTAATTTTATAGAATTTTCACGCACCGTTTTTTTGAAATCTTAAGCCTAGAAGAGAACAATTCTTCAAATCGAAAGTGAATAAAAACAATAAACAGTATGACACTTCCAGGAATACTGCAAAAAATTTACAGTTTATAATGCCCACAATTTTGTTGTGATGAGCAACACCCCAATGAATCAGCAAATCATCTTTACCTCATAGAAGCACACCTGAAGCAATATTTTCAATATACCTACAGGGATTACCTAGCGAATGGATAGGTTGTCAGGTGAATCAAGTAAAGAGATTATCATTCTTTTCGAATTAAAACCCTATCCAACAGAACGAATTCGTATAAATATTTAGTACTACAAAATTACACCGCGGCCACCTGAGCCACAGGAGATGTTCGTACATCCAACAAATTTGTCTCACCGCAAATACTTTCACTGCATACCTCAATATGAAATATACGAGAGTGATAACAGTTAACCTACAGGGGCAGGTAAGATTCAAAGACCAATAATCACCTGGATATAAGCCCGATAATCAGTAGGTCGATCGAATCTGATAACCACGTTGCATTGCTTCACATCGACACCCTCTTCAAGCACACTTGTCGCCACCAATAAATTCAATTGCTTTTGACGAAATTTACGAAGCACCTATAAATCTCTTAATTAGTATATGCCAATTTCAATAATGATGACATCATCTAAATGCATTCATTAAACATTACCACAAACAGGATGGAAAGAAAGACGAAAACCTAGATAAATACCGACTTTCTTCATTAAAAAAAAGTAAACCTGCTAGAAGAGTCTTAACCAGCCAATAAACAATGCAAAATACGGGATGAAATATTCAAAAATTCTCCACAATGATCATTCATGCAGGTCATTCACAAAAACACTTATTTCTAGATACGCTCTGCGATCCGATCGGTGGGAAAATGCAGAACTTTTAGGCATCACTATGTATCTATAGCCTCTTTCAATCTGGAAGGTTGAATGAAGACCTCCTACCTGGATGATAGTAGAGAGTGAATCTTACGATGTGCCCTTTGTACAGTTTGATTTTATAATTCTATCTTTAACAACTTCCTAACTGAATGTATCAGAGAGACATACCTGAGTTTAAACACAATTTCTTCCTAATATCCTTCACAAATTCAAGTTTGCAAAATGTTACTATACAATTTACTATATCGATTTTCTTACAGATCTTTTATACAATTAACTATTTCTTTTTTCAACTGACAAAAATAAAGGCCTGACCTCTCATATGCAGCTTATTCCCTGCTTGACATTGATAAAAACAATAGCAATAAAAAGCCTACCCCTCCCCCCCTCTCCCCATTTCATATTTCAATCGATGAATCAATCACACACCTGTCTTACCTTTTCAATCACTCAATCCTCTTTTGACTTTCAGCTGGCGGCAATTTCCACCTCGCTTACTCGCTTCATACCCTCTTGAAATCTTTCTTTTATTCACCTGTTTCTTCACTATCTTTCTGGACATCGGTTAATTTCTATTGCCATTTAATTTTTCAGCAAAATTATTTAATCATTTGTTAAATTACAGAAACGTCTCAACATGAGCAAATATTGAAAAACATTTAAAATAAGGAGGGAAGTATTTTACTTCTTCTTGCCGTTTGTGCAGAGCCATTGTCTCTTCGGATCCGATATTTGCACTACTATAGCCAATAACAAAATCTGAGACCACATAACCAAATCTATCCTTATCCCACTTCGCTATCGCTTTCACGAGAGTCTGAAAGTTCAAATATCAACTACTATTCCACGAATTATATAAAGTAAATAAAGAGAATATTAATAGATTCATAAATCCTTCCATATCACGTCGATACCAAACGTTTCCGAAGAGAGGAAGGAAGATGAATGAGGTGGGGGGGGGGGGGGGGTCGGGAATGGTGGGAGGGAGGAGGGGAGGGGAGAGAACTAGGACAACTATCGCTCTAACCTAACGATCACAGACTGAAACGGCTAAGCGAAAATTTTTTCGCACGCTGATAAAATGAAGAGAAAACTCTATTCATTGATCTATAATAAGAAATTATCGCATTTCTCTGCGTGGAATGAAGAACTCCCAATGATTTTGAAGAAAAGTGATAAAGACATCATAGCAGATCCTAAACACTATAAACCCCTCTCGTCCCTTCCTCCCTCTTGTCCCCCATCCCTTCACCCCCACCCCCCCACTCCCATCATCACCTGTAATCAATATAATTAATTAATCTACAAGGTAACAATGAAACAATTCTCCTCAAAAAATACATACATTCATAACATAAGCGACATATCGTTGCTTTACGAATATAATACCACAAAACGAAAAATTCGGATCGATTTTCGAAATGTTCGATGGACTATAATAATCAAGAATTTCCATCAGTCGAACTATTCGGTTTGGCAATAATGGCTTTAATTCCGCATAACATTTCACTCCAAATACCTAAAAATATATAAGTTTAATTTTAAAAAATTTCACTATCTAAATAATCTATGAAATAGTAATTCGATAGCAACTCCCTTATACTGCATCTTCCGATCCTACGAATAAAATGTTTGAAGAATAATATAAATGCAACTAACAAAGAGATAGACAGCATCATAAAATCCAAAACAATAGATAATATTATCTCCCTTGAAGATATATTCTTATGCAAATTATTTTATTTCCGCTTATTTACATATGCCACCTTTATTTTCCATCAAAATTCAAATATTTTTCTGCACTAAATAATAATCAACGAATTTAGCAGATTTTAATGAATTGAACAAAAATAGAAATAGAGACTCACTAATGCCATATATTACATCCTTAATGCAACAATAAACTAATAAATAAACTTTTGGAACTTTGCATTAAAGCGTTGCAAATTCAAAAATATCTGCAAACGTATACAAATATGAACCACACCTCATACGCTCATATCACTCACACATGGACCGACTTAAGTAAAAAGTTTGGCATCAAACGAATATAAAAAATAACAAAATACTTGACTGCCAATTTGAATTGCATTGTTTCACTCGTATTTTGGCTTATTTATCCAGTCCGATGTCTTGAACGGTGCTGTCCAACTCGTACCCTCAGGGCCCCAATTTCAAGACCTTTCGCCATAAGAGAACACGACCTCTCCTTTGTTGAATTTTAGATACAACTCAACAGTAATACTATCCGACTTCTATTCACTTAGCCTAATGCGTTGAAATTTATAAAAACATTCAGGAGATGCATACTTTTGCTTAGCGTACAGAAGTTCATGTCACGAATACAACATAAACACATTCCTCCCCCCCCCCCCCCCACCACCACTTGAACACCACTATCAATTTCCCCTCCCTCCGCCAAAAAAAAAAATTCTTGACTATGCAAATGCAATATGCAATTGTTGCATTGCAATGCAATGCTCAAAAACAAACAAATAAAATTCAATTATTAACATGGTGCATTGAGTTTGCGATAAGCACCTGAATATAACGCCAACTCGAACTGAGGACGAAATTTCTGAGAACCGAAAAATAGAAAAATCGATTCATTTTGGAAAAAAAAAAAAAACAAAAACACCAAAAACAATAAAACAATGAAGTATATATATATATTTTTTAAATTTCATGAAGTCGTCGAATGATGTAAGGAGGCTAAAAATATTCGGAAATAGGTTATATAAAGAGGAAAAGAAGTACAGGTAAGACAGGTAATGTTGTGGAATATTTTCCAATACGAATAAAAAAGAAGCGCACCTTTTCATCGAGTATTTTCTTCGATAAACGCATCGTTGTCTCACCCATTTGTAAAAATAATATTTGCTTTTCTGTTAGAAATGGTTGACCTATATGCTTCTTTAGTTGTCTTTGAAAGAGCTGCAAGTTAAGTTCTATTTCATAATCGCGCAACACATGATGATACAACTAAACGGTCAAAGCTTTGCGAAACAACTTCATAATTGTGCTACCTTGATGTAAGGTGAGCCAGGTAATTATTGCAATTCGTTAACAATCCTTTCCAATAAGTAAATAAGTAAATAAGTAAATAAATAAATAAATAAATAAATAAGTAAATAAATAATTTCATAAACAATTCCCTCAAATAATACAGGCTTCTTCAAAGTCAAGAAAAATATACGATAGCGTATTCCAACACCAATAAATATTTCATAGATGCGTGACAATAACGACTATAATCACAAGAAAGATCTCATTACCTGGCAAACTTTCCATGCGCACCAAGGACCCATTTGTTTAAAAACCGATAATGTCCTGTTGATAGCTTCCATTAATGGTTTCCTCGGATCGACATCAAATTCCGGATGAAACTCCCGACATTCCATACACATTGCACGTAAATCCTCCTGGAAAACACTTCTATACCAATAGAAATGATGTTTATATAAACATTAAAAAATTTTAATTCCAAAAAAATGAAGTTGAAATTAAAAATTGAAACCAAACTACGCTAAATAATTCATCGTTCAGGATTGGTTGGTTTATTGCGCGACCGGCTGGAACTAAGCTCCGACTAGATTTGCTGGCTCCGCTCAATCGAGCCACCCCTCCTAGCTCCCTCATCGGGACGATAGTGCTCGAGTAAGGCGGCCCGATCGTCATAAGAGGAACGACGGTGAATCGACTCATCAGCATCCGATCGGCACGACACGAGTCTAAGCCCTAACCTTCATATGACCATATTTAACTCATTTACATATAATGCGAACAGCTCATCCATTGAGGTGAATTATTGCCTTTTGAAAACGAAATTATACAGCAATAAAATAGTTCAATTATAGTATGATGAAACAGCTAAGACTCTCTTTTTGGGGAACCATAGCAATATTTAAATATTATTTTTAATTCTTCATATATTTTACGAATTACATAAATATTTCATACATTCCAATAATAAATTTCAATAAAAAATTAACAATCCGAAAAAAAACATTCCCCATTTCACCTATAAGAACTTTTAATGCGTTCGCTATACTCTTATCAAGAAATAATTTCAGCACTAAAAACTAAAGAAGTAAACCTACCAAGAGTGAGATGACTTTTCTGCTCGCTTTACATTCATCGTAGATAAAATCTTCACATTCAATCACGAACTCTTTTGGCTTAGCACCATATTTCGCCACCTCAAAGCATTCAATCTTTACGAAATTCTTCAAGGATATAGCTTAATCCGAGATCGGGTCCTTAGAGGTTGACCTGGAATCTCTCCTAAGAGTTCATCCCAATCTCTCCCCTATTCTCGTCCCCTCCCATCCCACTTTCCAGAAAAACTGTTCCCTCCTCAATCTGTCGCTTTCCGCACACTATATCGCCATCAAGTAAAACTTAATTGAAATTAAAAATAATGACGTTAAATGCTCCATCGAAGTTAAAATCCATTCACTGGATCAGCATCTAGCATATTAGCCAACCAGATTGGGCCATCCCATTCCCTTTCTCTCGACAAAATTGCCGAAGATATTCCTTAAACGAAGATAGGATGGAATATCAGTGCGAATTATATTCCTCAATGCCATTCAACAAAACATATCCAATCTAACAGATAAACAATTAGAAAATTACACAAAGCATTTCAACATCGAAATGACCGACCGGTAATTAAGTTGTATAACAGGTTCGTTTACAGTTTTACTACAACGACTTGCAGCTTTAGCCTACGAAAGGAAAAAATTGACAAAGTGAACTAATATAGGCATACTAATCAATAAATATTAGCGAATTCACCGAAGAATAAAGACCAGCATTTTATAAGTACGGTTCGAACTCTTTACCTAGGCTGGAGCTCTACAACCCTCATAAAAAATTAAAAACACAAAACATCCTTATCGACAAAAATTACGCCTGAAAATAAGCTTAACTGATAGTAATATTTAAATGAAAGTATTCATAACTAACCGATACAAGATCGCTAGCCGTTTCAATATTGCTTTGCATAATGAGTTCGAGTTTCTCGAGCACTCGCTCCAGATTACTCGGTGGTGTTTTATTGTTGATCAACGACGCAGTTAAACCCAATATTTTTGGTCTTTCGCCTAATAAAATGCAATTAACACGTTATGAAAAACAATAAATATGAGCACCCTAAACAATACTGAATAAATATCGAATAATTTTGCCGGAAATTTCAAAAAATAGGCAATTTTTTTTTACAAAAAGTTCAGGCACTTTAAGTGATAGAATGAAATTCCATTTAATTCATAAACGATTTAACTGGCCATGAAGGGGGAAGGAGGGGGGGGGGGGTGGGAGTCCGACAAGCTCAGCAAGTAATAATCACTTCATTTTGCCTATCATTAAAAGAGGAACCTCTAAATTCTTATCTATAAAATCGTCCTAAGACACGATCGACGATCGCTTAATGAATACCAAAACCTATCGCTAGAGAAAACTATTTATCGCCTGAAATCTTCGTGAAGTCAACAAAGAAACATCGGGGCAAGAGTTCGCACAAAACATCATCGGATTTTTATCGCTCATAATTCTATCAAAATTGGAAATGAAATATCTCTATCCAACCTTTCAGTACCTCTTCCCCCCTTTTAAGAAAATAAAATCTCAAAAAAAAGATAATATCAAACGGACTGTCCCAAACCACTGTAACCAAAAAAAAGACGAAAATTGGCATAAACTATTAAAGAAGAGGTGATTCAGATTGACAGCGGGAAGAGACTTACTTTTAGGGAGTTGTGAATAGCGATGCATAATGACCCGATAGGCATGTTTACTGCCAAGAACATGATGGCATTCGTCAAATATCAACAACGCTGCATTATTCATATTGAAGAATGCATGATCCAGCACATCCAGAAATACTTGAGCTGTCGATACGACCACCTCAACATTTTATTGCACTATTTTATTTTAGTGGAAAAAAAACATCAAATTAGAACAAGCTGCATACGACGTGCACAATAATAAGCTCCAAGAAGGATCGATCCAATCGTCGCCATCTACGAATGGTCGATTCAAGTCCAGCGTCCAACGATGATACCCTTTTTACCTCCCTCAAATCTTTACCAGACAATTATATCATCGGAAACCTCTCCTTTTCGCGAGATTGTCTCCTAGTGAAACGCGAGGTTCCCCTATAGCGAAAAATCCCACCGTTGTACAGACAGAGTTGAAAAAACGAAGAAAACCACTGCATATAATACAGCAAACATATGAAGCGCGTATCGAATTCATTTCTTCTAAACTCCATCACTAATATTTCAGTTAAAAAAGTCCAACTCCAAATCCCCCTCTCCCCCCTTCATCCCTTCCCCTCTCCCCTCCAATCTTCCCGTTTCTTTCAGCACGGAAAAAAATCCGGAAGTAGATCACAACCGGAAGTTGAACGACGTACTTGATGCTCGGCAATAAATGTATTGAATTTGGATTGGTCGGACCATATATCAGAATTGAGATGACCATGCATTCTGCCAACTTTCAACGTCGTATGATGTTCGATATGTGCGGCTTGTTGATCAACCAAAGAAACTGCAAAAAAGTGTTTTATATTTCCCTAATATTAACGAAATATTACCCAAACATATAGAATTTTACCCAAAATATTTCCCAAAACAATTGCATAGAATTTATAGATTATCAATATCGACTATAACCAAATTTATGCTTGAGAGAGGAAATATTCGTACGAGGCTCAACTTTGCAGCGAATTATCACTGCTATAACCACAACTAGAACCCGCAAAAGCAATCGTCAACCCATGCTCACCAACTTCATCACCAACATATAACTTCATAAATGTGAAATACGTGGAAAAGATAAATAGGGAAGTAGATATAATATTAGTAAATATATAAGAAAATAAAAAACACTAGCAGTAACACTAGTATGTTGATAATATTTCACTATGGTTGGTTTGTCCTCTAGCACAATTAACTAACGTCAAATTCATCATCGTTATATATAATGAGAGCGGAAGTGAACAACACACCTCACTAAGACTGCAAAATATTCCAAGATTATTCCACCTACTTCATTACTTCATAGGTACTAAATTACTTTCTTCAATTAAAAAAAATATTTAATTAAATTATAACTATACTCTCATATTAAACGACCGAATAATCAAGAGGTAATAAATATAAATCAACACTGCAATTATATAGGTAAACAATAGCATACCTTTATCAACGAGAAAGAATGCGCGTTTTCCACCATTCTCCAATGGCTCTATTAATTTACATGTATGTTCCTTTATCAACAAGACCGCAATAAACGTTTTACCCGATCCAGTTCCCAATGGTACTATAACGTTTCCTCTGCATGCCTTGTCCAATAATTCTATCTATAATTTGTTTTTTCTCAAATATTTAAAAATAGGTTAATGAAAATTTAATTCAAAGATCCACCTCTATACATTTAATCTAGCTCCAATCACTGCCTACTCTCCCCTCATCTTTTCGTAACCAGGAAGGTATACATGATATAGGAACTCGGCTATCTGTTTACCATATTGGAAACCATTTCGACTCAGTAGATCGGTTGTCGACGTCTGGAACTATCTGAAGCTCTAAGTGCCTCAAAACCTTGTCGAGATCTATTTGGATGTTTGAATGTCGAGATCTGTTTGAATAATACTACGAACAACATTACTTTTTACTAGTACAATTTATTACCAATTTCAAAATATTTTCTACTGTAACAAAAAACACCAGTAAGATTGCTCTCTATACTGTTAAAAGATTAAAAGCTATGCTGTCTTATTTGTAATGAAATCCCATCTTAAAGTTATTCCAACTATATATTTCATTTTTTTTTTTATTCTAAGCGAAAGTATCACGTTGTAACGATGAAATAAAAAATCGACAAGCAATAAAACCAACCTGATAATCTCTTGGTGTGAAGAAATTCTTATCCACTTCATTTGTACTCGTTCGTATCACCATTATCCCCTTAAAAAAAGTTTTATTATCAACTCTTAACTTACTAAAATATAAACGTAGTATCGACATTATGTAACGTCAATGATAAACACAACAATATACAAATATATCGTTCGTTGAAAAAAAAAAATTTAAAAAAAAATAAAAGAAATTATTGCACTATTGTATTTTAAAAAAAGTTTCAACGATAGAAGAAAAAAAAAACATCGTTTCATTAATTAATTGCATCAATGAAAGCAATATCAATCAGCATTTATTGATAAAAACATCAGATATTGACCGTTTCCTTCACAATGATGATAGTGACAGCAAAAAAAAAGTAAAAAGCGAAATACAAAATCAAATCATATAGGAAAGCAAATCATCGTAGCATTTATGTTAGCACCAATAGCATATCTTCCTTCAATTGCCCTCCCACATTTTCCCCTTCCTTGCATCTTTTCTTTAATTCCTCCCCCCCCCCACCCCGCACCTTTTTCTCCAAGTCCTCCTCCCCCCCCCCCTCTCGTCTCGAAAATGTGCTTTCTCTCCACCCAAATTTGTTCAATCCCGAAATGTTTTCCACTGAAAGATTTGATTTACGCCGTTAGAATTTCAGGTAATGCCACAAGGATAAGAGGAAATTCAACTTGAACGTTGTATGTGGTAATTAGGCGCATAATCATTCGTTTGCAAAAGATATTCAATTAAAAAAAAATAACTGAAGATTGAAGGAAGAGATTCTTTTTTTTAAATCGCTATAAATAAAAATAATAAAAAGAATAAAAATTATGAGAATTATTCATGGTTTCGATAGAGGATAAACAATATACCTCATCTAAGATATAAATTATACTATTAATAACTCCATTTTTTTCCAGCAATTTCTTATTACTCTTCAATGGTCTCTGAACCCTTCTCCCCCCTCTTCAAATCCCTCTCTCACCTCGACCTCTCCTCAAAATAACCACGACAATGCATCAACAGTATAACTGGAATCAGAGAACTCCTTTCTGTACAACATTAGCTGAGAAATTTTGGCATTGTCGAATTTTTTGCACAAGACTACCTGAATTTATCTAACTTCCACAAGACCATCTGACTTCCTGCACATTTCTAGTTGCAATTTTAAAGCAAAAGAAACCTGTAAGAAGGCTAAACACTTGCACTTAAAATAATATAACTAATAAGGCACTGTTGTGATTAAAAGTAATCGCTATCTCTCTATCGTTTGCATCATTTTTTATGCACATTAAGTGAGGAAAATTAAATGAATAAAATATGCTAATCGAATAAAGTCCTTAATTATCTCAGAAATCAAAAAAAAAAAATCGAAATATTTTGAGAAAAAAACAAATACAGTCCTTTTTTCGATTTATTTAAGCGTTGGCAATAATGCAAATTTTACACGTTGAAAACTATTATAAAATAGAAATTCATCCAATCATACGGCATTGATTTATCTCTAATAAACTACACAAGTTCATGCAACTGACCTGCAAGAAGTAGAAGCCGTCCTAAAGACCACAACAGTCAACCGGATCAGGGAGACATTGGGTCAAGGCAAGTGGAAACGATATGAAGAGATATTTATTCGCAAATGAATGCTCTGTTGATTGAAAGGAATTAAATAAATAAATAAATACCGACTTATCATCATACCTTTGAAGCAAAGGAAACGTAACAAAAGTTTTAAATGAAACGACGAATATAGGTGGCCAAGATTGTTTCAAAGAATGGATGACACTAATAAATGATAAAGGACCATCAAAATGCACCTAAAGTCGATATGAATTAGCCGCGCAACAAATCAACAACTCAACCAATGAAAATATTCCTATCATTTGCGAAAGAAAACGAACTTCACCTCCCCCATACCCACCTCCCCCCAAAGGTATTCACCGCGAATAAACAAATATCGATGATGAAATTACCTATCTACATATGTCGTCGATTCGTTTAGGCATGCAATATGAGACTATCATTTCTTTTTAAACTAATATCGAACCAAGCATTATATAATAAGCAAAATATACTATTAGCCACATGAACTCCTAATATTTAGCATCATTCAGACAAGATCCTGATAGCTTCGTCTCGATTTATCCTTATAGAAATAATCGGGTTTTTCTTCCCAAAGTCCTAAATTCCTCTCATCTTTAAGTTCGTCCTGTTTTTCATAGTTATGTCTCTGTAGAAGGTATTTGATACGTTTATTAAGTTCATGCCATCGTCGTGGTGAATTAATTTGCATTTTCTCTTTATGCAAATTACGAAAATGAATGAGTTTAATCAATTCGTTAGCACGATGTTGTCCCGGAAAACCGCGTAACCAAGCCGGTGTATGATATTGCAATTGAGCTGGATGTACACTACCATCACCGAGTAAATCGATATAATCGTTCTCACCGAAACGTGCTTGCGCCTCACTCCATGGCTCTCGAACTGAAATCGTTCAGCATTAATTGTTGGTCGACGAAATGGAGGAACGGGTTAGAAAAGAGCAAGGAAGAGGAGCAGGACAGTTAAGGGTAGGTGATAAGGGGGGGGATCAGGAGGGAAAACGATGGAGAGGGGCTAGCCCACTATAAGTGTTCTAATAATTATACGACACATCTGTCGTTTACATCGACCATTAAATCAATCGAAAAGCGGATGACGGCTTTGCATTTAAAAAAAAAGACCGATTTTTCTCAGAAATTCATCTCACTTTATTCAAATTTTATCTTGCCGCGTACCTGTATTTCATGATCATCGTACCTTTGACACACCTGTCGTTCTCATAAACTAAATTCACTTATAAAAGATCACTATGGCGATGTCGGATCTATGCTTTACCGCATGTCTGCGTCTGTCTGGCTGTCTGATTGTCTATGCGGTGATTTCAGTAAACGGATCATTTAAACTAAAGTCATAAAATTTGATGGACAAGATGCATATCATAAGATGATGTTTTAATGCGACTTTTTCAAGTTAATCAACGAATCCCGAAAATAGCATACATTTTGCGTCCATTTTCCACTGTAAAGAGAGGATTTTCTAGCCAATTAGCTGAAGAAAATGGAAATATGCATATCCATTTTCTTTAGCTAATTGGCTAGATTTTGGGAAATTTGGTTTTTTTTGGGAAATTTCCGCAATTTTTCGGGTAAATTTAGATGCCTGAAATTTTTTTTGAAGGTGATACATCAATTCGGAAGGTTTTTTTTCTTGGAGATCAACATATGCCACGTATTACATCGACAAAATTTCACCTCTCCACCATCGGTGACCACGAGTTGAAATTTGTGGACAGATAGGTGTGTGCAATTTGTGCACGTATAAAATCGTTATAATGTCAATAGCAATGTAAACTTATAAACAAACAAACGTAAAATCTGTCAAAGTTAGACTAGGATTATATCAATCTGCGCTTTTACTACGATCGAAAGTAAAAGTGCTAAAATAATGCATTAAATAACGCCTAATCCTGGACTTATGGCTAGGTAAAAAAAATGCAAAAGAAAAAAAACGGCATAAAATGAGGTAAACAATCAAAGAAATAAAGAATTTAAATTTCTACCTGCAAATCTGCTTACCTTTATATTGAGGTCGAGCAACTGGAACACGACAATTGGGAATCCGTGGCAAAGGATCAATTCCTTTGCGATGATAGCGATAATAGTATCCCGCATCGACAATTTTGTGCATTTTCGCCTCATGATCGTCGACAACACGTGGCACACTACTTCGATCGTGCATCAATCGAAAGCTTTGAGTAGGACGTATACCAAAACGAGTACATCTAAGCACTCCTCTTTGCATCTCGCCTAGAATTCGTCATATAGGCCAAGAAAAAAAATCAACATTTATAGAGCTATGAAGTAGTATTGCAAAATGACCATCAAGCTCAAAAGATGGACTCTCCCGCTTGTTCGCCGATGGCGTCTCTCAATATTTAGATGTAGAGGTAACCAAGCGAAAAATGAGAGCATTATTCTAAAATCTCACTCTCGAAACTCGCGAACTTCGAGCTAAGATGGCACCTCATATGGTTAGTCCGAATTGGTTACCGCAAAGACTATATGAAAGAATAACTTCATATTTCGATGAAATCAAATTTGCATCAGAAGAAATTTAAAGTTATGTAGATTTCAAAAAATAGACTGATTTTTAAAGAATAACATTGTTACACAACTTATTTTTAGAGAGGGATAAAATTAGCGCAAGAAAAACATAAAACACATTTCTCTATCGATATCCCTCACTTAATAATTCATTAATCAATGGCTATAACATCAGTTGAAATTAAATTCCAACCTGCCCATATTATATGCAATAATCTATGCATATTATTTTATACGGCTGAAGTTATTTTATTATTATTTTAGAAATTTCTATTATTTTATAACTTAGAAGAAATTGTCCCTTCCAATAAATTTTCCAACAAGCATCATGGAATTAAAGAAACGATGAAAATCAAAGAGATTAGCACGATGGGGGGGGGGGGGGGGGGTTTGCGTTGTGCATGCCCGATCAACTAAACATTTTTCTCTATAATCTGTTAAAAATAATTAAATTTCCACAATTATGCATTTATATTTTTTTAATAAGCCAATCAAACGCACAGGTTCTTCTATACAAATCTCAATATAGTCAAAAATGAAAAACATGGCGTACCCATCAAATCTCATAATTCTAGCTTCAATGATTTCTGAATTGAAACTACCAGACAGACCGACAAACAGACAGACAGACATGCATATACACATATACAAGAGAAGACACAACGTCCAGGTAATGTTGTACTTCACCTTCATATATCACCTGTCCACCTCATCTTGCATCTCTCTAAAGCACAAGAGAGAAAATTAATGATGAGCAAGCTGCAAATATGAATCACAGCCACAATGATGTGAAATCTGTAGCTATGCTAAAAATCTAGAGACACTTCACCAAAATTTGCCCCTCCAATAAATCGAGAAAAATTATCCAGGTGGTATATTTTTGTCACCGACAGGTATAAGCTATCATTTAAAAGACAGGTATAACAGATGTGTAAATGGCAGCAACCATAAAATACGTGAAACTTAATAATGTGTTGTACAAGATTCGATAGGTGAGATTGTTGCAAGTGCTGCTATGGAAATATTGGCGATGAGCTAAATTATTGGCAAATTTATCGTACATGAAAGGATTTTTCATTTTTATCTGAATATATCAAATTTGAAATATGCAAATATTAAAAAATATATATATAATAAAAACGCATTTAATTAACAAAAAAAAAAAAAAAACTGCAATCACCCATCCAACAAAGAAACCCATAAAGAAATAATAAATAAAAATATATTTGCGGTTATAAATAATGCACACAGCTATGCGTTTAAAACTTCAAAAGGCCGTCCAAGACAAATTTTTGGTCTTTTTCAAGACCAAAAATCATGAGGAATAGAGATTCGCAGAAATGCAGGAATATGCGAGGATAGTGTAAGTCAGCTTACAGTTATGACTACCGAACAGTTTGTGTCACTGCCGGATCTTCATCGGATCTTAGTGCTCTAAGCGCCGCTTAAAACCTGACAAGTTGCCCGACATAACCGCATAATCTGGCAAGGAATTCTGGATGGGAACATCAGGGAAAGCATATGAATTGAGCAGATCAGTTCGTATCGTCGACTTCCTTTCAATTTAAAGGGGGATGTAACCTCGAGCATGGTGCAAACTTTCAATTAGATGATAGGTGCTTCACGACCCCTTAGGCGTTATAATACTTTTTCATGTTGCAGTAATCGTTTTTATTAGTGCTCAAAAATTAATCAAAATAATATCTCGCTCAAATATATATATAATTATATATATATTTATTATATATTATTTTTATATATATATATATATATATTATATATATATATATAATTATATATATATATATATATAAATTATAAATATTTTTATTATATAATTATTTATTTAATTTTATTATAATATATATATATATAAATTATATTATAATTTAATAAATATATATAATTAAATATAATAATATAATATAATATAATATAATATATATATAATATATATATATATATATATATATATATTTTAAGTTTGGAATGAATCAACTCTAATAACTCTAAAATAATTGTGAAAATAATACCATTAGATGAATAAATAAATGTTCTAACTTTTTCAATTACAAAAAAAAAAAAAAAAAAAAAATTGATTATAGCTGAAAATTTCTTAAGAAGTAATCTTGACTTAATTTTATAGCTGTAAGGTTTACTGTTTCCGTTCCGGTCACTCATCGAACGCTTCCGGTCGATACGATAACTCAAATACGAACCTGAACTTTAATCAAAGTAATCGTATTCGATTGAGCATTCCTGCAAATTTAGGACAATTGGGAGATCTTTTTTGTATTTTTGCTGTTTGTTTTTTTTTTTTTAAGTTTATTTATGGTATTGGTACCATTGATCTGAGCACTTATTCGAAAGTATTATTCACACATATTTTTAGGTGCAGTATTAGCTGAAAGTGATTGTGCGGTGGTGGCGTGAGTGAATTGTTACATTTGAGAGTATGATAATTGCTTTCATAGAGGAATTAAAAACGAGACATTTGAGCACAAATGAAGAGTGAGGAAACACCTCAGGTCGTGCTTGGGACTTTTTATGTTAGAAAATTTGATAAGTTTAGCCGGAGAAAGGGAACGAAGTATATGCACGAGGTTCACGTTGATGATCACGACCTTGGCTATCGATCAGAAATGGCCTCACCAATTCCAGAATACACTACCAACGGGCATCTCGAGTGGTCTGACCGTGTTTTCTCATTCGTCTTTGATTACACTTTCTTTATAGCGCGGTTATTGTTTTCGAAGTGCGTGACTGAATAGAAGCTGTAATGGTTGTCTTTCCTTCTTCCTGAGGATGATTTCTCTGATGGGATGAAGGAATAGGCGTAGGTTTATGTTTCTGTAGTCTGGAATTTCGGGATTTGGATGACCGATAGAAGGGTTTCAGAAGAAAGTGAGAGGTCAGCGGGGAAGATATAGTTAGAAAGGAAAGGAGCTTTCCTTATTTCAAAAGGTAGATGAGTAATGCCCTCTATTCTTCTCAGTGCCCATCATAAAGTCCTCCCTTCTCTCTTTTCAAGGTGGATGAAAATTTCCATTTCGTGTGCTAAACGTTGCATTTATTTTTACTCGTGCTAAGACTTCAGCTATGAAAAATATATTTTAGGTCTGTGAAGTTATCAGAGGAGTGTTCGGCAAGATATTTTAACGTCAATTTTTTGTTATTGCATGCGTGTCTTTCATATTTTTGGGGGGAATGAAGATGTGGGGGAGAGTGGAGGGAGAGGGAGGGGAGCTGGCTGCTAGTTTTATACCCTTTCACCCATGCGCAAGTTTTTTGTTCTTTTTCTCGTTCACCTAAGCACATCTAACGATTTGAATCAAGGTGGCTAACAAAGTGTGTGTTAATTTTCCTGTCAAATTTATAGGTGGAAAAAGGTACCCTTCAAAAACACAAAGATGATTTACCTGTTAAAATACCTGTTAAAAGTGATTATTCAGGTGGTGTTTATTTGCATCTAAACACTCCATCGGAGAAAGACGATAGTATATTCACTCGGTAACTTTTATCTGTTAGAAGTTGCCTCTTCAATCCTCAAAACTTCCTGCAGTTTTTGAAATAGATCCCATATGACTGGATTTTCAATCACATAGTTAAAAGAAAACAACCTTGTAACGGGATGTTTTTTTTTCTGGACAAATTTGCAAAAGCGAGTAATAAGCATGTAGATGATTTAAGGTTCATGAAACGTTTCGCATGTGTCATTAATTAACCGTTGAGTTTGAAAGGAGGATTTATCTTTCCGTGTCAGTCATTGACTTCGCAAGAAATCCTTCTTTCTCCTATTTCTGGGTTACAATATTTTAGACGATATATGATGTTCCGTAGAATTTAATATAGGCGATTCACCGATCGTTTATGATTGATGCTTGTGGTATGAAATATTACACGTGGAATTTTATAGATGGCAGGCAGTAAGGTGCATGTGCCGCGTATGCGACGCAATTATCAATTAGCACCAGGTGTGATGCGTTTTTCGGCGGCACGAATGTATGCAAAACGTGGTGTTTATGCGAAAAAACCATTTCCGGTCGAGAAGAAAACTCCAATTGTAAAGGAAAAATTCATAATTAAGCAAATCGGAGGCGATAAGAATGGTGGTACAAGGAAGGTTTTCTTAGATAAGGGGGTTAGTATTCTTTTTATTATTCATAATAGCCGTAATTTTCTTAGATAAATCTAAAAAGAAAGTACATTTGCAATCATGTTGCGGTTGAAAAAGTCTTACCGAATTGTTCCTTACAAACGAGAAATCCGATCGTCTCAAATAAAATTATTTTCATTGTTTTGCGTAATTTGTGGTGTAAATTTTAATTATTTATGGAGAATATTTCTCCTTATTTAAAAATTCAAAATCCCTTTGATTTATTCATAGAAACTACTGAGAGAGGCTTGTGCTCACTATGGAAAGTCGTCCACAAATTTCTTTTAAGCTTCTATTCTGAGGTATGAGTCTTGACGGCATTGTCTATATCTTTTCTCCACTTTGCTTGAGCTCTGTCAGTCCATCAGTCCTTTTCTTCTTGCTTAACGCTGATCGACATAAGTGAACTTACAGCCCAAATATTTACCGGAGGCGCGTACAACACGGCGAAAAATCAAGCGCCCAGCGAAGAAAGTTCCACTGCGATCGTCGATAACACCTGGCACAGTGCTGATCATCCTCGCAGGTAGACATAAGGGAAAACGAGTTGTCTTCCTGAAGCAGTTGGAGAAATCCGGTTTGCTTCTTGTAACCGGTATGCAATTGATCTATTATCACGCTTCCGTTTTCCGGCCGACTTTTCTTTCTGTGCATTTTTTTGCGATTACGCCGTTTTTGCTATTTCATCGATCACCTAATCGATTGCTCGCCTAGCATTACGTGGCATGAGGCCAGCTTGGGATTGACTTCTTTTCAGGAACACTCATTTTGTTCTGATAGCCAGGATTTTTTCGTTGTCTAAATCAGCGTTGTATCAAACAATAAAACAGTTAAAAGTCTTTACCACAGTATTCATGGGACTTTCGAAATAATATCCTCGTGATGTCATTGTAGAACTGTCTGCTTCCAGATAAAAGTCTTTCCCGATGGCATCTCATTGAGTGAAGGTGTGCTAAAAACGTTATTACCAGCTATTTGTATATAGCTATGAGTATATGCGGACGTTCCCATATTTATTTGTGAAATACAGGGCAATCTGCATTAAATGCCCTCAGGGGAAAGTGAGGGGAGAGGACGTGGGGAGGGGAGGGAATGTTGACGGGAATTTCTGCATTGAAGCTTCATGTCGTAACGTTCTAAGCTTACAGAAAAAAAAATGCCTTCCAAGTCCTTTCTTGTTGGATTTTCGTGGCTTTTTATGATGGAAGACTTGATTATGGGATGGGTTGAGGAATGCAGAATAAGATTAAGGGAAGCAAGGACTCTGACTGAACTAGTAACCAGGGAAACAACGAAATAGCACCTGTCTTCTCTTTGCATGATTGACCAGTTGCATAATTTTTCTGGATTGAAAATCGTTCTAGCATACACTCAGTCGGTTGTAAAACAGCATTAACCTTTAAATTTTATTGCGCTCTAGTGTTAATAATTCATTATGAAAGGTGCTGTTGTCGCCGAAGTCGGGTCGGTGATTTGGGGTTAGGTGCAAAACAGGTGAGTTGAGTTCTTTTCCTGTTAGGGTCTTGGATGGGATCTTTTATCTCCTCGTAACACAGGTCGATATTTTCATATGGTGTTTTTATATTTTGCTTATTTATTTCAGGTCCATTGAAGTTAAATTCGACACCTCTACGTCGCATTGCGCAAGCGTTCGTCATAGCCACCAAGACAAAAATCGACGTTTCGGGGGTGAAAATCCCCGAGCATATCGATGATGCATATTTCAGACGTATCAACTCGAAGAAGGCACCAAAGAAGGGTGATGCGAGCATCTTCGCTCAGAGCACTGCGGTAGGTTGTTTAGATTGTTTGGGTGGGGTTTGCGTTTGATCGTGGTGCCTTACTGAGCATCTTGCTATGTGGTGTTGGATTCCGGATTCGATAACGTCTGGAAGATCCGGAGGGGTCTAGCTTTGCATAGGATGTTGCAAAATTTAGTATTCCTTACGAGGTTTTTCATTAGGGAGATGTTTATTTTACAGCGGTCATTCATTTTATGAGAGCGAAGAGGTCGGCAACTGAGGTGTTCAGCGAATGTCGGGAGTTGTAGAGCAGTTGAGGGGCTTGGCTTTTTTCTGCCTCAAAAATATATGTATTCTCTTGGGCCTGCTTATTTTTGTGCAGCCTTAGAAGATGTTGACACAAGTGTTTTTGCTCATGTTGCGTGATGTTAAGCAACGGCTTAGAATCGGCTCTATCTTTAAGTTGCTTCAAGTGGTCTAAGCTGAGGCACCTCGTGAGTCCTCGTACTCGAGGTTTGTGTTCTAGTGATACTGCTCCCAGGAAAAGGAACATTGAAGGGAATAGAAGAATAAGGGAGGTAGTACATATGGCGCAGTTGGTTAGGAAGATGGATTCAGAGATACTGGCACTGATGATTCAAGTTCTCTTCATAGTTGGGTGTGGGCTGTCGTAAGTGTTGAATGTGATTGATGATGCTTTCAAAAAAGCACTGAGCAGAGCCGATGCGAGCTTTGTACAGCCGTCGACGAAAGCTAAAGAAATAAGCTCTTCATTGGGTGAGGTGGGGTTGTATCGATATACCTGGCCTCAAAGAAGTGCTAACAACACTCTAACCGTCCCGTGTTGCCTAATGCTTTTGTAATGACATTGTTTCCTTTGAAATATTGACTGGTGTGATGGGGCCACCGACATGTTTAATGGCAGGGAGCTATGTGGGTGCAGAATTTTGGTTGAAACCTAATAGAACCAATCGTATATAAGGAATCAAGGTGAGGCGTACGTTGAATTGCCGGTACTTTTGCAAGAAATATTTTGCTGTTCTTTACGCATTGTTGGATTACCTTGGCTGGAAACTTCCTGGACTAAATGTAGTGCTAACGTCATGGCGGCTACTGTTTGATAAAAAAACAGGTGTGATATCGCTGCAGGAATATACGGTGTCCGAGCAGAGGAAGGCGGATCAGAAGGAGGTTGACACACCCATACTGGCTGCAATAAAGAAGCATCCGGAGCACAAGTTCCTCTTCGGGTATATGGGCTCGAGGTTTGCACTCGGCAAGAACCAATATCCGCACGAGATGGTCTTCTGAACGGAATCGTTGTTTAATGCTGTTGTTTGTTTTGATCCGCCGAAGGGACATTCATAAATATTGTTGTGCTGTGTTGGTTTTATTGCATGTTGAATTGAGAAAGGTATTTCGTTTATTAACCACAGTCTTTTGCATTTGCATTATGAATATATTAGCTTAAAAGAGGTGAGGGAAATACACAGGTGGCAGATGGTGGGTAGAAATATGGGGCGCAGTGCCAATCTCTTTTTAAAGCGTCTGCAGCCACCGATTTATTGATGGATATGTGTGTATATACACATCTATTTATTTATTTATATATTTATATTCCTATTACGTATATATATATATATATATATATATATATATATATATATATATATATATATATATATATATATATATATATATATTCACTTTTATACTGGGTATATTTAAATCTGATTAAGTCTTTGAAAACTAATGGGTAACTTCAAATATTGACGTTTGGAGGTCATCATATGGCATTAATTAAACGAACGGATTTCACATTTCTAGTCACAGTCACTTTCCGAGCTACCCGTGAGGTTATGAGCTTGCGGTGATGTGTTTTGCTAATGCAAATTTGTATAGATATGCAAAGAAGCAAAGCATGAAATTTGCATACGCCTTAACGGATTTCTAAGATCCAATTGCATAACCAATCTGTTGTTGAATCATTTAGAAGGGACATCGGTAGTGTCATGTCTATTTGTTTGTCTGTCTATTTATATGTCTGTTCACTTGATTTACGCTCATGATTCGTTGAAGTTAGAAATGGGGAAATTAGCGTTGTACTCGACCCGCTGTAGAATGAATCTCTGTATTATCTTACAGGTTAATCTGTTAAGTGTGAAAAGTTTTGGCTTACTAAACGTGCTTGAAAATTTTGCCAAACCTGAATCGGAATCGGATCCGGTGGGTTGACAAAAGGCCGATGCTGGAGAATGAGAGGCAGGGAGGGGGGGGGGGGGAGGAGGGAGGTGGAATTAATTTTCTGGATGCAAATATACATGGAACTGAAAGGGGACATATTCACCAACTCCTCCCTTATTATGTGTCATCTTTTGTAAGGATTTTTCCCGTCGAATGTCATTAAATCATTCCTGCTGTGGAAACCACCTGCAAATATTAATTCCCCATGAATTGCGCCAAGAAGGAGGAAGAGAGGTGGGGGTTCTTTTCCTCTATATTAGATGAGGTCGTGACATGCGATGATTGAATTCTCGAATATTAAGCAAAACAGGTGATATCTACCACCAAGCAATTATGAGAATACTTCCAGCCAATCAAGATGACACATTAGATTGCGGACAAAAGCGCCGTTTAGCATGTTGACGATGATACATTTATGGCATTATGAGTTGAAAAGTAGAATATCGATAGAAAGCAACGAAAGTATGCGTTCTACGCATTATTAAAAGCTTCTGGACTGATGTGGATTTGTTCTCAAACCAGTTCTAATAGGAAGTATTTTTCCATGTTTTTCTACCCCGGAAATATCGAGGAACATTTCAGGGCGCCAGAGTAGCCGTTGTGGGGTGCAAATGTTCAAGACTATCAGATTTCTGCCATAGTCGTCTCGGCTCCTTCTGGAGCTTTTTGCAGCAAACAAATTCGATTTGTTGCCCTCCTAGAGGATCTTGAAGAGCACCGATGAGTTCTTAATGAAGATATGGTAGTCAATTTAATGTTGGATCCTAAATCAGGAAAAAACATATTAGCAGGTAAATTAACACAGGTGCTCAAATCAGGTGATTGAGTCAGCGAGAAGAATATTTGTGAGAGAGACTCAACTCGGCGGTAAACAAAGACGACCTAGACAATGTTTGCCGTGGACTGGTATTACAAGGTGGTAGTGCCAATCGCTGCATCCCAAGTTTCCTCGGTTCAAACTCTCTCTTGATTTCATCCGTATTCGCTTGTACGTTTATATATTTCAATTTTTCTTATTCAATTGTGAAGTATAGGTAATCAACAAAGGTCGTATATCCTCTCACATGCTCCCAAAAAAAGGCTTATTTTCTGCAAGTTTTTTGCGCTCTTTTATAAGAACTTTTCATAGCCGGATCCATGCTAGAGCATATATGTGTATTTGTTTGTGTCTGTCTGTCTGCGTGTCGGATGATTTCAATTGTTCAACTACACCAAGTCTAAATGTAAATTCCTAAGGTCTCATTTTTAATTGTTAATTAAATAATTTCTTGTTGCATGTGGAGGTATATAAGGCATCATCGTCGATGTTAGATTATCTACGACGAGATGTTAGATTTAGCTCACCTTAACACCTGAAAGGTAGTAGTTTCGAGGAATAGTGCTGCTTGACTCATTTCCGGACACCTGACGTTGATGTTTGCCTTCAGTGATCTCTAGATTTCCACGACGATAGACGTCCTTCATAGAACGAAGGTCGCATTTCATGGTGAAAAAAATGCGGATATATACTTTGCGCTTCAGAACTCGTATTAATGAGAAATTTGCTGGCTAGTATATTTACAATTCACTTATATTACTCATTTATATTTTATTTTGTTTTTCTGGTTATGTAGTTAAAGAAACTGAATAGAATTGATCTGTTAAGTATGGACATATATGTGTTTTCCAATTCTCTTCCATTAATTTTTTCTCCCACATGATGAATCGCTCTCTTTTATGCAAATTTTGCAGATTATTGATTGATAAATTACTAAAGGTTATTTCTTTTCCATTGTGGAATTCAATTTTCGGGTGGAAAAAAATTTCAAGAATTACCCATTTTTTGGGTGATCAGTTGATGATCTCTTCGGTGACCAGCTAATTTGACCGGAAAGAATATAGAAATTTTTTGTCTTTCGGGGAAGTTTTTTTTCCCACAAATACTCAGTTCTTCCCATTGTTTGTTCTTGAAGTTTTCGATTCTTTACAGTGTAATGTTTACTTTTCGTTTACAACTTACCTCCCATAAATCCTCATAACAACTAACTGCTTTCCTCTGATCTTTCGTTGTTCGAGAAGAAGGGGAAGGAGAGGGGGGAAATGTGATTGCTTACCTGTAATTTAAATTGATAATGACTGTCCTTAAGAGTGGACTATATGAATGTTGCTTGATGTTACGGACTAATTCGGCAAATTTATTTATTTGTAAACGGTATCTGCCATGTGTCTAATTACAGGTGTTTCGACGGTGATGTTCTTAGGGTGGATTCTATTTGTGTTGCTGATTGGATCGGCGTTCAGTGACGAAGAAGAAGAGGATGAACTTAACTATGAACAAGAAGATGGTATTATTGTTTTAACGGAGAGAAATTTCGATGCATTCATCAAGAAGAATCCATCAGTTCTTGTTGAATTCTATGCGCCATGGTATGATTTTATTTTTTATTTTTTTAATATAATATAATATATTTATATATATATTTTTTTAAAAATTTCTTTATATTTGTTTGGTATTTATTTGTAACTGATATTAACCTAATAATATATAAGGTCATAAGGCTTATTAGCAACTTGTTGTTGAAAGAAGTGAATAAAAATTACAGCTAATTGTTTCTTTCGTCTATATTGAAAGAAATATTTTATCTAGTTGAATTGAGCATTAAACGAACAAATGCTGAGTAAATTTTTATGAAATATGCAAATTTCAACATTGGTGATTACCTGCGCGGATGTTTTTTTATGCAGCTAAGGTAGTGAAATAGACGCATAGATAGGTTGATATAAGGTTGGAGATAGGTTGGTATAAAGTTGGAGATAGGTTGGTATAAGGTTGGAGATTGGCGATTACCGTGTCGAATGACCGCTTTGTGGACAATTGTCGCTTATTTAGATCCATACAGGGGTTAGCGGCTTTGCTGAATGTTTTTCCATATCGTGCTAGATTTAAGGTTCACAACGGAGCAGTTTACAAGAATTCATGGAATCAGCCTTTCATATATTGGCTGCCCACTATGGTTGAGCCATCCGCAAGCACTATGATGGTCCTTTAATAAGCCTTTTTTAAATGAGCTTTTGAAAACTCGCTTTGAAAAAATGTTGTCGTGAGGTCGTGATGTGTGTCGTCTCGTTTGTCTGTCTGTCTGTTTGGTAGTTCCCGACCTAGAAATAACTAAGGCTAGAGTTCTGTAAAATTTTATGGCTATAATCTGGACGTCAGGTTGGTTTCATATATCATGTCTCATTTCATGCCGTTAACTGCCTAAACTCTTAACAATTAAAGGTGGGAAAAGTTATATGCATATCAAACCAATCGGGGCATAGAAAAGTGCCTCTCTCGGAGAGAATTTGCATGCTCAGTTAGGTAAGTTGAAATATGAACTTGCTATCTCTTCCATTTTTTTTTTTTTGTAACCTATAGAACTGATAACTGAGGTGAGTGGAATGCAAAATTTGCATATTATGACGACTAATCTATCGGGTTTTCATAATTTTTCCAGGTGTGGCCATTGCAAGGCATTAGCACCCGAATATATCAAAGCAGCAGAACAGTTGACGATTCCATTGGTGAAAGTAGATGCCACCGTTGAGACTGAACTAGCCACACGGTTTGTTTTCTGCTCATTCTTTTATGATTTTATTCTGAGATAAGTTTTCTTAACGAGTCGATATCTTTGATACATCTTGATTAAAGTGAATCTCCAACAATATAAATATGAATATCTTTAATAATCATATTTAATTTTAATAAATATTGAATAAATAGTATTAGTAATAATATAAATATGAATTAGTAATTAATAAATTAAAGCATTTCATTTTATTTTTACTTCATGACCATATTTTTTGGCGAAAGTCGTTTTTGTTATTAATGTTTAGCCGAATTATTTAAATTTTTATATTTGATTTAATTTAATTTTTTTTTTAAAGTAAGTAAGTGGATTTCTTTCACATTGTATGTACTAGTATTTCAACTGATATATTCTGTTGTATTAGCTAATGAATTTAATAGCGAGCTGCATGTGCTATTCGAAAAAAACGTACTTAAAAACACTGAATTAGGTAATTGTTTAAAGTAATTGTTACAGTTTTGGTGTGAATGGATATCCGACGTTGAAATTCTGGCATGAATCTACGGATCCGATCGATTATGATGGACCAAGAGATGCGGATGGCAAGTCTTATATTGTTTGATTTATAGATTGGCTAGCAATCAAAACAATATATAGAGCTGATCAATGCAATGAATCACTTAGTCGATTTTTTTAGTCAGTATATTGCTTTTCACATATTGTTGATTTGTTGATCATGACGAGAGATGATCTTGATCTTCGATGATTTTCTAATAGCATCCGGCCGTTGAGAAAATATGGGGACATTTGGCTATGATTAAATCTACAATTATGTAAGTTGAAGGCCTTTTATGATTCGCTCTATGTTACTGTGAAAAAACATTGATGATGAAAAATGCTAGAAGTTTATTTATTCCAAATCCAGATGATTTGATCCATTCGAGAAGGTATTGATCGGACTTCTGCTATTGAGAGCACACATAAATGAGGGTTGTGAAACGATGGATAGGAAAGCATCTGATGGTTGCATGCAGAGTGTTTAGTTCGATCTTTTAGCGTAACCTTTAAAGGTGTACATCACACACGAAATCTGGAAGGCATTTGCTATTCGTAGTGATCGTCAGAGCAAATCACTGAAAGGGACACGTCGTTGATTATAGTAGAGGTAGATTTACCTGGTGAATTTGATGTGGTACATTCGTATTTCTTGTCAGAAAAAGGTATACCAATGTCTCGGAACCATCACGGAAATGATCTGCTCAGTTTTCTTCGGATCGTTCGTTTAAGCGGTTAAGCGGTTAGCTTACAGCTTGTGAAACTGATTTAGGTATCGTTCGATGGGTATCGGAGCGGATAGATCCAAATTATAAGCCACCACCCGAAGAGGTGGTTGCACTTACGAATGAGACCTTCGATGAGGTCATTGGATCACGTCCTTTAGCGCTAGTGGAATTTTATGCACCATGGTGTGGTCATTGCAAGAAACTTGCACCCGAATACGAAAAGGCTGCCAAGACACTTAAGGTTGGCGTATATTTCTATCGTTTTTACCTATTGCAGTTGTCTTATTGCTTCACATTTTTGCTGTCTTTATAGTTCAGCCTTTCCTTATTTTTTTATTCCTTATAATCCTTTCCAGGGTTGAATTATTAGCAAGGTAATTTTTATTCGACAAAGCGTATAACCTTATAGCCTGTAGTTGGCCAGGAGATGGTAAGGGAAAGAGGTGAAGGGTGGAGGAAGCAACGTGTTTCAGGGGAAAGCAAAGTCTTTCGGTATATGAGGCAATATCTCTGTTTAATTTCTTTTTACTATTTATATTGGTTTATTTTTTATTTATTCGCATTTAAAAGTTTTTTTTTCAGTTAGTTGGCCGATATTTGTATGTTAACATAAAATTAGATAAAAGTTTTTTTTTTTTCAGGCAAAGGGTGAAAATATTTTATTGGCGAAAGTTGATGCGACAGTTGAGAAAACATTAGCTGAAATGTATTCGGTTAGCGGTTTCCCCACGTTACATATTTTTCGCTATGGGAAACGTTTCGATTACAATGGTCCTCGTACAGCTGAAGGTTTGATTCTTTTAACCTCAAGTTATATTTTCCTCAAGCGTTTTAGAGAGGTTTTTCCCCTCCGATAAGGGGAGGAGGGGAGTACTAACGGTTTTATTTTACTCCTTATTCTATGAGATATTCTAAAATGTCACTTAATTGGAGATTATTTTCATAAAAGTGGATAAATAAGTATATTTTTTGGGGAAAGATGAAGTTGGAACTTTGTTTTTGTTTCTATATTTTTCGTTTTTTTTTTCTCAAATTTTGCAATCATTATTTTCTAAAGGTTCTCAAAGAAATAAAGGGAATTTTAAAATATAACAAATGCTATGAGATATATACGATTTTAGGTATTGTGGATTATATGTTGGAACAAGCGAAGCCGGCTGCTAAAAAATTAAACACCGTGAAAGAGACACAACGATTCTTCAAAAAGGATGATGTTACAATATTGGGTTTCTTTTCCGATGAGCACTCGAAACTGTTTGATGCGTTAACTGATACAGGTTAGTTCTCTATCAATTTGTTCATCTTGCAGCCTTTTCAGGTTTCATCAATGTTGCATATTTATATTCGGAAATTTGCATATTCAAATTTGATTTTATGTGAAAGTTGTATTTTATGGTTGGCCAACGGTTTTATTTATGATGCGTGAAGATGCTTTACAGTCAAGGAGAAGGTATCGGGAAGTTCTGTGATTGAGTAGAGGACATCGTAAAAGGTGAGAGAGGGGAACAGGATATGGGCTATGGTACCGACCGACCTCAGGTAAATCTTCATTGGGAGTTAGGCTTCAGTTGTATATTAATGATTTCAAAATGGTATCAGCATGCCGGTTTTGATTTCAAAACGGTCGTTTGCATAGTGGGTGCATCTTCAGCTATATTTCGATGGAGATTTTTGAATTCTAACGTCATGGAATTCGCCTTTCTGAATATGAAGCTTTTTTATCTGAATTAAGCTTGTAATACTTTTAAAGAGTCAATCAAGTTTGAAAAATTCGGGAAAGTTTATCGCAAACCTTTTTCTTGTGAGCATATTTCCTGGATTATATGCGAATGAACGCCAAAATTATCTTATCCACCATTTTTGCACTAAAATTGTTTCATATATTTTTGATACGTTAGTTGAGTTTAGTTTGAATGCTTTAGGCATCGGCGTCGTTTTATCTATGCCGTTGATTTTTCGGCGTTTATTTACTATTATTGTTTTCGTGTTCACACAATTCTAATTATTGAATGATATTTGCAGCTGAAATGACTCGTGAGGAATTTCCGGCAGTTGGTTACGTGATGGATGTCGATGTTATGAAACATTTCAATGTGAAGCCTGAATCGGTCGTTTTATTCCATCCGGAAATATATTTGAGTAAATATGAACCGGAAAGGGTGGTGTTCGATAAGGTAGGCATGTTTGATTCTTATGATTTGATGATTTTGAGTAAATTTATAAATTTTTGATATTATATGAGCAGTGAGAATATATTCGCCGAAGGGAGGAGGGTTGAGTGTTTTTTTTTTGCTTCTGTTTGAGTTTAATAATCTTTATTTGAAATAGAATACCCAATTCGCGAGTTATTTCTGTACGTAGTTTGAATTAATGTCTCTATTGAGTGGAAATTCGAGTTGATGCTTGAATGATCAGATAGACTCGTCTATCACCCTTTTAAATAAGGTTGCGATTATTTATTTTTGGGCGCACACCTATTGGAGCTTTTTAAAGATTTTTTAAAATTTCTTCAATTGCTTACTTTTCTCATTCATTTCCTCTTTCTCTTTCACCTCCAACAAGTGCTAGGCGGGCGGGGGGGGGGGGGGAAGGGGTTTAGTTAATGTCCGCAATCCGTAGATTCCGATTAAGAATGAACAGGATGGAAAATTTAAATGATTTCATGCTTAGTTAGGAAATTTTAATGAAAAAAAAATTTTTTTAAGGCGATCAAAAATGCAAAAAAAAAAATCGTTGCTATTAAATTTCTGATGGATTTTTTTTCTCATCAATATGGTTTCGTCTCTATTTTCATCGATTTCTTTTTTAAAAAATAAATGCAAAATTTTTTATGCTTCAAGAAACATTTTTCCCTCGATAGCTCTATGATGGAATATGAGTGATCTCTAATCCTCAAATTTCAGCTAGATGCAAGCGCTGAGGATCTGCTCAAATTTTTGCGTGATCATAGTGCACCATTGGTTGGACAAATGACACATAAAAATATGGCGAATCGTTATTCGAAATTCCCATTGGTTGTCGTATATTACAATGTTGATTTCTCATTGGAATATCGAAAAGGAACGCAATATTGGAGGAATAAAGTTGTTATTTTGATTTTTATTTTAGTTTATTTTTTATTATTAATTGAGGATTTAATTTGACTCAAGAAGAAAAATTTTCGAATCTAAAAAATTAGATATTTATATTTTTATTCTATTTTATGTTGTTTTGCAAAGAGTAGAAATACAGTAATTTATCAGCAGTTCAAAGTTGAGGTGGGCTTGACTTGAGTGACCATATCATTGATCACTGAATATTGGATAGTCTATCACAGTAGTGGATCATTGACCTGTTCTCGTGTCAGAAGCGTGTAACACACCAATATAATCATGAAGACGCTATATATAGATTTGAAAATTCTGTTAGGACTTAGTAAAACATTTATAAAGCATTAAGCTGTAACGTCATTGCACCTTGTGGTCACTGTAGGCGGTCACTCTATTGCTTGACGGCGATTCATATGCTTACTTACTCAGTTTGGATGCTCTTAGGTGATCTGCACGGAGTGCTAATGGGTTCGGTATCGATTTTAATTTTGTTTTTCATATTCAAATGCCGTATTTATGAAGTGTTCTGATAGCACGTAGACAGGCACTTAACACTATTGAATACGTCAGTCCCTTCTTTCAGCATTATTCTTAGCCACTGCTCAGGACAGTGATCTTTTTACGACCTTTTTTGTTATCTACTTAGCAGGTGTTGAAGGGCTGTTTGACACCTGTGTTGTGGTAGGTATTGATACGTTGCAGGTAACAGGTATAGGTGATATTATGGGATTGAGAAATCAAGTTTACCTGGCTGAAGATAATGCATTATTGCAGGTAGTGGAAGTGGCGAATAAATATAAAAAGGACAAATATCGTTTTGCGATCGCAGACGAAGAGGAATTCGCTAAAGAACTTGCCGAAGTAAGCTGTTTATTTACGACGTCTAATCTTTAATAGCGATCGGGGGGGTTTTTTTTGTGAAATAAACTATTTTATTAGCATATTATTGATGAGATTGTTAAATAGGACCAACAAATAACTTTATAATCGTAAGTTATTACTTACAGTTAGTGAAACTTTTTTCCCGCTGAGATTTTTATGCATCACAATTTTTTTCAATTGAATCATTTTTTGGTGAATGTAATAAATATTCTCTTATTGCTAGTAGGATTTTTCTTTTACCAATTCTTTGAAAATTTAGCCATTAATCGACGTAATGAATTTTTAAATTCTCAAGGGGGGTTTTTTATTGTGAATATATTTATATAATTTCAATTAATGTTCAAATTTCTTGTCATAAAAATTTAAAAATTTAATTATGTTTGAAGAATTTTTTTTTTTTTTTTTTTATTTTTTTTTTTTTTTATTTTTTGGTGAAATACAACGAATAATTTGAGATGGGATTGGGAGATAGTGGTCTCGAGCAGAATGTCGTTGTATTCGGTGCGAATGGAAAGAAATATCCAATGAATCCGGATGAGTGTGATGATGATTTAGATGAGAATCTCGCTAATTTTATGAAGAAAATCTCTGCCGGTTAGTCGTTTACATAAATCAAAATATAGGAGAAAAGTGGGAGTTGGATTGATAAAAGAATTTCATGCAGATTTCAGTTATTGTTTTTGAGAATTTTTCCTTTGTTTCCATGATGAATGCATTTTAAAAGTTTTTATTTATTTTTCAATCTGTTAGCGGATAAATGTTGATTTATGCTGATTATTTAATTGTTTTTTTTTGCGTTTTGCATTTTGCATTTTGCATTTTGCATTTTGCAATGTGAGCATTTAATAAAAAGGATTATTGATTAGTTTTAATAAGTTTTCCGCTTGAGGGTAGTATTAATAAATGATATTATTAGAGAATATTTATCGATTTATTGCTTTAAACATTTATTTTTATTTCGCTTATAATTCGTATGCTTTCAATTAGCACTACGTCGCCTTAAACAATCGCAAATAAACAAATTGCAAAAGAGTTGTTAAAATTTGCAAATATAAATTTGAATATTAAAAACCGCCGATGTTTTTCTCTCGATGAACGATGCTTAAAAGGAGTTTTCGGCTTTTCTTGTTGTTTGAGATTGGGCTATCCGCTTACTGCATTCATTTAAAGGTCGGTCCTCAACGAACTCGCTTATCATCTTCTGGTTGTTGATGTTCTCGGAGGTGATGAAGGGGAATTTCTGCACTCCACATCTTCTGCAAGGAATCGACAATATCCGTTGATTTTCAGGTAAAGCAAAACCGTATGTGAAATCGGCACCATTACCGAAAGATGATAAAGGACCTGTGAAAACATTGGTGGCATCCAATTTTGCGAAGGTGGCGCTTGATGAGACGAAGGATGTGCTTGTCGAATTCTATGCACCATGGTGTGGCCATTGCAAGGTTGCTGTTTATTGTTTTCATTTTACGTGAGAAGTGCACCTGAAATATATTTTTGCACCCGGTCGGTGAATGACTGTGGATGGTAGAGAGCGTTTCTAGTTTATAATATATGTTTTTAATATGGTTTGCAGAATATTTACGTCATTTATTTCGATATGAAGGGAGAGGGGGGAGGGGGAGGTGCTAAAGTCTTTATTGATGTTTGCAATGGTAGTGATCATTGAACGAGGGTGAGGCTTTCATGTGGAATGAGTTGATGGAACAGGCTGAACGCTTTGAACAACCTAGATAAAGGTCAGGATGTAAGTCTGATTCCACGGTTTAGAACCTCACGACTGAGCGGAGCAACCGTGGATTCTTTTATTAATAAAATAGAAAGCAAGATTAAAAAGGTGGTTTTTTTACCTGGAGCAGTAATGAGCAACTCCGGAGTCGAACGCTTCGAAAAAACTCTTTGCATATTTAAATGAAATTAAGGCGGTAGTAACTGCTGTTTTAAACTTTGAGGTTTGTTTCAGAACCTGTGGGAATTAACTTATTCATGCTTTAGCAGATAATTGCCAAAGGTCAGAAGTTTTTGTGAGCGGTCGATTTTTTGTTTCCATGATCTGTGATATTTATCTATCGGATATTTAATTGAGTAGAAGCATTGCTGATAGATATTGAATGTAAAGTGATAATTGCATGGTTTAGGCATTCGAACCGAAGTATAAAGAATTGGCGACGAAGTTGAAGCAACAAGAGCCGAATCTAGTGCTAGCTAAATTCGATGCCACCGCTAATGATCATCCGGAGAATTTCACCGTCGAAGGTTTCCCCACTATATATTTTGTTCCGTCCGGCAAGAAAGGATCACCGATTAAATACACCGGTGATAGGGATATCGATGATTTGATCAAATTTATGAAAGAACATGCGGTCGTATCATTCAAAGGTAAAAGTGAATTATAGATTCAGTGATATACGATATCGATATGTCTATCATTATCATTTTTATGCATCTTTTTTCTTGAGGTTTTTCATTTGAATTGATGGAAAAATTATTACGTTGATGAATTAGGGATAATTTTTTTTTTCATTGATTTTGGAAATTTTTTAAACAACGTTCAAAAAAAAATTTTTTTTTTTGAGAATTTAAATTTCATTTGATTAAAAAGTTATTTCGATTAGCTGCGATAATTTCATTGCTGATCACAAACCGTTTGCTGTTTATGCAAAAATAAAGTGTCCCTTATGTCTTTTTTGAGATCTATTGCATTTTTAGTAATGTAATGCTTGTTATTAACTCTCTTCTCCGGTGTTATCTTTTAAGCAAATTCGACCAATATCCGGTTGATTCGAATTTGCGTTTCTATGATGGTGATAAACGGCTATCATTGACTCTATGTTCGATCTTTATTCTTTATTAATGCATTTTTTTTTTCAAATTGGTGGTGATTTTCCGAGCCAGAAGGAGTGCACTTAAATTATTGTTGTGATCATATTTTATTGTTTTGTTTTTGTTTGAAGTAGTTGTTAATTAAATATCTAATTATTTAATAAATGGTCTTAACTATGCGTTATATTCGTTTGCTTCATTTATTAGTTTTTAAGCAGCATTTTTTTTGGCTTACCCGAGCAGTGGGAAATGGGCAAGTTTTTGGTATAAATTGAAAAATGAAGATATTTCGGGGAGCGATGAGGTTATTTGCAGGTAAAAAGAAATAATTAGCGAAAAGAAATTAGAAGCAAAGCATAGAGAGGTATTCGAGAACTGTAATTACCAATTTAAATGGGCAAATTTTATGAGTGTAGGGGAAGTTCATGACTCAAGATTCTATCAGTGGCGCTAACTTTGAAATAAATCACTCTATTCGATTTTCGAAATTCTTGAAATTCAAAAAGGATTCTGGTTTCTTCTCATGTACAATGATTTAACGGATTCGTCCTTCCGTTAAGGCAGAAAATGCGTCACTCATTTGTATTTGTTTGCTATACATTGAAGTTCGTAGTGAATACGAGAGGAATCATATGCGAGGCATAAATGTAAAGGAGTCGGCCGCATCTAGCGTTTCTTCTCTTGGTAGATATTAGACTTAAAGTATAAGGGAATTCTGGGAGTGCCAATTACATGCCTATAGAGGATATTGAAATCTGCTCATAGAGAATACTTGGAAAAAAAAATCTGTTAGTTGATCAATATGGTATTTGAGATTTTGGTATTCCGCATCGCTATCTCTCTTAGTCAACAGCCTCCTCACCTTTTGACCTTTCAACGATCGTATTGAGATAGTGTTACACTACAGCATTTAGTTGAGAGCACTTAATCTGAGACGCAGTATCAATAATGCTATTCGAAGATCTTACACCCAGTTACGGTGACCTCTTGGCTGAAGTTGTTTTTGAGCAAAAGAGAGCGGAACAGATGTTTTGGTTGAGGTCACACTTCGCACGGTTGTTGTGGCTAAGCCGTAGAAGTGATCGTTGACCCCGGCAATACCGCACAATTTAGAGATGAAGATTTCATAAGAGAATAAAAGTGCAGCCAGCACCTATGGTACAAGAATATATATAAAATTCACCTCATATTCTATGCGATTTTTATTTCGTTAATTTTATGCGATAATTTTCAAATATATTTAAAACGTGCAGAAAATCTCGAGAGAAAAAAAAAACCATTGCAATGAGATGGATTCTTTTGTTCGTTGTTTCGTTAAAAAGTCAAGACGGTGATCCACTCGCAGTGATTCTTGTATAAGCGTCATCCATTTGCAATACCTCTGCTCTTTCACCTTAAAATGTGTTCTAATGAAACATCACACATGCTTCATATTCTCAATTAATTCATCTTAAAGGTATATTTATTTTAGTAAGTCTTTACAAACGTCTAGTAATATTTCAGGTGAGAGTTGAAGTTATAGGTGAGAAACGATTCGAAATTAGTTGTTTTATCATTGAAATAATTGATACGAATTTCTCAAATGCTATTATCTATTTGAGTTTAATATCTTCTATAATCGTTGAAAAATTCTACAAGAATATATGACATTATCGAAAGCATAAATACTTTTTTTTTTCAACTCTATACTTTGAAAAAATTTTACGTTTTTAATAAAAATTTACAACCTTGAAAAATATTTTATTAAATGTGTAACCATTTCAAAATCATATTAAATTCTTGCAAATTATGCATTTAGCTAATGAAAAAAAAAAATTGGCGGAAATCCAAAAAAATATCGATTGAAATTAATGGTGAAAACAAAAAAAAAAAAAACAGTTGAAGTCAAATAATTGTTGAAAACTTTAGCGCTTATTGAGAATATGTTTGTTTCGACGGAGTCCGTCGAGAGCTCACTTCTCTTAAGTGTTATTGACTTTGCAATTTGCAGCAACAATTCGGCACCTCTCAAATTCAACAGCCACCCCTTCCCCCTCCCTCGTCCCCATTTCACCTCATCTTTAAGTGCCATCGCCACCTCTTCAAACTGGTAAGGAGATTTTTTTTTTTCTAAATGCGATGGATTTTTCGAAAGATTTTCTTCCAGGTGATAAATGATGGGCAGATGATTTTCCAGGTGTTATGAATACCTCTAAGGTAGATTTGTCCACGTGCATTCTCCATTATTGTCATTTTTTTTCTTGAATGGACAGATCATGCTTTTTCGTTAGCAATAATTTTTGAGAAGATTGATATCTGCATAATTTCTTGGATTTGAATTTCATCTCGCTTCAAATTTTGCAGCCGTTATTTTATACATGTTTTATATGAATCGAATTTTAGCTGATTTTAAATATGCTCAATTACAAATTTAACTTACTTTAAGTATTATTGTTACTAGTAAAAAATAACGTTTCAATTTTTAGATCATTGATCCGATTCATTTAAAAAAAAAAACTGCTATTCTTATATTTGAAATAATCTAAACGAGCGAATTTCTCCTATCAGTTTTTTCGTTGAAAATCAATACGATCAAATGAATCGATAATCATCATTTATATAGGTATTCATAGGTAAATATGATTCTTCTTTAATATAAGATGGGAAGTGTTATTGAATTTTGAAGGAAAAATAAAAATGGGCGGTATTATTGTGCAGATAGGCATCGTGCGCTAAAGCCACATCCCACTGAGGGTATCTAGTTTTGCTTAGTGCACACTTTACAACGACAATATTTCGGCGGATTTTAGTGGTGTGGTGTTTCTGCGTATATAGGCAAGCATTAGCCTCACTTCCACATCACGAAATACTTCCTTCAGAAGGCCGTTCAACGTTCCACTCTTGTTGCCTTTCTTCAATTAAGTTGCATAAATCGAACTTATCTTGTAAATTTTTGTTAATAACGTTAGATGAAAGGGCAAAGGTTGAAAGTATTGTTATGCAATTTTCTATTCGGATGCACTATTGGAGTGGATTTGCTTTTGAATTGATGCTTAGCTTATCACTAGTTATCATTACTTGAATGATATAGAATATCATAAATTATATTCGACTAAAATTAGATACAATTAAAGTTGGAACATCAATCATAGATACAATCATCAATCATAGCGAGCATATCAAATATCAGTTCTTTTATCAACAGGTATTTTTTTTGCACTTAATTAACAGTAGAGATATGATTCACTTGCTTCAAACGATTAACTAAAACACTGTTTTTAATAATATAACAAAAAAAAACAAGTATCACTTTGATTTACAGATAGAGAGGAACCAGAAAAACCCTGCAACGATGGCAGACAAAGCGATTGAGGTACAACATAGTTGGAAAACCGAACAATGGGATTGGCCACTACAACACAACGATGGCGTTGTACGTGTAACGAATACAAGTGATAAATTCGAAGTTGCGCTTGATGCACAATACTTCACACCGAAAGAAATTGAGGTAAATTATAAATATATATATATTTTTTAAAAAACATTATTTTTATTTTCCATCTTGTAAAATTAATATTGATAGAAAATAATAATGAAAATAATCATCAATGTTTTTAAATGATAAGAGTAATTTGTATTTAGAGTAAATGAAAAAAAAAGATTTAATGATATTATTGCAAGTTGTGATTGGATGGGTTTTTGTTTGTTTTTTTTTTATTGTCTAATACTTAGGTGTTGTGGTGGTCTATTGTTTTAAAAAATTGTTACAATTACTCTTAACTATTTCAAAATAGTAAATCAAATCCTTAGGTAAGAAAATGGAAATTCGAAGAATCGAATTAACTCAATTTTTATATTTTGTCTCCTTGCCTCGTCGGATATCCATCTTTTTTGCAATCGTTTTTGTTTTTATTCTTTATGTGATTGTTTTTTTTTCTCGAAATTTGTGGAATTTTTCTCGTTTCCTATCACAAAATTTTTCTTCATATGATTGATCTCTATGCTTTCCACTATGATTTGTATATATCATTTGATCCTTTCAAAAATTTCTTCACCATTCGAGATCATTAAGAAATTGTTGAAAATTGATCGCACTTTCAAGCAGATTTCTTTGCTTTAATTGATTTTAAAATAATAACTTTCAATAATCCCTCTTAGCTTATAATATTGTACTATAAGGCCTCTAACTTAAATACACTATTGTACTTTTTTATTATTACTTTATTTTGCAACTAAATTTTAGGACAATTTCATTGTTTCTTTATCAATGGCGATCATTTCAAAATCGCTATTTGTCTTTTTTCAGCCGATATTGAGTACAACAATTATTGAGTACCATTATTTAAAGATCGAAATTTAAAAGAAATCTATTCAATGAATTGAGAAAACATTTCGTCAATTCGACAATAAAATTTTCTTTCAAAATTTTATGCTTTCTAATAAGCATTTATTATATTGCAAAGAATGCAATTTCAAATTGCAATAAGTATTATATTGCAAAGAATTGATTTTGATAGACTTTTCCAAAAATTCTATAATAGTATAAAATCGAAAAAAATTATCAATTTTATCATTATTATCGCAAAATTGCAAATTGCATTAATTTTAAGTGAATTTTTAATCACAAAATATTAAATCCTTTGAAAAAAAAAATTCTCAATCGATCAATAAAATAATGATAACTTTTTTTTGAAATATTTTTATAATATTAGGTCGAAATTTTTTAAAAAATTCGCTATTCGAATAAAATTAATTTAATTTAATTTAATTAACGGATTTAATTCCGATATTAATTAATAATTCGTTTTTGAAAATATTTGAGAAAAATAATTTCATTTACTAATATTGTAATATTACGTTGAGTGAAACTATGAGATTATCTCTAAAAGCAATTCAACTATTGCTTTTAAATATAAATAACGTTGAAAATACCACTCAAAATTTGTCTCCTACTAATGATTCGATATGTTTGTCGCATTTAGAAAATGGTGGCCTTATAAAATAACAACACTCAATTAGATGAGAATTTTACCCGCCGGGTAGGAAATGGGAAAAGCGGAGGGGAAAGGGGAGGAGGTGAATGACGTCATAGCTTTATTATATTTTTTTATTGCACTCAAATTATATTTAACACTTTCGAGTAGTGTTCGATGTTGACGTGCGAAATGAAGTGGAAGTAAGCATTTGTTGAATGAGTAAATGCAAACACTCGAAATAAATACCTAGGGAAAATATTGGTGATAGTTCCGATTCAAAAAAAAGAGTTTCCCAATTGATCGAAGAAGATCGATATGATCTATTCTAACAGCCTAACTTTTTCATATACAAAGAGATATAATTGTGCAAAAAAAAAATTAAATATTAGGATAGTAGCCAAAAATTTTTTAAAAAATTCGTACATAAATAGAATTCATCAAAATAGAAAGAAAAAAAATTTTTTTTGAATGAAAATTTTGAGGAATTTTTTTCGATCGTCTTCTACGTAAAATTTTTTACAGCTGCATGCTACCTTAATCTTTTTCATAGTCTTACAAAATTGATATGGAATAAAAGAAGATATATATATATATATATATATATATATATATATATATATATATATATATATATATATATATATATATATATATATATATATATATATATATATATATATATATATATATATATATATATATATATATAATAGAGTTCCACCGACCTAATATCTCAATATCTCACCACAAAAAATCCATACTTTCTGGAGTTATCTGTTACATCTGAGGCACATCCTACGACCTGCCGGTGATGTTTTCAAATTCTTTTATAAATATCGATGATATTTTTATCAACACATCATTATTCATGAAGAAATTCTTCATCAACATTTAATTACAACTTCAGAGTAAAGAGATGACTGAAAAAAAAAATGGACGATCTTTTTTGTGTTGCAAAAATAATGTGTTCTTTACTAGTTGATGAAAAAATAGCAACTATTGAGATCGTTCACTTGGATTGATAAACTTTTTTTTTCAGGTTTTATTACATTTAATTAGGCGGAATTACTCGAAATTTGTATGAATTTTTTCCCCTCATTTTTTTTAAAGATTTATTTTCAAATCATTAAATTATCGATAACGTTGATAGGTTTTTTTTTAAATGAAAAATTATCATTTATCAGTCTAATCAAAAAAGATAAAATATTACCCGCTTGATTAAATTTATGGATAAGGTGATTGAAATGTTGTAATTTAGTGCTAAGGTTTAAGTTTTTACTTTTCTATTGTTCTGTTGATTACATTTATATCAAATATCATCGATAGTTGATGTGATATCTTTACACCTGTAATTAAGAATATACTTATCACTAAGATACTAAATAAACTTATTAAGCCTATCAAAGTTTTCGATAATATAATTTTAAAAAATTTTTTAAGTTAGTGAGAATTTATTTACGATGAACATAATTTTATTCGTTATTTATGAGATAAAATGAAAAAAAAAAATTACAGGTGAAAGTGATTAAAGATCAATTGGTAATCCATTGTATGCATGAATCACGAACGGATGAATTCGGTGAGATCAGACGTGAAATCAGTCGTACCTATCAATTACCACCCGATGTCGATACGAAGACGTTAAAATCGAATTTAACCGCACGTGGTCATTTAGTGATTTCCGCACAGAAGAAGCATTGATATATATATCGAATTAAATCATTACAGACAAATACCATCACAGACAGACAAGCGCAGACATTTATTGACTAACAAGTGTTGAACACTTGCTTTTTCTTTTTTAAATTGCTGTACTCATTCTTCAGCTGTATTCGAATAGGTTTTATTTCATTCAAGTTGGAAATATTTGTGGAATATTAATATTTGATAATATAAGAATTTCTTTTATTTCAACCTTGTTGAATGCGATGAAAATGAATTACTTTTGCTATTTGATCGTTCTTCAATAATGTTTGCATAGTATTTGTGTTGCATAAACTCTCCAAGCTTATTGATGGTTGATACAACTTTCGCCCAAGCTTATTTATGGCTAGTACAACTTGCCAGCCGTTGACCTTCAATGTTTATTTAAGACGCATTGCGCAATGAAATGTGCGCAAATGTTAAATGATCTATGCTATAGTGTAAAGTGTAATAAGACAGCTAAGAGCAGCACAGAAGTTGTTCGGCACTTCACTTTGCAAGGGCAAGCTATCCGTCGTAGGCTGACATAAATATCCGCTTCAACAAGTTGCTTCATCGCTTGCTCACTTCTGCCACCCTCAATGTGCTCCAAGTTTGTCGCCTATTCAACCTGTCTCGAACTTAGTTCGCAACTTCTCGCTAAAACTACTCGTACTATATTTATTTTCAAGCTTTACTCAACATAACATTTTTTAATGCAGTAATTTTTCTTATTTTTATCTAGCTTTTATGATTTCTTTGCTCGACAATCAACTAATCGATATCGATCGATTAATTTTAATCAACGATAATGTGTACTTTTGCGATTATTGTATTGCAAGTAATATAGTTTGTTTACTCTCGCAATTACTTATTTTTATTATTATACTATCATACTATCTGATAAGTGTTTCATAAAGGATTTTGTTTCAAATATATTGAGGTTTGAGCAATTTGAAACAAATCATTACTTAAATATGCAATAATTGATAGGTAAAATAATAAGATGCAATAAATTTTTGAACGTTTTCGTTTAAAAAAAAACGATTTTCAAATGCAATTTGCAAATTATCGCTTAAATATTGTTAAATTTAAAAAATACATGACTAATAAAATTGACTAATATTTCAATTTTTATTGTCGAAAAGAAGTAAAGTAGTTCTTCAAATATGTATCATAATTAGCATTTAATAAAAATTAATAAATTATAAAATAGTATCAATAAATTGCAAAAATTTTTTCTACTCTTTTATTGTTAGAAAAATATTGCATTTATGATAATTAAGAGGTGATATGATCGTTTCCGATATGCAAATTTTTTGATAGGAATATATGTTTATACGGTTTTTTTTTTGCATATTTTATTTAATTTGATATTGTCGATTACCTTAGGAGATAATAACGATTCTTGCAGATATTATTTTTGTTATTAGTGCAAACTTAAAAGATCTCATTTTTATACTGTATTAATTATTCATCACTGCCCATCATCGGTATAGGTTGATATGCGGGTATTACGTCAGAACTGTCGCTGATACGTGATAGATCGACGACCATTGTACCGATGCCTTGTATGTTGTAATATCGTCGAAGGGCTTCCTCAACGTCTTGATCCCTCCACCCCCTCCCCACCCTCTCCAATTTCTGTCTCAAACTTGGCCTCCATTTTGGCTCCCACCTGCACGTGTATCCACAATCCCAATAAAGAAAGGACGAGTGCAAAAAAAAAGCTGAATATATGTGTCGGCAAGTAGTTACAGGTAAATGTTACAGGTAAACGTCACAATCACCATGATGTGTTATTTATTATGCACTCATCATATAATGTAATGGAAACAATAAACAGTAGTGCACACCTTATCTCACAAATAAACTCAATATTTACTACAAACGATTGATGCATAAATGATAAAATAGATTTTGAAGTGAACTCATTACCTGAGAATTGTTACTGAAGTAATTAAAAGGTTTAAAGGTGAACTCATTACCTTTCTTATGCCGATATAATTGTCTTATCACTTCAAACCTATTATGATATCTCATAAAAGGTAAATAAACTTTTATACAGGAAATGTCAACTATACCGGTATCACACAATTGGGTAGGTGAATTATGGGATTGGCCATTGCAAAGCGCCGATGGAGTGGTAAAAGTGACAAATACAACAGAGAAATTTGAAGTGGGACTCGATGTGCAATATTTTACACCAAATGAAATTGAGGTAAAGTTGAAGTTTATTTAAATATATAATAATAGCATTTACAATAAGATTGTATATAAAAATAATTCCTCTTTTCAGGTAGCATTGTTTTTAAGTAGTAATCATTAAAAAATTAAGAGCAATTAAGTTGATTTTTTGAGAAAAATTTGGAAATTTGTTTTAAAAAAAAACCCGAAAATTCCAACTTTTTTTTCAAAAAGTTGGAAATAAAAATTCTTGAAATTATCGATAAGATGAAAAAGTTAAGAATTTTTTCCTTGTTGATTCTCGTAAACGCTAAATTAGTTTATGAAGAATTTGAATAGATATTGAATAGCAAAATATTCCTTTATGCAAATTTCTTAGTATTAGAATTGACCGAACTTTCAAAAATCTTTTCAAAAATATACAAAAATTAATCAAAACAAATAATATTGTAATATTTGCGGTTGATTGTTTAATATGGAGAATTAATTTAGCCTAATTGAAGCGTAAAGGGTGTAAATTAATTCCGAAATTGAAGGGGAGGGATATTTAGAGATAGGCACCATTTGCTTTTGCATTCATGATACGATGACAGCAACATCATAATTTTCTTCCTAATAGGACTAAATTTCAAGAGAACTTTTAAATGGAGTTTCCAAAACTGCAAACTGGAGAGGCTGGCTCAATTCCTCTTTCTCCCTCCCTTCCTTCCTGAGGTTCTGTTCTATCACACTCTTGCGAGGCTTAACAAATACCCATACGATAATGGTACTTCTTATCATCCCACGCAACTCATATATCATTCAATAGTTTTTCCGTCGTACTTTTTTTCATCGCTTATATTTAATTATTTCACCAGATCAATCGAAAGAAACAACTAAAATATGTAATAATATTTTTCAGGTAAAGGTAAGTGGTCAGGAACTGCTGATCAATTGCCGACATGAAGTTCGAGCTGATGCTTTTGGTACGGTTGCACGTGAGGTACATCGTGCGTACAAGTTACCTGCGGATGTTGATGTCGCAACTCTAAAGTCGCATCTTTCATCACGAGGAGTATTAACAATTACTGCCAACAAACGATAAACAAACGTTTCATATATCGATCAACACATTCACGAATAATTCTATTCTCTTCATCTCATATTCTCTTATTAGCAGTCTCACATAGCTTGAACCCTTAGGTGTAACTTAACACTGCCATTCCAATGTAATGGATTTGCCTTTCATTTAGTGTAATTTTTTCCGCACCGGAACTGACCTATGATTCAGGTAATTAGAATTGACATCCTATTTGTCATGATGTTCTTAGGGTCCAAAATCCTAGTATGTGAGGCCTCGTAGCGTAAAAATTTTGTTTCAGAAACAATTGACCACTGCGTTAATATTTCTATTAGACCCTTCCCTCTTCTCCCCCTTCCCCCCCCCCCCCCACCCCCATCCCCCATCTCCCATTTACCAATAGCAATTGCAATCCGATGTTTCATTTGAATAAATTTGGATTTATTTATTTGAAATTCGCATCATTAAGTTATCATTGAAATGATGAAACTCATTTATCTATCACTTAAAAGTTGATGAGCTTAGTATATATATATATATATATATATATATATATATATATATATATATATATATATATATATATATATATATATATATATATATATATATATATATATATATATATATATATATATATATATATATATATATATATATATATTTGATATAAACGATAATATCGATAATATTTAAATATTATCCTGAACGTTTCATTTTCCAATGTGATATTATTTATGCATTATAACGATGTAATATTAATTTTTTTCTCTTACATTGAGCCACACATACAAAAAAAAACGTAAAACATTTTCCGATGAAAGTAACATGGCAATGATTCTCATGGAAAGAGAATTTTAACAACGAAAAAGCGAATAAATGAAAGAGATGTGAGATTGAGCGACAAAAAAAAGAAAAAGAATAAAGAGAAAACTCAATTGCACAACGTAAAAAAAATAGAAAAATATGAGAAAGAAAAAGAAAAAGAAAAAAAGAAAAATATTAGATAGAGAAATAATCCTTTACGATTAATTTTTATATCTATCTATCTCATTTATATTTATTGATATATAGTTGAGTAATAATTGCAGCAATTGATTAGATACCAGCTAGCTATCAAAAATTCTCTAATAGATGAATATTTCCAAATTTATCAACGTAAATTCAAACGTTGATTTATTGATGTTGATGCTTTCATTTTTTTTCCTCCTATATATTTATCAATTTTTCTTTATATTTATATATTTTTTTTCACTTTGGAAAAATTCTTTTCAAATAGCATAAAGAATTTTTATGAATAATAAAGTTTAATTCTCTATTAACTTCTTAATTAAAAAAAAAAAAAAAAAAATTCTCTCATCTTTTATTTTATTGCTGTAAAAAAAAAAAAAAGGAAATTTTTTTTTCCATTTTTATTTTCATCAATTAAAATAAAAACACATAAATATTTCTAAAATTTAAGTTGAATAAAATAATGAAAAGAAATATGAAGTGAATAATGTTAACTCTTTCTCATAAGTTAATTCTTCATCCAAATATATCCATCCAACATATTTGAACATCCATCCAATATGTTAAGGATACCTTGATACCTAATTTAGGATAACTCTTCCTTGAGAATACCTAATTTATAATTGTTTAGTTTTATGCCTCAACGAAATGATATCGCTCAAATAACAAGAAAAAAAAATCGAAAATGATAAAGTAAAATTGAATATCTAGAGTCGTTTTGACAGTAAAGAGTCATCATCAAATGAATCGTTTGGAATTGAGTATGTTATATTATATCTGAGTGACGTCATATTACGTCAGATAGACTGTTATCAGAATTAGCGACCATAAATATCGTACTTCATACTGCATAGTCAGTCACACTATGTAGATAATTGTTACCCACAATTATGCTCATATCTTATTTGCATTTCTGCTCTAAGAGAATAAACCAACAATTGTGGGAATGAAAATGTTTGTATAGAGCAGTTGGTAAGGCAGTGGCGCGGAACTCAGAAAGACGTTAGTACGATTCCACTTAGATGAAACGTTTTGTTCGCCGTTTACAGACAGATAATGAACGCTCGTCAACAATAACTGAGCAAGGAGACAATAGCACAGCGCCAAAAAAAAGGCACGAAAAAGGATGGTCCACAAATGCATGACAATATCGATCAAGATGAAATCCATGAAGTTAAATGATGGATGCAAAGGTGATCTAGATTAGCGCTTTATGAGGGAAAAGACAAAATATTGAAAATATAAGAAAGGAAAATCAACACTTTCTGAAATTTCGATGTCATGGAACATTGCCAATTTTTTTAGCCCCACCCCTTCTCAACTTCTTTCCGCAAAAAAAAAAAAAAAAAATTAACCATTCCAACGTTATTAATCTCAATGAAAAAAGAAACTTAGCCATTTTATGAGATAAAAATTTGATAGATTTTCTTTATTTACTGAAAATCTAAAAAAAAAAGGTATATGAGGTTGCAAATAAAATCGATAAGTGGAAATAGAAACTCTGCAATAAGTTTATTATACATTTTAAAAAAAAGGATAAAACATTTTTGAAGTATTGAAATATCAAAAAATATACATATAGAATACTTTGAGGAATTTTTTTTTTCTTGAAGAAATAATTATGCATAAAAATTGCAAATAACGATAAAAAATTTGCAAAAATTCTTCCGAGTTAAATACAATTGAAAATTTCAAACGAATAATATTTCGCTTATAAATTTTTTTTTCTTTTTTTTTTGAAATATTTCATTTCTTAATTAATTTTACTATGGTGATATTTATCTTTTATATTATATAATCGTCTAGTAAGTCTTTCCTAAAAATTTGAATAAGCATTAATTAAGAAAAATTATTGCAAAAATTATACGAATATATTATTGAATTAAAAAAAAAAAATCAATAAAATTTGAATATTTAATTTAATATGATATTCATTCATAATTTAATATGATATTCTAGAGAAAAGAAAAAAATAATGCAGAATTTTTTCATTTTTTTTGTGAGAAGATAATTTTTTTTTTTTTTCAAAAAGCATTCATATATTATCGTATATTTTTATTAATGATTGAATAAAAATTTATCAATTTTATAAATGCGTATAAATGCAAAAATCATATCATCTCATTAGTGTTAGAATGAATTATAATTTCAAAAATTGAGGTAAAGAGTTGGCAGCTATAATTTTATGGATATAACTTCATAAATTACAATTAACGCTCAATACTATATTTGCTTCGAATTATTTTTATTTTCTAACTTATTGTGAACGATAAAATACTCTTTCATTTACGATTCTTAGCTCATGTGATCGTAATTACTTGCCTCATCTCATCTATATTTGTGTGTGCTATTGTACAACAAGAATCTATTGAGTTTGTTTGACAAATTCGTTAATCACCTATTATTAAATCATTAGTAATACTTCGATAAGATGAGAGTAAGAGTATTTAAACTCGGAATGAATATAGAACAATTCATATACTGATCAAAAGTAACAATTAATGATAGAAAAAGAGAAATGAGAATTAATAGTAATTGACAAAAATGGGGGCAGTGTTTTATAGATAAAGGCAATCAATTATTAGAATGTCTCAAAACGATGTTGAAATGACGGTGGATAACGACTACGATTCGCCTCCGTACATGAGGAGCGAATTTGTTTGTTTATTGAATCAGGTCCACAACTGAATACACCAATTTCGTTTACCTATAAATTATATAGGTGAAATAAACGATCTCCATTTAATGAATCTAACAAAAGCACAACAAAAATCCTTATCATCTCTGATATCGGTAGAATTATGCGACTATGGCAAAGTAGGAAGACGTCTGCTTGATATTCATAGAGTTTCTTGTTCAATTTCGAATGCCTATCTTTTATTCACGAGATAAATTTATCAAAAATTCCTTCCGATCATATGAATCCCTTATGCAAATATTTGGGAGGGGTAATTCTACAGCATTTGAGGTAATACCTATTTTATTAGCGAAAATTAGACGATTGAAATATATCAATGATAAATATAGTATTGAAATTTTTCCAACCTCAATTGTTCACATTAGAAATAATTGAAATAGTATATATTCTTTTTTTTTAACACTCAAAAATATTTTTACTGAATTTATTTTTGAGATTTTTATTAGGAATTTGATATGAAAAGCAATTTTGCAATTGAAATATTAATTGAAAATGAAAAATGATTCGAATAAATTGAAAAAAAAAGAAAACATTTTTTTTCTTCGGAAATTTTCAATTATTTCATAAAATTATTTGTTATTCTATTCGAAAAATGCAGACATTTTTCTATCTTTTTTTTTCCAACTTATAATTTTTTTCCAATCATTTATTCTTTCTTTCTTTCTTTCTTTCTTTCTCTCTCTCTCTCTCTCTCTCTCTCTCTCTCTCTCTCTCTCTCTCAATATAACTCGATTTATTGTAATACGTTCATTAAGTGAATTTTTTTTTGAAAAATTCGGCAAACGTAAAAAAATTTTACGAATGTTTTTTTTTTTCATCAAAGAACGGAATTCTATTAGCAAGCAAATTGATCACTTGCATTGTATCGTTATCGATTTGTTTAATTCCAATAGAAAATTTTCGTCTTTAATTTTGAAAAAAAAATTTTTTTTTGTTGAAAAAATTGCCAAGACATTCATTTTAATTAAATCGCTATAATTTTTTCATAAATTTTTTGCATGCGAAATAAAATTCCGATATATCGTCAAAAAATATGCAAATTTTTTTAAATTGTACCGTATATAGAACAACTTTTAGAATGCAATAAACTAGCAATTATATATATATATATATATATATATATATATATATATATATATATATATATATATATATATATATATATATATATATATATATATATATAGGAGAAACAGTATCAACAAATGATTTAAAAAATTGAATGAGAAATGAAAAAAATACGCACTTCTTTATGTTTATTGTGTAGGAATTTAAGAAAGGCGACAAAGTTTGGTCGTCCGAAGTGATTGGCCGCTTTAAGGCCCGTAAACATGCTGCGTCCACCTGCACTACGTCGAAAATGCTTTTCACAAATATACTGAAAAAAAAATCATAAAAGCACTAAAAAAATTAAATATTCATATAAGCATATATTGAATCATGAAGCAATATTATGATATCACCTCTTGGATTGAATATTCAACGATATAAAACCGTCCATAATGAGAGAATTCGATACGAGAGAAAAACGTTTACGAGAGAAAAAACTCAGTGATGCGGATGAAAAAGCTTCGAAGGTAAAGGTAGGTTAATGAGCAAAAAATTTTTAAACTTCATAAACCTCGTGAAACACTTTTAGTCATTTGCCTGACCTAATGCTCGAAACTTTTAGCCTGAGGTCTCGACCAAAACTTTAAAATAAAGCTTATTATATATACTGAAAACAAATATAGAATCTTCTTTTGGCTTCATTCACTTTGAGAAGTACTATCCTTTATGTCATGCAAAAATTCTAGATTTTAACCGACGAAATTTAAGAGCTTTACAACTCTTGTGCTTGTTTTTAGCAATCGATATTTTTAGATCATATAATTTCTCTTGCGATGTTTGAGTGTTGAGAAATCCTCCGAAGAAAACTTCAGCTCAAACTCTAACGTCTAGTTTCCTGAGGTCCTATAGGTGATTCTTAAGAAACAAAGAGTTTTCAAAGTCACGAGAGCCAAAAAAAATTTTTTTGATATTCATATTACGGTAATGAAAAATTTCTCACGACAACTTTTGCTTAAAATATGCGCTAAAAAATTTCATTACTTTAAATTAGAAATCATTAACTCTAAGGTAATTCATCAATCTAATTAGAAAAAAAATGCATTTATAAATTTTTGCATAATCAATCGCAAAAAAAAAAAAAACTTACAAGCATTGTAGTACGTAAATCAAATCGATGAAAAAATTGAGTGACAAAAATATGTATCTCAAGGATATTTTCATTATCGAGTTGCTCCACATTCTTTAGAACATCGATAAACCATTCATAATTTTTATGCGTTGAGCAAATCCATAAGAAATATACCTCAAATTAAAACGAAAAAATGTATTGAAATTTTTATATTTTAATTTATATTTTTTTCTTGCTAAAAAATTATGGCATATTATATAAGAGATTTATTACTAAAATAAACGCGCTTACTGATATAAATATACGAAATCATATAATACAATCATACAATATACTCGTTAATAAATTATATAGTATATGCTCGTATATTAAAAAAAAAAAAAATTTCATTCGGAAAATTATATGAGCAAATTTTAGGCTGAATGATTTTGTTATAGAGTTGGATAACTTTACTATACACTTTAGAGACTAACTTTTTACTAGAGAGATGAAAGAATTTAAAAAAAAATACCTTTTTGCATTTAATTGCGGTATGTTTACCGGAGGATTTCTCTAAGACGAGATCGGTAAGTGTCGATGCATATGGCGTTACTCCTATACCGCCACCAATTAAAACGGCCACCTCGTATTGATGCCAATCCTAAAATTTTTTTTATACGATAAATTAATAAAAAAATTTCAAGAATTTAAATATCATATTTTTTACATCTTTTTTTTTTTAAATTTTTAGAGAGATGCACAAATATAGTAAAATAATAAAATTCGTTAAAAATGAAAAAAAAATTGGCAAAATTTCAAATTTCTAAACGTTTAAATTGTTCATTAACGAGATATGTAATTTTATTGAATTCAATAATGATCCACTCTTATATGTTTCTTTTTTTTTTCCGCTTTCAATGCATATAAAATCGTATTAAACATGATGAATTTATGCAAATTAACAAGAATATATTGTATGCCGTAAAAATGTTTTGAAAATTTTCTATTATAGAAATGATTTCTATAAATATTAGAGTGGGAAAAAAAAACGATATAAGATGAACATTTACAAAGGGAAATTTAAAAAAAGATATTATCAATAAAAAAATTTTTTGGCTCTACTCTTTTCATCCCCCTTCCCCCCACCCCACCCCACCCCCCCCCCCCCCCCACCTCTCACATTCCTCTTTTCTATCTTCATTTAATTCTTGCTGAAATTTATGCATAGTAAATATACTGAATATATTCAAATATACTGAATACTATACAATATATGGAATATTCAAAAATTTCATTAAAAATATCGCCTCATAAAATCACCTGATTTCCATCACCATATGGACCGTTAAGATGAAGCACTGGATATGATGTACCATTAGCTTGTGCACATATAATCTCATTGCGTAAATTCCATGTCCATGGTCCAACCGCTTTAATATAGAGCTCAAGTGTGGGCGCTTGAGGTGCGGAAGCAAGTGAAAACGCATGAAGCTCATTAAAAGTGCATGAGAATGCCGGACATGAAACTCGAACCCATTGTCCAGAACGGAATCGGAATGAATGTGGTCTCTTGAATTCGATGTAGATAATATCTAAAAATATATTCGAGCGTTGTATCGTTTATGAAATCAATGCTCAAGCATTGTTTTGAAGGAAAACGTGCAAATCTTGATTTAACAGCGCAAAAAAAATACTTTGAGTAATTATAGCAGTAATTAAATAATTAATCATTTATTTACTTATATTGTAGGAGCGCTTAGTATACAAATGAATTGATCAGGTGTCATAAGGAAATGGTTTGTTAAATAGTGTCCCCTAATTTTGGCATAAAATTTCAACATTTACTCATTCTCCTTCCAATGTAATCAGATATTGTGGCACAGGTCTTGTGATATGAATTTCCAGCCTTGGCTAGTACTACACAGATTTCCGATTTCGGCTAGCGTTGCGTAGATTTTCGGTTTCGGCTAGTACTGCCTAAACTTCAGGGTTTGGGTGGTAGTACATAGATTTCCGGCACCGTATTACACGAAGTTCCGGCTCCGGTTAGTACTACACAGAGTTCCGGTTTCGGTTGGTATTTCGTTTATTAAAATCCAAAACATGAAATAAAGAAGAAATCTTAGGCAACTTCTTTAGGTGTGATAAGATAACAATTATAATCGCTACCAACCTGAAGGAAGAATCGATGCACGTAAAATTTGAAGCTTCTTATATTGTTGTCTCATACCGATAATTCGATCGATAACTAATAAAATTATTGGCCCAATAACATAATATGTAAATTTCGGTGACTAAAATATTCTAATAAATGTCACTTAAAAAAATCAATAACGATCAATAATGATTGATCGTTGATCATTGATCATATGATCATTCAATATAAATTCATCGTATATTATAAAATAGATAGTGCTTCTTTTTTTTTTTCCTTCAAATTACGATAGTTGTTATTAAGGAAAATATTATTATTGAAAATTTATACTTTTTAACGAAACGATTAAAAATTTGCATTCTATACTAAAAGCGATAAAATTATTTAAAGAATTGAAATTAAAATTTATTTTGATTAAAGTATTTCGAAATTCTATTAGACATTTCATATTTTTAAGTAATTAAATATTTATAAATTATTGAATAATTAGGATGCAATTTAAGTTGGAAAAGCTTTTTTTCCGATTTTATATCCAATAATTTCATAACCCATTTGCACTTCGGAAAATTTCTATCGACTATTGCAGAATCATTACTAAATATTGACGTTCGAGAGAGAAGTAAACGAGGGTAAAGAATGGAAGACAGAAAAAAATTAGCAATTTCCTATTACAATTTGTTATACTAGTAATACGATGCTATCGGGAAGTTTACCCGATAATGCTAAACTTTGCAATATTTCTTGTAATACCTCTACTAATTCGAAAAAAAAATCCTAAAAATGAGGAAGGGGAGGGGGGTTATAATGTACCCCTCCTAAAATTTTGAGCCTGATTACATCCATCGTTATTTTCTACAAAAATGTTCATAAATATATAGCCTACATCAAGTAATTTTGGTAGGCCATGAAGTATAGTAAGTGCATAGAGTAAAACATTGAGAAGATGCGTAATTCGGAACGCATGATAGGCTTGTTTCATAACGGCTGGCGCTGAGAACACGTAAATAATACTCATTATTGCGACAAGAAGAATGCCTGTGATACCGGTTAATGTACCATAGAACCAATAACTGATTGATGGCAAAAAATTCGACCTGAAATTATTCACTATTGTGATTTAAATCAAAATCAATCGACCTGAAATTATTTGGTATTGCGATTTAAACCATATATTTCAGTCCGAAACACCTATAGTGCCATTAATCAATGATGAGCAAGTAAACGATAATGTAGATAAAGTACAAGTATCCCTAGGATATATCATTAAAAGATGAGGGAAATATCATCCTGTAGGAATGAATCGAATCCTTAACGACCTGTCTCCGCCGGAGCCGGATTAACCAACCAGCCCAAACTCGACATTTTTAATTTTAGGCCATATTGAGAATGTCAAATTGAGCATCAAACAACAATCATAACATAAACAATAAAATCACAATTCACATGCAATATTACTCAATTATGATATGCAATGCAAAACCGCTGGCAAATAATAATTTTAAATCGGCTTTCATAACGAAACAATAATATAGATATAATTCTAAACCTTTTTTTAGCAATACAAAAATGCATTCTATAGAGAAATTATGACTATTTTATATAGTCTATATATAAGTCATCAATGAAAAGAATATAAATTAAAAAAAAAAAAATTAGCATACCCAAAGACGGCTTCTTGGAAAAGACATTGAAGACCATCTTGACTTTGTGTAGCTACATGATAGAAATTAACACAATGACCAACAGTATGTATGGCTGCCCAAAATCCAGCAAGAATAGCGACAATTTTATGAAATGTAATTGCCGAATCGAATGGTATATATTCACCGAGTGGTGTCTCTCTCAATAGTGTAATCACATTGCGACATACTGTTGTTAAGATGAAACCCATACAAAACGATAATGATGCGGCTGCACCACGAGTTATCGCAATACCTACACCCATTACTCGACGTAGATCACGATGTTCGGTCTCATAGCGATAATCTGCAAAAAAAAAAAAACGAACCTATTGACAGCTATCTGTCATTATGAGCATCATATATGAGTAGTTATAACTAGGTTTTAATTGTTGAAAGCATATAAGTTTACTTTACTTTGAATAGAATTTTTAAAGAATATTCGTGAAGTTCTTATTTTCATCTCTTGAAGTTCATTTACTGATTTCTGAAAAGGATCTCTAAGGCGCATTAGTGCAAACAACAGCTTCAATTGGCACCTTACAAGGTAATCGGCAAATATGACTCCAATTACAATTTACTTTCAACAGTATCTCAGTAGATGAGTGATACGATGCAAAATTATCGTAAAATACAATTATTCGAATTTAGATTTAATCCATTATTGAAATTGTGGATAAATATACGCTAAATTAAATGAAAAATGCCAAACATTTCAATTCAAATGCTAAATAGTTGTAAATAAATTTTCCCGCTATCTTGCCGAATAAAAAAAAAATCAGAAAATTTTAATTTTATTGCCTTTCCGTTTACTCCTTCGCATAAATCCCGGATTTAATACCTCTTATGGATATTGGATATTTCTGGAAATACCAACATTTTCATGATTGGGAGGAAAGAATTGCTTAAATTAGAGTAAATCATCATCTCAAATATCCGAATTCTAGAGGTTGAAGATAACTTTTCAATAATGGGCCTAAAAACATTTTCATTTTATTTTCATTGCCAAAAATATAAATAAGTTAAATAATTTCCAATATATCACTCTCAAACACTTGAATATATGTGAAGTAAAAGCAGAAGAGTAAATTCATTACGAAATTCTAGAGGAGAAAGGGAGGCGGGCGGGTTTTTCCTACAAAAAGAGGAGGCGGGCGAGCTTTTCCCATAAAAAAAGGGAGGCGGACAGGTTTTTTCCATAAAGGAGGGGAGGCGGGCGGATTGTTCCCATAAAAACAGATGGCTGTCAATTCCGCTGGAATCATCATCACTTGATGACACCATCTCTGGAAGTTTTATCGCAAACTTACGCTCCATTTATTTTTTCCTTTATCCAGATTTTAGAGGGAGGTAAGCTTTTCATAAGATTTTAAAAACTGTGAAATTTGGGCGGGACGAATCCCCTTCCTCACTTTTCCTCGGCTTCCCTCCTACTACTCCCCCGAGGGCATATTCAGCAAGAGCTAACGGAACGAATGAAACTGAACGAAAATTTCACTTAAGGAAACAATTGAAGTTGACAGTAACAACTAAAACAGAGGTAAGTAAGAAAAAAAAATAAAAACAATGAAATATTAATAAGGGAATATTTAACATTATTAAATAAGAAGTCAATATGAAGGAGATCGAACTTACGCCAAAATCTCTCGAAGAATAGAAGAATATTAATAGCGAAAAACATAAATAGTATGAATATATGTTGCCGATATGTCTCCAAATAGGACAACAAATGAGTGCACCAATTTGTTTGCAGACAATTCACTTCTTCCGATGTAATCGCAAAACTATTTAGGCTATCCGTTCTGAAATTAAAAAAAAAAAATTCGATAAATCTCCTCTCAAAATTTCAAAACTCCAAATATTATTCCATATAATCGCTGTGAATTTAAATAGTGGATAATTCAACGAATAAATATAGCTTAATAGTATTCTCAACGCTACGAAAATTTGGTTATTTTAGACTTTATTTTTTCAAATTTTCTCAATAGTGTAACATGAAAGAATCCTAAAATACAATAAACTGATATAATTTCCACCACTGCAATGAATATGTCGATATATATATATATATATATATATATATATATATATATATATATATATATATATATATATATATATATATATATATATATATATATATATATATATATATATATATATATATATATAGAAAAATGAAAGAACCGATTAAATTATATGAATTTGAAAAATTTTTAATTAAAATCTGAAAGAAAAAATAGTTCTTACTCGACAAGATTAAGCTTAAGATTAGCGCCTCTCATATGAACACCCATCGGTCGACGTATATCATCAGTTAAACTGAATATTGACTCAAAATCTTTATAGGTGAGAATCGACGAATCAGAATTAACGCCCGATTTTCGTAAAACAGCATCAATAACATTTTCTTGCATTGCTTCTTCGATATGTACACCGGCAGCGACATTTAACGATTTAATAAATTCAAAGAATTCACGTCGTTCTACGCAACCACGACCCGAACGATCACACATATCGAATAGTAGTTCAAGCTTATCACGAAGTGATCCTGAATATGTAATTATTACACCTCGCCGAACTTAAATATTATTATACCTGATACACCTTAAACAGGTATAATATGAAGTAATCACACAAATAGAGCGAAAAAACATGGAGAAGATAATCGAATTTCTCCCCCACTCAAATGTAGTGTAAATGTGATTATTAGTTTCCGATTAAATGTGCTAATCATTTGAAATATTTAAAAATTGACGCCTTTTTTTTCGGAATTTTTTTTTTCATTGAAAAATTTTTTTCCTCTTCTTTTCGTTCTCTTTATTTTGAATTTTATTTTCTCAATTTTTATTTCGAAATGAAATGAATTTCCAAAAAAAAAAATTCTCTAAATTTTCAATTTCAAATTTTTTTTCAATTATAATTTGTTTACAAAATATGCAATCGCCATATTGGAGTGAAAGTGCTTCAATGAGGGGGGAAAAAAAAATAAAAAAAAAAATAAAAATTTAAAAATTTTTTAAATGATTTATCAAAATAAAATGTTTGCAAAAATGGAGCGAAATAAATATTAATGCCTAAAAATTCTTACACTTATATAAATGTAAAATTTAAAACTTTTATATACTTTCATATACCTAAAATTTTTTATTTTGTTAAAAAAATATAATATGAATATAAATATTCAATTCCTCTATTACTAAAAAAAAATCACATATTTTAAATGAAACATATTTTTAAAAAATTATTGAAAAATTTACATTTTTTTTGTTGTTGAAAATTCAAATAAGAAAAATTAATTTGCATATAAAAGAAATAACTGTTATTACTCTACTATTACAAAATTAGAATAAAAATTAACTTAAAATGTGAAAAAAAAATTGAATTTATTAAAATATTATTTAAAAAAAAAAACAAAAAAACAAAAAAGAAACGAAAGAAACCGCTAGCAAATCTGTTGACCACATCAAGAAATTCATTAAATGTGACTTGTGATGAGTATTGTTTCGCCATACAAGCGAACATTCTTTCGACAAAGAGGTCACTCTCAAGCATTCCTAACGCATCAGCTAATTCAGCTTTTGTTACGGTTGTTTCAAGTACTTCATCCGATATCGATTTACTCCATTCTGTTGAACGATCCGAGAGTTGTGGTACATTAAATGCCTAGAATATCGATTTTATTAATGAAACGATTGCAACGTATATTTAAGAGTTTACTGATATGATATGACAGGTAAATTTAGGGGTTTATTGATATGATATGACAGGTAAATTTAAGAGTTTGCTGATATGACATGACAGGTAAGCTAGGTAAATGAAAGTAACAATTTAAAACGGGTAATTTGAACGTGATATGTTATAAATATTGTGCACTTTCGAGCGATATGCTTTGAATTCCTGGACTTATACCATCTAGAATTTGGAATGATAGTTACAGTATAGGCCAACAAAGAACGATCGTTCATCCTTGCCCTTATTCATTACTGTTTTATCCTACCTTATAAGTGCTTATGATGAGAGTTCTCTTATAATAAGTGGTAAATCACTTCTTCAACTCGGACCCTCCTACTCTTACATGAAATAACGACGAATCGACTCGTCAGCGCCCGATGAGCAGAAGATGAGCCTATACTCTAACCTTCAAGCGAGTTTACAACTTCGCCTAAGCGGAAGTGGAAACGATATTAAGAGACATGTACTCGTAATAAATATACTTTCTTAATACTCGTAATGTACTCGTACTCGTAATAAATAATCAAGAAAATAAATAATCAAGGAACAAATCAAAGAAATAAATAAATTGTTGTTTTAATCTCTCAACGAATTGCATCATTATTTTCTAAATATTTGCATCGTCTCATCGATATGAGCAAGTCTATTTTCCAATTTTGAGTGTATTCTTTCAATGATACATTCTCAGAAGTGTTAATTACACTCGAAAATAAATCAAACTTAAAGCATAAATTACTTACCCTAGAATATGCTTCCCTGAAGAAATGATCAAGTTTTTTTTGTCGTCTTTCTTGAGTTTCAACCATCGATAAAATTGTCTCATTCGGATATTGATTTATTAGTATTTGTTTATTTTGTTTACTTAATATACCGCCTAATGTTCGCAATAATTGTCCACATTGACAATCGTTTTGTACTCGAATAAGCTGCAATATTCTTATATTAATATTTTATATTTCAAAAACTTTATGCAAATTTTATCGAGTATAAAGTAATCAATAAAGTAATTTAAGTAACTAAAAGATTACTACAGTTCATCTGATTTTCGGGTAGGAAGAATGAGGCTGGGGGGGGGGGGGGGGGGAGGAGGAGAGGAGAATATCGTGAAAAGGAGTGTTGAATTTTTTAATTGTTCGATAGCTTAAACTTGGAAACCATTGCGATTGCAACTACGAAGAGGATAATATTAATTTCAGGTCGATTCATCGATTTCTTAAAGAGTAATAAATGAAGTAACTATACTCGAAAATTTGCAGAAATTTTTTTATTGGTTAACTATAATTTACAACGAATTACCTGGGAAAAAAAAGAAACTTTCTAGAAGGTATATATGAGTTAATGAATCGATAAAAGTATAGATGCAATTAGAAAAAAAAATTATAGCCCCGATTGCTTCAACGAATGGGAATTACAAATGTTTATGCTCTTTGGCATACATTTTCCACCGTTTTGAAAATCCGGAAGTGCAAGAAGTCGATCAATCCAAATCCAAAAATTCATCTTTCCCAACGAAAACTGATTAGTTGAAAATTTGCATATGCAAATTTTGTGACAAAATTACATTTAAAACGTCAGCCTAGAGCTTTAGCTTTCAATGCTGCATCGAATTCTTCAAAAAAAAAAAACGCTTGTGAAAACGCTCAATTTTTCATAAGGGACGTATGCAAATTAAATAGCATATCTTAAATAAAAACAGATGGATTGAAGATTTCACAGTTATGACTTATCGACTGTAGTTGAATGTTCCAGATAAGCGATTTGCATATTTAAGTTAAAAAGACGTAAATTTGCATATTATGAAGTTTTGAGAGAAATTTAAGAGCACTAATTGTTGTTCATTTTAATTCATTGTTACAATTTGCGTCAACAAGACTTATAAATATGACGGTTGGAGTGTAGGTATTTGCTTCTATAAAGAACCAGGATACCTACCAAATCGTAATGCTTAGGGATGGAAATAAGCACGAAAGGTCCATGAGTTGAGTTCGAGCTAGGCTCAGAGATAGTGACGTTCAGGAGGTTGACGTCACTTAGATCTAGACATCTCAATAGACCACCTCGACGTTTCTCTAAACGTATTGATGGACGTATATCGACGATTAACGTCACTGAACGACAATAATTCTCTTTTATCCATTCGATTGCTGCAAAAGAAATATAACAGCAATCGTACTGAAGAAGACTGGAACACGAGTCAAATTTGTTGTTATTATCAATCCTGCGGGCAATTATTTTTAGCGATTACTCTAGGGCATTACTTTAATCACAATTATTAGCTTGTGGGCTACTATTTTAGCGATTACTGTAGGGAATTACTTTAGTCATAACTATTACTGCGAGCAATCAACACTGCTAGCTTGGGACGCCATTACTGTAAAAGAATTAATTGTTAAGAGCAAAATTGAACGGTAAAGTTAGAAACATTGGATCAAAGAGTAACGATAGGATTAAACGTAACGAAATAGACTGTAACAATAAGTAGAAGTTTATAATTCGGAGTAAATAATTTCGAAAGCGGATTTACATATTTGTAAGTGTGACGAAATACATTAATTTGCATTTAAAAATTAAATTAGAAAAAAAAAACGCATATATGCAAAAAATCGCCAAAATGGGCAAATCTTATCTCTAAATTTGTTAAGATTCACTATAGAATATGTAAATTTCGCAGCAATTAGTGATTATTAACTTCAATTGGCATAAGAAAATTGTAAGGTTAAATCAATGGACATATGCGCCGAATAGCTAGTAAAAAAAAAAACAAAGGGACTCAGAAATGAATCAAAAAGATAGCGATGAATACAATTGAAGAGGTGCATATCAAACAAAGAAATGCTTATATGGATAGCTAACACATGTGAAGATGATTTTCGCGTCACTCTTATATGCAAATTTCATTTCGCAAGCGAGTTTACTTGGAACTAAGAGATTTAAATCCTCTCTTACAGGCAAGTGGCCCTCTTTCAATTACCTCTAAGCACTAAAAACCCTCTCTGAGAGTAATAAACATTTCTCACAAGGTAAGTAAATTACCTGGTATATTCAACAATTCTTTGTTATTCGTTTTCTTTAGTTGTTCCACAGTGAATACTGCGCCATGTGGTTTATTCGACTCATCATCAATCGGCTTAAAACACGGTGGTACTTCATCGCCCATTTTTTTTCTCTTCTGGATCAATAGATAACCGATCCCAATACATACTAAAATTAAATAACCATAGTGAAATGTCATTTAATTAATAATTTTCGATCAATTCTTCTTCGTCTTACTTTTGCGTAATCGAAAATAAAAAATAAAAATAAACGTTTAGAAGAAATGCATAATATTATATAAATGATATATTTATATATAATTAAATACTTTTATCATCTATTACTATACTATTATCATCTAGTACTTTTCTTTCAACTCATTTTCTTTTCGAAAATTCCTTAGCAATTTTCTTCAAAAGGATCATTCAACCAATCCTATAATGCTCAATAAGAAATAAAATCAAATAAATAGTTAAGTGGATGGTACTTCATATAAAAAATGAAAAATATTTTTATGCATCTCCCCATTCCCCTTCCTCTTCCCATATTATATCCTCTTTCTACTAGGAGATTTTTTGCAATCGCGGGTTATGCGTAGTTTATTTTGTAAATCAATTATTTACAAATATTTATAAATTATTTATGCATCAATATTATTTAAAAATCGTTGATTCGAATGGCTAAATTTATTTTCATATTATGATACAAATTAAAATCATCACAAATAATAAAGAATAAAAATACATAGAACGAATAAAAATTCCCCATAAAAAGTGATATCAATTAAATTTCATAAAAAAATAAAATATTTTATAAATTTCAGGTAGACGAAAGAAAAGAATTTCTAAGAATATTAAAAAAATTATTCAAGTGGAAATATATAAACCTACCAAGCGGAATAATACCAAGAGCGATACATGAGAAGATATAGGTAACTTCATTGCCCGTAAAATGATCAAAACGTAAGAATGGAACACATGGTTCAAGACCGGTTGTGTTTACTTGAAATGGTTGCGGACATGGATCACCATCTTTCCAGAAAAATACCTGCAAAGGTACCTCCTCAGATATTTTTTAAAGTGTGCTCGATATGATATTCTACCTGAAAAAAAAACAGCCCTAACAAAATATGCAATTTCACCCATGATAGTCACATTTTTCATCATTCTTCACTGAATCATTACCTATTAAACCAAAGATCGGCAAATATCACCTATGAGACAATTTATGGTAAACATTATAGTTTTGTTAAGCACCTTTGGTAAAATCAGGGATGGATTGCAAGCAAACATCTGATAATGTCCTAACTCGTTCAAATAAAAACATTCCAAACAAATCTTAAAAATTTACGGAAGCCAGATTTCTCGGAGATAGTAGGATTGAGAAGGAAAAATGGGCAAGCGAGGAACGATGGTGTTTTCTTCCATTGGGCACTTCTTTGGCTAGTAGCTATGCTAGGTAGGAATTTTATGAATAAGTTTTAATATCAAGTTGTAAAAAGTTTAAATATAGAGTGCTGCTTGATCATTCAAATAATTGAGACAAACATCCTGTTGTAATTCCGCATCATCAATAGACGTCGTTTCGCGAATAATATCTCGCAGTGTAATAGAACGAATTCGCTCAATTTCATCATTGGTGAAAAATCTGCAACATTTTTTTGCAAAAACTTTTAAGCCATAAAATCGAATTTCAAGTAAAATTTTTTTTTCGTTTTATTGCTCTTGTATATTTCAATTTTCAATCGTTATTTTAATTGTTTGCATAAAAAGAGAGATTTTAGATGGGAGGATTTCTTTGTTTGTTGTTAGTTGAAAAATATTCAATAAAACAATTGAAATGAATTATTTTGATCGATAAACGATCCATAATGATGATATATGTACCAATTTGATAAAAATGCAAATTTTATCTCCTTCTAAAATACGATTATAGTTTTGATTCGCTTCAATTCTTATCAAAGTTACATTCACTCTAACTTAATATCAGCTCCGATTCATCAAAACATCGGAACTTATAGCATAATTGATAGCAGCCTCTAAGCAATTGATGATGATAGTATTCATCGGCTTGTGTTTCGATATGATAAACGAATACTACATCAATAATAGTGAATTTATTGCCATAAATGAAGCAACGCTCACCCATTTTGCGTGTTCTCGAACCAGAATCGGTCACCGTTACGGAGCCTCAAGAATTGGTCGAGGATCACAGCTCCGAACAACTCGCCTGGCCCTTCTCCATTTGTCTCGAGCATTCCACCCACATATGCATCCAGTTGTGAAATGTCCCCTTTGTACAACGCCGCCAGTTCAATGAACATCTGCGCTCAAAAAATCTATATATATATATATATATATATATATATATATATATATATATATATATATATATATATATATATATATATATATATATATATATATATATATATATATATAAAACTATAGTGCAGTCTTTATCCCGATCATTTGATACATGAATAAGTCAAATAAACGGCAAATGTCTAAGAAAAGGGCAAAAAGTCGTGGATGAATTTCCATTTATAAAAGTGATACCGCAAAGCTCTGTTTCTCTTATATAAATTTACTAGACGTTTTATTCGTATGTTCGCTATTCATAATAATAATAATAATAGAGCAAAATATTGACTTCAATATTTCAATAAAGAAATTTTTACAATTTGCTCATAGCGTTGTGACGAAATGCTCAAAATCTGTTAGAAATGATTGAGGTTTTTTAATTAATTACTCAAAAAAAAAGTTTGATTAGTAAGAAGAATATAAATATGAAAGCCTAAAAGAGATTACTACAAATGATGATTGAAATTCTTAAACGTTTTTCCTTTAATTTTATCTCTTTATTTTTGGAATATTTTTTGAGCCAAAAATTAGAATTTTTTTTTTTTTTGTATGAAACAGAAAAAACACAATTATTCACCTTTGGATTTTTCTCATATAGAAGAGGATTTATTGTTGTCCAATTTTTTGTTGGCAAATTAAAACTTTTTCTTAGTTCATTATATGGTGGTAGACCATTATCTCGTCCACGCATTATTGAACTTGCCACCACATCAAGTCGTGTGAAATGCATTGGCCCAAACACAAAATCTGCAAATTATTTTCAATTATTCATATATATATATATATATATATATATATATATATATATATATATATATATATATATATATATATATATATATATATATATATATATTATGATTATTATGATTATTTCAGCTGAAAGGTATCACAGTGTTGTCGTTGTTTTCTTATTAAAGAAACAAACATTGTAGTAGCGAGTAGTTCGGGCAGTATCGACACCTCGTGCATCGTCGCTCTACAACAATGCAAGGAGCATCCGGTGATCTCTAGTGTTGCCCCCTGCTACCCCCCCCCCCCCGTCACCGTCAAAAAAAAAACAAATTATGGAAGTTGTCAGAGTCTCAGGACTACCCTAATCGAGAGCCTCAAATGCTGATCTCTTTTTTTTTGCAGCAAGCAATCCGAGTTTTTAATTCACAGGATTGAATACCCGCCTATCGAAGAGGAATGCGGTGAATCCGTACAGTTCTGTGATTTGCATAAAAAACGCAATATATGGACCCTTCGACCATTATCAACCAGAGGTCCAACTGTCTTCTGGTAGAAATAATTTAAAATCAGTGTTGCTTCAACTCTTGCTGCCTATCCTTCGAGAACTTTAACTGCTCAACAGCATCTCGTTATAGTGTTATCGCGCTGATGAAAAGGTTAAACCTCGGCGACATTTTATCATTGCCACCCCATTCTCTCCCCCGTCCCCATCCAAGTATCTATTCTCGCTAATCACTCACTTAATATTTTAGTGCAAAAAAAAAAAAAAAATTAAAGCAATCATTTATAAATTTTATTCACTTAATTATTGCATCTATAAATGAATTAATCGAATAGAATATGATTGATTGAATGATTTATTCGATACGAAAAATTTTTTTTTTGGACTTTAAAAGTGCAAAACAGAATAAAATATAATTAAAATGAAATCGATAAAAAAATATTTAAATGTGGAAAAAAATTTTTTTCTCAATAAACATCGCAGTGAAAATATTTTCATGTGAAATTTTCATCGTTTCCTTAAGACTGTAGATTATGCAATTACTAAATGCACTTCAAAAATGTCTATTTTTTAATCCAATTTTCATCTCTATTGATCAGAAATTGTTGAGAATATTTAGGCAATTAGAATGCTGAAAAATGTTTTTGATGGTCCCTCCACCACCTCCCCTCACCCCTCTCCCTCTCTCCTCCCCCCCCCCCCCCCCCCCCATCCCTCCCTCAACTCCTCTCCTTTAATTTTCTAGAAGTTTCTATGAAAAGAATCTATAATGTACTCTTCCTCTTTTTTTTTCTATACTACATGTAATCTATAATTTACTTCAAAGCAATAGTATTAAAGATGTGGTATTATGGGTAAATTTTACTTTCATACACAACATAATCCTTCAAATAAATTTTCACTTCGAATATGTTCCAGAAAATTTATAACCGCGGATGTTTTATATGAGAGTATACGATAACATAAACAGTAGAAAATATGTTCAATTAGTGAAAATATATTTAAAAAAAAATAATGCCTCAAAAAAATAGAACAATGGCATTTTTTGGGCATTTCTTTCATTTCAAGAATATTTGGAAATTAAAAAGCACAAATGAAAGTGGAAACGAAACTAGGAATATCCATTCAAAAAATAACACTAAATACCACTTAAAAGATTCGAGCATTTTATGCCAATAAAAGAATTACTAGAGTTTTATCCGTTTTCGATGATATATTTGAGAGTAATGACTTATAGAAGAATGGAATAACGATCAAAAACCTCTAAGGTCTTCGACGACAATAATATCCTCGCCTTCAGCGATTTGTGATGCCATACCGAGGACAATCTCGTCGACCGAATATTCTTGCACTATATCTTGCGCATTCCACCAATTTTGACAAAGACGTAATGCTGGATAACCGCCTACCTCATTTCGAAATTCACACGTCCCATTATTACGTTTACGGAACAATAAAGCAGGTGGAACCTGTAATTTTACTTCGTTTATTAACGTTTATATATTTCGAAGACTTTTATATATTTGAAGATTTTTTTCTGCATTGAGGTTAATTCATTTCAGGATATCGTTTTAGACAAGTTTTCCTTGTGATGGCGGTCGAAGCATTGCCTTTGCAAGAGTCATCTTTCCGTTTTAAATACGGCTAAGGGTTGGAAGAAGTGTACCGCTCGAGCCGAATCCAAGATCATCCTTGACCAAACAACATATGGTCTCCATAGGCGGAATCTCTGAGCAATCTGTACATTAACCGTCGAGTTTCATTTTTTTTTTTTTTCATTTTCGCTTCCTTAATTGCATCTCTGTTACCATTCTACGCATCTCACATATATTTATAAATATATTTTCCATAGATAAATGAACAAAATATGGATGAATAAATAAAATAAGAAGAAATAAAGTAATGAATATTGAAAATTTTTCTCTAGGAATTTGTCATTGCAAGATTTTATCGCTACTATAGAATTTTGCACATCCTATATACATTCGAGTACTATCGAGTATTCAATTTCATTACCTTAGAATTTATTTGCATAAATTACATTATTGAATGAGTCGCCGTGATAGTGTCTTCTTTAAGCATATTAGAAAAACTCATATCTTTGAAAAAGCAATTCTTATGAAGAAATATACCACCATACTAAACAATACATACTTGTTTAATATAAATGAAAATTACAATCCCAGGGGCTATATAAAAATATCACACTGTAAAATATAAATTATCATTAAATAAATTTTTTGCAATTTGTTACATCTCTCTTTCTCTAAAAAAAAAAAAAAATTCTATGAAAACAATAATAACTTTATAGAAAAGAACAAATAATAAGTAATACTTTAATAAATGAAAAAAATCGCTTACAATAGAATGTGGAAAACGAAAAGCTGCCGTAGCGAATGCATGCGAAATTCCAGGTGGAACATATGGATGATAAGTTGTATAAGGTGGAACGGCATTATTATCCGCTAGAACGGCTGGTAAAAAATCATAAAGTGTTATTTTTTGTAATGTTGCAATTACCCATCTTCGTGCACCCTAAAAATAAAATACACACATTTAGTGAAATAAAATTTTTTTAAATATCAACGAAAAAATCGGATCATTCTGGATGAGAGAATTTGTGGGGAAAAAATTTTTTTGAACGATTATCGATAAATAAATAAAGATATAATAAAATGATAAATGCGACATGCATTTTCTTGAATAATTTAAACGACACGGTTAGCCGGAATTTCTATTTTTTTGTGAGTGTGTGTGTGTGTGGGAGAGGGGGGGGGGGGGAGGGGATATTTTTGCCCTACATTAAATCTTTCTAATGGGCAACTTCAAACTGATTAGCGAGGATGTGAATGCAGATAAAATGCTTCTACTTATAATAATAACATATCAAAAGCATAATACAAGAAATATGATATCCTTAATCAAAACTAATTCCATAGTGTTTCCAATTTTTAGGGAATTATTTGAAAAAAAAAACAACTAACTAATTAAGAATAAATTCGAAAAAATTGAATGTTAACTAACCTGAAAGACTTCTTCATCGGTCCAAGTTGGATTTTCGGCTTGTATCCTTCGAGCTTGAATATTATGCCATCTATAGAGAATAAGACCAAAACTTAATAATCCTGGATTTTCGTTCACTCGTGGATCACCAAGCACTTAATATAATCATCGCATTATTGCATAATTTTAGTATTTTGTTTTATTTCGTTAAATGAAATATTATCTACCAGCAGAACATCGAGGAATTCAAAAATGAATTATAATTATAAAATTTAAATTTTGATATAAAACTATTATATAATCATAAAATATAAATATTTCAAAAAAAAAGTGCAATAAGAGATTTTAAAATTTAATTTTTCTTCAATAATTTATTTTTAAATATTCAAATTTGCCTTTTATTTTTTCAAATATTCAAATTATTTTGAGATGCACTAAAATGCAAATATTTATTTATTGCCATAATTAAAAAGAATATAGTGCTAGTAGAAAATTTTTTGATGAGTACCGTCAAGCAATAAGTGTGACTGATATTCAACATTCTCAAATTGGGTGTGTCATAAAACAAGTATTGCGAGTTTTCTTTTTCCTTTTTTTTTTTCTCCCCATCAAATTTCTATAGTTCATAACTGGTTCTTTAAATTAGGAACATGTTCGATATAGAACACTAACGTATTCATTCACTAATATTATTGATTACTGAGATAAATTACTCGTAACAAGATTACAGCATTTTTTTCACTTAACGATCAAATAGACTATTAATGAATAATATCATTCGATTCCATCCTAAGAGGTAAATATGCCACTGACAGCGATGACAGTCATAGTTCTTATGGCAAACAAACGTATAAATATCAGCAATACATAATTTGCACAAATATATAAATATAAATATATAATATATATATATATATATATATATATATATATATATATATATATATATATATATATATATATATATATATATATATATATATATATATATATATATATATATTGTGACGACATTCATTTGTAGATTCAGCAAAAAAATAGAGGAAGATAAGGCATTTCCCATTTCCCAATAACCCTTTAAAAACATTTCTGGAATGAAATAGATGAATTTTAAATGAGATTTCATAGAATGTATTTAAAATAAAAGCAAATTTCAATATCTTTTTAGTGACAACATATCATATTAACGTTGCAATTAAAAGTGATAATCAATGAGAAAATGAAATGAAATAAAGTAATATAAAATAGGATAAAATAAATTAAATTAAATCGGCAAAATAATGGAGGTAACTTTTTTTTCCGATTAGAAAATTCAAAAACTTTCTGAGAGATTAAATAATTTTTAATAATTTTTGCAACAACTATAAATTAATAGGATGCAATTATTGAAAGATTGCAAATAATTCATAAAAAATTTCAAAATTTTCCCTTCATCATAATTTTCAATGAGTTGAAAAAAAAAAGTGGAAAATTGAATTTCAACTGAAATTTCTTTTTTTTCACAGTGGAAAATTTCCACTTAGATAAATTTCAACAAGTACAACAAAATTTCTACCCGAACACAACTTCGAATAAACGCAATTATGATGATAAATGCTATTGCTGAAATATTTATGAAGATAAATGAACGTTTTACAATATTACGATTGATCGATCGTTGCAGAATTCAACATTAATAGACAAAACGATCGTTTCGTATGCACTATGAGTGGATTTTTTTTCTTTTTTTTTTTTTGCAATAGTGAATTCTTTTTAAGCAAATAAAAAAATTTCTAAATATTAGCAAAATTTTTAGTTTTATAAATTTTTGATTATATTTATTTATTTATTTTTTATTTACTTTGAAATCTTCTCTGATATTCTTGGAAACGATGAATTTTTTTTTTTATTGCATAGAAGAAAAAAAAATTGGAAAAATTTATTTAAGAAAAAAAAATTTTTTTTTGAATTAAAGAAAATTTTTTTTTCAAAAAAGAAAATTTCAAATAAATTTCACTATGAATATTTGGCAAATGAATGAAATTTTTGAAATTTCTAGTTGAAAATATTTCGGAGTATAGAGGATCTTGATGATAGTTAGAGTATCATAGAGCACATTTTTTTTTCTATCATTGTTGTGTATAGTATTTACAGAAATGATAGAAGTAAGTTTGTAATCGTCCCTTTTTGATATCAGCTCTACTCAATTATGGATATTCATCGCTTCGATCTTTCAGCTTCAGAGATAATTTTATAGCCAATAAATTAGATTTGTTGATTAATAAAGAATAATGTTGATAGCAATCGAGAAAATACCGACGACTAATTTGCTTAGAATATAATTTCGCAATGTTATTATTGGTTTAATCGATGCTATCTTCGTCGCTGGTTTCGTTATTGAACCAAAAAAAAAACATACTAAAAAGCCTTTCCGGATTCATGAGACGATGAATTTGTGGCGGAGCCGGATTAATAAGTGGAATATGAGGTCCATTAAGTGGTGGATAACCGCTCATTGGTCCTTCGGCGAGTGTTCCATTCCGCCATGATCGTAAAGCCGCTACCCATGGCTCTTGAGTACTATAAAGGAACGAAGCATCTATCCAACTGGTACGTTCGTTCACCTAAATATTTTTCAATGAAGTAAATAATGCGCAAAATTTATTGGATAAGAAAGAAATCATATTTGCATATTTGCCCTAAGGATAGAAATTATGAACCTACTCTCGGAGCAAATCATGTGATCTTTTAGCTTCAAAAATTCATGAACGCATAGAGAAACACAAGTGAATGCCTAGAAAAAAGTTCATCAATATTTCGACCATTGTGGTTATATTCTTGCAGTTTTATAGCGTGTCGCCGACGTTCAGTCATAAACTTAAAAAAAATAAACGAGAATTACTTCCTCAGAACTTGAAATTTTCCGTTTTTTTTTTTGCAGTCAAAACAGCAGATTGTTCGCATTCGTTGGCTTACTTTTTTTTTGTGCTTTCGCAAGCCTACAAGCGAAGCGATATCTGCGCTGATACATATGTCTGTTTGTCTGTCTGACAGGTCTGAGCACGGAGGTTACTGATAGCATAGACATGAACTTCGGCGATTATAAAATAGACTATACAATGGAGGGCTTGCAGTTGTTACCTACCTTTTGCATTGATCGACTTCAAATGAAAATGCGCGTATTAAGTGGTGTAAGAAAATTTCTATTCGTTTTTTAACGGTTCAATTTCCTATTACAAGGTGGTCGGATAACAAAAAAAAAATCTAATCGTTTACAGAAACTAACTTTCAACTACTAAAGTAGTTAAATTATGGAAATAATATTCCGCAAACTTGTTATTTGATTTCAATCAGTGATATCGGTTGGACAATTATTTGATTTCAATTTATGATATCGGTTGGTCAATTATTTGATTTCAATCAATGATATCGGTTGGTCAACTAGGCGAAATACAAAAACATAAGCTATTTCCTCTCCCTGCTTATTTATTTATATTGAGTTGAAAATATCTTTGATAAAGAGTGGAAAATATTTTTACAATTGTGAAAATCATAAAATGAATGACATTTGTTTTTTGCACTAAAAACAAAAAAAAAAAAAAGAATTTCCGACAAAATTAAAAAATCATTTCGAATCGAAATAGTAGCGTCTTTTTTTTTTTTTTTTTGCAATAGAGTACATATATTTGAGAGATCATAGAAAATTTTGCGGTCGCTGCAAACATTACACATAGCAAAACGTTGTGTTATAATAACAAATTTCTTTGTTAGATATAACACTCGTTACAAACAATGAGGAGATGAATAGAAGATATGCTAAATATAGTAAATATTAGTTTATTATATTCATAAAATTCACACGTAAATAGTCCGGTTTTGATTATTTTCTTAGTGCTTTCTATATTTGCTAAGCCGAAATATTTATAACATACTTATGCGTATATTTTCGTCGTATCGGATGTTGAATAAATAAATAAGCTAATAAATAAATAAACAATAAACAAAAATAAATGAACAAACAAATAAATAAACGAACAAATAAATGAATAAATAAAGAGATAAATTTAAAAAAAAATGAAAAAAAAACAAAGAGATTAATTTCTATGATGAACAACACAAACGTTGAAAATATATTTGCAATTTATCATCGAAATAAGTGGAAAATTATGCAAAAGAAATTGATCTGATATGCAAATTTAAAATTCTTTTTATCGAATTAGCCATCCTTATAAACTGCTAAAAAAAAAAATAAATGATAAAATATGCGCAACAACTCACTCATATTTTAATCAAATCAATTGTTTATGCAAATTTTTTAACAAAAGACTCGTTTTTTTTTTTAATTTAAAAGGTTGAGAAATGGATTCTAATCGATCGTTGAAATTCATACATATTTTTAGGGAAATTAAGAAGTCAATATCTTGCCCATAAAAATCAACAGATTAATTTGAAAAGTTATATGAGAGATCATTCAACAGTTCAAGTTATGTGAAGTGTCTTTCTACTTTGATTTTAGGTTTTAAGCGGAAAATACCAGACAGACAGACAGACAGACAGACAGACAGACCGACAAACACATACATACACAAACAACGACATGATACCACTCACAAACATAACGCTTTTTTTTTTGAAAATAATTTGCAAAGATGAATACTAGAGGAACGTTAAGACGATAATAAAATGAGAGACAATTAAAGCGATTTATTCGATCTTCGAGTGAATAGTTTTCTCACTTATCTTTTCATGAATAATCATTTTATTTTTCTCTTTTATATTTCGAGAAATTCTCTTTTAATCTTTTTGTTTGTCGTATTTTTACGCTCATTTTTTCCAAAAAAAAAAAAAAAAAAAACATACTAGAGAGCAGTTTTTTTTTTTTTTTTTTCTGCACCAATTTAAATGAGCGTAAAGTACAAATCATTGGTAGAGATAGACAACCGATCATCATTATAAACAGTAAAATAGATGGATGGGTTACGTACTATAAACATGACTTCCATATTGAGAAAAAAAAAAGCAGAAAAAACAAAGAAAAAAAAATCGTACTGAAATTTTCTAAATCATGTAAAATTTTTTTTTCCTCTCTGAAAAAATTTTTACAACAATTTCAAAATTATAAATCAAACTTTCAATTCAAGAAATTTTACTATTTTATTTTTTTAAAACTATTTCTATTGTTATTCATATATATATATATATATATATATATATATATATATATATATATATATATATATATATATATATATATATATATATATATATATATATATATATATATATATATATATATATATATAGCATAAACTTAAGCTCATTTAGTTAATAGAAAGTAGAATAAGCGATATACGTTAATCGTACCTCATAGAACAATAAATATGGTTGATAAATTTATTGCTTTTAGTTAATAAAAATTATTTCATTTTATTGAACTTCTGTATTTCAAAAAGTTGCTCTATGACGGAAAAATAGCATGTAAAGGTGCATTTCTCTTACGGAAAATACAAAAACTTCTTTTAAATCTCATATTGATATATGCTTATAGTGTCTCTTATAAAAATAATCAACTTTCTCGATCGATTCGATTAACTTATTCCATTTTACAAATTAATTACAGGTTAATTCACTCAAAAGATGGTGAAAAATTGAGAGGGTAAAAAATTACGTCAATATATTTGTGTAGAGTTAGGCTAAAACCATTGACGATGATTGATGGTTGTAGAGCCGATCAAACATATCGAACTTTATATGCTGCCAAACCGCTTGTATCACAACGATCATATCTGACCAACTCGTGGCAAAAATATCTTGACAAAAGAAAAAAAAAAACAAAAGAAAAGATAACACTTAAAAAAATAAAAGTGTAAAATTGATCGCGAGTTTTTATCGACTCTTCATGAAGGTCATCTTGATAGAAATAAAATGAAAAATATTTGCATATGTAATGAAAATTTGAATAATATACTGCTCCTCCGTTATTTATTTGAGTAATAATAAAAATTTCAATAATATATTGCATTTGCGTTATTTATTTTATTTTGTATATTACAAAATGAGAAATGCTTAAGAGGATGAAAATGTTGAAAAATACACTCGAAAAATGAAATCGAAGAAAGGAATTATAAAGAAAAAAAAAAGCTTTGAGGAAAATCTAAGGCAATAAATAAACGCAATGAGGTGTTAATTTTTTTTTGAAAAATTCATATATAACGAATTGAAAATTTTAAGGAAACGTTGAAAATCTTCGAAAAAATTGGAATACAATAAGAAAAAAATTTCGAAAAATTTAAAGCAAAAATTGAAAAAAAAAATGTTGCGAAATTAGAATATAATAAGTTGGAAATTTTAATGCAAATGTAATGAGTTGAAAATTTTTTATTGCTTACTAAGATTATATTGAATTTTTCAATCATCATATTTTTTTTTCTCGCTAATTCTATTATTCATCTCTCGTTTTCGCCAATTTTTTCCTTCACATTTTCCTTCGTCAATCGATGGTACTCTCGTTATTGTATATGATGCAACTAACAATTTGAAAGATATAGAGGTAAATTATCGGAATGCAAGATCTATTTATATTTAAATAAAATGATTTCATTCAATTCCCATAGCGATGCTTTTTTTTTTCATGAATTAGAGCTGTAAGTCACTATATCAAATACTAGTAATGTTTAGCATAAACTAATCCATTTTGATTAGTTTTGGTCTTACTCTAATTTCAGCAACTTTATAGTTACTATTTTAAAACGAATTAAAATTAAATAAGAAATAAATTTGTATATTTCACTTCAATAATATCAAATATTTTCCTTTATTAAGTAAAAGTATTTAGTATCGCCCATCTAATCAAATGCAGCACTCATAAGCGCCTATTCTTTTCTTTTTTTTTTTTTTGTAATAATACTATAATATTCAGAATTTTTGAGAAGGAATTCTCAAGCCTTCTTATATTTTTGGAATTTTTTTTTTTTTTTTTGAATAATAGCGTTAAAAAAATTTTTTTTCTTGAAAGTTTTCTATACTTTTGATCAAATTTCAATGATAAATCGTCAATATTTTAAATTAAATATAACCCCCCCCCCCCCCTCCCTCCCCACCTCTTTATCCTCTTTACCTTTAGTCATTTTCTTTAATAATTCTCTCCACTAAGATCTTTATACTTATTCCTATTAGATCTTTATAGTTGTATTTTTTAATGAGTGATTTCTTCGATATACAATCAGATAGAAAATAATATATAAAATTGAAAAGTGTTGAATTAGAGTATTAAAGCGATAAGCGATCTATGATGAGCTGTAGTGAACAGGATTTGAATAAGAAGAAGGTGATCAACAAAAACCGGTATATAAATCGGACTCTCAATATAAATCTCTCGAAAAGCCGTTGTTCGTCCGATATTTTCCATCCCGTTTACGTTCATAATAATCTCTAATAGATTTTCATCGTTTTTTTTTTCTTCTCTTTTTTTTCGAAAAATGATTTTTCTTCATTTTTTCCGCTTCATTTATAATATTTGAAAATTTAGCAACAAAAAATAATGAAATGAAAAAGAAAAAGAAAAAAAAACAAGCACGAAATATGCATGAAAAAGAATAAAAGATATTAGAAAGTTATCAATATTTCATCAAGAGATTATAAGAAAACAAAAAAAGAAAAAAAACAACGATAGAATGGAAATGCGGAATAAATTCGAGGAGGAAAAAAGATCTTAATAAATGAAATTTTTTATATACGATATAAATGAGAGTTCAAAGAAATAAAGATTAATCCCCACCCCCCACCCCCCCCCCCCCCCCAAAAAAAAGAATTTTTTGATAATCTCTCATATGAAATCAAAATTTTTATTTAATAGTTGGCCGATTGCCATAATTTAAAATTTTTCATTGCAATCTTTAATAGTATTTTAGATATGTTATGAATGAAAATATTTTTGTGAAACAATCATATAAATTTAAAAAAAAAGACCTGCTCGCGTGGGGAATTGAACCCGTGACCAGTTTGCTTATCGTATTTTGCACGAACGAATGGAATTTCAGTATTGCCTTCACAATTTGCATCGAATACTGCATCACATCGCGGTACCGCAATCTTATGCATCTCCAATGGACAACTGATTTGCGTCGATTGCATTATCTCATAGGCGATCACTTGACCTATAAAAACATCGAATTATTCGCTTAGAAATACTTGCATATGCAAATTTTTTCTGAGGTGTAAGGATGGAGATAGGGAGAGGGCGGGGGGGGGGGGGTGGGAGTGGTTTTAGCAGTTCAAAGGAAATCTAGATCATCATGTTATCTATCAGTATAAAGCACTGAATAGCAATCACATTTCTAGTATTATGTCATCTGCAGAAACCTTTAATCGACTACCTTAAATGAAGCCTCACTCAGATTTTATAATTGAAAACAACCATATTGAATGAGCTGGGAAGAATCGGGGGGGGGGAGGTGGGGGTGGGGGGAAGGGACGAAGGAGTTTGTTCGAACATTTGTACTATTTAAAAAATTGTCAAAATTTTCTCTCACTGCTGAATGTGTTTAAATTCAGCAATGAATCAATAGAGGGCTACTGACTGGTAAAATAAAGCCCAGGCTTTCGGCTGCGTTTTAATTACGCCCAGAACAGAATATTTTATGCAAAAATATTGACAAAGCTCTTATCCTCGAACTAAAATAGACAGGGATAAGGATCCCGTTTACAATCGTATTTCTCTACTCATACAACATTGCCATATAGTTCTCGCTCCGTCCTTTTCTATGAATGTATATTGAAGAAATTTCCAGAAAGCTTTTGAGGAGTGAAGATTTCGATGTTCATTCGATGTTCGTTGAAAACTTCCAACGTTTACTCGATAAAATAGCCGAATAAATAAGTCAGTAAAAATTTGTGGACATTATTCGGGCAAAGACAACTTCAATTCAAATCTGGTCATTTTTTTATAGCATATGAAAAGGCACTACAAGAGTCAGGTAGATAAGCGGTACTCGTCTAGTACTTCAACAGCAGTAATTTTTAAGTACAACAATAAAGAATCGATCATTTCTTTTCGAATAATTCGTATACAAGAGGCTATTATAACACTTGTGTCTCTTTTCGTTTTTTGCCCGTTCAATTTTTGATGAATTTAAAAATTAATTCCAAAAAAAAAGAGGAAAATCGATCTCAAATTCAAAATAACAAAAAGGAAAATTCGTCGATTTTTCTTATTTTCTCTTTCTCGTTTCCTTTATCGAATAAATTGATAAATGTGAATTTAATTTTCACCTACAGATGTCATCAATTTCTCTTGTGAAGTTTATATGCCAATTGTTTGCTGCCTCAAAATTTGCTCTTCTTTTTTGGCGCAAATCTTTCCAATAATCTCTTTTTTTTTTTTTGAAGACCAACATAACGCACATTAAATTATGGAAGTTCTTACCTGTTCTTACCTGACGAACTTTTAAAGACCCCTACCGTCGCCATCAATGATTAAGCCACTTATCATAGACCTAAGAATGTTTGTATCATAGATGTTCTTTTTTTTTGAAATTTCTAATTGATTTTCCGAACGGTCAACTATATTGGCTAAATGTTACATTGAGCACATCAATACGCCTGCAAAAAAAAAAAAAAAAAAAAATCACCGGAACAAAGCACTCTATAGACTCAGTTTTGGAACATTTTTCCACACACAAATAAAGCTATCAGCTGAATTCTCTGATGATGTGGTCAAGCTTAGCTGTTTAATTCGAAATAAAATTTGCGATCAAATTTTTCGGAATTTTTGAAATTCGAAAGAAAATTTCAAAATTCTGTTAGTCGAATTTTGTGTTTCGTTTTTTTTTTTTTCGCTCCAAAGACATAGGGTTTTCACTGTGGGAAAAGAATTTTTCTGCATTTTAAACAATTGGAATGTTTGATTTAAACTCGTTTTGAACAACAACTCGGATGATCTAAACTCAGGATGCATTCATATTTTTTGCATTCAAAAAATATTCTCTTAAAACGAGCGGAATTCAAATTCAGCGACTATGTAAGCAAAATGATCACGATCGGGAAAGGAAGCATCTCGGGAAGGTAACTAGAATCGGGAAGGGAAGCGGGTCTAGAATGGGTAATTCGAGTCGAGAAAGAAAAATTCGACGGGAGGTTCAAGGATCATGATCGAGAGAAGACAAAGAAAAAGAGGCATTGCAAATGTAAGATTAAAAAAAATTTCTTTTTCAAACTTCTAACAATTATTTATACAAGAGTCATAATCGCTCTCAAAAGGGGAGACGATAAAGATAGAAAAAAAAAAAGAAAACAAGAGAAAAAAAAACGTCAACTATATAATTTTGTGAGATGATGATATAATTACTTTATAAAACATAACATAAGTACAACACTTTCAGAACGAGTTACCTTTGCTAACAGGTAGATTTTTTCCTCATTATTTGGCATTCGAGTTTTTTTTTTCTTTTTTCGAGATGGCCATTCTTTCATTTTCTTTTCAAGGTCATAAATTTTTCTTTTCTTCGTTATAAAATTATTTCGCTATTCATAATTTGTTAATTTTTATTCGGGGAATATTCGCAGAGAAAAAATCTTTTTTTTTTTTTTTAAATTGGAATTTCCTATTAAACAACAATTCAATGCTAATTTTATGTCTTATTTCTATTCTCAATTTCTATGAAAATTTAACAAATGGAAAGTTCCTTTTTTTTCTAATGGTAATTATTGATGAAATTTTAAAAAATCGCTCAGCGCATCTCTATAAGTCGATAAATAAAAAATAAAAAAAATTAACAAAAAAAAAAAAATAAATGTATATATTTCGATTAAGGTTTATTTCCGCTGATTTCCATCTTCATTTCCATCTTAAACACATGGAAAGAATCATTTTCCCCTCTGATAAGAGGAGCAACGAATCATTTTATGGGGTCGTTTTGTTCATAAAATGATATAAAAATTCGCCAAACCTCTGCAATAGCCACCAACAGATGATACATTATAGATCAGAAAATAGGTTTAATTTTGTTGAAGATAAAATAGAATACTTTACGCAATACAGTAATATTTGAACCTCTTAGCAAAGATGAATAATTGTCATATAATCGTTCGACTAATAAATGTAGGTGGAAAATCACTTATATATTATACCTGTAATATGCGAGGATAGGTACGAATGTGGAGAAAATTTCTCTGCTTTCTCATAAAGACAATAATCAATGGAATGTTCATAAAATTTTCTTGTAGATGACGTATCTATCGGTTGAATAAATATTACATTCAAGCATTTATTATGCATTTTTTTGCAAATTTATTTTCGTAAAATACACGACAATAATGCTATGTCTATAGGTAAGTATGAGTGAGGACACCTGTCTATCCATGGAATGAGGAAATTTTCAACTTACTATTGAAGATAATATTAAGAAATTTGATGAGAATAATTAAAACTATATACAAGATGATTTTTTTTTCGGCAAGTATAGTTACCATCCTATAATCTTTGTAGTTATAACTGGCGGAAAAACGCGACAAAACCCCTCTTGAATAGCGAATAGTGGCGGAAAATCCTCTCTCCCCTTATGAAGAAGGTCGGATACCTCGTTGCGTTTCACGTGGCTCATCAATTTCACGAAAAAGAGGAGGCGAAAATTATACCAAAAGGACGTCAACCGATTATCTTATACGTAGAGATATGCTCGCGTTTGCCGCCCTAATGCGCATGCCATAATGGGTTCGATGCCGCAACGAAAAAACCAATTATAGCAGTCACCTTCGACAATGCAACCCGGGCTTCTTATGAGAGGAGGGGGAAGGGAGGAGATGAGGAGCGAGGAGTTAAGGGGAGGGATGGAATTCAAAATTACAAAGATGGAATGGTAATATTAGAGTAATATATTTGTTTATTCGAAACCCGTCCGTCTTCTTCTGTCAAAAATCTCTTAGATGCAAATATGTGGCTATTACCAAGGAAATTTTAATTACGATGCATCACCATCATATGTTAATATGTCGACAGAACAATGACTCGAGAAATTATTGTGAATAACTACCGACTATAAAGTGAAATAAATAAATTTGAAAAAGTAGTTTCCGGGGGTTTAATCAAAAAAAAAATGGAAAAATTGCTTTGCCGATTTGTTTTCATCGAGGTGATCTTCATATATCAATCTCATATAAGTCTTACGTATGAAATTCGCATATACGTGAATTCATATTAATCTTTGCTTATTCTTATACCTGTGACCTTCTCCTTAGTTCATTCTATTGCTCTCCCTCTCATCCTAAATTTTACCTCTCTCTATCCTTCCCTTCTTTGCTCTTCCATCTCCTGGAATAATGATGAACTTAATTGAAAATTTGAATTCAATTCAAGTTTATGTAACGATTAGTGATTCAACTTGCATCTAAAAGAAAAAAGAAATACTGAACGGAAATGCATCGCATTGAATAATTGAAAACGCCATTATCGATGCGCATTCAAATTAACACGAATGACCAGCACCCATTGTTGGGAGTGACTGACCTTCGAAAATGTTATGTGATTTCTTGGTGAGAGGAATGGTTCGACCCTAAAGAGACCTCATTGTGAGAATTCAAGGCGTATTTTTGATCAAGTTTAATGCATCCTAATGCGTATTAGTCGTTTGGTTGAAATGATCCTTCTCATCGTTGTGGTCACTAATGGTCAAAATATATTGGCCATACGAATGGTCAACAATGGTCACCGCTGTTGCCAGTTGATTCTCGTCGAAGTAACAACTAATGCTGATATTGGTCATTGCCATTAATGGTAGTGATCATTAATGGTCCAAATTTCGATAAACTGATAACTGATAACGACCACTGTTCAAATAACTAACAGTCATAAGATTGTAACCTCGAGGATAGGAAAAATCTTTATCGATTTTAGAGAGTAAAATTTTCTACTAGAGAAATTTGCATTTCAAGAGGAGATGAATAATTTTGGACCACGCATTGAGTGACGTGGTCAATGTGCCATAGCCATCTGTTTTGCTTATAACTGATTAACACCTAAGTATTAATTACAGGTATGAAATATTTGCTATATTCAATAATAAAGCAAGAAAATGAGTAACTTTATAATCAAATTTGAAAAATTTAAAGCTTCCCCCCTCCCCCCTCTCCCCCCCAGATCTTTTTTCAAAAAATGATCATAATATATTATTCAATTCAATAATTTTCGTCGTAAAATCGATTTTAAATTTATGAACATCACTGTAAGAAAAAAATACACTGCGATTATACTATGAAATTGTTTAGAACAACTGCAACATTCTTATCGATTGTGCTGTCTACTTGTTCCCAGTCTCTCCCCTATCCCATCTTCCATCTCTCTCCCTCCCACCCCCCCCCCCCCCCAACGACCTCTTCAATGTTCTGTTCGGGGTTTGCGAAATTGTGAGAAAGCAAGAGCACATCGTTCTCTGACCCTCATGACTCGTTAGGATACGAAGGATTAGCAGAGACATATGTGTTACCTTCTTCTTCCACCCCCTTTCCTCTTCCCTCACCTCCACTCGCACGGAAATTAGTCGAGGGTAGAATGGTGTATGTATAAGTGTCCATTTCGCGAGGTCTGGACGCGGAAGCTTGCCATTATACTATTAGCATTTCTATGAATCAGCGGTTATTCTCTTGGCGAGTTGGGAGAGAGGGTGGAGAGGAGGGAAGATGAGGTGACCTCACTCTCACCGTTGAGTTATTCACACTATTTCCCTCATGGGAAGAATTTATTTTCATTCTGTTTGAAATGCTATTTTTATCGTACATTAATGTTTAGATATTATCAGTGAAATAAGGTGCAAACTGCTTAGGACAGGTGCACGAAAAGGTCAACCAATGGATGTTGCCTACGATCAAAGATGCACCCGTCTTCTCAGTTTTACGCGAGATATGCATCGAAAGAATTTCTCTTAGTGCAAAATAACAACTCAGCAGCAATCAATGATATAATTTTTCTTTTCGTTCTTCATGAATTCAGTTTAGTGATCAATCGATAATAAAATGGACAATTCAATGGTCAAAAGAAAATAATTTTTGATAATCACTTCAAATTTTAATTTCAGGTACACCATCGAATGATACCGATATCGACATATTTACCTAATATTTCTACAACTTTGAAGCATTAAATACGACGCTCAAAATGCTCAATCTATCCCAACCCATTCGCAGCATTCCAATCCTTGTCACTTTATACAACGCGATAAATAGCCATTTAGCAACACCTTATCCAACACCTTACCTTTATATATATATATATATATATATATATATATATATATATATATATATATATATATATATATATATATATATATATATATATATATATATATATATATATATATATATATATATATATATATATATATATACTTTTACGACTGTTATTAGCACAGTAGATTATATTTAAATTTTTACATATTAGATTATATTTACAAACTACACTATGTTTATAAAAAATAGATTATATTTACATTTATAAGTTTTATATTTATAGCGAGTTGAACATGTCATAAGTCAGCCATAACCTGCTGTATTTGTTTTCCAACCTTTCAATATTTTTGCCAATCCGCTTTATGCGTTAAACCTTTTTTTTTTTTACTTTTTGACGAATGCTGTCTAGATATGGTTGAAATGTAAAATCGTTCTCAAATAATTTAAGTTGGGTGGATGAGCGATTTTATGTTTTACCTTTACCATAAAGTTAGAGAATAGTTTAAAACTAATATTCTCTTTTTTGAAAAAAAAAAACTTACCTGTTGGATATTAACTCTCAAATATTACCTGTTGAAATTTACCACTTTGTTGCTAAATTAAACACATAATAATCTTATTTCCTTATAAGCACACCTTTTTCAATATGACAAGCTATGAAATATTATAAATACTACTAACTTAAAGATAACTTAAAGATCTATAGGTAAGATTTATATAGTAAATAATCTTATTTATTAATTAAACGAAAATTGATTAACTAAATTTTTTTTTTTTTAATCAAATATTTTGAAAAAATTATGAACTGTAAGAGAATAATTTGAAACTAATATTCTTTAATAATTGTGTAAATATAATTGTGTAAATTATTGACAGACGTAATCGTTCTTTTTTTTTTCTTTTCAAATGAAATAGAGAAAAGAAAATCGAATTCATTTTTTATCATCTATCATTTTTATCATTTTATCGTTATCATTTACAAATGCACTTATTGATAAGTAAGTAAATTCGCTTTTTTTTTTAAACTGTAATCGTCATCAAGCTATAAGAGAGTAATGATTTTGCTTCGAAGATATAATACCTATCAAGAAACGATAAATATTTTATTAGCGAATTACACGTTGGCGATGTCCTTGAAATAAACAAAAAAAATTTACCTGCGCGCATTCATTTCTTAGTTTTTAATGTGGGATATTTAAATGCTAATAATGTCGGCGAACTTTAAATTGCAACGTTACTCAAATCGATCGTTGAAAATATTTTCTCAAATTTTCATTTCATTCAACGAGAGAAATTTTTTTGAAAATTCTATTGAATTTTGAATTTCAATCTATTGAACGTTTAATTTATTGATTATTCAATTTAATGTTCAAATTTGAAAAAAAAATTGCAAAAGAAAAAAAAATTTTTTTTTTTGAAAATTGCAATGTTAAATTTCGATAAAAATCCTATTGAATTAAAAAAAATTTTCAACTTCAACGATTGAAAAATTGCATTTTGAATTTTGAACGATGTTTTTTTTTCGCCTCCAATTATTGCAATATTTAATAATTATTTAATATTTAGATTATTGAAATATTCATTTATTATTGAATAATTACATTATATTTATTTTTTTGAATAATTTAAATTGTTTATTACTGAAATATTTAAATAAATCGAATTGTTTAATAGTTTTGAAAAATTCTAATAAAATTAAATAAAGAAAAAAAAAGAAATTGAAATTTTCTTTGAAATTATAATAATTTCTCTGCGCGAAAATTGCGATAAAAAGGTGAAAATTTTTGAGAAAAAAAATTTACTTTTTACTTGATAGACGAAAATTGATAATGAGTACAAATATTTTCCTCCGTACAAATATTTTCCTTGTTGAATTTATGTCAAAACGTCACAACGAATGATTTATTATTGATGTCTATGGATCATTCCGTGTAACTTTCATCGTAATTAATGAAAACAGGCCGTACTATTAGAATGATTATGTTTTACAATCGTTTATACGTAGAATCGCGCTATATATAGAAAATATTATAAAATTTCATTTTCGATTATATGCTCGAGCTTCTCTTTCATCCTATTTTCCTCTTTATTACCTCTCCTCACCTCTTAATCAATCCTGAATTTAGCTCAATAATTGAGCATTAAGATCATAAACTTCTATGATCCTGTTCTTGACGGATATGATCTCGACGAATAGAACAACGTTTGTTTGGATCACAAAATTTGCTGGATTACCTGCTTATGTAGGATAATCCATGAAATATTGTTATGATGAGCTCAACAATTATGTTCATTGCGTACAATAAGGAAAATTTTCAGCAACTCATATTGACCTAGATAAAAGTGAATAAGTTATATGATCAATCGCTCGTATAGCGTTGGGCTCTTTCCATATAATTGAATAAATTTACATATAAAGTAATGAGATCAATGTCAATTCCTTTTGCATGGTAATTTCTCAAACTTGAAGAATTCATAGCGTTATAATAAAACTCTCGAAGATCTCGAAAATAGTCGATATTTTTCTAATTTATAAAAAAATACAGCAATTATTGAGTTAACTCTAGCGTTGAGAATGATAGTTATGATATGTTTAGAAAAAAATAAAAAATATTCAAACATTGAAATAAAGTTCTAGTGGTGATTTTCAACTATTGGGAACATATTTTTTGAAAAATGTTTAACTAGGAAGTTGAGTGCTGAAGGAATCTTTTAATGAAGATGTTGAATAAATTAGCATAATTTTGAGAAATTGGAATGTGATGGGAAATATTCACATAAAACTAAACATATCAAAGAAATAAATTTAAACGAAAGATAATCAAATTTTATCAATATATCATGCGCAAAGTAATCATAGCTATATATATATATATATATATATATATATATATATATATATATATATATATATATATATATATATATATATATATATATATATATATATATATATATATATATATATATATATATATATATATATATATATATATATATATATATATATATATATATATATATATATACAGCTAACGCCTAAAAATGTTGTGACGATATGCGTGTAATTTTTTGCAATACTCAACTATGCGGCTTGCATTCTATTTAGGCAGTCGTTCACGAGCATAAATATTACAATACGATCACATCGACTGTTTACTTCAAAGCTTTGTTTATTCCACTGAATCCACTACGCCCGGGCGAAAGTGCATTTTATCATAGATGTTTCCAGTTCTATAAATACAGCAGCCTCTTCATCCATAGCAACAGTACAGACAGAACAAGAAGTAAAGGAGGCGAGGGGAAGGAGGAAGGGCGGAGGTTAAGGGAAAAATGAAAGAAAGATGTGACCGGAAATAAGATTAGCATATTTGCAAATTTTGCGTATAAATAATTACGCCGAAATTATTATCAATATTTCACATGGGAATAGATACCAATAAGACGGCAACATTTAAAATCAGCAACGTTCCCTCAGCAAAGAAAATTTTCGGTATCTTCTCACTTTTGATTTCTAAGAATCTAAACCTGTATGTAATAAATCGCCCAACGTTCGTAGATTTAAGAGTTTTTCAGGCAAATAGCATGCTGATTGAAGAAGAAAAGATAAAAAAAGGACGAAAGAACGATAAAAGGAGGAAAGATATAAAAACGAAAGAATAATAGATTTTTTTAAAAAAAGATATAAAAAAGCAAGAAAAATAAAAGAAGTAGAGAAAAAAATTACAATAAAACGATCATCACATAAAAATCTGAGCGAGAGAGAGAGAGAGAGAGAAAAAAAAAAAAAAACTACAACTTACTGAAGAAAGCGAGCATCGTTGTAACGTTCCGTTTATTGGGAATTCCGGCCGGTCCCTTGAAGACAAGTTCAGAGATCGCACGTGCAGATGGTAGGTCTACGTTGAGCATATAAACACCATCTTGATATCTGCTAGGTGCATCGCGATGTAAATGTGCCCCTTAAATTAATTTCTATAATTTTATAGCATTTATTACGAGTTATTATTACTATTATGTTATTGCTAATTATAGCATATCAATTAGAATAAAATATTTTTATTTCGTTATTTAATTGTAGATCGAATAAAAGAAATTTTATTTATTTAAATAGAATTATCTATAATATTTCATTTCAAATATTTTAAAATATAATAGAAATTTTATTCTCCACCCCACTGGTAGCGAATAACTATTTGATACTCGCAGTTTTAAATATTCACGCATATAACTAAAGTTGATTTCTTCCATAGTTGTCAATAATGGTATACTTGCACTTCTAATTTGTTGTTCCATAAATCATACCTGCAACAGGTAAGAGATGTCATGATCGTACCCAAAAAAAAAGTTTACTACCATAGTATATTAACTCCCTATCTGTCGTCTAAAGAAATCATTACGTATTATATACCAAAAATAATGACACACTAATACTAGCCTTTATTTGGCTTAACATTTATTAAACGATTAGCTAAATATAAATATTTATGGAATGAGAATATGTAAATTTCATTTCAATTATATCATATTTTCTAATACAACTTTTTCTTCTTCTTCTTTTTTTTTCACACTTAACGCTTGTGGTTAAAAAAAATTCTAGCCAAATTTTCAATATTTTTTTCAAGGCAGAAAAAAATTTTTTCAAGGCAGAAAAAAATTTTTTCAAGGCAGAAAAAAATTTTTTCAAGGCAGAAAAAAATTTTTTTTCAACACATTTTTCATACCATCATATATTATGAGAAAATTTTTGGAGAAAATTTAACTCGGATGAGATAACGAAATGAAAGAATTATTGAGTGAATGTGTCAATAAATAGGAATAATTCCACACAACAATTAAATAAATTCTATTTCTCAAAATAATGAGAAATCATCGTTTTTTTTTAAAATTCGTACATGAGTAATAGTAAGTTTAAAGTATAATAATAGCAACAAAAAAAAACAATTTGTAAAACATTTTGTTGTTATCTATGATATAACAAATTACGCATAATAAAGCGCAAATATTACACTAATTATTTTTTTCTCATATTGAAATATTTATTACGGATCAAATAATTAATTACAATAGTATAAAATGAATGCAATTAGAGCGATCTAATAGTAATCGAATCATAAATTATTATAAAATTGAAGAATTAACTTTTTTTTTTTTACTTAAACACATAAAAATAAGCAAAGTTTTTAATTTCATAAAATTCGAAACGATTTTAAAAACTATGAATTCACTTATATTGTGCTAATTTGAATTAATTCCCATACAACAAATAGTTGCACTAGGAGAAGGGGGGAGAGGGGGGGGGGTACCCGATTAACAATATAATATCGAGCAATAGCGTTAAGTCAACGAATTATTGCTGGAATTTTAAATTTCCAATAAGTGTAATTATAAAAAATAACGCAATTTAAATCACTCACTCCCATTTTTCCCCTTCCCATCCTCCTTTCCCCCCCCCTCCCTACTTCATTTTTAAAGAATTTCAGGAAATTTTTGCGGGGAAATGTTTTTCAACCGTAAATTGCTGCCCATTATTTGCCCATAAAATTGAAAATTGAGAGATAAAATTGCTAAGATTGATATTATTTCAATAATCAGCAAATTATATGCTTTAGTGATTTGGTTTAGATTGAATGAAAAAAAAAATGCAAAAAAGAGAATCAGAAAAATTTGATATTTTCAGGAGATTTTTCTTTAAACTTTCTATAATTTTCGAATTCAACCAATGCTTAATTGCCGTTCTGATTATCGCTCACTTATGGATTGTCAAATCCTAAAATCTGCTCCACATATGATTCGGTAAACAGCATAAACGAACCGAGGGGATAGCTCATCTTCAGCGAAGAATGCAATCGACCACAAATATTTACAACCATATTACAACATGTTGCTGTTAATAACTCCTCAATGATATATTTGTCAGAAAAAAAAAAAGCAAAGCGAAATTCGAGTCGTTTAGCAGTGATAAAATTTCGTTTAATGAAAACGATTGATAAATTTCCCCTTTAAAAATTTTAGAAAAAAAAAAAAAAACTAAATGCGATTTGCTTTCGAACTAAAATTAAAATTCAATTAAAAAAAAGAAAAAAAAAAATTTTTTTTTTGTTGAATATAAAACTAACAAAATTTAAATTTTCCATACTAAAATGCAAAATATTTGTAAAATTAATTCTAATTTATAAATAACTACTCTTGAGTAATTTGTTTTTGATATATTCGATTATATCAAATATTACTCGCTTTGATTACATTTCTCAATTAAAAAAAAAATTTTTTTGAAATGAATTAAATTGTTACAATTAATGTAAGATATTAATAAATGAAATTTATGAGAGTAAAAGAAATACACAATTTTGAATCGGAAATGATTAAAAATACTTAATTACTATTCACTATTAGAAATTCTTTTTTTTTTTTTAAATGATAGATTTCTATCTCTAGCAACTCTTCTTTCTAGCAACTATTTTCATTCGAATTATGCTTATAGCGATATTTAAAAAATCGATATTTCTCTACTTTTTATGGAATTATCATAGTGGAATATTATGAAGTAATGCTATTCAACTAGAAAATTCAATTATCTAATGTAAATTTATTTAGAGTATAGTAGAGATGAAATTTATACATATAATAAGTTGTGTGGAATAATAATTTTCCGAACGATAGCAAAATTTGCGATAGGTCAATTACGATTCAAGATCAGACGATCTTAAGAGGATTGAATTTGTTAGACGTCATTTTGAAGACGAGAAAGAGGTGGAAAGAGAAGAAAAGAGAGAAAGAGAGAAGAAATGAAAAAGTTGAGGAGAGAAAGAGAGAAGAAGAGAAAATGAAAGAGGAAAAGAATTGACAACGACAAACTCATATTCATTCACGAATATGTGCACACCTTGATGGCGATCATTGCGGTACGTTTATTATTCGACGTTCAATGAGAATATACATAAAAACTAACCAACTGTTCCCCATTGTGGATTAGCTAAATTATTGAACCATCCATCGTAACGTTGAAATTCTTGCACTCTTTGAAGTCCTGAAAACCTTATTGCAACGTGGTTTTAACACTGCGTTAACACAACAACAACACAGCCATCTATAAGTGATCCAATCACCAGCAATAAGTTTGAAATAGAGCTTGAACTTGAGCTTGAGTATAGTCATGGAGTAATTTTGAGTTTAGTTTAGCCTAGCCCTGAAGCTCGAGCTAAATCTGCAATTTTCAAGAATATGTAGCACTAAACCGCAATAATTTGAACAATGAGGAATTTATATAATTACCATCGTTTAGAATTCTATTCATGCGAATGCCCAGTTTCTAGACACGAATTATCGGACGAATTTATTTTCATTTCGCGTTCCATCTCAGCCGACAGGTGAATATAATTACTTTACATTTGAATCAATAAAAATCCTTAAGAGGCCATCTTCAATTGCTATGTTGATATGAGAATTTTTTGCACATGATTAACATCTTTAGCGCATATCATGAGGCCAAGCGATTGGCGCCTAGATATGAGCCAAGCAATTGGCAACTAGATATGAAGCCAAGCGTTTAGCACCTAGAGCCCAAGCGATTAGCGCCAAGACTTTTTGTCGTTTTTCCTTACTTATCAAACCAATTAATAATTATAAAAGCTTATTCGAGCACTAAAAACCTTTGACGATCTCTTTGTTAATCATTGCTGATCACCACAATGCATAATGAAAAAAAAAAATCAACTGAGTTAGAACGAGATATCATAAAACGAAAAAAAAAAGCGAAAAAGAGCGAAAAGATATGCATTTTTGCCAAATGTGAAAAAAAAAGCGAAAACCTTAAATTTATTAGCGATTCAATATTGCGCTATCTACCTTCAATATGAGTGAGACCTTTCAGTGCAATAAATTTGTAGTTAACTTTTCGGCAATCGAGCTTTTTTTTTTTTTTTTCAAATCAGTAGTCGAATTTCTTCTTGAAACCAGCGGTCGAGTTTTTTTTTTTTTGGAAATAGTTTCCTTCATGATTAGGGAGTTCCAGAGAGAAACTCTTGTTTCGTTGTCGATTACGGAGTTTAAAATTTCCAGGAAAAAAAAACCCTTTCAAATTCTTTTCTATTCTTTGATATATTATTGATGTCTATGAGGTAGTTTCTAAGAGTGACAATCGCTCCAATAATTGATAAAATTATAGCATTTATATATTATATCTTCTTTAAAAAGTTTTCTTGAAATAAATTTGCATTTCTATTGGTCAACAAAAGATAAAGATAATTAAACAATAGTGCTTCAATAAATGATTGCTTGAAAATAAAATTTTTCATGATAGCGGATTTCTTATCGATAATAAGCAATGATCGATCTTTATCGAGAAACATAGATTAGTCGGAAAAACGAGAGATAACTCTCGAAGTGTGAATGATTTAAAAAAAAAAAGGATTCTATCCGAGCGATCCGGAGAATTCTACGGTGAAGACATCACCAACCATAATGGACGGATCTCGAAATATCCATTCATACTGTTGGAAGTGATCAACCGGAGGTTTTCATTTAGTGTATACGAGGAATAAGAAATAAAATCAAAAAAGGGGATGGTACTTACCCAATAAAGGGGTAGCCGCATATAGTAATAATACGAATAGGATAGTCCACATATAGAGTGCCAAAAATAGGAAATCCTCTTTGATAAATCACCTTATCGAAAAGATTGTTGTTGGTAAATCAGATGAAGGAAGGAAAACGTTCAAATTGATCGCGAATGAGAGAGAGCAACACGCGACGGACCGATGCACAGCCGGGTGCCTCGACGACTAGGACGAACGATGGCGAGCACTCGTTTAACCACCTTCCCACCCACCCCCCCATCCTTAACAAGAGTGCCTGCTGCCCTCGAGCATCCTCTTCAAAATTTGGTCACGCTTACATCTCTAATAAAATTATTCACATGAATATTTACCTACGAAGATCATACATTATGATTAATTCAATAGATTTATGCATAAATATTTAGGTAATAAATAATTGTTAATTAATGTATAGATCATAAACGCTTGCATTGGCATTTCTAATATATTGAATGCATCGAAAATTTATGTACTACCAACTTGTTTAATTAATCGGCAAACTAAGGGATTTATTATTATTTAAAGTCGATATTGACAGCTACTCCATCATGTATAGTAAGAAAAAAAAATTGTCATCTAGCAAATAAATCATACTATTAAATAATGAGTAATTCATCATATGTCCAGACAAATCATCCGACCTAACTTCGGACGCTGCATTTATTTAGCAACATTTATTTAATCATCATATTCCAGTAATTACCCAAATCGATTGTGCATGAAGCTTGAGATTAGCTTCTCCTTAAAAAATTATAGCAATGCTTTTTTCGATATTCTGAAAATAAATAAATAAATAAATAAATAAATAAATAAATAAATAAATAAATAAATAAATAAATAAATAAAATAATTAAATAAATAAATCGACATATAAATAAAAATAAATAAATAAATAAAAATCTCTTGAAATGCTCTAAAAATCTCTTGAAAAAAAAAAAAAACTGAGATCTTGTAGCTAGCTAGAATAATGGATTAGATATCCGAAATGTATCTTATTCGTTGTTTGCGTTAAGATCGATCGATTTATTACCGACAAAATATGAAATTTAAATAATTTTGTGAATTATTTGTATCATGAAGATTGAAAATTATCTAAGCATTATATAGCAGTATTGATTCATTCTCTTTAACAAGAGTTCGAGTATAACGAGTAATTAAAAGTTATTGCAAAAAAAAAAATTCTTGAAATGAAGAAAAAAATAAAAGAAAAACTTTTTTTTTAAACGAAAATTTCATCAAATTGCAATAAATTTGATGAGAATTTTCAATAAATATTGCAAAAAAAAAATCTTTTTTTTTCCTCTCTAATTGTAAAATTTACGTCGACGTCGATAATTAAGAAAATTCTATGGTAGTGGTATGTAAAATGCTCTCTTTTTTTTTTCTTTGCATACCATTGTTCACGTTCATTTCGATAACACTTTAACGAAACGTATTCGTTTTTATATGAGGTTCGAAATTCGTATCTCTAAAACGTATTAAAGTGGCATCATGTCAATAAGTGTATATTTATTATGTCTATTTGTGTGGGAATTCCTATCAATTCGAAAATCTCTAATATAAGAGACCATAGAATCTATGAATTCGATCGGTATAATATATACCAATTGATTGGTATAATCAATACCATGTATCAATTTCGTTGAACGTTGCCTCTATTTAAATGTTTCAAAAAAAAAAAAAAAAAATTTCCCACACATTTTAAAACCGCTCGAGCAGAAAAAAAAAACCAAATTTTTAATGAAGTTATAAAAGAAGGACGGATTCATGTAAAAAAAAAAAAACGTATAAGCCATATTATCTATCCATTATTTACGAAAATGATGAATCTAATTATTGGCATCGCAAAAAATGTATAGATTTTTTTTCTGCTTATTTCTTTTTGTTATTGGTTGTTTTTTTTTTCTTTTTTGTCCATAAAACAACAAGATAATATCTTATTGCTGAAATAAATGAGTTTTTTTTTTTCGACAATTACATTACGAACTAAATAAAGCGCGTAAAAATTTTTTCAAAAATTTTCGAGAAATTTAATGAAGATGAATAAATAATATTCGAAACAGTTTGTTTATTTATCTGCTGAAAATCTTTATGTAAGGAATTTTTTTTTTTTTTTTTTTTTTTTTTTTAGCGCATAGAACATAAGATATATGATGTGAATATATAATATTCTTTCAAATTTATGAAGGCGAAAATTTTTTACGAATGAAAGAAAATCAAACGATGATGATAATATTAAAGATGTGAGATTATTTCTTTGAAAATATTTAGAAAAGAAAAAAATTAAAAAAGGGGTATATGAACACTCTTTTAGGCATAATTTATGTGGACTTAGTAATTAGATGGCCTAATATTCTCAAATCAATGCTCTAAATTCTCAACTTCAATGCTAAAGTTGACAAACAATTTAGATTAAGCGTAAATTTTATCAAGCCTAATAAAAAAAAACCTAAATAAAGCATTAACTATGATGAAAAAAAAATTCTTTCGATCAATAATGCAAAAAAAAAAAATCAATAAAAATTTTTCGACATATTTTCAATGCATTTATAAATATGAAGATAGAATCCGAATAGATTATTATTATTGTATGATTTTTTTTTTTTTTTTTTTTGCAAAAATCACCCCTATCTTAACGATAATATTTTCAATGAAATTTATCGAGTTGAAAATTCAAAAGAATTTTTGATGAATTTACCTCTAAGATTAAGCAATAATAAATAAATATTTTCAAAAAAAAAATGGGCAAAGTATCAAATAATAAAAAAAAAATGATTGTCAAACCTTGATTTTTTTTTGTGAACACAACATGAGAAGGCGATTCTTATCGCTGAATAAAAAAAAAAAAAGAGCGGAAAAAAAAAACTGAACGCTCATCAATGTACATTGTGAAAGATTAGTTGCTATAAAAAGAGATGAATATAGTTTATCATCTTAGATTATAAAATATTACACATATTACTTGCAAAATTTGCAACGATTTGAAAAATTTCAAAAATTTTCAACAATTATTGCTGATTTTTTTAGGATTTTTTTCATTTTTTTCTTTGTTTTTTTCTTTCAAAAATTTTGAAACTACAAGAATCATTAACAAATAGGAGCTGATAAGAATGTAGAAACTGGCTCTTTAAAAAAATTTATAATTTTCAAGAAATAATACATAAATCTTCAATTGGAAGGGCTCATTTATTTAAATCAAAATCCATGCTATAAATATTTATCGAAGTTATTTATCGATCAATGTATGGATTATTTTTACACGTTATATATAATTAATTCTTCCTCAGGTTTTTTCTATATTCAAGAAATAATAAATAACAGCTATATATTTTAAACGTTCATTAGAAAGAATCACTTATATTTTTGCATTTATGCAAAAAAAAAAAATTTTTTTTTTTGATAATCGAAAACAATAAGTAATAAATATGTAGTGGGCTATTAGAAATTAATAAAAAAATGATTGAAAAAAAAAGAAAATAATAAGCATATTTTAATTATTTCAAGCGTGTGAAACTTGTTTTGAATGCAAACAAACGTTGTACGTTGTTATCGATTTCAATAAAATGAGCGCAATTTATCTGAATATTTGATCGCTATCAATTTTGATTGCTAAGCTAGTTGCCGCACCTATTCCTCAAACGATAATATTCAAATATGAGTTTTTTTTAATGAATTATCTCTTAAAATCATTTTCATCATGGAAATTACGAAGTTTTTCTTCAAAAAAAAAAAAAAAAAAAAAATTCACTCAACGATATAAAAGCTCGTAAGAAAATTATGAATGAAAATTTATTCAATATTAACATTCTTATTTATGAATATTAAATTTATTTAGTTATGCATCGAGTAATTAATTAATTATGAATATTTTTTAAATTATTTTTTCAATAATTAGTGTAATTATTTCCGAAATTATCGGTGATCAATGATGAATATGATACAACAGGAAATTGTTCCATTAGAAGGAGGTAAGTATTGTTGCCATCGAGAGCTGAAAGCTTATCATATCCCTATCTTTATGTATATTATAATGTACATCGAATAATTTCCTTCATAGTTAATAAAATCTCTATTTTATGACTAGGAAATTGAATCACATCTTCATTTTCTTTATTCGGCAAACTTTTGCGACGTAAAATATCGCCGAAGATGCCCTGCGAGGAGAAGGGTGGAGGAGGAGTGGGAATGACGCAATGCAAACCATTGAGACCAACATAGTGTTTGGTTTTTTTTTTTTTTGTTTTGGTGATATTCTCTATTAAAACCGACGAATGGAAAGGAAAAACGATGAAGTGATCACGGAGAATTTTCATTTTCGGGCAAAATTTTCACCACCTAAATTACTTGAATCTATGGGTATTTGTATGTAAATTGCACACAATGATGCAAATGCGTGATATGTTCAGATAAACACTAAATAGTAGTTTAGATGGCGATAGATTTGTTATATTTCTTGTAATATTAAATCAACATAATGTGGCTTGCTCTCAATTAAGCGATAACTTTTTATATTGGGAATTTTTTCATCAGTCTCTCCTCCTTCCTCTCACCCCTCCCCTTGGCTCTTTCTTCACTTCCGCTTTCCTTTGCATTCGTTTAAAATAGATTAGAAATGAACTTTTAAGAGTATTCTTAGAGATAAAAATTTGCTGATTTACTTCTACATTTTTTCGAAAATTCTCTTGAAATTTTCAAAAACAATTTCCCATTTGCCTTTAGACGTGGATATGTATTTCTTTTAGTCGTAAATTTCAGAATGAAATTCACAATTATGAAATATATCAGTAATATTGAATGAAGCAACATACGAAATGAATTATATAGATAAAAAGACAATTTGAAACGAAAAAAAAAAAAACGAGCGCTGTTTTGAGAGGGAATAAAAGAAAATTATGATGTGAAAATCAAATCCATAGAGAGAAGACAGAGACAAATTAGTTGATTATCTGTGAAATGCCCGCAAGCAAACCGCTTTTAATTTCTCGCAGTACGTCATCCAATGGACTTCAATAATGCTCAACCATCAATTCAAGGGGGCATACGTTTTCCACCATAAATGCTCTTTTTGTTTGTTGATGCCTATTATCCATTCCGCGTCGAATATCATTCAATAGACGTACCAATAATAACAACCCTCGCCCCCCCCCCCCCCCCACCTACCCACTCATCGCACGGTGAGATGAACCATAGGAAATATCGAATACCCAAAATGAATCTTTGAGGGTACCCGATGATTAACCATGATACGTACTCAATTGTCATCAAATTTAATAGCGATGAATCTTTTATTTTCTTAGTTTTTATTTTTTATATTATTTAGTTTTTCAACAATTAATCAGCTGTTATTTTATCATATTCTATTTATTTATGCCGTATGTGATAAAATTTGAAGCAAATTTTATTTCAATCATCATCCCTCTTCTACTTGGAAATAAGAGAAGGTGATGAGATTGGCATAGAAAATTGCAATTTTTTTACGAACAATTTTTTTTTTCATTTCCTTGTTTTCTCTATTTTCATGTCTATATTCTCTAAAAATTGTCACGAAAGAAATTTGACGAAAATTAAAACACTTTGAAAGTGAGGACAGAATTCTCGAGAAATGCCCATTAAAATATAATACGGGATAAAGACGACAAAGCCGAAGCTAGTAGTGTAATTATTTTCAATTTTTTTTCAAAATTTTTGAAAATATCCGAATTTCTTATGCGAAATTCCCGCAAAATTCCTGCATAATTTTCCAATGATGTGAAAAATATGCAATCATTGAAATCGAAAACGCATTAAATGGCTACAAGTAAGGAAGAATTGAGACGGAAATGATGCCCATAGATGTGAAGTTCCAAACGACGTTGACAAATAGCCGGAAGAGCTGAAACCAGAATGCATTTTATGGAGGAATCTGCTGTAAAGAGGTTTTCTAAGGCGTATTATATTGGTAGGCGTTTATGAACATTTCAAATTTTTTACTTGCAAGTATACTATAGCAATCTCGTATCTACGCAGCTGTCCCTACCATCGTGAGAGCATTCTACCGATTGGTATTTCATATATTTTATTCAAAAGTATATATATATATATATATATATATATATATATATATATATATATATATATATATATATATATATATATATATATATATATATATATATATATATATATATATATATATATATATATATATATATATATATATATATATATATATATATATATATATATATATATATATATATATATATATATATATATATATATATATATATATGTATATATATATATATATATATATATATATATATATATATATATATATATATATATATATATATATATATATATATATATATATATATATATATATATATATATAATATATATATATATGTATATATATATATAGTTATCTTATACGATCTTTATATCAATTCTCTTAACATCTGTATGATTTCTGAGAAACTAAACGATTGAAACTCTGATATAAATTTAAATAAATTCATTTTTAATTTCATTTTCAGGTCGTCGTTTCCAATATATTTATAAAAGTAATTATCTATCAAATATATCGATGATTCATTTTGATCTTTGTAGAAATATCATCATTTCTCATTAAAAATTTTCTTTTTTCTTCGGCTTTTTGTTAATTTAAAGTCTTAAATTTCCATCCCTTATTATTCAAATTTCTTCTTTTTCTTTCTCCATTGTCCATAAGAGTTTCAAGTTTTCAACTCTCTATCCGATAGTACTGAATATATTTCTAGTGGTTTATGTGGTTTTCAATTCTTAGACTGCTTCAGTTTTTTTTTGTTTTCATAATCGATCCACTTCATTCGCATTCTTCTTGCTCTAAATAATTCCTCGTTGTTGATAATTTCAAGTTGTGTTACTTCGATGAATGACGATATTCTTGACTTAGTTGAATAGTGCTTCTATAAGTGGTACTTATTATTGCTTCTAGAGAAAATTCTAGCTCTATTTTCTTCAAAAATTAGAAATTGAAAAAAAAATTCACTAAATTACCTTATTATATCAATGGCAAACAAGTTATATCATCATCGTCTATTAGAGATTTTAGTCTTACTTCAATTGCTATTTCTTAAACTTCATCAATCCATTTAATGCGTTGTTCGAAAAAGAAACTTAATTCTCTAATTTCTCATATTCATTGACGTTTTTGCATATGAAATCGATCTAAACTATTGAGATTTATACTATTTACGTTCATTCTTCATTAAATATGCTTCTCAAATTGGATAAACTCGACGATTCTAGTTGGGTAAATCTGCTGTTGGGTAAATTTTGAGGCATACTAGAGTATGATCGAAATTGGTTTACGCTTTAAATTTTCTTTCTCATAGAAATAGTTTATTCTCGGTTTGCAAACTTTTTTTTTTCACAGCGGGAAAAATTACTCCTTAAATTTTCAAAAATTTACAGTTTTATTTTGATCAAGTTATAATCTATGACAATATCACGACGATATTGATAAATATTTCGATGTGCTGTACAATTTTTCTTCGAGTACTAGTTGAGCGCGCGTGTTGTTTTAATCGTCTCGAATTATCAACGAATAGATTTCGTTTTAATATTTACAAACATTTCTTCTTCTTCTTTTTTTTTTTGCCGATTAAAATCGTAAATGAATGGAATTTATTGCCGGAGGCAATTATATCTGGCTTCATCACAAAAATCTCTTAAGAAACAAGTTTCGCATAGAATAATAATTTTTGAAAATTTCCTACTAACTATTGCATTATTTTATTCAATTATAATGATTTTTAATTTCGCTGATTTTCATTCCACATTGTATTAATCAAAATTCTTACCCTTATTGGAAGATTTGATAGATGATCGAATCGAATTCACAATGTTCCTTTCTAAAGAAAACTTTCAATTATTGTTCTTAGGTTATAACATTCAAACAAATGATTTTTCTTTATTTGTTTGCTTCTAAAATAGAAATCCATTCAGTAGAGATTTATTGTAAATTTTTTGCTCACATTTAAGCGAGACTCCACCTTGAATTTTTGATCTAGGTATTCATCTTAAGGTGTTATTTGATTTGTCAAATTTTAATGCTCTAACTTCAGTGACTTTGATGTTGGAATTTGCAGACAAACAGACAGACAGATAGACAGACGCATGCACACATATTTATGCATAGAGATAATATTGTCTTAATGAGTTTTGTAAATGCAAATTTAAGAACGATTAATTTGCATAAAAATTTGCATTAATCGATAAAAAAAATAGAGTAATTAAAATATGAGTGCTATATTTGACTTTTTTTTTAAAAAAAAAAGAATTATCGGTTAATAGCAATATTAGAGAGGATTATGAAAAGAAATACGAGTAAAAATTTTTTGCTATTTTCAACAACGCTTTTTTTTCACTTATCAAGCTTAATAAGTTGCAAATAATAAAACGTAATTTGTGATGATCGATGAAATATTATTGATGGAAGATCGCAAAAACGATCCTATCGATTATTGATTGATAAATTCGGCCATTGTTTATAAATATTCTTCGAAATATTTAATATTTGAGCTTATTCGAAAATACCTGCATCATATAACAGGTAACTCATTCCCGGTATCTTTGAATTAGAAAGGTTGGAGAAAGGGATAGAGGGGGGATGGAGGGAGAGAATTGGTCGCAGATTTTTAGAATTATCAAGGATTCAGTCGAAATCGAGCGGTTAAGCAAGCATTGGAGAAAATCGAAATTTATCAAGAAACTCCAAGTGGAAATAAACTGTCCATCGACGGAAAGACTTCCGGCATCTCGTTTCGTTCATCAATAAAACTATCCGATCATCATATTATATGTGCGCCGCCTCACGGAAAATGGCGACATCGTTAACGGTGTTGGGCATAAGGAGACGTGGAAGAATAAATTTTGATGTTAGGTATATTATAAAAATTACTGCTTTATTTGCAACAAAAACCTGTAACGAGTGTATTAAAGGTTTTAAACGAAAGAAGAGGAAACAAAAAAATATACAATTATATCTCTTTTTTTTTAATTAAAAGATAGAAGAATGAAAAAAAAACAACAAGAAGAGATCAAGAAATCATCAAGAAAGAACCATTATGTTATGATGTGAGTTTTTGCTTTAAAAAAGAACATTCTGTGTGGAAAAATAGACGAACATTCAACGACTCAGCAAAATAAACGAAAAAATACGGCAGCATATTTTGCACAATACACTTTTTTTGCATTCTTTTCATTTATTGATCAATCGTTGAATGCATGTCAAGGAAACTCATACTGCATGGGGGTGCGGAAGCCTCACCATTCACTAAAGCGTACAAAGTTCGGTGACGTTCGAACTGTGGATCTCAGTTCCGCTTAGCTAAGACTCTATAAAAGCGATGCCATTCGAGAAGCATTCAAGTATATGTCTTCTTGAAAAGACTCTTAATGAAATTTTCGTTGTAAAGTGGAAAACGAGCCGTTAGATGCAACCTAACATGGGAAGCTATTTTCACATTTAAATGCCTTCACTTTTTTTACGAATTTGATGGATCGATGCGCGGAATATAGCAATGAGAGATCGGCTAGTTGTTCACATTACACAGACGAAATTTGCAATTCGTGCTTCACCCGTTCGGTAGTCCATGTTAGCGGAAAAAAAATGAAATACACACATACATTCAAATAGAAATCACATCAGCATAATGCAGTCGAATAAAAATACGAAATAAAATGCGAAATCTGTAAAGGAAATCAATTCGAATTTTTTTCCAATTTATACAGTTTTGAATAGCGTGATAAAAAGTTGATGAAAGTTTTCCACCGGAAACGAGCGAGTGATTTGACGAGGTGTACTCATTGTTATTAAAGGTTTGATGCGATGTGATGTGCGGAACAGGTGGGAGAGATTTTTCATAGGAAAGGAACGAGAATTTCGTGAAGCTGAGGTAGCCGGTCGTCCCTCCCCTTCCCCCCCCCCCCTCCCCTTTTGAGAAGTCCTCTTAACACATCTGGCAACTTTAATTTCAAAACAGCTCTCATCCAATCGTCAGTAAAAGCGCTGGTCAGACCTTTTAAAAATAAGCTCAAGCTAGAGAGGGTAGTGTGACCTTTTTCGCAACAAACATTGAAGATGGTGTATTCTTGTAAGAGATGGGAGCTAAAAAAGCTCGCCAGATGGACGAAAATATATCAGTCGTCACTTTTATTGTGGCATCGTAAAAAGTGATCTTTGCCAGCTATACAATTAGTGAGGCTGAAGTCGGGTAAAAGCTCTAATGCTGAGGAAGGTTAGAGCGAAGGAGAAGCAAAAATCACTTGTTAAGCGTCCTTTTTCGGGTACAAAAATGGTTTGAGGCGTCCGTTTTTTGCACAGCGTGACAGGAAACTTGAATTCGAAGCCAATCGATTATCTGGTAGTTTCAAGTAGCGCCAATATAAATGCAGTCAAGGGATGAGGGATTAAGAAACTGGTGCCACTGATGAAATAAAAACAGCTATCTAAGCGAAGTACCAACGAATTGTGAATGAAATGTTTGAAACGTTTCTTCCACGATTTTTTCATCGTATGTGTCAAATTTTCCGGAAAGAAATTCCCAATCCTGTAAGGAATACTGATGTCTACCGAATTCTTCTCTAATGGTGTTTTCATCTATGCGCAGAAAGAATTCATAAACAACCAATTTCTAAGTGGTTCGATCTATAAAGCTTTCCAGGATTTCCAGGATAAAGCTCTCATATGGGATGAAAACATTTCAAGATAAATAGAATAAAAAGCTTTAGAAATTCTCCTAAAATTCTACTGTGCAATCGCTAGGAAGTCCTTTAAGTAAAGAGACGAGACGATAAGCTTAAATATCCTATATCTGCTAAAGGATACTCTTCGTTATGCTACTATATTTAATTCTATAAATATAAATAGGAGAATAATTACCATCAGATAAGCTAATAAATTAGCCGTCAGATAAGCCTAACTTAATAAGGCAATTTTGATAAAGTTCAATAATAGCCGGAAATTAACCAAGATTTTCATGACAACATCCACGATTTAAGCGATAATTATGTCAGCGAGTATTTTGAAAACCAAATTGATCTCTCCACTAAATTGTTGTGTTTCCTCGTATTAGCTATTTATAGTGGATTGTTGAGTGCGGAGAGTGATTCGTAAGTGACAGCTTGTCAACAAGAGCAAAACTTCAGCAATATGAGTGACTTTCGGTGAAATGTAATTTTTGACGAATTTATTTTGTTACTTTTTTTAAAACCAATTGTAATATTTTAGGATGCCGGGGGACCGCAATAACCGGTCCATCCTCTTTCTGCCACTCGCCTCACCCCTTTGCTTCATTCGCCCCCTCCCCTCTCAAAACTAATGCGAGTTGATTCGCGATATGGCATTTATGATAGAGTAATCGTTGGAATAGTGCAACTTCCGATGGGATTTCTCACTCTAAATCAAAAATCATGCCTATAACATTTTGGGGTTCCACTGACGCATTTGTTTATACGTTTTTGAGATGCATTTTAGAGGCGGTTCCGAGGAAAACGATATATATAGAATCTTAGAGATAGTTATAATAGTTGATCGAGAGAAATTCCAATGAATAAATAAAACCTAAAGCGTTAAATCTTTTTTATGAGCAAAATTTTAATCCTCAAATTAATAAATAAGGATTTAATTTCAACAAAAAATTTCCTGGAATTTATTACTATTTGTGCTTTACTTTGATGTCTAGGATTGTTAATTTGTATATACATCACTTATTGCTTGCTTTGAAATATTTCATCATGTCAGATGTGTTTTCATAACAAACATGTGAACCTTCATCGTTCACGCCTGAAAACATCCGTACGAACCTTCTCTACGATATATATATATATATATATATATATATATATATATATATATATATATATATATATATATATATATATATATATATATATATATATATATATATATATATATATATATATATATATATATATATATATATATATATATATATATATATATATATATATATAACCTCGATTTTTATAGCTGATGATGCATTCGTTTGTTTTTAATACCTCCGTGATAGCCACTCAATTTTTTGGTTTTTTTTTTTGCTTCACTGCAAATTAGGATGCTCTGTACTTATTTGTATCTGTTCGGCGGTTTTAGGGCATTGTGATTCAGCCTTATAAACAGCCATTACCTTCAAGCACCACCCTCCTAAGGTCCTCCCCTGTCCTCTCCATTCCCCTCCTAGCTACCCTATTTTGCTTTTTCCAAAGAGCAATCCTCGACGTCTTCCGAGTAAGGAAATGCTCTTCATTCATTGCGATCAGCGCAAATACGTATTGCCTGTTAGCACGATTACATAGCCAGAAGAGAGAATTGCGTCATGGTGTGGATTCAATTCTCGTTGGCAGCTGCATACATTGCGCAATAAACGACATTCAAGTTGACATCTAAACGATAAACGGTAATTTAATGCAACATTATACCGATCTCTATTGAGGCTTTTAATTTTTGCCTTATTTTCTTTAGTATTACCTGTAATCAACAATCTTTATTAAATAATACGTTCAATTACAATATTTGTTGAAATGGTAGACTTATGATTGATTGGTTGATTGATTGATTGGTTGATTAGTGGACTGGTAGACTGGTTGATTGATGGACTGGTAGAAATGCGCCATGTAAAGACTTTTGCAGTGCATTTCAACTGCATTAGATTAAAAAGTTTTTTTTTTTTTTTGAATAGAGAAAAACGAATAAAAGTGTAAAAAATAAAGCGCTGAAAAATTTGTACGGGAAGAGGAAATTAGAATTGATAAGCTTCAATTCTAAATTATACCGTTGCATAAATGAGCTATAAAGATTGGGGGGGGGGGGGGAGAGAGGAGGGGAGTGAATACTATGAATGAAAATTTTATATTTCAATAAAACTTTGTATCATTAGAAAACATCGTCACTTTACCCTTCGCTCGCACAACCTCCCTTCATTCGCAAGTCAAAAGCTCCTTTGTTGCCTTATATTGAAATCCTTGTCTGCAAGTGGCATACTATGTATCCTTGCAACCCTTACCCCGCCCCTCCCAGCCCTCACTCTATCTCCCCCCCCCCCCTCCACAACTCCAGGTTGCCACATCACACCTCTCTTTACAAGAAAGTCAGTGCATATTCTCCTTCGATCTATTCACCCTCAGTGATTCACTAATTGCCGCCGTATGAAGAGTGCATCGACGCAATGGCTGGTTGTTCTTTATGGTAGATGGCAATAAAGTGACCGTAATCGAACAAATTGGATGCCTCATTTATCGAGTCTGTCGGGCGGTATATTCGAGTGTGGCCTTGTTGTCGACATTTCTATATGGCGCGTAAAAGTTGTATTCGTCTTGGTGAACACTCCTCCAGAGGTCATTCGTCTATCCGTTCCTGTCGTTTGCCCCGAAAGTTGGGAATTTATTCACCGGAAATTGCTTCGCTTATTATGAACATTTTTATTTCGTAGTATTCGGTTCTTAGGTAACAACATTAACTGAAGTTTATTTTTACCAAATTGCAGCTTTTCTCGTAACGCATTTTTCTCGGATCCGTTATATATATATATATATATATATATATATATATATATATATATATATATATATATATATATATATAAATATATATATATATATATATATATATATATATATATATATATATTATATATATATATATTTATATGATCGACTACATTTTATTGATCGATTATATGTATCAACTTTATATTATTACTGCTTAATATTGATAAGTCTAGAGTTGCTTAATGAAGTCTATGCATTTGAAACTTATTATTGCCACTGTTTTCCTTTTTTTAGCAATTTGAAATTTTTTCCTTTACCATTATATAATTACATTCATTTATTACACTATTATATTATATATTTTTTTATTATAACGATACATTTTATTTTATTTTATTATTATATACTTGATTGTAATTAATATTTATAACCGCTATCAGCATATGGTCTAACATTTACCTCTATCGGTAATGGATGTTATCGCTAATTGTAAATTTAAATGTTAATCGCCAAAGTTTCATATATATATATATATATATATATATATATATATATATATATATATATATATATATATATATATATATATATATATATATATATATATATATATATATATATATATATATATATATATATATATATATATATATATAAATATAAAATATAAATCATATATATATAAATCGCCAATATATAAGTATAAATATAAATAAATAAATAAATATATTTATACTTATATATTTATATATCTATATATCTATATATATTTATATTTATATTCTTCAATTAAAATTTACTTTAGGGAAAATGATAATCCTATCATATGCATATGTAAAAATATTGTATGACATAACTGTCAACAATCAGTTCAAATCATATATTAATATAAATATAAATATATCAATAAATAAACAAATATAAATAAATAAATAAATAATGAATAAATAAACAAATAAATAAAATATAAATCAGTAGGTAAATAAATAAAGAAATGTATAATGTATGATAAATATTTGGGCCATATAATTCGTTTATATTTGAATATAAATAAAATACCTGATGAATAGATTGAATAATAAATTCAACAATCACATGTAATTTATTCATATTTATGCAAATTAACGTCTGACTATATTCGATGAAAGATTGCATATGAGCACAGATGCTGTCTGTTCGTATGGTCACCCTATTCGTTATTCTGACATCTCAGAACAGATCCCAGATGCAAAAAAAAAAATTCCTGGCGCAATATTGCAGACCCTTGTTGCTCTCTCTCCTCTCCCCCTGTCTCTCTACTCTCTTTCTCTGTTCTCTATGACGTGTTCCACATTTCATTAGATTTTGTGACATATACCATGACTAATATCCCTATCCTTATGCAATGAGATATGAAAATGAAAAATATAAAAGATTATTGATCAGTATTCTTTAGCACTCATACATTCACATCTTTGATTCCCGCTCTTTATTAATCTCTATAAACTTTATTTACAGCTCATATTGGATGCATTTTATTGCTCTCGTGTATTTCAAAAAAAATTTCACTTTTATGTTCGATTATTCTACTGCCATATATATGTATAATTTTGCAAAAGATATGAGGAAAAATAATAAAAATTAGTGAGAGAAGTAAAAGGCATATATTTATTTATACAAAATTTTTTCATCTGCTCATATCTTCGAGTAGTAAAGAGTGGAGAATAGTAAGGAAATTTTCAAAATTAAGCTCTCCTTTCCCTCGTTTTTATTTCAACACTAAGGTTAGGAAAGAGAGGGGGGGGGGGGGGATGATGTTATGGAATTGAGAGAAATGGTCTCACCTTCCATCGTTTAGCCTAGTATTTTGCATGATTTCTATCTTCTTGAAGAATTTCTGAATATATTTATGCATATCGCCTCTATATTTCATAATAGATCCTCACTTTTGATTTATCCCCATATTGAATGAATTTTTTTTTCTTTATTATCATTTCATTTAAAAAAAAAACGCCTATTATAATTTAGAGCGGAAAACTTGTCGAAAATCAAACATCCAAAAAAAAAAAACTTTTTACACGAAAGCCTTAATTCTTTTAGAAACAAAAAAAAAATATGAACACTTCAAGTCGATCAATTTGAATGTAAAAATTAATACTCGTATTAAATTTTTTATTTTATTTTTTTTTTTTGCATTGATATTGAGATTGAATTAATCGCTAAATTTTTATTTTCCACCTTGAATAGTTTTATTAAATGGTTCACATTAGAGTAGTAATCAAATGTAATCGTTCATTTCTATGAGAATATTGCATAAATTCTAGAATGAACTATTCACTATTGAATGGAGAAGTTATTTCTCGAGTATATTTCAATTTTGCTTGAAAAAAAAATCTATGGAAATTATACGAAAGGATTTTTAAAAGAAATTTTCCAATTTAAATGAATCTTCTATCAAGATATAGCCTTTCTTAGAAATGTTTTTTGTTTAGTTATTCAAGAACTTATCACTGCTGTATTGCTTGCATGATTATCATCCAGTGTAAATGATGGATGGATCCTTATCAAGCTTTATCATAGGTGATCTTATCAATGTTGCTCTATTCGAATATAACAATGTTTAGCGTTTTAAAATTACCGAGATATTTTTTAATAAAATTATATAATCAATACGCCTAGAGAATAAATATAAAATTGCATAAAATTGTTTTAAACTTTTAAGTGTTATTTAATATTTTATTTTTTATTTTTAGCTTCTCTTAATAGGTCAACTATTGAGATAGAGATGCAATATGTCAATTTATGAGTGTCAAGAAGACGGTCTCATAACGAAAAGAACATCGCGTGAAAGGAATAATTTCATAGTTGAATGGTCAGCGTGTTGGTCACTCACACAACATCACCAATTGACCTGAACGATCGTCTTAGTGCAGCTCGAGAAACTGCCGCACAGGTGTGGCTCTTTGAGCTAATCGATTGCTATCATAGCCACCACAACCTCATCGTTCAGCCACGTCCATTCTTTCGTTGATCTACCCTCAGGCGATTCTCCATTCTATCTCTCGACTTTTCTTTGTCTATGCTCCCTGATACAAGCGTAACTGTTATAAATAAGTTGCTTTCATTCGTTGTTAATATTTTTTAAATCAAATTTTTCTCCACTTTTATTTGTTTTTATGTTTTATGTCTAATTTCTTATCTCTATTAAAGATTTTTCCAACGGTAAAAAAAAAAATATAATTTGAAAATTTTATCTTTTACTATATCTTTTATATACTATTTTCTTCAATATGCAATGCCACTTTAGAAAGGAAATCTATTTAATCTCGCTATAAAAGAAAGAAAGAAATGAATGTATTTGCGTTTATATGAGGTTGCATAGAGACATTCGGCTATTTCTATTACACCTCAATGAGGTATATAGATCCCATATTCTCAACAATTGTCATCATCGATAATGCTACACTCCACTAACAGCATTTCTCTAACAATACTTTACGATATGAAACAACTTTCTATAGGAAATATTTTTTATGTTTTTATTTCATTTTATTAATATTTTTCTAAAATATTTCCATTTATATTACTTCATTTATACTAGATATTTGTATTTCCTTTATATTTTTATATTTATTTGTGCTTTTCAATATTTTTTTAAATATATAAATATTTCATCTATTCAATAATTTAAGTTTATTTGTAATTTTTTAAAATTTTGAATTCAGTGATGCTGAATTTTTTCGCAGTTTTAGTGAAGTGTATACCATATTGACAGATATATCTTTGGCAATATCAACATTCCAGCATGAATATTTTTGTGTTAATTCAAAGGGTTTAGAAAAGGACACATATCCCTCCCTCTACCCTCTAGTCTCTTTCAACCGTGACTTATAACTTCCATACGCATACCCATAGTGAATGCACCTTTATTTACATATTAATTAGTGTTGCTTCGAAAACCTCAAAACTTCGATCGTAATTGTTTCCGCATTCAATAGTTCCTCGAGGTTCGGGAACTTCAGATTTAGACATAAACATCTCGCATCTCATGACATGAACATCTATAATTAAAAGTATTGACTTACTACACATGCATCGACTATTAAACTTTCAATATAAATTAGGTCGATTAATTTTTTTTTTTTGATGCATTCAGTTTTTATACTCTCAAATTTTTTTCTAAAATTTCATTTATTGCAATTATTGCAATTTATTTTATTTATTTGTAAAAATTTGCAATGATTTTTAAGAGCACTAAATTGCAAATGAAATTTTCCATATTGATTTGAGGCGTAATATTCGCACACTCTAAGCAATTGTCAATAATTCAATTTTTATAATGCTTTCCTCTTATCCAAAGGTAGAATATATAGAGCGAAGAGTATATCGGATCAGTGAGCAATCAACTTTAGACTTCGCTCGTTTGAATAATTTCATTTCAACTTTAATAGTTTATTTTTTTAATGAATTCATCTCTCTATATAAGATGCCAATCGTTTAATTAGTGATAATATTCATACCTTTCAGGTGTCATTCATAGATAATTTCAACGATTATATTCCTATGAAAAGATAACCATGACAATAACATACTATTCTAGTTGTGTTGATAAGCTAGATTAATGAATAGGAATTCAAAAGTTTTGATTAAATTGATTAAATTAAATGATTTGCGATAAAATGATTAATTTTTTTTTTTTGAAAGAAAAAGTTAAAAAATTAATGGAATTTTTTATCAGTTTTTTTTCTGCTCATTTAAAAAATTTTGTATTAGTCAAATTTGCATTTAAAAAAAAAAAATTTTTTTTTTCTTTTCAGCAAATAAATTTTTTCGTTAACGTTTTAATTTAATGGAATTCAAATTTATCATCGAGATAATCGCTTATCGTTTTTGCTCTTCTCATTAGAGATCAATAAAACTATATAGAATATGTTAGAGCTTTGCTAAATGCAAATTATTAGCAAGAAAATTTGCATCGATTTCATTGATGATAAGTGATTTCAGAACGTTTCTTTTATGCGTAAAAAATATGCTATTTCTTTAATTTCTTTCATCGTGCATCTGTTGATTTTTGTTGTTTCATTTATTGGCCTGATCGGTTCAAGTATTGATTTGATTAGATGATCATATTTTCCGGCTTTTAAATTTTTCTTCGTATCCTTGTGCTTGTTCATTTGATTTTTAGAGATAATCTATAGGGAATAATTTTTGACGAGTATTAGAGAAGTGGTATACTTTACTTTTATTACCTATAATTAAATTATTTATTATTAAATTATTTTCATTTATATTTGATTATCGTTTTTATTTTATTTTATTTTATTTTTTGCATTTTTTTTCATTTATTTATATTTTTCAATGCATCAATTTCGAACGTTCGCAAATATTTAAACATTTACTAAGCAAACATTTTTCATCACCATTACGATCATCAAATTCTTTAGGTTCCATCTAACTTTTCACAGAATTCTTCGCCCATTAACCCATCGTCAGTTGATCTGCCTCTAAAGGTACTTTCAAAGTGTATGTTGCTATCTTTATCTCAACCTTTATTACTCGATTGCCAACTTCCAATGGTTGAGTACTGCCAATCGGCTGAATATTTCATTCGTTCATAAGACTCAGTTGTTGAGTCGGACCTCGAACTGTTCGAGATTTCTGTGTAAAGTATAACCTCGACGTTAGGAATTGTACCGTTAATAAAAGTTAAACTCACAATATCACTCAATATTTTATTATATTCACTAAACGAATGATGCTTTGTGTTGCATGAGTACCGGACTTAGTTTGCGAAACTCATGCGCTTTAGACTCAGTTGAATAAATGAATAAACCCAGATCGCCTGATTAAGGTTGAAGATGTTGTATCTAGTCTTTCTGTAATGCTCGATCGTACAACAGGTGTCACCCATTTTCCTGAGCAAACAGGATGCCCAGAAGGAAAACTAATAGTGGGGATGAGGGTAGGGAGAGGGGATTTATGTACTTGAACAATCTCATCGAATAACTATCATTCCATGTGCTAATGTTTCCATCGGCCTTTCTGCAGTGTTTGGTTTCACCATCTTACCTACGGTCGATTGTGTAAAGTTTACATCGATAGTATCGGATGAAAGGTTTGACGATCTGAGGATATTATGAAACAGCTGTTATATGAATTGAATCCACTATGAGGAGATGTATTGGCTTGCGTTGTATTTATTTTGAATTTGAATAGTGCTGTCATTGTTCATTTCCGGACTCCTTCCCCTATCATCTCTTATAGTTAAAAACTCCGAGGGATATTGCTTGTAGACTACGACATGTATTCCTGTTAATTTTTAAAAATTTCTGATGATATTTATTGAAATAATTGGTGCTAACTGCACCCGAGGTTAATAAAAGGTAAGGGGGAGAGGGCTTTCCTTAACATTTTCGAAAGTTTTCTTCAACTTACCGGATGGAAATCATTTCGCCAAGCTTACACTGAAAATCTCAAGTCTGTTCATCTCGATATATGTTCTCTTCTGAAGGAAGGGGGTAGGAGTATATATCCTTCTCAGTAAGTCCATCTCATCTCCCATTAAGATGCCATGTATACCGGCATCATGCAAACTGTAACGATTTTGATCGTAGAGGAGTCGATTATGATCGTAGAGGAGCTCGATTATGATCGTAGAGCAGCTTAGTTTTGATCGTAGAACAGTTTGCGTCATCAAATGCTCTCATAAGTGTCGCTTTGATACTATGACTACTGTATATAAGGACTGCTATTGCTCACTCTATTCAGTGCGTTGATTCGTTCGTCATCATCTCTTCGGTATTGATGGTACTTCGCGTGTGCGGCTCATGGGCGCAAGTGGGGAGTTGCGTTGACGACTAATAAGTGTTATGTTTATGAGTCTGTTCAATTGCAAATCGGTGGCCCGAAAAGGAGTTCAAGTCTTTAAAAAATCATTCAGCAATTTCCTTTATCAATTTTCCAATTGATCGATCATTTTGTAACGAATTCGTTAAAACTTAAACATACTGAAATATTTTGAATATATTTTGCAATAAGTTGACTTATAGGAAGCAAAATTTTTTAAAATTCTAATGAGCTGTCGATTTGTTTCAAATATTTTCGCATTAATGCGTATATAATATATGGATAGATGTTATAAGCGATGAATTTATTGTAATGTTTATTGTGTATACGTATACATATTTGGATAAATATTTTTATGAACCGATATATTTCATATATTTGTTACGATAATGTCGAATCGTAAAACGACAAAGAATATTTCTCTTTTTTTTTGAAGGAAGTGGTGATCCGGAAAACGAGGGAGCAGGCGCAGACGGTTCAAGCAGTGATCCGGAAAACGAGGGAGCAGGCGCAAGCGGCTTCATTTGAAGGATTATTTGAGTAATGGAAGAAGAAAAAGAAAGTGGTACTCTTCTAGAGGATAGGGAGACTTCATTTCGTCCTTTACGGCTTTTTCGTTATCCACCGTCGAAAGCTCATCATGTCGTTTCGAGGAGTCCCCAACTATCAACTGGTTAGTATATATTATTCATATTTTTCGGGTTATAGAAGTAGGTGGTGACTAAATTTCTAAAACCATCGTTTGATAAACGAAATTTACTTATGAGGTAATTTCTAAAGCCGAAATGACCATCAAAGTATTTCATCGATATGCAACATAGTATCGTTCGAATAAATGATATGCAAATTCGAATACGTAATATCACACGTTTAACTTGAGATTATTGTGCCAATTCGAGTACATCAGTTGAATACCAACCAATCTGGGTCTCGATTTTCAAACACCCATCATTTAATACTTGCCCATAGAAAATTTATAACTTTCACTTTGCCGTATTAGTCGGGGTTTCCAGGTTTAGTTTATATCAGGAATGTCATTTTTTTGTGAAAAGATAATCTGCAAAAAAAAAAAGATTGCAACACATTTACAAAACAAGTTGTCGCCGCTATTGAGCATCGTCTCTATGAGTTGATGACCGTAGCAGTTTACTGCGCGATAGAAATGGCACTTACAGCTAACCGTAAGTAGTATGTAATTATTGGAACGTTGATTTGAAACGGCCGCATGCATTTTTTATTTATTTATATTTATATTATATTTATATGTAAATATCTATAAGTTTTATGTTTGGCAGTTTCTGCGTGTATACGAGCAAGCAAAGTTCATTCGGCTGTAAATATAAAAGAGCCAAGTGTTAGAGTGTTGTAAAACGAGTGGAATCTGTGTAGATGCGTCTCTAAGAGTCATTGTGACTCTACTTAAAATTTCATGGTGCTCTTTGTTGAAGTATGTTATGGAAATTGTTCGCTTCATTTATCTTTGCCATATATTCGTCAACATATTTTTCCGCTCCTCTTATTATAGTTTACTGAGATAAGAAAATAAATAAAATCGCTATTTATGTAGAGAGATATTCGATTTAATATAGAAAAGAAATATGCATTTAAAAAATTTTATTAAATATGAAACTTTTAAATGCATATTTATAGATATAAAAAAAAATAAATAAATGAATAAATAAATAAATAAATAAATAAATAAATAAATAAATAAATAAATAATAAATGCATAACAGCATATTAAATGCATTTAAAATTTCCATGAACAAGTTCAAAGTTTTATTCAAGGCTGTTGAATATAATTCTATATCGCAGAATAAATCAGCTTTTCATTCGCAATTAAATTTTATCAATTATTCATGTTTATTGCTATTAGATCCCTTTACTCGGTGTGATTATTAAATCAAATTGAAATTGAAGTAATGATATATTAAAAGAATATATTTGATTGTGGGAAGATTCTTGCATAAATATTGTCCCTTTATTGACTGTTTTCTTGGCGAATATTTTCATGTGAAAACTCAAGAATTTTGACGAGTAATTTTTTTTTTTAGAGTCTAATATTCGATTCGAATTTGGTTTCATATAAAAGCGGCATTATTGCTATTTATTCAACGACAAAAATTAAATAATATTATCTCGATTTCTTTTGAATATGAATAGTATGATTATATGAGTGATAAGAAAGGCATCTCTTCGATGATATTATAATCAAAATTGAATTCAATTCATATCATTTATAGAATATTTATTTTACTTTTGTATCAGCAGTTTAGCATAATGTTCCTTAGAAATGAGGGGGAAATTTTTTAAATCTTTAATTTTGAACATTTTAACGATATCGGATATAATTCGAAAACAACTTATCCATTGAATATAGGTTTGCCATTTCCCATTTATATGGCTTTCTAATTCATTAAATCTTCTTCCTTGAATGCAATTTAAATTCGATCTCTTTTCCAACTGATATGTTTATAGGCATTGAAGTCGATTTTAATAAAGAATTCAATTGCTTTAACGCTCTATTCCCTTGGTTGCTGTTGGAGGGGAGAGAGGGTTATGAAACAGAGAGTAGATTTCAAATAACCGGAAATGATGGACTTGATGAAATCTAGAAATGAATGATAGGGCGATAAAATCCTTGAAATTTACCAGCGTAATTTTATATAGCTGTATATTCTATAGGCTTTTTTTTGAGCATGGTCATTGATGATACCTTAAGAACTTTATCCATTTCTAAATAGTATTTTTCTTGCTTATTATGCTTTATTATTTCCGCCTATGCTACGACTAATTGCGCCAACAACAATGCTCAGATGATGAACGTAATTGCGCATAAATTGAGATGTTTCATGCTTAGATGTCTTGAAATGATTTTCACCTATATAGAAATACCTTTGCGCTTAGTTTATGATTACTTACACCTTGATTAATCAAATTAAGTGAAAAATGCCGGTCGTTATAAATTATGAATCGAATAGCATTAAACAAAATAAAAACATTTTAAAAGCATTTCATCATCAATCATATTCAATGAGTCGATTTTTGCGCCGAAAATTGCAAAAAAAAAAGGAAAATATTTGCCATTGTGCTTAGAAAATATATGGAAAACTTTAATACTAATATTTGCGTTCGTAAACAATTTTCCTCTGCGCTTGAATAAATTCTTCAATATAAAAGGGATTCTATGCAAAAAAAAAATGCTCAGATAAAAAGAATTCCCACATTTTTAGGATAATGAACACATAGTAATCGATTTACGAGACGATCCGGAAAATGTGGAGGATAGGTTGAGTGTGGGAAGGGGAGCGGAATGAGACGGGACTAAAATTTAGAGGGTAAGCTGATCCGGATAATTTGAAGTGATTTACGAGATGATCCGGGAAATGTGAGCGGTAGGATCGATATGGGGAGTGGAGAGGAAGTGAATGAGGGGGCCCAAATTTTAAGGACAAGGTGAGCCGTATATAGTTTGTAGAGGTGTTACCTAGAGCAGTGATATTGCTGCAATGGGCACGATTTATGAAAGGAACGCAGATCATAAGGGTTGTGCTATTTCTGTGATTAAAGACGCGTATAGATAAGGGATTTCTTATTGAGAGCAGTTTTCAGTTTGTAATGGTATGTGTGTTATCTCAAAAATTATAACTACTATAGCTATTACAAGTAAAAACTAATAATTGTAACTATTAATATAAACACGACTAACAGCCTATATGAACCTTAATCAGTTGTAACGTCCTTTAGGAGGCTGAGGTGGGAGGGGGGAGGGGGTCTAAATAAATTCTAAACAGGTTGCGCTGATCTTATTCAAAGTAGTTATTTGTACTTACCCGAATAGGAAACAGCAAGTCTGGGCAACACAGGTGTTTTTATAGTTTTGCGCTTATTTTTCGTCATTGAACTTTTTGGACGATCGAGTTGCACTGTGTATAACCTATGTTTTTTCGGCTTACCCCTTTTTTTGCTGAATTTCTTTTCTTTTTTTTTTTTTTTTTGAAGAAGTACCTAGATCTCGGGAACTTTCACTCCTTCCTCTCTTCCCAAATTTAAAAAAGGACGTATAGGATATGGTTGATCACATTATTTTCATCATATCGTATGTAGAAATTTTCTTCAATTATCATCTACCGATACCCATCCGGGAATTTATTCCTCACTGGTTTTCCGAAGTAATCTTTTGCACAATTTGCTTGCCTGTATCGCTCGATGATGAGTTGAGTTAACTTCGCAAAATTCTGATATGAAGTGGTTGTGAGGAAAGCTAGATTAAGTTTAGGTAGGTGTTGATCGTTTTCGACGGTTGCAGATTATCTTCATTTTGAGGCAAATACTATCGAATCGACCACATTTGATGAGGAACGCATATCGCCATTCTATCTTCCCATCATTTTATTTCTCTATTAGCAATAAAAGTGTGCAGATATTTCGGGCGCTTTATTTTCTTTTCTTCTTTACACCATCTGTATTTGTATTTTTTTTTGCTATTTGTTTTTTTCTTTTCTCGCACCCATCACATTTTATTTTATGATTTAATGGAAATGAAAACTTTTCGTTCAAGTTTGTGGTTGTTTTTTTTTTCTCATTCGATGATTTATGCAGATATTATTTTTCATTAATATTTAGAGCTTATTTTTTATGCTCTTTAGTTTATAAATGATTTAAATTTCCGAAATATTTTTAATAAATTTTCATTGAAATCAACTAACGATTTTATTTTTATTATATGAAAGCTGAGGACTTTCATAGTTTTTTTTTTCTTCAAATTATTCCCACTCTGAAACTTATAAAGTTTTTCATTTCTTATATTCTTTTTTTTTTTTTAAATTTCATTACAAACAATAGAATATCATTGCAATAAAATAATATTTTGCTTTTCATTTTATGCAACATTCCCCTAATTGAATTGAGCGTGAAAGTTCAATTATATTCAGCAAATTGATGAAGAATTGATAATGACATAAAGAGTTGGAGATATTCAAATATATAAACCAAATCATGAAGTAAATTCGAGATTATGAAGATTTTTAGTGTTTTGAATAGCAATTGAAATGAAAGACTGACGAAATAGAACATTGTCGTCTTCTTGTGATGCACCACCATCTGCTTTCACTGAGATAAGAAGGGATTTAAGGATCTTTTTTTTTTGTTTCAATTATGCTATAAAAAAATTCAAATTTTATTGGTGTGAATTTTTCGACAAGTTTAAATGATATTTACTTCATATTCTCTCGTTCTGAAATCTTCCATATGTTATCCTCTTTTTTTTTTTTTGTATTCTCATCAGTTTTGAAAAGGTGTGAAGCTTAACTTCGAGAGATATGCTTGGATATATTTGAATTCTCTTTTTTTTTACGTTGGCATTTTATTTGCAACTTTTTGTTGCAACAGCTGTATGATTACTTCTAGTAGTAACTGACATCTGCACCTGTTGCTGTCAATAAGCAAGATAGTGACATCCTGCAGGCAACGGACTCTTCGAGGTGTCTAAGGTCGGACTGACAAATTGTGCATGGAGGTCAAGCGCTTTAGCCATTTAGCTAAGCATTGCTATGCGTATGGAGTTATTTTGTGGTAAGGCTATGGGTTAACTGTAACTAACTTCAAAACAGCTAATAAAGGACTGCCTGTGACAAAGGCATAAATTAGACGAGAGGATTCTTTGTGCCTTTGTCTTTGCGCCAGCCGGTGAATTTTATCGCTTCTCTTTTATCCTGCTCATTTGTTGCTCTTTGTTTTATCGCCGATCTACGTTTCCGGCTGGCAGAAATGGCTAGAAGTCAATACACCTACGAAAAGATATGAAGGATAGGATAGGGTAGCGAAGTTGAGACAAGTGCTTCCCGCATAGGTTTAAAAAAATGTTTACCTGATACGGCTAACCTCTTCCTCAGGGATTAAGAAATTATTAGATATTAAGGTGTTGTTGAAATTTAATATTTTTGGAATTGAAGAAACTATTGTTCCACTTTTTATCTCTCACAAAGAGTGGAAAGATTTTGGCTCTTCATTGCAATTAACAACTAACAGCTTATATTGTTTATTTGCTATTTTTGCAATTTTTACTTCAATATTTTTGTATATTTAATAAATATTCAAATATTTAAAATTTAAATACTCTGAATTATAATATATTTTAGTGCATTGATTTTTAAGTATTTAATTTTTTGAAATTATTTTAAAACACTTCAAAACGACGATTGTTAAATATTATAAAAATATATTTAATGGGCTTATAATAAAATCTTATGGTAATTTGATTTTCATAGAAATAAATAAATATTTTTTTTTCAAGCACATTTCTCTCAGATCGTCTAGTGAAGGGGCAATATGGCGATGATTTTGTAATGGAATGTCGACTAACGTATAGGGGATCGATGATGAGGGGAACAGCTGTTATCGCATTGCAATACATTGAACTAACAGCTAGTATACTCGTCTAGTGCTTCTCGTTTGGTGTTGCTTCACAGTGCATATTTTTGTGTTGCTTATCGTTACTTGATTACCTTCGATTTTATGACCTAATATTGAGAGTAGTAAATTATAAGTACCCCACTCATTAACGAGAAATATCTGCGAGATTCCCCTTTCTCATCAATAACCGACTACTCTATTCCCGCGTGCCCCTTACCTTGATTCATCACTTCGATCGGATGCATTCGATCAACTTTTCTTCTCATTTCTTTGTATTTATCTATTCAGATCATCTCGATTGTCGATGGATACTTCTGGAGGATAAAATTGTGGCTTTATCTTATATTAGCATTTGACTTCGAGCTGCAGTCTTAGTCTTTTCCCGTGGCTTTGTGATCACCTCATCGTCTGGTCAGATTGTTTCCTGAAGGAGTCTGAATCGAACAAATCACTCCGAACTTTCTATTTGAAATCTCTTTCTATCTTCTTTCTCAGTCAACTCGTTCTTTTCGCTTTCTCGATAAATCGCATCTTCAAACAGCGCACAAATTGAAACACTCTTTAAATATATGGCTTCAAATATTAATAAATAATTCCTAGATTGATATATGTTAATATTTTCAAATTTATTTATTATGTTGATTATTATGCAAATTATTTTATCAAATCATCGAACATTGATTAAATTGTTTAAATTTATTATTATTTTTTCATTATTACATATTAGAAGATATTTATTTATTAAATTATATCGTTTCAGAATTTACTATTGAAATTTGTTAATTATTCATAAAGCAATGGATTCATGACTTTGAATAGAGAAATTTCAACTCTATGAATCGATTTTCTCTCTTTTTTTAGTTTTTTTTTTTTTTAAAGTAAATCATGCGCTATCTAGCCATATTGTTTTTTAATGAAAATTTTTTCAAGCAATTCGAATATCTTTGATAATCGTATTTTGCAATCGTTATTGACAATTGATTTCGCGAAAAGTGTTTAATCAGCAATAAAATTGCATGATTAGAAAATTTTTGAAGAAATTATTATCGTGTTCTCTCAATAGGGAATGAATGATATAGTCAAAAGAATATTGACTCTTCGATAACATTTCCGGTATTTTCATATTCCTTCCGGGAATCTGATAATTTTTCCGGAATGTTTATCTTATTTCCGGCTATTTTATATGCTTTCCAATTTTTATCATCCTTTTTAGTGGTCATATTTATTATTTTTTCTTATCCACGTCGAAAAAACTTCAACTTTTTGGGAGTGAAGCTCAATTGTGGTCGATTCTGCTATATAATCTTTAAAGGAAAAATTTGCATATAAGAGAAATTAGAATAAATGGTACAAGAGATTGTCGAAATGAAATTTTGGGTGGATGATTGTAAAAGATATAAATCTATGGTAAATAAAGAAGAGAAATAGTTGTGCCCGCTTATACGTATCGCTCGTATTGCTAAGCATACATTCCGTGATACCTTTATTCACGCATCTAAACTGGGCGCTAAAGTTTATGTGTTTCCCGTTAGCTCAATCAACAATGCAATCGCTAACTAACGTTCATTTTTAGTTTCGTATATAACGATAGTGATTGTTGCATATATTATGCATCACAGAGCTTTTGTTAACTTCCGCCTTATAAATTCTTGAGCGTTTTAATGTATACTTATTTTAAATCAATAATAATTTATGCACTTGATCTCATAAATTATAATTAACTTTTTTTTTTCGCCGATGGCGATTTTTATAGAATCGGCAAAAGGCTAAAGAAAAGTGGAAAATTGCTTGAAAAAAAAATTGATTAAGGCTTATTGATCTTTGCATATTTCTGACGTTTTTTTTTTTTTGATGAGTGAATTTATTTCGACTTTTATGCAGCATGAGAGCAGCAAAAAATACCTCTAACAATTTAGAGCGATATTCGCTAACTATGAAGTAATAAAGTGCACTATAAAATGCTACATAGCGCGAAAATATTTTATAAATCAGTACGATATGAGAGACGACTTTTCGAGGGGGAGATGAGAGTAGTGAACGCATCGGAAAAATAGGTTTCATATGAAGTTTGCTTTATTTTTCAGTAAACAGTTAGGTTTTTTTTTTTTGAAAAACTAGACCGGTATCATCATAGATTTATAGTCAACGAAACGAATAAGTCGACGGCTATAGTCATAAGATTCAAGGTTGTGCTATATATTCAGATGGATGGTAATCAGCGATAAAGTAAACAAACAATAGAAATGTTGTATATTCTATTGCTTATCTTATCACTTCATTGGTCTGATAACTTGAAACAATACCCCGAATGATATCACTGATATATGATGATAGATCATTTAGTGACATCTTTATCAGGCATAGTCGGACTCTTTCTTTGGACGTATTCCCCTCCTCGATATTCCTTGTTGAGAGAGAGAGAATCTCTAGTGGATATTTGTGATTCTAAGGCTTAACACATTGTGACGTTGTTGAGTTGTTTCGTTGTTTTTCTACAGCGAAACAATGCAATGATCACGTGAAATGAATTGATTTTATTTATTTTTTTCATTGCTGATAATTTTTCAATTTGCTTTTATTTATTTTTCATTTTTCATTTATTTTCTTCTTTGGTTGCATTATTTAAAAAAATTTTTAAATTAAAGATGCGCTAAAGCATTTTTTTTTAAAGTCTTGATTGTTTTAGCAATTCGCAATTGTTATTCTTTTATATTCTTTTTTTTTTTTTTTGAGGTAATTTGATGGAATTTTTTTTTATTTCTTTCTATTTTTTATCTGAGAATATTTTTCATCATCTATTAATGAAGAAATAAAAGAATTTTTAGATTTTTTTTTCTTTGAAAATTTTTTGCACTAAAAAATTTCTCTTCCACATGAGAACAATAGAAAATTTATTAAAGCAATAATAGTTTTATTATTGATGTTCATTTGTCTTTTATTTTTTTATCAATTTTTTTTATCCATCTTCATTTATGAAAAATATATTTTCACACCAATAGATTTTTCAAAGAGCATTCATCTTTTCGTTTCAGAGATTTATAAATTTTTTAATGTATTTTTACTGCGTTTTTTTTTTTCATTTCTATAGTTATTTCCTCTCACATATTTCATTCTTTTTTTTTTGTTTCGTTGTTCGCTCATCTACCATCTTATTATATATCGCGTATCGCGTTTATGAGCTCATTTCGAAACGTTCAATGATGTAAAAGTTGAGATGATTTTAAAATATTCGTGCGTTGTCACTGATGTAAAAGTGATTTCTTTGAAATCGAGTAGTAGAAGTTGCGATGCAGTAACTAACATCTATAGAATTAGCATTTTCGCCCCAGCTCAGGAGGTTGGGAAAGAGGAGGAGATAGGCGAGAATAGAAACACTTCAAAAATTTCCAAGGAAATAACATATGATAAAAGTGGAGGTATAATATTTTTTTGCACAGAGATATTTTAATTTTCATAAGAGAGATGATTGAAAAATTCCCTCATCTCAGAGGTTATTTGCCTATATTTTATTTTGTGTGATTTTAATTACTTGAGCGTTATTGTTTCCCAGAATTAATTTTTATTGATAATGAAATATAGTTATATTATTAATAATTGTATCGATTTCCTATTAATTCCTCTCTTTGTTTGTTTATTTATATTTTCGAACAATTGCAGATTTAATATTTCTTTTGATTTTGAAGTGAGAATTTAATTTTTTGCATTTTCTTTTCCAATTGATGTGAATTATTTTTTGACGATTCGAAATTCTCCATATTTAGTTTGTTTTGGTTATTTATAAATGAATGAGACCAGGATATGTTACACCTTAGATCATTACCCATTATGACATGTAAAGGTGCGTTCATAAATGAGTTACTTGTAATGCCTTTAGCCTGTAGGCTTCCAAAGCATAGAAGCAGGTAAATCGCTTCTATGAGATTCTATCCTATAGGAAGGAGATTGCTCAAATGTGCATCAAAATATGCACTATGTCTGTTGCCTATTTCATTGGAGGGGGGGGGGGGGGGGGTTCCATGTTGTAATGAAGTTAAAGGCATTGATAACCCCAACGTTCACGTATCGTTGGCCATGTGAATGTGATGGAAAACTTCCTCAAACGTCAATGTCGAAATCGATATGGGATTCATCTTTATGGAATTTTGAGCATTTTTAATGTCTTTGTGATTTGAGAATAAATTAAAGAGTTTCTATCGAACAACTTTTCAAAATAGATGTATTTCTTTTTCCATTGTCGTTATTATTTATGAGTTTCTGTCTCAGAAAATTTTGTTCAGTTTTCTTGACGAGTTTATTAAATATAAACCTGAAAGTGACAGAGTTCTTTTTTTTTTTTTTTGCAATCAATTCATGTAACGTCATAAAGAGATTGCCTATAATTTTGCATTAATTTTTACATCATTCACACTTAATTTGCAATGTTTGACGTATTCAGTCTACCGTATTTCGCTGAATTGAAGCCTAGGGTTTCTATTTTTTTTGGGACTCTTTAAAAAAGAATGTCTAGTTTTTATGACCTTATATCATATTTCATTTATTAATATTATTTACTGTGAATAATTAAATAAAATTACACTTAGTCAAACGTAATGATCAAAGAAAAATGGTCATTTGAAGGAGAAGAGTGTATTCTAGATGTGAGAATTAAAGAAAGAGCAATATAGATGAAAGCATTTCATAGAAAATCGTTAGTGATGATGATTTTCGGTTATCAAAAATTAATGCGTATTATATGGTATTGGCTATTGGTGGGGATATGATCCCACCAAATAAATTTGCTCGAAGGTGGCTAACGAGGGGATGATGTTGATTGCTTTTCGAGTGTATCGCTTAGCGATGATGACCTCTGTGGTGTACGCTTGTGCAATATATATACCCTCTATATAATGTCAACTGCTATAATTACCTGTAGATCGATGACCTCTTTGCTAAACTTTCATCAACTAGCGTATAGTCGAGAAATGAACACCTGACGATGCTGTTAGGTCGACGATGACACATATGGCGATCACCGATTATTTGCAAGTTTTATTTGTATTGAATGGTATGAGGGGAAAAGGGAGATTAGTGGGAAGACGGGGAGGGATTGAAGTAATTTTCCAAGGTTACTATGTAATTTTGAAATATTTTAGTATCATTATTGTAACTGTAGTGTGATAGTAGCATAGTTAGATTTGATATACTCTATGATAATGAAGATTCTTTAATCGTAACGATAAAAAAAAACTAAATATTCGTTGGTCGCTTTTTTGTGATCAAAATTTCTAACCGAGAATTTAGCATATTAGTTGTTATTTGTATCATATTTTAGTTATGATTTTGTTGACGCTTACATTATTTAGTTTTTTTTTTTTTTTTTGAAATAGCATTTGTTTGGCGATTTTTTTTGTGATTGTGGTCGATCGGTTTCGGCGTTGGAAATTTTTTAAATTTGGATGAGTGATAGCTGAATTGGAGAGTGTCTATGCGGTGTTCATTGAGTGCCTGGTTCGATCCCATCCTCTAAACTTTAAACTTTATTTCGATTTATCTCGATTTTGTATAATATTCGAGCCTTTTTCAATTTATAGTCCTTACTGAAGGATATATGCTATTAGGAATAGCTAATATATCAGGCCTATTGATAGTAGATAATATGTGCTTTAATATAGATTCTTGTTTTTCATTTATTTTGACCTCTTTTGATGGGATTTTTTTGTCTTGTTCACATTCTGTTTTTTTTTCTTGAATGTATGAATACTTGGAATTTTCACTCGCTTCTTATTTCTTCTTCCGTTTACCCGCCCTACTCAGTTCCCCTCCCCCATCGCCCACCTCCCCGCCCTCATTCCTCCTCAAGCCCGCTCCTTAGCTTCCTTCTCTTCCACATCTGATGGTGAAAAGAGATATGAATCAAGGATGGCTTGTAATTAATATTTTGCGTTCCATTGAAAAATTGTCTGCAGAAGTGCAATCTTTAAGGCGGTAATCGAGAGCAGCTGTTGCTATTGCACTGCTCTACTATGTCATCAAATTTCTGCACGAATTACTTGCACAGTTGTGTTGGTGTGAATCAGCATATGCCGTATATGTGTTTTGAGTTCATAGTGCGTAAATTTATAAGTAGATCTCTATTACTTACCGTATCAACGAAAATATTATCCCACTTCTGGTATACCTAACCATCACCTACCGTATCACCGAAAATAATGGCCCACTTGTGTTTTTATCTTATCTGAACGATAATTTACCTTTCGCATTATATCTCTGCTTACTTTTTTTTGTTCTATGATGTTATTGTATAGAAATGAAGTGTCATAGAATAGGTAATATGCTGCAATATTTTTTCGAATATTTTTACACTTGAAAGAAATTTGCATATTTTTATATCCGATGGAAATTTGCCAGAGAATTTTAGATTTCAAAAGCCGAAAATTTACATATTTACGATGAACAAAAATGTTTGCGTATTTATTTTAGATGATTATTTCTTATTTTTTTCGAAATTTATTTGGGAAAACCTTTCTGCCACGATTGGCAAGAATCTTTGATCTTATGAATCTTCCGTAGTGATTTATCAGTTCCAGTGATATCGGCCTTTAGCTATATGAAATGAATAATGATTTTAGTGATAAGATCTGATAGGATATTAGAGAAAGATTCAAGGTATTGAATTAAGACACCTTTTATAGCCTAATATTAGCGGAAATTCATTGAATTAAATTGAAGTTTTATGTCGTTTTTACTGAAAAAAAGAAACAACTTGAAATGATTTCGGCTTTGTGGTTTATCAATTATTAAGAAATTTTCATTACCGCTTTAAACTTAAGCTCTTCAAAAAATATTTATAAATTAGGCCAGGTGTGCCTTAGGTGTAAAAACTAGGTCATACGATATTGGTTAGCGGTACGGTATTTAGAATTTGACAGAATGCATTCGATATGATTTATGATGTTGTGCTAAAAGATATATTTATTTGTTTATTTTGATATATTGAAGTGGAAAATTGTTGCTTAAAAAGTTTATGGCCATGAGAAGAGATTGAAATTAAAGCTTCAACGATCATAATTTGCCGGTTAACGCCGAGGAAGTTCGTTTTTGAGCTTTCAAAGGCGAGCGGGATTGAAAGACTTCATTGTTTTGCAAAGATTATGTTTTTTTTTTTGAATCTTTTTTTTTCTTTCCTTTCCTTTCATCATCATAAGGAATAAAGAGAAAAAAAAAGGAAGAAAGGGAGGGTGATGGTTTTCGTGTGGTTCTTTCCGGTTACAGGTGTGACTTATTCAGTTGAGTTAGTCGACAGGTGAGATGGACGTTTATCATATAAGTAGTAGTACAAGTCATTGAAAGGTGTGCATATATGAGAGCAGGTAAATGCATATTTTGCATCACGTTCATTACGCAATCAACAAGCATATTTGCCTCAATTGGCATCCGTCTTTAATGTTTCCGTTTGTATTGTTCACAGGTTAATCAAACTTTTTCAACAACTCTTTGTAAATACAGCCGACCTTTACCCTCTTATTCCTTTCGATCCATCTCTATCTTAACCCATCTTATTCCTTTCTACCTTTGCCATTCACGATCGCTTCTCTATCGACTCGTTTTCTTGAATACTTTCATTTGTTTTTTTGATTTTTTCTTTAATGATTCAGTCGTATGTTTTTTTGGTAATTTCCATGGATGCGCTAAAGCTTATAATTGATATGGGAGGAAGTTAATAGTAAATATATGCAACAATCGACGAGCATTAGTAAATAATTTTTGAAGCAATCCGATATTTATGCATCGTTGATCAGTTCTTTCATTCTATTGTTTAGGCAAACATCTTCCTAGTATTTTGGTATTTGTCAACTAGAATGTGATTTATATGTGGGAATATTTAGCTCTAATAATGTAATTTATTATTTGAAATAATATTAAAGAAGATTTGAGAAGATAATTACAGAATTTTTAATAAACTGTTTTATCTACTGGTAATTGTACTGTCGCGATATAATATATCAGGTAGGTAAGATTACTATTAATTAAAATTTCATAAAGGTATAGCTTGATTTAAAAGTATAATGGCGTACGTCAAAAAGTTATTGGGTAATTGGTGAGTATAAGAGATTTTGAATTAGGCACATACCTAAATATAGGTCATTTATTAGTCAAAATGGGTAAATACTGACCGGGCCAATAATGATAAGCAGGCAGCCATTTGCCTCTAATTCAAGCGTTAAATTTACCTATAGAATAATTGAAGTAATTGAGTGCTGCGTATTTATTAAAGCGATCGAGTGTGAAGAAGAGCGATCAACTGAGGACGCAGAAGAAAGCCGTTTGACAGGTGCGTTTGGTTCGTTGAGTGACGACGAGGCGACCAACTCGTCGATCACGACAAGTACTACTGGTGCTAATACGAATAGTCGCTCCACTAACACCTCTTCAAGGTATGGAGCTAATTAATTGTTCTAAGTGTGACCACAATTATTTATGATTCTTTTGAGTACTTCTTATTTGTTCTAAAAGTGAGAGTAGAGAGAGTGAGAGGTAGTAGGTTGATGGAAAAAGGGGAGGGAAGGTTGGGGGGCTTGGGGAAAATGGGGAAGAATTGGTAAAAATGTTGTATTTAGGACAGATGCTTACTCATATTTTCCCAATGTGTAGGAAATCACTTGAAATTTTCAGTGATTGTTTTGAGTTCTAATCATTTTTTTTTTTTTTTTTTTGAATTTAAAAAAGAAGTACTCGATTTTGCCACGATTGTATTTCATTTCATTAGTGATCTAATATCATACCGCTTATTGATTATATATTATTCGCCTAATATTGAAATATATTTAAGTGATTGATTAGATTAAAATCCAGAAATATTTGCATGTTTTGAGAATAAAACTGATGAATTTATTTATTAGTTGACCACTTTTAAATGAATAACTTTTGAAAGTTTATTTTAAATTATTGAAATGATTAAATAAGAAATTAATTTTTTTTTTATTTCTAGGAGAAAATGCATACTTTTTGGTACCTGTTTTATGTTAAATGCGTAAATGTGACAAAAAAAGAATTTCTATGTGGAAATCAATTGATATTCCTGTTAATCCTCTTTTAGTGGAGTTAGCCTGATAGTGGCATTCGTCATAGATTGTATTGGCTAACAAAAAAATGGATTGCCTCTCCGAAACTTAGAGCTATAGCTCTAATACTTGCAGCCTGAGGAGCTGCAGCTTTAGTAGCTGTAGTTCATATCGCATGGTTATGCTTGAGGCGCTTGATGATAGTAGAAAATTTTACAGCAAAATGAGCAACGGTGAGCGAATCCCGAGACTTGCTGTTGGTCCTTATCATCAGAGACCGGCACCGATCCTTACAGATACTCCATTCGTTAATGGTTCGTCAAACTTTTTTTTTTGTTTTGTGCATTCGCAAGATGAGAGGATTTTATCGATTAGCCTTGATGAAGTGCTTATATTATGTTGAATGCCTAATAAAACCTCTTTCAAGCATCTTATCCACTATTCAACCTGTTTTGGGTTTAAAAAAAATACTCGAAGGTACGGAGATATTCTTTCATACGGGCAGGTATCTTTTTACCTGCTAACTTGGTAAATGCTTTCTCCTTTTGCCTGCTTTGTGGCAAAAAAAAGAGTGCTTTTTACCAGATATTTCAAGAAAATTCATTAATAGTCAACAACTTTGTACAAGTGGAGATCACCCATGTATTAATAAAATATTGAAATGGAAGAAAATATTGCAAAAAAAAAAAAGAAGAAAGAGATTGAGTTTGAATAAATATTTCGGGATGGATTTTGAGATGAGAATAGAAGAAAAACGAATCATTCTAATATAGCAATGATGCATTTGAATAGACTTCTAAATCAAGCAGTTGTGTTTTGTTTCTGGTTAGCTCTAAGTTTGAAACGTATAAATATTCCTTTGGTTAAAAGTTTTATATTTCATTTTTGAAATTGAAGCATTATACGGATTATTTCCGAATTTTAATTTTTTTTTTGTTTGCTTCCGGTTTTTAGTTTCTTTTTACTTCCGGTTCCGGTTTTTAGTTTTCTTCTCATTTCCGATTTTTAGTTTTTTTTACTCCCGGTTAATTTTTTTTTTTACTTCCGGCTTTTAGTTTTTTTTTCATTTTTCTTGAATGTTTTATAACTTTTCATCGGTTTTCATTTTCCATCTTATATATAGCTTTGAGTCGATTTGATCTCTTTAATGGCTCAGATATTCTCCCTCCCCCCTCCCCTCTCCACCCCACCCTCCATCCCCTCTCCACCCCACCCCCCCCCCCGTCCCATGATTTAGTAGGAAAAGTTGGTAGTATTACTCTCAAAGTAAGCTTAATGCTACATGAGAATGTAATTAATAAGATTGGAATTATGCACTTCTGCTTGAATGCCCAATGGATGACCCCATCAGCACTTATATATATCGTCTGCCATCATCACTCTTTCGATCTTCTCTCTTTCATTTGTTACTTTTTCTATTATATTTCAATGCATTGCTTTCTTTTTTTCTCTGATCCTCTTTAATTCTCTTGGTTATCATTTCTCTTAGAACAGGAAAATTGTTTATCTCTTTTTCTTAGTACTTTAATTATATTATGGATGCAAGTGCTATACGCGTGAACGTTCCCTTATTAGCTAAACGGTTAGTATAACTTTTATTTATTTTAATTGTGTTCGGATAATATTCTGCTCTATTTCTAGCCAAAGTTTGAAATGAGACAAAGGTGGGGGATGGGGGTAGATGAGGTAAGGTGGGAGGGAGGGGGGGGGGGGGAGGAGTAAGGAAATCTAGGATGTCGTCTCATTATTTGCATAAGATTTTTTTTTTTTTTGATTCTAGTTCTTCAGAGACAATTTCTTTTTCTCAGGGGCTTCTCATTGTCAAATTATTCTCATACCTCTTGTCATTTCTTATAGAAAATAAGTTTCAAATGGGGCAAATCTACATAATTTTTCAAATATTTTTTCATTGTATTGCTTCCCGTGTTTTTTTTTTTTTTTCAATAAACCGAGGTTCTCATAAATAAATACGTAAATAAATAAAAACTCATAGGAGCGTCACATCTATTCAAATGCATTCGTATTTGAGTGAATCAATCCATCGATTTAATCCTACTCTCTAGCCGTGCAAAGAATTCAATATGCAATAGATACTGAAAAATTTTGCAAAAGATGCAAAACAATTCTTCATAGCGGAAATGAAAATACAACTTTCAAACGAATCATTTATAAAATGATCCTATCACATAGAGAAATGCATTATTGGGCATTATTTCAATTTTTTTTTTGCAAAAAATTTTTTCTTTTCAGTCGGTTGCATTGATAGATAGAATTGCAAAAGAAAAAAAAAACGCGCAATTACACTAGTCTCCCCAGCACTGAATTGCAAAAAATGCAATCGTGTCTTTCTCCCTGATGTAGAATTGCAAAAAAAAAAAATGCAATCGTGCAGTCGTGCAGATTTCCCTAACGGGCTTCTCTCAGTGTTCTTCTAACGTGGGCTCGTTAGCGTGAAGATATAATTGTAATGGTCAGTCCTGCATATTATGATGAGTTTTTGAAGCGCTTCATTTATCATATTTCGGGGTGGTTAAATGAGGGGTCATGCTAAAACTATAGTTAAGAAAGGTCATGCTAAAAGCATGAGTGGGATTTGTTTGAGGATGAACGAGTGCAAAGTGATGCCTAATTAATAAACACAATCGATTTAACTCTTCCACGGGCAAATATTAAATGATTTGGATGGGAAAGAAGAGGATCAAGAAATATTCGGTTAATGGATGGCGTTAACGTTAGCATTTCGCTAAGCAGTTCAGCTTGTGCACTCTATTGCTTTAGCGATCAACACTCTGAACGGCATCCGGTTTGGCCATTGTTGGCATCTAGCGTGATGTATTCGATTGTTGCACTAAGAGAGAACGAGAGAATTTTGCAGTGCATCACATCTCTATCGATTTGACAGTTTTCCGGATGTGTTAAAGGATCGCTACATTCCGGAAATGATATCATCCTTTTTTCGTAATAATTGATCATCGCTGCTTTCCTCTCGTTTGTTTCTTTTTCCCCCCTCCCCTCCTTTCCCCTTCCCCTCTCTCTCCTCCTCCTCTCAGCTCTGTCTAACTGAAATCGCTCCTATCGCAATATGCTTATAGAAAACGTTTATCATCATTTTTCGTTAATAAAGGATAGTGAGACTACATCAAATGTTTTCAGTGATATTACATGTGTTAAATTCGATTGCAGTAAAAGTTATGCAAATAAGTTATACCGTAATTTAATGGGTTAAGCAACAGTTATACCGTAATTCAACGAAATAGGCGACAGTTATACCGTTGGTGAAAAATAAGTGAATATGCTAAAAGAGTTAGCCATAAAGAAGTCATCTATTGTCCGCATCATAAAGCAGGTATATGCGTTTCATGGAAACAAATAAATCCTCAAACATCGCCATATTTGTTTTGACTATTTTTATGCAGTAGCCATTATCTCCTTGACCATTAAAATTATATGCATAATAATTTCTGCAGGAATTCGATTAAGCGCACTCGTTGATAGTAATAGCCTTTCCGGATAATAACTCACTTGAATTCTTTTTTTTTTTTTGAGGTAATAGATAGGAGAGAAGATAGAACATCGAAGTAATAGGATAGCAGAGATAGAAATAAGGAAGTGAAATTAGTATGAGGAAGAATGTACACGAAAAAATCTAGCTTGCTCTTCTCAGGCGCCTTCTTAGTAAAATAATGAGGATGATAGAATACATATGATTGCCGTTTTTCATAACCAATGAAAACATTTTATGCATGCGGAAATGAACCTGATGTCTTTTGCTTACCGCGCGAATGCTTTACCATTGAGCTAGTGCGGACACTTTCATCTGCCATTATTTTTTTAGGCTATGCACCATCAGTCGTAGTGCGTGCACGCAGCATAGCTGATGAATGAATTACTAGAATATGAGTGAATAACTAGAATACCTTTAATAATATATTAGAGTTATGAAGGTATAAAATTGAACTAATGTGGGGGAAAAACGATTATTTTTGAGTATTCGCCGTAATGAAATAGAATATAAAATCAGATGGATGTTGTATTATCTTTGCAACAAAGAATTTTGCACACAATAAGGCTGAAATAAATGCTATCGTTTAGATGTTTAGTCGAAACATGATCTTGCAGCTAAGAAACTTTGATTAGTTTTAAAATTGTTCAGATTTTAAGGCGATATTATTTCGAAATTTTCGACCGACCAGTTATAGGCTTACAAAAAAAAAGCTTTGTTTGCTCCAATCGTGGGAGAAAGAGAGAACAGCGCTCGAGCTCCGATTTTTGGGTACTGAAAGATTTATGCGACTATTGAAAGTTTTCGTTCCCTTTCTTTCGATGAATGAATGGAAGTTTCACTTCCTTCATAACTTTTTCACACAATGCCCATAGGTAGCGCGTGATCTGCTCTGATATATTTTTGTAATTGACAATTGATAATGTATTTTAATGATTGTACAAGTATTATTTTTTAATGATTAGTTATTCATGATTGCCCTTGGGGCACAGACTTTCCCATCTATGGCATTGTCTATAGAATATAGGACAGCCACATGAAGCGAGTCGCATAAATAGAATGAGCATATTTGTGTGCCCTCACTAGTGACTTGACGATTCGTTCATTCGAGGCGAGGTGGATGGACACTCGTTTCCCCCCGCCCACCGTTGAAACGGCTGGCAGTTTGATGTGGTGAGGCAGCCTCTTAGTTGCGCCGTATGTGCACGATTCGATTAGATCACTACACTATGGCACTACCAGATTTGCTTTCTTCTTTTGCTTGAATAGTTAGCTGGTTGATGGTCTACCTATTGCCAAGGATGATCATTACGAACGGATTGCCAACATAGCCAACCATTTTTATTGCATTGTGAACGGCCGCTTTTCCCTCATCGATCATTGTTTCGTCGAATACATCATTATGAAGGTGCATAGAACGACCGTCCAAGGTGGCGCCAATCTTCTTGGTTTGTTTTACATCTTGTTAGCTTCATAGTATTGTCGATTAAAATTGCTCAGTGAATTCGAAGTTGTAATTAAGCGGAAGTAAATATTATAGTTTAAGGCATTCATCATCGGTTATCCACTCACTAATCAACAGCTTTAGTGCCAGACATTGTCGACTTTCTCAGAGAAACGAGCACAGATTAAGAGATTTTAAAAGAATCAACATTGAACTCGGCTGAGCCTGTGAGTTTTTTGTTGGTCCATTGTTTAGTCTGATCACAGAGGTCCAAAAAGTTGTCCTTTCTCAGAATCCACACTAAAAGCAATGCTCGTATAAATAAATAGAGAATTCTTGTACGATGTATTATGTATAGCATGTTTGTATAAGTATTTGTATATATATATATATATATATATATATATATATATATATATATATATATATATATATATATATATATATATATATATAATGTGTATGCAAGGTGGATATATATAATAAGACCTAGAGGGGCTTTACTAAAGGAAAGGAAAGAAGGAATGACAGTTGTGGTTAGTATTGATGAAAATGAGAGTCGAAAGCTGTAGGTGTCAGAGTCATAAGTTGTTGACTCAACCACAGATGGTATTAGTATGGAGCCAAAGATTGCAGCAGATGTTTTAGAAATCACAAAGAAAACAAATAAGAAGCAAATTATGGATTGAGATAAGTTTGAATAAATTTTTATGCGATATTATGAATTTTTTTTCGCTTCAATTTATCAGCGACAAATTTTTTTGGATGATTGAAAGTTTTGTTTTATTCTTCAATCTTTTTAGAAAATTAAATATTATATATATATATATATATATATATATATATATATATATATATATATATATATATATATATATATATATAATATATATATATATATATAGAAATGAATAAATGAATATAAATATATAAATAGAAAATTGTTTTTACAATTATATGAGAGTGTACTTTCCTGCATAGGAAATTTTACATCATAGAGCGTAGAGAAAAGGCTGTGTGAAGTTTTTATTGACGAAATATTAGTACTATAATGAGAGAAGCTTGAGTCGTCTGTCTACAGTGGCGATTTTTAAAATCTTCTTTTAAAACAGTCTTTCTATTCATTAGAGCTTATCTTCTACTGCTTTCATCGGTTATTCTCTGAGGGTTATTTCCGACAACTTTTTTCTTTTTAAATCGATTAAAAGTTTTATATTTTCTATGAAAAGGTTTTCAAAAAAGTCCAATTATATTAGTCGTAGTAATTTTTTAAAGAAATTAGCAAAAAAAAAACGCAAAAATTATTGCATTTCTTGTAATAATTATCATAAATTTTGAAATTTTTAATAATTAATTTCCATTTAGAATTTTTATTCATCAATTTTTCAATTTTTTAAGCGATGATTATTTACGAATTTCATATTCAAATATTATAAGAGATGAATATTAATTGATAGGAAGCAGGAAAGAAATGCTTGCATTTGAAATCATTAGGTGAATGGACGAACTTATGACGACGAGGAGATGTTAGCGCGCCGTTAACGCAAAACGTTCACACTTCACATAAGGGAAGGCAACGTTTGCAATGATGCATTTTTATGTTGCCGCTACCAATTCATCCATTGAATATCTCTTTTTATACCTCATCGACCGCCCATTCTCCCCCCCTCTCTCATAGATGTTTGGAAAATTTTCGAGGTCATTTATCGCTAAATTTTAGTTGAAGAACGTTCGCATTTCTCGTTATAAGGATGGATACATTTGCCACTAAACGCTTTGATGGCCCATTTTAAGAGAAAGAAGCTGAAAATGCTTTTAATTACTATTTTGGATGCATTGAAAATAAGGGTTTAAAAAAAAATATCATCATAATTTCAAATTAGGTCACATTTGATGTTTATTATGGATCTTTGATTTCAATATCAATATTATTGATATCTTAATTACTGTTATTTTTCTATTTAATAAATTATTATTATTTTAAGTTTTCAAAAGGAGATAGAATGCTCTGAAAGGGGTGAGGGGACAGGGAGAGGGTATCGTTTTTTGCTAAAATATAAAAGTATATATTATTTATTTTCATTGAGTTGCAAAATTTACATTTATTTATTTATTTATTTATTTATTTATTTATTTATTTATTTATTTATTTATTTATTTATTTATTTATTCATTATTTTACGTATTCGATCGTTTTTTTTTTTCATTAAAAAAAATAAAAATTTCATTGATTTGAAAAAAATAATTATTGTAATTTTTCCATATTTTTAAATAAACATTTAGTTTTTTATTTATTTTCTTAGCGCATTTTTTTCTCTTTCTCTTTTTTTTTTCTTCAATGAAACATTTCGTAATGCAAATTTTCCATCATTATGCGATTAGCGTTTATTGCTCTTGTTATTATTGATTAAATAATTGCGGCGCTAGATTCGTGCTTTCGAGAATTTGAAATTAATGAAATGCTTACATCAAAGACGTATCTAGAGAAGATTGATGGTAATAACTTCTTCGGCTTCCACCTCCTCCTTCGCCTCCCCTCCCATTCCGCATCCCTTCTTTCCCCCCCCCCCTACTCCTATTTTTCCTGGAATTCAAAAAAAAGTTTTTTTTTGCTGATGTTAATTCAATAATCACTCAAGATAGGTGCTGTGAAAATATCGATCAGATATTATCGACTCTTGAGTTAATTTTTTCGATGGTATGAGTTAATTTTTTTTCGAATAGAACTCAGTTTATTACGGATTGTTTCTTTCATTTTTTTTTTCACTTCATTAGAATTTTTTTCTCTTGCTACGAGTTAATTTTGCGTTGCTATTCCTACAGTTTAGTTGAGGGAAGAGGGAGGAGGGGGAGAGGGTTTATCCGATTTTCATAACTGAGACACATAATGAAGAATCATTTAATAATATTTTAAATGTTTTTCATCATTGCTTATTTTAAGTTATTTTATTATTCAAATATTAGTAAATAAAACGAAATACGATAGTAATTAAAGAGGAAAGAATCTGAAAGAAAATATTCTCTCGTCGATGTCTAAAATATCAAATTTACTTTGCAAACATTTTCTAATTTAAAATCCAGTTTTTTTTCTTTGGATTATTCATTTCTACAAACATAACAAAATGTATTTTATTATTTGTGCTTTCAATTTTCTCTCTGTGTAACATATCTGTCGATTTATTTTCTTTCACATAGCCGTTGAGTGATTTTCCTTTAAGAAGAAGAGAGATATTCGTTAGAAGACTGTATAACGATAGACGGTGGAAGGGTACGGACGAGGATTTAGTTGTTTAGTGCTGAACTATATATATATGAATGTATGGCAGCTGTTCACGCACAAATTAAATCCATTCGCTCCGTAAAGTTTCACTCATATCAAATGTTATGCCCATTTGCGTCTATCAATGATTCGACGTTTTTTTTTTTTTTTTTGCCTAATTCAGTGAATTTTTTTTAAATTTGGAATTATTGATTTTTCATATAATTTTTTCGTTTTTTTTTCATGCATATAAGACTAATTTTTTTAAAATTTTTCTTTTAATTTGTTTTGCAGATTTTTCACTCAAAACATATTATTGATGACGTCATATCTATATGCCTATCTATTTATATTTGTCTATGTGTTTCGATATTTTCACTCGGCGAATAATTAAAACTTTAGTTATAAAATTTAATTATTACTTTATTGTAAATATTATAAAGTTGTAAAAAGAAAAAAAAATTGGAAAAAAAATAGAAAATTTGAAGCTAAAATTGCGGTTTCAATCGGTGAAAAACTTATTAAAAAATATTGTGAATGCTATCCGTTTATGATTTGCATCAATTTTATGATGAATTAAATAACTTCGAAAAAGTTTCATGCAATTTAAGGCGTTTGAAAATTTGCCGTTTATTTTACTTCACTTAGGGTGGGATTTCCTAATCGAATCAAGAAGCAAGCCGTCCCAATGAAAAATCATAGTAAGTATGGTCGATTTAATTGTAATATAAATGCATTGTTGTGTTTTATTTTCTGATTTTTTGCATGTTTATTATATATTGTTGTAAATTTTCAATATATGTATGTCTGTCAGTAGAGTAGCTTCAGCTCGGAACTATCTCAATTTTTTTGTTAGTAGATTAGCTTGAGCTCGGGAATTATCTGAAGTTTGAGTTCGAATATTCGTCAGATATAATCTGCAGTTATGTTATTACATTCAATATCATTTAGAAATTGTTGCGAAGAAAAAAAAAAGAAGGACCTCTTATAAAAATAAAGAAAAAATGATGCGTTCGCTTATAAAAATAAATGCATTCTTGCATAAGTTATTATTATTTATTGGCGAATTAATTTACTGCTTTGTCTAATTTATTGATTTACTTATTTATTTATTTACTTTAAACGACAAAGCATTCATTACGAATAAATGTCTCCTGCACTTTACACTTACCACTTGCGCTTAGCTGAAGTTATAAGGTAGCGTGAAGGTAAGGGCTTAGACTCGTCCTGTCCATCGGATATTAAATTCATTGTCTAATTTATTGGATTCTAAAAAGCGCAGACCGTGCCAAATTTGCTAGCATATTCCTTGATTTTTCTTTTTTTTCTGAAGATTCGAATTTGTAAAGCGCATTATTAGCAAAATAATGTCTATTTTAAGTTGGCGCATATGTTTGTGTCTGTTTGTCTGTTTGTCTGTAGGCGCATATGTCTGTTGGTGTCTGTTTATAGGATAGTATGAAATCAAGAGAGATGTAACATTTGATCGATGTAATATATGACTTTGGATATCTTCGAAATGGAATCGAGCAATTAAATACATTTAAGTGTGCTTTAAAAAGTTTCATGTGAATTTTACATCCGATTGAATTGCACCCTATAAATTACTTATTGAAAAACGTTCATTTTTTTAGTAAAGATTTACGTCGGCGATCGATTCTTTTAAATTAGAGATGCGTTATTGAGGATTTTTTAATTTTTTTTAAATTTATTTTTTATTTCTTTTCTTTTTTTTTTCTAATTATCGATTTGTTCCATTTGATCAGCAATTGATCAGCAATGTTGAAAAATATTTGTCGTTACCAACTTCAACGTTTGGCATTTACTTTTAACTAAAACTGAGTTTTAATGCTTAGTTTAATTATTTGTGAAACTGCAATATTATTTCATCGAAGTGGTGAGGGGGGGGGGGGGGGGAGGGGAAAGGGGCGAAAGGGAATAAGAATTATTCGTTCATATTTTTTAATGCTAAATTTTGGAACGAAGTTATTGCATGAAAATTTTCCTTCATAGGGCGTTTCAAGAATTTTTTGAAAAACAAAAATGATGAAGAGAGCGATAAATGAATAAATTGAAGGTACGATATTTTTATTGACATTTGCGCGTTTTTTTTTTTGCAAAATCAAAATGAAAAATGGAAAATTTCCATGAAAAATGAAAAAAATGAAGAAAAAATTTGAAAAAAAATGTGGAAAGAGCTTAAAAAATTTTATATTGAAACGAAATTCTGCTGTCAATTTGATGTCCTTTTGTGTTTTGCATCTATTCTGATGGTATAACTAAAGCTGATGCATTCTTGAAAACTTTGACGTAGTATTATTGTAATGATTTGATCATGTGATATTTTTTGAATGTGGCTGGCAACAGTTAATTTTTCCTAGGTGAATTAATTTGAAAAACTATAATTATTATCCAATAATATATTATATAATATAAATGTTTGATTTATATAATATAAAATATGGTTATGAATAAATATGAGTGAATTCTAATAGCAATTAAAAATGAAAGTGTAAAATTCTACTCACAAGTGGTTGAAAAAAAAATCTATTTTTATATTTTTCATTTTATTTCGTGGAAAATTTTTGCATATTTTTGGAAAATTTATTTTTATTCATATATTTATTCAAATTTATAAAATATATTATGTGGAAAAACTAGTAATGAAATATGTTTTTGTTTTTTTCTTTTTACAAAATTCCTATTTATATGTGTGGATATAATTTTCGTGCCTATTTCGAGAATTGAGAAGATTTGAAAAGCTTTCCTCGAGGAGAATATTTCGTTCAGAGGAGTTGAATAAATAGAAGAAGTTCAGCAAATTCTTTTAGAATACAACGGCTAGAGGGTCGAGGGTCACTTTGCATGATCGAGGAAATACCGGAAATTTTTTTTTTTCAGCGGAAAAGCATTCCGCCTAATTTTGAGAACTGATGTTTCCTTGCTCTATAGAACATAATTTTTGAGGGATGCTATTTAAGCGAATACGGTAGAGATGAATTAACACCTGTTCAAATCGGTAGTAGTAGCGAGGGCATTTATTACTGAATTAGCATTAATGTGGTCCCTAGAATTAATGTTAATGTGTAAAAAATTGCGCATTTGTATGTATGTATATATGTATATATGTGTTTGTGTGTGTGTGTGTGTTTGTATTTAAATAAAACGGTATCGTTCATGCCTCATTATGTACGTCGGATATGCGCATAAATTTTCGCGCGAAAATCTCATAGAAAGCAACCGATGAAGCATGCTAATGTTCGTTGCAAAAAAAAAACATATGTACGTGTTGTTTTATTTTTATTTTTATTTTTATTTTTTTTTGAATTTTGAATAGGATTATTTCAATTTTATTTATTTCAAATGTTTTATTTTATTCGTTTTATTTATTTATTTTAAATAAATAAATATAATATATATATATAATATATATATATATATATATATATATATATATATATATATATATTATATATATATATATTTATTATTTATTTAAAAAATATTCATTTTCAATGGTTATATGAAAATACGATGAAAATCGTTGTTAAATGTCATTGTTTAACTGGAGGGTAAATTGATCGTTGTTCCGTTCGAAGACAATTGATTACAGCGGGATTTAAAAAGTTATACGGCGAAAAATCTCTTTGCTAGTTGAATGATTTGAATTGCTAGACGGCTGTCAGCTAGAATGGGAGTTGCGCGGAAATTTGAGATCTGTTGTCGGTCATTGTTATGTGTCACTGAGAATGCACCGATTGTTTTATTTGTTGCTCGAATAGAGTAAATTGAATGCCCGAACGATTTTCATTGGAAGGCAAAAATTATGTTTTTTGGGAAAACGCATCATAAAATGGCCAATTTGGGAAAAAAATACCCCTAATATTTGTTCAGTGAGGTAAAATCCTCCATTTTTCTTTTCGGTGTAGTACCTTGAAATTAAAATATTCATACCTTGAAATTAAAATATCTATCCAGTTACAATGAAAGCGTTCTTTGAAAGTTAGAGAACTGCATAATTAGAGTATATGCGGAGCGTGGCCTGCTTTCCTGTTTTTTTTTTTTAAGTGAAGCCTGAAGCAATGCTCTTATTGCAGTTTTCTTTTGTTTCATTTTTGTTTGCATTCATATGAGACGTAAAAATTTATTGCTTTTCAGATTTTCTTAATATACCGCCACCAAGTTGTCCACCACCACCATCATCAACCGAGATGAGGGGTCCCCCACCACAATGGAATCCACCGCCTCCTCCTTCCCTCAGGAATGAGTCCACATCACCGGACGTTGATGAGTCGCAATATGAAGAACCTGAAGTTTCAGCTGATTCACCACATGATATTGAAAGTAAGCACATAATTCGTATATGATATAGTGTATATGGATAAATATAGTGTATATGAGATAAATGAGACATGTAATTCCATTATAAGATATAAATCTTATCATTTAATCAAATTTTGTGTCGAAAATTTTTTCAATTAATTCCCTCATAGATTTCTTCTAATCATTGCAGATGTGATTAATCTTGATCACTGAAGGTAATATGTTGAAGATTTCGATTAGTCGTTCATTAATGGTGATATTGGACGTCGAAATGTTTTAAGTAATTTTTTTTTTCTTTGATTGAAATTCCACATTGAGACGATTGATTTGCATTTATTGATGTTTGTAATTTGCATTTGCATTTGTTTGTAATTTGCATTTATTGATGAGAATTTTTGAAAGGGAAATTCATCATTTGATAGAATTTTCATAAATATTTTCACTTCAATATCAACCCTAATGTTTCGATAGCTTTCAATTTTAAATGATTAAGAAATATTTCGCTCATCTTTTGTATGGATTTTTTTTTCTCTCAAATATTGAAATTGTTAGGAAAAAAATTTGTTTCCTAATAAAATCTTTTAAAATAATGAAAATTTTTAATTTTTTTCTTTTTTGCAATTAAAAAAAATGAAATGAAAATTTTCATTGATTTTATTCTCAAAAATATTTTCATATTTATGATCAGAAAAATAGAGGAAAACTTCTTGTCGATAAGAAAATTTCAATTTCTATTTATTGAATTATTGGCATTATTATTTATGGCTTTTTTTTCAACGTGGATTTTTCAGTGGAAAATTTTCCTTTGAATTTTTTTCTGTCGTAAAAAACCTATCAAAACAATTAATTCGAATTTTCGTATTCAATTTAAATATCGTCCTATTTGCAGGTTCATTTAGCGGTGCTGGTGCAAGTGTTAGCAAAGCTCCATTAACAACACTAAGCAACAACTATGAAATCTCTACCTCACAACAGGTTAGTACTTTCAATATTTTTCTCTTGTTTTCGACGAATATTCCAACTATCGAAGTGAAATATTTGTAAATATCACAAAATATTTCGATACACCTTTTAAAAAAAAACACCCATTAATATAAATGAAAATTTTCCATATTTTTCAACGTTGTTTCATTTTTATTATTTCTACATTTCTCTCTCTCTCTCTCTCTCTCTCCTCTCTCTCTCTCTCTCTCTCTCTCTCCTCTCTCTCTCTCTCTCTCTCTCTCTCTCTCTCTCTCTCTCTCTCTCTCTCTCCTTTATAAGATAAATGAAAATTTTCCGCATTTTGCAATCTTTTTTTTTTCATTTTTATCATTTTTACATTTGTGTCTCTCTCTATTTTTTATTATCAAATGAGACGAACCATGAATAGAGCAAATTAAATCGAAATTTAAGAAGTGAATAGATGGATCGACTGAAAAGTTAAATGAATAACTAAAAAAAATTTGAAGTTCAAATCCGTTTTTCTTATTTGAATTTCTTTGAATTTTTATTAAATCACTGAAATTCATTATAAATTTTTATGAATTGTTGAAATTTTCATATTATTATTGAATATCATATTGGTCTAAAAACTAAATGTTTTAATTGACGAATTGAAATAGTCAATTAGAGCAACGTTTATTTGCTGGGGGGGGGGGGGGGGGGGGAAGCGGTTAGGTTGTCAAAGATAAACTTCATTTCCGGTTATAAACAATGATGCTATAGTAATGTTTGTTCCGATCGTAAACAAAGCATAGGCGGTATTATTGCTGACAAAGGTAGTTGATCAATTAGAGGATTTAGCGATCGACAGAAAATCATATTCGATTGCCGACGATTTGGCATAGCAGAAATGTGGAATGTCTTAGTTGTTATAATTTTAAGGATTACTATGACATAATGGACGGATCTATTTTTGTTATTTACAACTTCGATCAGATATTTGTGCTTTCTTTGAATTGTTGGAATTTTTTTTTTTTGTAATTTTTGAGCGCTTTTTTTATGCAACTAAACTGATGAAATTTTTGAGAATTTCATCCCCTCCTTGCTCGTCTCCCCTCTCCGACGTTTTTCGACCTCAATCAGTATCCCTCCATCCATATTTTTCGACTTCAATCAGATGAAATTTTGAGAATCATTACTCTGCCTCGCTCACTCGCTAATGGACATCCTATTTTTGTGACCAGTCGATAAACGCTAGAAGAAATGTCTTGTTTCGTTTGAATTGGTCTCTTAGAGAGATGCTACCAAGTTATGGAGAGGAGCGTTCATCGACGCTTCAATTCGACAGCCGCACTGAGCACCTGCAAAAAAAGTATGCTGAGGTGCAGGTATATTGTTTTTTTTTTGTTATATGGGGCATGTACTTTTACTGCCAGTCGATTGCATTATTTTTGATTGCCCATTTCTTTATTCAGAATCGTTCGACTGCACTCAATGCGCGTAATGCAAGAATTGAACCCCGTGATCGTGCGTCACCGTGGGATGACGAAACAAGACAAATGTTGGTGCAGAATCCTGAAACCGGAAGTTTCTACGTACCAGCCGGTTCAGGTATGTTAGTTGAAGATGTTTGGTTGAATCACTTTAAAACGCTTATGCATATTGACGCGAGTAAAGAGAGCGAAGAATATTGAAGTTTTGCTATGCAAATTTTAGAAATTATTCAGAAAATTTTCCATTGTTGATGCTAGTGTATTATCCATGAAGCGAAGATCCAAGTTTCATCCCTATGAGGTAGATGATTCGTATGAAAGAAACGAGATGCTGAAATACTAATTAATATTAAAGCATTAAATATAATGCTAATAAAGTTTGATCTAGGTGTAAAAGTTTACCTGAGAAACGTTCAACTGATGGCCATATATTGGAGGCGCAGTCATCTCTTTAGTTATTACCTTGAAGAACTAAGTAGTTCTAGACGTTAATAACCAAGCGACAGGTAATGTTGCCGATTTTTGCCGGTAAACATGACGAAGATATCCACTCGACATATTGAAGTCTCAAAATGGCGAAGCCACATTGAATTTATCCATAGATTACATTGCAGTATCTTTGAGTTTAGGATAATCCAAATACAGCGGCACTAAGCCAACTCTGCTTATAGTTTCCTTTGCCGTTGTTTACTTTTTGCATTAACGATTTCTTGCAATGACCATCGACATGGTCACTTGTTGGTCACTTCTTATTTCAACGTTTTTTTTGGTCACTTAGAATTGACGCGCCAAGAGACTCTATGAAACAAGATGCGATTTAGTTGAAGATGAATGAAATGAGACGGGTAAAGGGAGTAAAATTTATGCGGCGAATTTAAAGGTGAAAAAAAAATTGATGAACAGAAATTTAACTGAGACTTTCTTTTCAAAAAGTGGTTTTTTATTTTCCATTCTCATCGAAGTGAACTTTTCTCAGGGATCGGTCGTTCTTTTTTTTCTAAGCACCTCAAGGCCATTAATTTATATTGTTCGATTGGAGTTATGAGAAAAAGGTGATCGACATATATTATTCGAAAAGAATTAGGAAAAAAAGTATTTCTCAAACAGAAAAAATTCACATTTATATTTGAAGATAGTCGCATTCGTTTGTGATTGATGCCATTTTTTTTTCGTGTTTGTTTAAAAGACGATGAGTGTATGTAATTTAAAGGAAGTCTTTCCGATTAAACTATAGATTTCACGAAATATAACCCCTAGGGCTTATAGTTCTTACAGCTTTCCGAAAACGGTATGCATTTAAAGGGAAAGGGAAGATGGGTTAGGAGGAAATGCTTATAAATGGGAAGGTATCCGGAAGTTTCTTTCTTTTTTTTTTCACGAAGTTGTTAATTAGTTTAAAGCATTGATAAAGACGATATGGTATTGTTACGATGGGGATTTTAAAAAGTATTTTCCCCTCTCTTATTCGCTTTTCTCTTTGTTTGATCAAAAGAAATGATTTACAAACTGTAGCATCTTATGATATTTTTCGATATTATTAGTAAATAATTTGTTTTTATTTCTTATGGAGTTTTTTTTTTTTGAAGTTTTTTGTAGAGAAATAATTATCAAAATGAAAAATACGCATTAAATTTTTATAGTAATTGACTTTTATTTATTTACTTTATTTATTTATTTATTTATTTATTTATTTGTTTATTTATTTATTTATTTATTTATTTATTTGTTTATTTATTTATTTATTTGTTTATTTATTTATTTATTTATTTATTTATTTATTTATTTATTTATTTATTTGTTTATTTCAATTTTATCAGAGAGAAGAGGTTTAATCTTTATATTTCGTTTCCGCCTGCAAACATTAGAAAACATTAGGGATGATTGAGATTTTAGAATGCATTCTTTCAATTTTCTATAATCCTATCGTCGATGAATATAATCATATTAGAACGACTAATAAAAGAAGAAAATCAGAGGCATCTGTCTCTCTCTTTCGCTCTCCCTCTTTCTCTCTCTCTCCCTCCCTCCCTCTCTCCCTCTCGATGTGCATGCTTATCGCATTGCTATATGCGCACATCTGTCCTTCTTTGATACGAACTTGATTACCGCTTATCGCTTTTTGCATATGTTTGCATTACAAATTTTTATGCAAATTTATTGCTTCAATAGGATTGAAAGATTTGCTTAAAGGGATTGAATAATAATTCAATACAACTTATCTTAGATATATGGTTTCTGTTTTTTTTTTTTTTTTTTTTTGGAGAGCTGAAAGAATTCTTTGTGATTTAGTTGGGGAAAATAGTCTTAAATTGAGATTTTAATAGTTGACGTCGATTTTGTGGTAGTGATAGGCTGATGATCGTGGAGGAATGGATATCAAGTTAGAGGAGGTCATGTTCATAGTGGAAAGGGTAAGAAGTAAAGCATCTACTCATCTAGATCGTGATTGCAAAGATCGGATTATTAAGCTGGAGATTATGCTCGTAAAGAGAGAGGAGGGGGGGGGGGGAGGAGGGTATGAAAGGGGTGAACGCATAATCATTGGGAACGAGATATCACCTGGAACATGGTCCACTTCTCTGTGATCATGATAGAGAACCCCATATGAAGACGGGGAGGTCATGATTTTTGAAGAGTCGATGCTTTCAAATTCTATTTTCTTTGAACGAGAAGGCAATGATTTCACTATTAATGCACTGGCATTGATCTACACGAATTGTTTTTTTATGCATTTTATAGTCGAGCGGTTTATTAAATTTTGAGAGGAAAAATTATAAATTTGTGTTAATATTTTTATTTTATTTTATTTTTATTTTTATTTGTTTAAGCATTATTCGAAAAGAAAACATTGAAAAAAAAATTCTATTTGCTTAGTCGTCGTCGATTATTTTGAGAAGTGAATTGAATAGACGTTTCATATATTGCGCTATCAATATTACGAAATTACCATAGAAATACCTCTGAGGTAGATTACATCGGCAGTCGAGAGATATCAGCTAGATATATAGGCATTGAAATTGATAAAAACACAAATGTTTTAAATATTAATTCTTGAGTGAGTTCTATATGGGACTCATTTTTCACATATGAGGGGCAATTTGACCAACCGTTTATTTGCTTTCATATATGGAAAAGAAATTTCTTATTTAAAGAGTGTTTTTTTCTTCAATGTGCTTCTGGAAGTTTCTATTTGCAGAGTATATTGTTGAACGTGGACATATGTGTACTACTATTGGTTTTGAATTGTTTCACTATGTTAATTTCATTGTTTGATTTTGGCAATCATTGAAGCTAAAATAATTCCAACATTATGAAGAAATTTGGTTGGTATAATTTATGATCATAAGATGACCATCAAAAAATGACCAATGACCAATGACCGGCCGAAAACTTTCATGTTGATACGTCAACTTTAAAGTATATTTAAATATGGCGAGAAATAATTGATAGGTATTACGGCGTTCATAATATCCTTCTACATTTTCACAAAGAGATGAATTTGTTCGTTGATTTATTTATATGAGCGATTTGAGCAGTTGAAATTTAATGATATTGGCGAATATATTTTATTCATTATTTTTGCTGATAGGTTATGAAATCCAATAATCAGATGAGCGAAATGCAAAAAGCGCAAACTGTGCGAGCGTGGCTAGCGCATTTTCCCACTTATTCGTTTCTACTTGAGTCGTATTTTAAACCCTCTTTTATTATCTTTATTGTTATTTTATTACTTGTTATACATCACATATAATCAGCTCATTCGAATAGAAAAAATTATGACCAATTGATGACTGGAATTAGATTTGTACAACTTGCAACTACCTTAGGAATGAAATAGTCAAGAAACGCATCTAGGGGGGGGGGGGGGGACAATTTGGAAAGCTGGTAGTCTTTCATGTAGGCGTTATATTTTTATTTGATCGGTGCGTTCATTTGATCTTTTTGAGTCTTATTTAATAAATATTTGGGAGGGGGGGGGGATATTCATTATTTAAATGACAAGATCATAAAGTTGGTCGTTTCGCTGAGGGGTGAACATTTCGAGTTTTTTAAATTTATGTATGAAATTTTCGATTCGCATCATTAGAAAGAAATTAAAATAGTCGTCCATATATATGCACATTGAATTCGGCAATTGTGGATATTAGGTAAATAAAGGATTATTTTACATCTCAAGCGTTTATTTAAGAGATCGATATTTGAAGGAAATATGCAAAATTGCGCCCTTTATTTAATATTATTGAAGAAAAAAATATTGGAAAAGAAAGAAGAGAATAAACTATGAGTTTTGTTGTCTTTGAAATTTGAATACTTCCCATTTAGAGATGTACTAAATTTTCGCATTGAAATTCGGGAGAACGTCGATTGCGATCTAGTTTTTTTATTTTTTTTTTTTTTTTTTTTATTTTTTTGCTCTTCATTATCGTTAGCAATTCAAAAGTTTCGAATTATGAACTGGAAATGGGCATGTTGCCAAATTTTCAATTTTTTTGGAAGCTGGAATATTACAGACCAAAGCATTTTTTATGATTCATTGATCATATAGCAAAAATTTCAGAAAAAAAAAGGAGATATTAAGCATTCAAAAAAAGATCTGATTAAATAATTATAATGTCACTGGAAAATTTATTTTAAAAAAAAATTTTTTTTTTAATGTTGGTTATGTGAGTTATTTCTAACTCATTCTCTTTCTCTGTCTTATCCTTCCTCTTTCTCTTTCTCTTTCTCTTTCTTTCTTTCTCTTTCTCTTCTCTTTCTCTTCTCTCTCTCTCTCTCTCTCTCTCTCTCTCTCTCTCTCTCTCTACTCTTAAATATGTATTGCATTAGGGATTTACATTTTAATAGTAAAGTTGTGGGGGGGGGGGGACTTTTATTTATTTATTTATTTATTTATCTACTTATGCGGCACCGCATTATTTATTTATTTATTTTTGTTTATTGCAAAAGATACTTGAAATATGAGTAATGGAGTTAAAGTGTTTTAGAGTGAATTGCTCTAAAATCTTTCATATTGTTGAATGTTAGAATATGATGAATAATTAATTGTTGGCGCATTTTCCATACTATAGAATCTTTTAAAATAGGGGAAAGAGGTTCCGTGAGATTTGCACATTTTATCACTTCATTCCGATCGTACATCCATTACGCTTGTCTGAGGTTGACGATGTTAACTAATGGATAGATACAATGCTGCAAAGATCAATGCCATCCGAAACAGTGATCAACATTGACTCTGTTTCGCTGATAGCATTTTGCCAATATCCTAGAAATATTAGTGGGGTGATTTTTTGGTACCCCTCCTGCCATCTGCTTCCCAACCTCTTAGCCTCCCTCCTCTCTTCAAGCTGCAATAAGGCGAAAAACGATAGGAAAAGTTGAAAAGTTGCTGCATATAAAACAAGTGCTAAAAGGCGAATATTAGTGGCCGGAAATTTCAGTTCATTACAATTGGCTGTAATTTGAGGACAGGAAAGTTTTTCAACAATATTTGCTCGGCACCGAAAAATGCCTAGCCTAATAGGCCAATTTTGGTCGGGCATGCATTTTTCAACTAGAGGTTTCTAGTACGCTGTATGCTTTTGCGTCATCCATACTTCATTATATTAGTTGCAAAAAATAAATTACCGGAGATTTGTCTGCTGTTATAATATTCGGTAGATTGAATTCCTTCTTCTTTCCATTTTTATCGCCGAGTTTTTTTGAAAGATTTTTTAAAATTTTGTTATTGGAATTTGGAATGGATGAAAATAAAGTTACACTATCACGAATTACAGTAGATTACAGTATTACAGTATATAATTTATCATAAAGCAATCGGAGACTTACAAGAAGTATAAGTAAAAGATAATAAGTAAGTTGAATAGATGATATCGATATTTGAATGGTCAGTTTTAACGATTCATAAAAACGAAAGCGCCACAGATTTGTACAGTTATGATATTAGTAACTCTCAATATCGACATTGCTAATTTATAGATATAATCGCAAAAAGCAATGAGAAAATAAGTGAACGAGATGACCAGTGGTCATCTACCGACGTTCGGACATCGGTAGACATATACATTCAGATATAGGTTGATGGGATTTCTTTTGCCTTTCAACTTTATATTGAAAAATTCATGTCGAATTTATTCGTATTGTCGGATGGTTTCTATAGATGGCGTTTAGAAAATCGATAGTACAGAGATAATAAAAATACATGAGGAAGTTGACCTTAGTAAGTAAATCTTATAGAACTTATCAACTTAGTGGACTAACTTTAGTTTTTGATGATGAAATAGCGGTTAATCAACGATTAGGGGACGAATGCTTTCATAGTAATTGTAATCGGCATCTCAAAAAGGCACATTTTTGCGCATGGTCAATTTTGATGACCATCTATTCAAAGATGGTGTTTACCGTTTTGGTTGTACACATTCATTAAACCGTTCATTGGTTGTCATTAAAGGTGTACTCAATGAATTGTTAGTGGTGGTCATTTGAAAGCAGAATGACCCTGCATGCCCTCACATTAATTTTTATTGACTCATCGAATGGTCATTCTGGCTAATAGTGGACACGCCCTCACAGCGTGACGCCCTTCACAATCATCCCTCATTTGTTTGATTTGCCTCATGGAACCGTGCAATACTTAGCGCTTGCAACATAGCGAGGAATTAATTCACTAGTGACGAACGTCACGCTCACAATAACGGAATCGTTTACGTATCCGAACTGAAATATGAAGCAATGTATTTGAATCCGGTCTACGAAACCGGCCATGGATTGATTATTTGAGTGATTTCCGGTTTATTTATTACCGTTTCGTTCATACATATTCCTTGAAATGAGCAGTTCCTCGAATTGTTATGAGGAGGTGGTTGAATCATCATGTTCTGTGAACGCACGTCCTATGTCGGTCTCTTTTTCAGCTCATACGACGATGTCTTCATTATCGCCGCACAATGTTCGATATGAGAGGTAAGCCGTTCCATATTCAAAACTCTTTGAGATTGACTGTAATTGTTGATAGAATAGCAATTAACAAATAATAGAATAATACGATTACCGTATAAGCTAGAAAAGAACCCACTAGGGGTTATGTAATTTCTTCGTTCCATTTAATTTGCTTCCATATATATATATATATATATATATATATATATATATATATATATATATATATATATATATATATATATATATATATATATAACTGTTGAGTAGAAACAAAGAGCTGCAGAAAATGCTATTTTCTTTATGCTTCGAATGTAATGCTCTTCTAGATTACTATAAAATTTTGTTTTGTTAGGACGCTAATTAATAATATCCCATTTTTTTGAATGAATTACTTTGAATAATTATGAACGTTTTGTTGATTTGATTATTGAAATTCATTGTTCTAGAAAGATCTATGTGAGATATATTTGAATCTTTATTCGTTGAATTGATTTGCTATTGTTGATTGAAATTTTTATCGTTCCTCTCATAGTGAGATATTCATATGCTCGATCGAATATTGTTTAGGGCATATTTTTGTATAGAGGCTTCTTTTTTTAAGGAGCGTTTTCGTTTATTTTTAAAGAGAGGAGAGTGGAGAGGGAGGGAAATTTTATTTTGCGCTTTGAGGAGTTTTTGAATGATTTTCTATGATTTTAGAATCCAAATGCTAAAGTAAATATACAAGTAAGATGGGAAATATTATTGTCCCTTACATCGAATAGAAGGGCATTATTTCAGTTGGGGGCTATTGATGTATCCCTGTTTAGGATTTATAATTGGGCAGTGCGGTGATTGTGGGGGCTTTTTAGATACGGTCGCCTTTCTTAGTGCTTAATCGGCTTAATTTGCGTTAATGCCTGAAATGCGATAAGCACTGACGTCGGAAATTTCATTTCAGCGCTTTGCTTTTATGCATGAAACCTGTTTTCTCTCTCATATCCTCCTCCTTCCGCGTTATATCCTGTTTTCAGCGATTACGGTCTCCGCTGAATAGATGGAAAATCTCATATATATATATATATATATATATATATATATATATATATATATATATATATATATATATATATATATATATATATATTTGTGAGATGGGATGCATCACAATGATTGAATCATTTTAAATATATAATTTCGTTTATAATGCCCCTGCCAAATCTGCTATCCTTTCTTTGCATCGTTGTGGTTTTTCATCGACTAGGTGTCCACCAAAGAAACGAGTCAAACGCCTCGGACTATAATATCTATGCTGAAGTCAAAATTGCAACCTTTAGTATTTCGTAGCTGTTACTTCCTTTCTACCATCCGTTCCCCCCACCCCCCCCCCCCTCCCACCTTCCAATATTTTGAAGTGGTGGTATTTAATTATTAGTTTGTAGTGATGATGAGTTATTGGTCACTTCAGCAGGAAGTTTTTAGCGATATTTGATGGATGAGCGAAATGATCATCGAATAGCCAAATTGAGAAGTATTGAAGTGGACATGCATCAAGTGATGTTGATTTCGCTGATGTTCCATCTCCCTTGAGTGCAAATCGAATCGTTGAAAAATAAAAATTCAATAAGCGCATTCGTATTTCGTTGATTGATTATAACGATATACAAGCCAAATTTTATAATCATTGTCGCATTTTTTGAGAGACTCTTCAATATCCTCTTCAAAATTTTCAATCAAAACATCAATATCTGTTTTGTTTGTTTGATTTGACAGCGGTATTCATTTGTGAATAACGTGTGAAGGGCAATTCAAAAAAAAAAAAAAAAAGTGGGAATGCAATGCGAAATTGAATTTGCGAAGAGGTTATCGAACGGAAAGCACTTTTATTTGGAGAGCATCATTGAAGGATGAAGCAGGTGAGGAGGATGCGGGAATAAGATGAGGGGAAGAGCAGTGGGAAGGAAAGGGGAGGGAATGAAGGAAGAAAAAAATCTTATTTATAATAAAGTGAATCTGCCATCGTATGGTGTTTTTGACCGTACAAATTTATCACTTTCAATTGGGTGGCCATGATATCTTGAAGGAGAAGGTAGTGCTTCTGTATCCACTGAGCACATACCTGGAAAAGGTTTGAAGAGAATGGATGGGGAGAAAGGACGAGGAATGACTGGAAAGACTCTCATTGTGTGTTGTTCATCGCTCCAGCTAAGTTCTTATGTGTATATGTTTGTATGAATTTGTTGAAGTATATTTTACCATTTGTTTGCTATCAATCTTGATATGGTAATTTGCTTTGCATCATTGTTTTGCCTTTGGCAGCAATTTTATTGGATATAGGTAATATAAGGTGATAGATGATGCAGTATTTTGTGAGTTGAATTTGCATTTGAAGGCTTATCGCCATCATTGAATTCTTTTCGTTGTACGTGTTGCTATCCTATTTGTTGCCGTTCAAGGCATTTTAGAACCTTATATCTATCACAAGGTAAGATGAAATCGATAGGTAAACGTTTAAAAAAATATAAAACCAAACCTATAGGTAAATATTTAAAATGTGTGATATTGTAAATAATCTTATGCAAGCATAGCACAATAAAATTTTCAAGCAGTATTTAAGAAGCTTTTAGATCATCGTTCCTATAGCGCGATTGAAAGTCTCTTGAATAGAAAATGATAAACCATTGGATAGCCGATTCCAGAAGAGTGACGTTCACATCCTGTGGGAAATCGCTATAGTGGATGGGATAAAGCATAGTCCGAATGTGAAACGCTTCTATTATATGTGGCTGTTATCAAGTTAGCCACTCAAAAAGTTTTAGATGGAGGAAAATTCTCTTTTTTGTTATTATTTTTATTAATATTATTTTTATTGTCCTATCATTAACAGTGTTATTGTTATCATATCATTAGTGATATTGTTGTTTTGTTGATATTTTTATTGATGTTATCAAATGATGATAACAATAACAGGGATAAGATAACACAACTGTGTTATAATTATCGCTTCTATTATTATTATTATTATTCTATTACTATTGTTAAAAAAGTCGTTATCACCATCATCAACAATATTTGATATTCTTATCATTATCACTGTTGTTATCACTATAGGTTTTAAAGTTCTCATTTTTTGTATTACAGTTATTAGCGTTATTGTTTTTACTAATTACTATTAATTATTAATTAATTATGTGTATTTATCTAAATTATTATTATTATTATTAATTATAATAACTATTAATTATTAATGTATTTATTATCGTTATTATTATTACTACTATTATTTTCGTAGTAAAGTTGATTTCAAAATTGATATTTCTATTGGGGAACAACGCCTCTACCCACCTCTCTTTATTCTTTTTTAACCAAAATTTTCACCTGAATAAGTTTGCTTAAGAAAAGCGCTAATAGATATATTTTAGGATGAACGTTGTGAAGTATTGGATTCTTTTCAATGTTTATTTAGCATTTTTGATTGCCGCTTGTTGAAAGATTTAAATTATTTTCTTTTTTTTTTGGAGAGAAGGGGGGGGGTATGTGGTACTCGCTTATCATCCTTAGATAATATTTTACATGAGTGATATCCATTTATGATCCTTTTTAGAATGTAATATTAATTGGGATTTAAGCGGGGTTTATAGATTGGTTGAGGTGTAAAGTTACATTCACTTGTTAGTATTTATATGGGACGATATAACTAACAATATTTGACATCCCCAAGAAGGAGGGGTGGGGAGGGGAAGAGACGTTATAAGGAATGAAAGTAAGGAATCAAGAGAAGGAGAGAGGGAGGAACAAGTTGAAGCAATTCGTTTGACGGTAATTACGCATTCATCGATTTTGCTGTTGGATGCACACTAATCAGTGGTAATAATTTATAAATTGATTGACTATTTATGATGTGTATTGCTTTTATTGGTATGTCTCAAGATTTTGTAGATGCTAATTGTAATGCATCAGAATAGAATTGATTTTCTTGTGGGGGAGGGGGGGGGGGAGGAATGGGGAGGGGGGGGACATTTTAACCTGAAAATAATTTTTTTTCAACCTGAAAACAAGTTTGTTTTTTGTCTAACCTGTTGTTACTTAAACTGTTGTTACTTGTTACTTAAGGACATTTTAACCTGTTGTTACTTAAACTTTTTTTTGCAAATCTTTTATATTTAGTTTATCTGCTTATTCGCAGTGGTGTTGACATTATTATATGTCATTTTTACGAGCACTTTCAAGAGTGATTGAAATATTTTCTCGAAGGAAATATTGAATCTTATGTAATTGAAGACTTCTCAAGTTTCATAGTTTTTATTGCTTTCTGTTATATTTGATTCCTTTATTGGATTGCGAATTGATGAAAGAAAGAAAGCGAGAGAGAGAAAAATATAGAGAGAGGCGGGGGGGGGGGGGGGGGTAGTAGTGCATCGATCTGCCTTGCCAACCTTGAATTTGAGTGAAGTAAAATTCAAAAGTTCAAAAAAAAATTGAAAATTCAAAATTTACAAATCAATTCAAAAATTAACAACTCAAATATTTATATTTTCGAAAAAATTGGAAAATTTCCATAATTTTTTTCAATGAAAAAAAATTTTATTTATTGAAAATCATCATATTAAAAAAAAAATGTGATTCATCTCAAAGAAAATTTTATTCATTCCGAAGAAAAGCAGAAAAAAATTTTTTCAAATAATTCAAAATTTTCAAAGAAAAAAAAACCGAAAGAAAGAAATTTTTGGAAATTTTTCAAATTCAAATGAATTTTTTTTCTGATATTTTCGTTTCATTCATTCCATTTTTATAACGATAATTTTTGAAGAGATAACAGATTTATTGCATAGCCTAGAATATCCCATCTTCATCATTCTTCAATTGCACATAAATTCAATTTCTTGAGAGAATTTTATGACCTTAAAAAATAATCGAAAAATAGACAAATTGTTCCTTTATATATATATATATATATATATATATATATATATATATATATATATATATATATATATATATATATATATATATATATATATATATATATATATATATATATATATATATTCTTAAATAAAGGCCTGTCAGTTTTTCATGAAAGAAAGGTTGATGATTGGAAAGAGGGAGTATTATTTTTGCGTTTATATAAATAATGACCGTTGAGATTGTCGAGTAGATCCTTTGAAGGGGGTGTGGACTATCTCCATTATGTGATCGTTATTGCGTTTGCATGTTTGTCGATCCACTATATGCCCTAACCGTAATGCTTATATCCCATTATTATAGCTTTGCCATCTGTTGTTGCACTCTTAGTGATGTTATGGCCTTTGATCACTTTTATTTATTCTTTATTTTTAATTTAATTCTCTCCGACTGTTTAATTCTGATTTCTCCTATGGACGAATGTTTTCTTTTTTTTTTGTGCTTGCTCAAAAAAGTTATTAGTGATGACCATTGGTCATTCTATGTATAACGATTGATATGTATAACTAATTTCCCACCTATGAGAGGGTGGGGGGGAGGGGGACGGGAAAAGGAAAAGAAAAAAGAGGAATTTTTTTTCATATTTTCTGATATAAGAATTATTGAAATATCATATGAATTTTTGAATTAGTAAAAAACTGATTAATCGATTTTATAAACGAAAAAAAAATTAAACGAAGATAACCAAATTCTTTCGTATTTTTGCATTTAAAAAATTGTTTTTTTTTCTTGAAACGTAGAGAAAAAGAAAATTTTTATACTGCATTACACTATTTATTTCAGTTTATATGAGTAATGATATTTGATGGATTTTAAGGATGAATTCTATATATACGGATGAGTAGATGTTATTTATTTATACGTCTCCCAATAGGAATAGCGAGATGAAATTGGCTAATTTCCGCAAGGATTATTGAGTATTCAGTACTTCGAAAGGAGTGAACAACAAGTACATCTTCTCGTCATTCCACAATATCGTTATGATCTTCCTCTCATTTAAAATTGACGTTCTCTTTGGTTGAGTATATTGTATATATGTGTATAGGAAGATGTAATATTGATGAAAAAAAATAGCAGTTGAGAATTGTGTAAATTTTGTTGATTATATTGATGAAAGATGGTTTTAGAAATTCATTTCCCTATCGCACTTAGCTAAAAGCGGATCCGTGTTTGTAACATTCCGTTCCGCAGCGGTGAGCTATTCGATCTGTACTTGTAATATTCCGTTCCGTAACGGTGAACTGTTGAATTGATATACTACAGACGCTTCGATATATTCCATTTCGTTATGGTTGTGGGATAGTATTGCATAAATAAATTATTATAGAGATATAAGTTAGCCTCAATTTAAGGTCATGTGGAATACCGTTAGCAACGAGTGCAATAGCATCAACGTCAAATATCAAGGATCTCGTTTCGGTTCAAGTCTTGTTAAGGATTCGAGGGAAGGTGAATACGAATTAAAGAAGACATCCGTGCAAGGTTATCAATCACATATGGAGAAGAAACGTTTATCGAGGCTTTGCACATGGAGGACAATAGCGATTTGTCTATTCTTATCACTTGCATTCGCGTGCTTCATTATTTTACTATGTTAGTTGTTGTTTTTTTTGTTGTTGATATTTTTTCATCAATTAGGTTTATTTTCAGGTTTAAACTAGGAAGGAAGTTAGACCAAGGGAGTTATATTAAGGAAGAAAGGAAAGACTTTTTTTTTAAATATGAAAACAGATCTGAATCTTCAGAAAAGAAAAGAAAGGTGGAAAAAAAAGAATTATAACCTTCATCTATGATTTGGATATATCTTTTTTTTTTCAACGTTGTATTGTTGAATAAAATTTTTGAATATTTCTATGAAATCTCTCAATAAAAGAAAATATTTAGAGATCAAATTCTTTTAAAAAATCATTAAAATAATAGAAAAAGAAATAATCATCAAAATCAAAAATCAAAATTTATATGCAAATTTCTTTAATGATTTGCTTTGAACGGAATAATAAATACTCTCAAAAATGAAAGAAACGATTATTTACTGGGATTTATTTTTTTAGGGATGGAAAAAGAGTTTATAAATTGAAGAATATAGAGATAGATCAAAGAAATTTATGGAAGATTGGTCAAAGAAAATATCGCATGATTGAATCGTCGATGAATGAATTAATTGAAGTCATTAGGAGTGGGGTAAGGATGGCAAAATGAATGTAATTGCGAATTGCTATAGTAGTTGTATGTGATTTACGCAATAAAATTAGCTCAATTGGATATTGGCGTTTCCTTTATGCGTTTTATATAGTTTTAATTTGGCAACTATTCAACAACTTGCTTAAACCTATTCCAACTTGTTAAAGCCTATTTCAACTTGTTAGAGCTTATTTATTTTTCAAGAAATTTCTAGCACTCTTTTTAGATCTTATGAATAAACTTTTTGTTTTTTATGGGAAATTTTAAATATCTATACAATGTTTGTTTGTTATTTGATTTAATTTTTATTTACGATTGATTTGTCATTTAAAAATGAAGCGCATATATTTTTTGGTTTTTTAAATGAAGTAATTGGATCTTTCCAAACTTGTAGAGAGTACTTTTTTCATTGGGGGAGGGGATGAAAAAGAGCGAGATTTTTTGATATATTTGATTGTGGATTGCATTATGAGTCACACGATGATTCCATCTCGTGAAAAACTATGGGCGTTTAATGAAAAATATACTTTCTGCAGCATAGGTTTATTTTGAACTTTCTTGATAGATTTTCTCATATATTCCATTATTAATTTAGCGCCTTTGCCAATATTTTTAGGAATTGCATTAATTTCTTCATGTATTGCAAGGTGGGATGAGTGTTTTTTCAACTTCATAGAGTTCATATGAAACGCTTCTACTGTGCTCGCTTTTTATGCGCGATAATTCATTTCATATAAAAGAGCGATTTTTTTCACTTAACATAGGAGGTCCAGTAAAGAGCAATGTTGTAGAGTCAATCTGACGGCTTAATGGCGCTTCGAGTACTGAGTGAAATGTTGTAGCGATCGACCTCACCTTCCCGTGGCCCCTTTCCACAACCCTCCACCCTCACTCCTTGTTTCCCAAATGCTCATGACATATGACGATTTAATTTTTTGTTATGGAGAGGAGCTTCATTCTCTCTCCCTTTCCTCTCCCGCTCCTCCTTCTCTCCCATCTCCCCTCCCCATCAGACATCGATTTGATATTAGAAAGAGGCACTTCGCTTTGATAACAATCTGAGGCATCCTAAGTCGTTTCGATACGCGAAGAAATAAAATCAGTGCAGCTGTCACACATATGCGCGCACTCAAATACATCAATGGTTGCGATACGCAAAGAATCCACAGGCATTAGGCTGTTCTGTTTCATTTAGCTATCCGAAATAGTTCTTCTTTTTTTTATTTAGTAAAATATTCGACGATAGAATTTGAATATTTACGGCGATTGATGAAACATTGTAAATGATTTTTACGAATGACTTTACAAGTAATCAATTCGGTCATCAATATATAAATTTTCCTTGCTCGTTATAGAAACGTTTTTATTTTCCTATTATATAGATTAATAACCTGTCTCTTGCTGCCATTATACTTGAGATCTATTCCATTGGTTGTATGGGAATTTAAGTGCTGATGTTTTTGCTTCTAGTTTATATATATATATATATATATATATATATATATATATATATATATATATATATATATATATATATATATATGCTAATTTTTTAAATTATTCACAGTGCAGTCTATTAAGAAATTTTTGAAAACTTAAATAAAAAAGCTTTATTATTAGCTATCTGAGGAACTGTGAGCATCATATTGGTAATGTTTTCAAGGATTATACTATTGGAATAATTTTCATCTAATAAAATATGGAAATATATCAATTGTTTATTCTCATATTTCGTTTCGTTTTCAAAATTTTATTTCAGTGCTAATAACTCGTGATACATCTCGTCATGTATATGTGCATTCAACTCGTTCTGTATTCTCATCGTCGACGACGGGTGCATCTGAAGCGAAATCTCGTGATTCAGAGGTGCATTCAATAGATATACCTCAGATACCGTCATTACCAGAGAGTTTCGAACTTGGTGAGACAATTTATGGCGAACTACCACCAGGCGTCATTGCTTATACGTTAGTTTTTATGTTTATATTGTTAGAGAAAAGAATATTAAATGATTAAATGAAACATGTGTTCGTTTTTATTGCTTTATTATCCATTCATAAGTATATGTTATTAGGGCAACAAATAAATATGCGAGTAAATAAACAAATAAATAAATAAACAAATAAATAAAGAAATAAAGAAATATATATGTGCCTTATAATTGTTGAATCTTTATTGGAGATATTATTTAATGAAACTTTTGTTTTTAATGTGTAGCTACTTTCCATGCATTACTTAGAACAAATGCAATAAGTTGAATTCGATTGCAGAAGGTTCTCATTGCAACGCGATAGCAGAATAGCATTTAACATATCGGTCGGCCCGAGGGCACAGATTGTCGTTTATGGTCGTCAAACGGCATTACCATCACCCGCAGTGCACGACTTCACCGATATTATACGAGCCGACCGATTGCATTTGCCATCCGAGACTGTCGTGGATCGCATTAAACGATCTTCGCAGCATCCATTACCGGTCAGCGTCTTATGATTATATATATACTTAAGGTCGTGTTTCTCGTCTCTGTGCTTTTCATCCCTTTTTTGATAAGGAAAAACATCAGTCGTATTTAGGTTTTCTGTGTCTTTATAGTTTGGTTTTGTAATTGAGACAACTTAGAGGTAAATAAGCAGGTAAGTTAGTTGAGTGTAAAAGAGAAAGCATCTTTTTTCCTTTCTCCTTACCTGTACTGTCAAGAAAATGAAAACTTCAAGTTAATTTTTGACTACACTAGGGTTTTTCTAAGCTTTTTTTTTAAATATAGAAAATACATTCACTCTCTACCGAAATAATCGTTCGCAAATTCTAAATTTCTTCTCATCATGTTTTATTATGATGCAAAATTTTGCATAAATAACTATCGTACCAATTGTTCGATGGGAATTTCTTTTCGAATTTCAATTATATCATTTAATTAAAAACAATTAATATTGGTTGAAATTTAGTTTATCTACCATTCGATTGGTTTCCACTATTGACTATGGGGGGATATATTGATGAATTAGGTGCAGAGTTAGTTAGCATCGTTCTATGAATCATTGAAGTCAGCTGCTAGGCACATCGTGATTAATATGCAATACGATTGAATGTGTTGCCTTCGATTGTGATATTGTGGGTAAATGTTTGAAGCGCAATCGTGATGAAATCTTGCATATTGCAGCTACTTCGATCGGCAATTCTTACACATTATTTGCTTGCTGGACGATGGCATCTTGGCTTCCTGAATGATGGACCTCAGGTTAATTCTTTTTTTTTTTCATATCCTCGTTTCCTTCTTTCCTCTCCTCAACGATTCTCTTCGTCCCATCCTTCTTATTTGAAGTTCTTAAGTTTATTTGCTTAACTATTTGCACAATGTTTCATATTTGTAAGTTATAAAATAAACTAATTTCAAACAAAACAAAAAGTTATATTCATTATTGAAGTTTAAAGAGATTCACTAAACAACAATAGAATTTCAATTAGATTTTTAAATTGTTTTTTTTTTGTGCTATATGATTTATTTTTTTATAGAATTTTATTTTATTTTCTATTTTATAAATACATTTTTACGAAAATTTTTCTTTAATTTTGAAAATATTTTCCTATTCTTCCATATATTTTAATGGTTTATAATGGTGGAAATTCGATTATTAAATTGCATTGAATTGTTTCATTGTAATCATCATAACTGATGCAGTTCTAAAGTACGATATAACGATAAATGTTGAAGGATGTTTATTTATGTGCATTGCAGCGACAGCAAATTCGATTATCGGCGGTTGTTGCCGCGGAAGCAGTCGATAGTGACGATGAAAGGAGCGATGATTGCAGATTCGAGTGTTCTGGACGTGGCGAATGCAAAGATGGAAAATGTCATTGCTTTGCAGGATATAGTGGTCCATATTGCGAAGAAAGTTCGTCGTTTACCTTTCATCATTAAGCAGCATTTTGAGGGTTGCTACAAAGGGGTAGAAATAAGGAGCAGAGAGGGAGATTGTTGGCTTGGGCTTTGTTTCAGGTATTATTATCGAATTTATATAAGGTTGGAGAGGGGCAATTTTATCATCGATTCAATTTTCATTTAAGAGAGCATATATGGATGATTTTATTGCTTCAGGTTCATGTCCAGTATTATGCAGTGGAAATGGTCTTTTTTCTGGTGGTCGATGCATTTGTCATGAAGGTTATAAAGGAGCCGATTGTGATCTCTTAGCGCACTGGTGTGAGGTGCCAAATTGTAATGGGCATGGCACGTGCAATCAATACGGCAGGTGTGAGTGCGATCGTGGTTGGAAAGGCGATTTTTGCGAACAGGTAGCAGCATATCTTATTGAAGCACTTTTATGATGAGATTCGACTATTCCACTTTATTTCTTCCTTAACAAATGCTTACTATTAACAGTGATGTGTAAAGAATTTTCTAAGGATTAGAGCGCTTGATCCAAAGCGCTTGAAAATTTTTGAACATGCAGTCATTTGCCGATCGTCGTTTTTTTATGATCTTGGCATGAAAACTGTGCTTCGAAGTCCTAGAGAAAGAAGTGAAGGTACATTTGGAAGTGGCAAGACCACCCAGAGTTTTCCACATTTGGAAGACTTCAGATTTTGTTTGAAGTTTTCAACTAACTCAAAAGACTCTCAGGTGTTCGATGTTTTGGCAACTTTTTGAGATAAGGACATGGTATACCTCTTTTTTTTGTACAGGTTTATGAAGAACATTTTACCACTTCAGTATGAAAGCGATCGTCCTAATAGGGTCTCTTACATGGCTATATCACCGGTTTCTGTTTTCCAAGGAAAGTCGTGGGAAACCTACATCCTTTCAAAAGCTTTCTTGTTGGTTGACGACAAAATTGATTTCATCTCCTTTTATTCTTCTTCCGCTTCTCCGTTCATCCTCGAACATCAAGCCCAACGCATCGTTATGGTAAATAAGCCGAATATGTGGTCTTTGTGTGCGTTTGATGTGAATAATTGGATCCCATCGGAAAGCAACTTTATCTCCTTTGGGGGTCCTCTGTTATTCTTCGAAGCCGAAAACAATGTTCATTTCCAACGTTGAAGTGCCAATGACTTATATATTTGTGGATTTAAAAGCATCGAGTTATGCGGTTAGCAAAACGTCTTATTTGAAAGTTTCGGTTTTTCTAAGGTGGTGGAGAGGAAAGGATGTGGTGATGCGGGTTACGATTAGTGGTGCGTTAATATAAACCACAGATGACTAAATAATGACAGTGTTCTTTCTGCCCCTTTTGTAATGCCAGTCACCCTATTTGCTGGTCATCCCCATAAATGATAAACGTGACTTACGAAATGATAAAGGCCATTTTGCATACGCTTCTTTGCGTTAGGTCCCTAGAATTGGTGTTTAACCGGGATTCGCTCCCATCTTCCTTTGATTCGACGAAAATGATTGATCGGTCGAAAAAATCATTGAGGACTAACTTTCATGTGATCTTTTTTTTTGCAGAAGGATTGTATGGATGCATCATGCAGTGGTCATGGTGTATGCAATAATGGGCGGTGTTTCTGTGAGTTCGGCTATCGTGGAGAGAGTTGTGAAGAAGCGTTCTCATGGAAGTCGTTATGTGAGAGTAACGCAGTCGATAGCAATGATCCAAGGATATCATCGATGACCGAAGCAACAATGGTCGATGCGGATGCGGCATGCAACGGTCGTGGCCGCATTGATACGGCTACTTCATATTGTTTATGTATACCTGGATACCATGGTGATAAATGCCAACTTGGTAAGTTGGTTTGCCTGACTTACAATACTATTGTTTGATGCTACCACATGTTTGTTTAATTGCTTGTTTATATCTCTTTTTTTCTATTTTTTGGTCATCTAATTTTCAAGATTTTTAAAATTCAATTTTATCACTTACTTTGCGCCACTTGGAGTTTATGGTATAAATTAAAGCAGTATAGTCGTGATAAATAGATGACGATAATCGCTCCTAATGCCATATTTTGGTAGAGAAATAGAGTTTCTCAGCGGAAATTCGATGTTTTTTGTTGCAGAAATATTAATAATATTTGAATTTCGTATTTCTTTCCTTCTTTTGAAGAGATCGGTGGAAATGCATCGCAATTCTGATAAGATAGATTATCAATTAGTTTTATTTTTAGTAAATAACGGAGACAAACGTAGACGGGAATATTGCTAATACTAGCTTTCAAGGAGGTAAACTTTGTGTGAGAAGATAAACCAAGGAAATCGCCAATTCTGAAAGTTCTTTCCATTGAAGTGGCAATTTTTTACGAAACTTTTGCAGCACGTTGCGATGTGGAATGTGTGCATGGATCATGCGGTGATGGAGTATGTATATGTGAGGATGGTTGGTCAGGAGTGGATTGTCTCGAGAGGGAATGTCTCCCAGGATGTGATGAAAAAGGTCTTTGTAAGAATGGTACTTGCATATGTCATAAAGGATGGAATGGAGAAAATTGTCACATACGTAAGTTTATTTATTTTTTGTTGTTATAAGAATAGATCAATGCTTCTCTACTACCGAATTCCATAAAAATATAATTCTATAATAGGGAATATTAAGAGGAGAAGATTCGCTAAATCAGGGGAGGGGGAAGGGGGAGGTAGACTAGAGTTCTCTTTGGTAAGGGGAATTCTTTTCGCACGGTTTCGATGAAGAGGTTCTATTCGAGGTGACGCAATATTTATAATAATAATAAAAAATAATAACAATAACAGTAATAATAATAAAATGACTAAAAATTGTCTTCGAAATCCTTTTTGCTGGTGAACAAAAATGCGCTACGTTTGTTTTTATTAAATATGATTGATTGTTTATTGTTTACTCTTTTTGAAAAGAAAATTGTTTACAGCAAAACATTTCCTCGTTGATAGAAGTTTTATAGTGAAGTTGCGTTTTGAAACGAGCATTCAAAGGGTTTTTTTTTTCCTTCCCATGATTGATCTATGCTCTTTACCCATTAATATTTATTGTCTGTTCGTTGATCTTTATTATTTATTTATTAGTTTGAGATCTCTTTATTATGAATTCAGATTCTTTCTCTAATCTATTAATAGGTAATGAGAGGGGCATCCAAATCCATGGTGTTGTTTTATTGACTTTATTCTGTTATTCGAATACAAATAATTTTACTATCATGGAGCATTAATGCCACTCCATCGTTTATTGCTTTCATTTTGGAAATTTCGCCGTGAGGTGGATAAAATTTTGGGGAAATCAATTAGGGCGGGTAAGTTGAGGGGGTGGAGTGGGGTGGGGAAGGAGTAGGAGGCTTAATATAAGCCTTTCGAAACCGGAGCGGTCAAGAGAAAGGGAATTTACTATCACAGAAGCTACTGTAGTTTACTGTTACAGTTTCATTGGATTGTAAAGTTTGTTGATTTTAGCGGGTTGTGTGAATAACTGCAACGGCAACGGTGAATGCAAGCTGTTCACCGATATATGGAAATGTGCTTGTGATTCGTCCCACTTCGGAGACGATTGTGTTTTGCCGATCGAAGCAGATTGTGATGATGGTGTCGATAATGATAACGGTTAGCACTCATTTATCACTCCTTTATTTGTGATTGAAAAATGTGGAAGAAGAGAAAGAGACAGAGAGGAAGAGGGGGAAGGGTGGGAGAGAGGGGAGGAGGAGAGAGATAAGCAGATAAAATGGTGTATTTCTGAATGCAAAGAAATATATGCGCAGAAATATTTAACCCTTTCCGGTGTATTTATCTTTCCTTAGCCATTCCGATGGCAACATTTGGACATTTTTTTGTGGTTTTTTGAGGGGAGGGGAGGGGGGGAAGTCGGGAGCGGAATAGCTTTTCTTAGTCGAGATGCGCTGCGCACTGTGTGAATGGTCGCAGTTTTGCGTAATCTTACCTGTCCACCTTCCTTTTCTTGAAACTGAGGTAAAACTTGACTCTGAAGAGGTTTTATCATCTGTGTATATCCTTTGCAGATGGTTTAGTGGATTGTGAGGATTCAGAATGTTGCACATATCGTAGCTGTTCAACGAGTCAAATGTGCACAACGGTAGCGCAGCCTAGAGATGTTTTGCTTAGAGCTTTACCATCGGTAAATGCCAACTTCTATCAGGTAATCTTTCATGGAAAATTGCATCATTTTATTCATACTTATTTTGGATTGTATTTTAAAGACTTTTTTTCTTTCTGTAACAAAATCCTTTGTCTAAATCTGTTTTCCTCTCAGAATCCTATTAATTAGAATAAATTTTGATAGGAAGAGTTAAGTCTTGCAGGTGAAAAGTTTATATTATACAGGTGTTATGAGTTATGGATTGCATACCTTAAAATGATAACAGGTTTAATCCAGGTGATAAAGGTTGGTTTTAAATCGCACTCGAATTTTGTTGCGAATTTCTGGAATTCTACCACTTTTGTTGCCTTAAGGCAAAAAAAAAAAGAATTCGCAACACTTTTTTAAGTGATTTTTTAAAAATATTTTAATTAAAATTACGTTTATATGTATTGATCAGATCAAAAGTTTTTGAACGTAATTGATCAGGTATAAAATTTTTTTCATATTTCAGCAAAGTAAATTTCTCGTTCAACCGGATTCCGTGCAACGCTATGCTGATGAGCGACAGTTCAACGAGAGGTAATTGTTTATTTGTTTGTTTGTTTGTTTGTTTGTTTGCCGGTCTGTCTGTTTGTATGTTTGTTTGTTTGTTTGTTTCCGTCTGTCCATTTGTCCATTTGTTTGTTTGTTTGTTTGTTTGTTTTTGCTTACTTGAGATAATTTTGTTCAATAATTGGGATGTTTCGTGAATTGAAGTTCATACGAGTATCTAGCTTAGCGAATCTACCTATCGTCAAATTTTCGGTCTCCTTTTATCCATTAATTTTGAATATTCATTTGATACTTATTAGAACTTGAATTTCCTTAAAATTCATTTGAATTCGTTCAGCGTACAAATGTGATTTGTATTCTTTTTTCAATGATCGATTTATTTTTCAGTTTGGTATCGGTGATTCGAGGTCGTGTAGTTTCACATGGTGGTTCACCGTTGACAGGTGTTCGTGTTGCTGAAGCACGTCATCCACCACTCACAGGTTTCACGTTAAGCCGTAGTGAAGAAGGTGGTGGTGCATTTGATATAATGGTTAATGGTGGACGAATGGTAACACTACAATTTATGCGTAAACCTTTTGAGAAAATCGAACGAAGCTTCTATGTACCATGGAATGAAATCGTTTATGTGGGCGATATTCGGATGCATTTAGGATCACAGGTGCTTTATCAATTTTTTATTTCTTTTTATTTGTATGGAAAACATGAAATATAACTGAAAAAAAATAATATCCAGTTTACCTTTATAGAACTAACCTCTGCATCTTCAATATTGACCAATCATCTTCGAACGCGTGAGCTTGTAAGACGTTGATACTTATCTTCGAGCTGATACGATAGTTATTTGATTTTGAAGAAATTTGGAACACTGTTTGCGATCAGGTAAATTAGATGATCGTAGGTTTTAAAAAAAATTGGTAAAAAGTCAACCAGCATTACGGGAATTTGTTAGTTGAGGTGGATTGACACAGATGAAGGTAATATTAGTGACGTGAATGTTTGTCGATTATTTTAGTCGTAAAGGAATGTTGGTTGAATAAAAAAATACCATAGAACACTATCCTATATTTGGCTGGTTGAGGCTTCAAATATGGTATTGTGGTTTAAGAATTTGAAATATTTGAAAGGTCAAGTTGCTTTTAAAGGCTCAAAATATATAGTGGGGGTTATAAATTGAAATTACGGCGGTGCTCTAGTTAGAGTGGAGAGAAAACAAGGGAACGGAAGAGTCTAACATCAGCGGGTGGTTGTCTTTAAAGAGATAATTTCTGTGGGGGGAGTGTATGCGATTTGCGTCAATAATTGTTTGCAGATGTGGCACCTGTGGTGTATAGTGAAAAGGTGCCGATCATATAAAATAGTTGTGCGTATTGTCCGGGGGGGTCACCTTGCTCGTTTACGCACCACTCGCGCATTGTTGTGTTTATAAAGGAAATATTGCATTAAATAGCGCCGACATATTGTATCAACCACATGCCACCTTGGTCATAAATTTTACACGAAAAGAGATGACCATAACGATGGTCCTCAAGTCTGAATAATTGAAATATATGGAGGCAATATCACACTTCAAGTTCAAGCTAAAATATAGAGAGAAAGAACAGCAACTCAAGCTAGAAACCATTGAGGGAACACCTCATGTCAAGCTGAAATAGAGAGAAAGAACATTGCAGTTCAACTTCAAGCTAAAATTTAGAGAGGAAACATAGAAACTATATTAGGATGTGGAGATGGAACACTGCAATTCAAGCTAAATTACAAAAGAACAACATTCCAATTCAAGTTCGAGCTAAAAATTAAGGGAGGAAGTACCACAATTCAAGGTCATTAGTGTTCATTTTCATCAATCGTCTTTGCAGCAGCCGTCGTTAACAAATGAGGCAATAAGCGAGCAATGTCGTATACTTCATGCATCACATAGTATCGAACCGTCGTTATTTCCTTCATGGCTTACTAATCAATATTCGGGTCATGTAACACCTTCGACGTATAGCTCACAAATGCTTGTCGACTCAAGAACTGCTTTCGATTCGATTCATGTAAATTTTTCTTATAATTTTTTAAACTTCTGCTATAGTAGCGATATATTTTGAGCTTTAGTCAACTAGTGATATATAAATATTAATTGTCATATATTTATTTGTTTTTCATGCATGGGATGATGATTAAATAAATAAGTGAATAGGTAAATAAATAAATAAGCAAGTGAACAAATAAATAGGTGAATAAGTAAATAAATAAGTAAATAACTTCTCGACAACAACATGATTAATTGAAGGTACCAGGTACAACAGACGTATATCTCGTATATGATAGTTCACGTGCGGATAAATATCGAAGTACTCTAATTATGGAGCTCTTACCTGAAAAGGTGCCCAAATCGTTACGATTAGTTCATTTACAAGTGGATATTGGTGGAAATCATTTTACGAATGTTTTTGCCGCAAAACCGAATCTAACTTATACGTTCTCTTGGGAACAAACGAATGTTTATGTACAAACGGTTAGCGGACTTGTCAATGCTGAAGGTAAGTTATCGCTCATTTGTTTTTCAATTCCGCATTATCGAATTGATTTCATGAATTTTATTTTTTTTTATTATTAATTTCTCTTTTATTTGTAGTTGTATTCGCAGAGTAATTTTTGTACAAACATGTGTTCTAAAATTTTAATATCTCTTATAGAATAGGTTTTGCTATTGTGCTCTATACCGAACGATAAAGTTGAAAACCACCTATCTATACTAGAAACTATTCTGTACCTGATAGTAAAGCTTAAAAACACCTGTTTATGCTGAGCCAATATTTGTAGTTGTATTTGCGGAGCAATTTCTATACAGATAGGGATTTTGAAGCATTGATATTTGGTATAAAATAATTACCGGTATAGGTAGGTATCTTTTATCTTTAATATTTGGTATCGAGTATAGTTCTTAATACTTATTAGCAATATAAGTAGATGATAAAACGTCTTCAACGCTTTAATATGAGATCACTTCATATCGTTAAAAGAGGAAACATATATTTCTTTATTTTGGATCCCTATATCATTTTTCATTTGTACTTTTCATTCTTGATATAACTTCTAAGGTATTTTTCGAGCTTACATTTTCTTTCATTTCGAATCCTTATATGTACTTCTCATTCCTAGTGGTGAAATTTTTCTAGATTTACTCTGTTATTGTTTGCATAATTATTTCCCTTATATTGTATATTGTTTTCTTATGAAACCTCATCAGTGATTTTTTTTTGAAAATCATCTTTGATCTTTGATCTTTGATCATTAGTTGTCATTTGAATACTGATTTTTTTTTTTGCTTGTTGCAGTTTCGATAGGCTATGAATATGCGGGATGTGGTAATGAGGCAATTGTATGGATTCGGCGAAGTGTTAAATTGGAAGGTCGTAAGGCTAGTCGTTTCAATCTTGGCGCATGGACGCTCAATGTTCACCACCATTATGACGTCATTAATAGTAAAATTTGCTTTTTTTTTTGTTGTTGTTTAAGGGGAGTAATGTTCTTACAGTAACAGGTGAGAGGTGATTACTGCGTGGGCGGGAGCGTGGAGGGAATGGCTTAGTGGTTTGTTTCAGATTGGAATTGAAGTGCAATTTTTTCTATATCTACCTCTATGTTTTTGATCATATTCATAGATGTTACGTTCATCTATTGCTAACACATTGTAAATAATCCAGCAAAGAAATTTATATTCTTTTCAAAGAATAATTTATTTCCTTTTTATTATTTTTTATTTATTTATAAATGTTTTTAATTAATTGTTTTAAGTTTCAAGAGAGCACAAAGATGATTGTTATAGATAAAAATCGATGCTGAAGATTTTCTTTAATTTTTTTTTTTTTTTTTTTTTTTTTTTTGCTGTATACAATTGTTCATTTGGCTTAATATGCCAGTAAAATAAAAATGCTGTTTCTTGAGAGAATATTATTCAATTTTTATTCCTTACTTTGCTCTCTTTTTTTTTTTAATGAGCATCAATCTGCGAATTTCGGTCGACTATAGAAAATCGGAAATCATTGCTATATAATAAATTAAATTCGTTCTTTAGTATTCGTTTTTTTTTGTAAAGTTGATCTGCGATCGTTTTGTTGATCGATTATTGATCAGTTTCGTTTTGTTTTTTTGTAAAATTGATTGTTGATTTTATAATTGCATTGGTTTATAGTAGATATCGCGTATGGTTAAATGAGGTAATTGAAGATGTACTGGAAAAAGGCGATGGCTCGAAGATTTACCTGGATGAAGCACCTCAAATTCTTAGTACATTAATTGGCGATGATCAACAAAGGCCAATAACATGCCCATTTTGCAGCGAACCAGCCAGGTTGGTGGTATTCATCACCTCTTCAATATAATCCTTTTCCTTTAAAAAAAGGAACTCAACTTCGTTCTAGAATAAGAGTCTTCTTAGTACGCTTTATTTGCATAATTTGGAGCTTATAATTTGCATATTAAAATGGGTCGAAAAATTAAGTCTATCACATATTTCGGTCGCGTTTTGAATAGTCTGTTGTGTTAGGGGAAGCATGTGGTAATATCTCGATCAGCCGTGTTGTTTAGTTTATAGAGAATGTTTTCGGTTAATGGTGGGGAAGTGGGTACCACTTAGATGCTATCTAAGGGGGCTTATTGAACGCTGGAGTGGTATATGTAAGAGTGATGCATGTTTAGCAAATAGACTAACATAAGAGCACTTTTACTATTTACTTCATGTGAATTTCTATTTGCCCATCTATGGCTATGTTCCGGTAAGGTGTGCACATGCTGCGCCGTATAGGTAAACAACGTATAGGGCGATAAAATATTGTTTACATGTATTCTAATATTTACATGCAATGATAGAAATAGGGGGGGGGGGGAGTAGTATTATATTGGTGCCATTTGTTGGATTTCTTTATTTTTATTTTTCACATTGCTTCTAATCATTAATCGTGTTTGAAATATACCTAGCAAGATTGAAATGAATTGAAAACGCGCCGAACGTAATGGCACGGTATGCGTTTTTCGCAGTTCCTTTTACCAGACCGACCGGTTTCATAAATTGGCAACAAAATTTAGAATATGCTGCATAGTCGAATCGTATTTTAACTGACTGTACCAATTCTGCAAAACTTTCTGTGACCCAGGCTATAAAGAGCATTAGCTACAGCGATTCCCTGTTTGAGCTACTGGACAAATAGATATGGTATCATATTAATGCGATTCACAAATGCATTTGCATAAACGTTTTAAAAATGCATTCTAGCAGGCAGGATAGTTTAAGCTAATTGAGCGCGCTCAAAAACTTTTGGTCTATCTTCGAAGGTTTCAAGAGCTTTTAACCCAGGGGTTTTTATTCATTTTAAATGGTCTGATTACAGTACTACAGCACAGGTATCGTTTTTCGATGAGCAATGGTGAGCTGAAAAGAGAACGATGATGATAGAATTATCATGCTGAGAAGATTGTCTAATATTACTAAAACAATATTTTTTGATATTTGCAGTAGTGCACGTTTATTTCGTCCAGAAGCGTTGTGTACAGGTAGTGATGGCTCATTGTATATTGGCGATTACAATCTTATACGCAAATTGACGCCGACCGGCTCTTTAGTTACGGTTCTAGAATTGAGGTAAAGCTTATTTCTTCAAAGCTTTTTTTTTGCTCTTTTCTGATTTTCTACGATGGAGTATCGGTCGCATTAGTAAGTAATGGTCTAGTAACTAAAGTACCCGCCCAACTGAGGATATTATTTCACTGTATAACTATTCATGATTTGCCATTGTTAATTGTAGTTATAAATGTAATAATTGTAATTGCATTTCTTATCATAATTGCTTATCAATATATCTTGTCATAATCATTCTCAGTTGTATGCTTTTGAAAGAAATCTATGAAAAGAGCATTTACATCTTTTTTGTTGAAATTTTTTAAAAAGTTTTGCTAAGTTGATCGGAATAATCTAAAATCACATTTTGAATAGTCTAGAATTACCTTCTGATTAAAATAAAATGGGAGCTTATATTCAACTAGGGATGGAGTAATTACTTTTCTCTGTCTTTTGGATCTATCAATGAAATATTTGCGATTTTTTTTTTCGTGTTAAGAATAATGTATTCATGTTTTATAGTAATAATAATAGATATTAGTAAATCATAGTAATAATATTGTAATAATAAATAATAGACGATTATTTTCTAGTATTTCGGACACAGCACATCCGTATTATATGGCCATAGATCCGGAAAGCGATCTGTTGCATATTTCGTTACCACTGCGTCGCCAAATTTGGCAAATAAAGAAGGAAGCGAATGGAGAATTGACTACCAACTATAACGTTTTGGTTGGCGATGGAAGTACATGTGCAGACCCATCCTCACCGTGTGGTGATGAAGGACCAGCCGATATCGCACAGCTGACTTTCCCTAAGGGTATCGCCTTCGATCATCGTGGCAATCTATATATTGCAGATAGTCGGCGTATTCGGTGTGTTAATAAATTGATTATTGAAATATTTATTGAAATGTTTGTTAAAATATTTATATTGAAGAAGATTATGTAAATTTTTAAATCATATTTGGAAGTTTTATCTTCTCGAACTTCAGGAGTTTTCTTGAACTTTTTTTCTCGAACTTCAGGACTTCTTTCGAATTTCTTTTTCAAAGTTCAAGGTGGCTGCTAAAAATCTGCTTTTTTTTTTGCACACAAATTTAGCGATGTCATTTTTAACTGATGTTTATATGTTATATAATCAGCCCGTCACATTTTTTGTGAATAGAAATCTTTGCATAGTAAGATTTTTAGCGCGTTATATATGGGATCATTTTACATTGCCGCTGGGCATAAATTCCAGAGCCTTTTAGGGGACAGTTTTTTGGTTGTCTGTAGACAATTTATGACCTAAGAACTTAGGGGGGTTTTCTTTGCGGTTATTTTTCGTTTGGTTTTTATTCGTTTGAATTTTCGTTTGACTTAATTTTCTAATATATAACTACATGTCAATTTTTTAAGTTATATTTGTACAGTTTTTTTTGTATATTTGTAATTTTTTTGTACATCATATTTATAATATATTTGTATATTTGTATAGTTGAATTTGCGTAAGTTTATTCAGTTTTTATTCCGTTCAATTTATACATATTAATTTTTTAAATATATATTTCAGACATAGACTTCACTGAATATTTCACCATTTAGCTATTCGATTCGGTTTAAAACGAAAACTTTTCTCAAAGAACGTTTAGGATGAATTTTTTCCCCTTTTTCAAATGGGAAATTTATGTTTTAGGTAGATATGTTTTAAGTTTTCAGGGTGGTCAATCGTGAGAGGCAAATAAATACACTCGTTGGTGATCGAATTTATGGACCGAGGCCTTGTATCTCGACGATTGTTGATCTCTCAAATTTGAAATTGGTTTGTTATTATCAAATGTTCTTTTTTTTGGTTGGTATATATCTCATTTTTTCGGGAGGTAATTTTCCACCATGGTGGTTAAGATGCGTAATGAAAACTTTGTAAGTACATAGTTTTAGATCAGAAAGTATAAGAGTAATGACATGATAATATTATATGGAGTAGAAACATGGAAGGTTTATTAGCGATCGGTAGATTTTATTTGTTAGGAAAGTTTTGCTATGATATAGGCCTCGGATTTGTAAGACCTTCAAGTTGATTGCAACATTGGCTAAAGCGTTTTTTGTTGGATGAATCCCTGCGGATATATCTTCAGGTAAATTGAATTGGAAAAACTAAACACGACAATAGTGAGAAGACAATAAGCCCTGGGGCTTATTAAATTTGAAATATGTATGTTATGTGTAGATGATTGCTTAGTAGAAGAGGAGAGAGGGGATGAATTTGCATCGAAAATAGGAACCTTACCGTGGAATATGTGATAAGGTGTATCTCACCTGCAATTGAGGCAACATACATTTCCTGCTCGATTATGCTAAGGTGATTGAATCGGTACCTTTCAGGAATGGCCGACATCGATTGCGACAGACCCACAAAGGGATGATTTACTTGTTCTCGATTCGAATATTTTATATAGGATATCGTTAATATCAATGAGTGCGCATATAGTTGTTGGAATGATGCCTGAATGCGAGCATATCAAGAGTATTAATGGAGAAGTACTTCCAACTCGACCACTTACCGATGCGAAAGCAATCTTTGTGGCACCTGATTCAACCATCTATATTGCTGAGACGAATTCAAAACGCTTGAATCAGGTTCTTCAAGTTTCTTTTTATTTGAACTTTTATTATATTTATATTACATTTATTTATATTTTTTATTTATCTATATATAGATTGAAATTGTCTGACTCTAAAAGATAATAAAATTTTTAATGCTTATCGATTGCAAAATGAGGTTTTTTAAGCTGATATGAATTTTTTTTTTGGAAATATTGCTTGATTTTCATAATTTTATCAATAGATCGGATATTGTTCTTTGAATTAGAACGTATTTAGTAATTAATTATGTGTCGTGTGGAAGCCATCGAATTTGAATGCTCCTCACAATTTCTTGTAGAAATGATGACTTATTAAAAAGGATTGCTAAGCGCAGTGAGCAAAAAAGTAAAGAGGAAGATGGTGGACTGGTGTAATGGTCGATGTGATGGTCCTTAGTAACATTTTCAAGAGCTGATTTATGTTTAAGGTACGCGCAGTGTTACCGGATGGACGTTTACGTGTAGTGATAGGACGTTCGAGTAAATGCGATTGTGATCGAGTGAATTGTCCATGTGAGAGCGATTCACCCACTGTTGGTCCTGCAGCATTTCTACATTCGCCATCCGCTATTGCCGTTGATCCAAGTGGATCATTGTATGTCGCCGATCAGGTGTGTTTCTTTCCACTTTTTTGAGAAAGAACAACCGGTGCTAGGGGAAATTCCAGCTTGAAAGGCTGAATTATTCTCTAATAAGTTGAGACAGCGCTTCGATCTAATCGTTTCACTTTTTGGCTCGAGTTTCCTCTATTTCAAATTTTTGAATATTTTTTTGTGTTATATTATTTGCTTAATTTTTTCTTCCATTATTTTAGGGTAACTATAAGGTGAAGGTACTAAAAAAAATTCGTGCCAAATATGACGATATATCTCGACAATTCCGCATTCATAGTGCACATACGAATGAAGTCTATTTCTTCAATAGAAATGGATTACATGTTAGTACGAAGAGTCTTCTCTCTGGACAAACACTCTACAACTTCACCTATAATGTTGATACGAAGTTAGTTTTTACTCATTAATTACTGTTGAATTAAGACAGTTGTTGATTATAAGTTAAAAATGCCTTGGGGCAACCTTGAAAACTCAAAAATCATTTTGAATCTACGTATATCTGCACTCTATACTTAGGTAGATAAGATAATTTCATGATTAATCATAATTGTTTAGAAATGAAATCCATTTTTGCATTTTTACTATGAATTTTGCTAATTAGGTAAGGTGCGGATTATTTTTCTAGGTTTTTTCTGTTTTATATTTATGGTACCCTTCTAAAATATTTCTAAATGTTTTGAAATTCTTATTTCTAAGTACTTTTGAAATTCTATTTTTTTTCGTCAATACTTATGAGGATATATATGCATTCTATTGATGGCTTTGAAGAGCATATTATAAAATTGCAAGCAAAGAATTAAAGCAGTAAATGAGGTGAACGTTGCAGTTTGGGACGTTTGACACAAATCACTGGTGCAGGTGGATATGCACTACGTTTGAGGCGTATCAATGATACGGAAACGATACTCGAATCATCTACTGGATTGCGAACAGTACTCACTTTTGATGGATTTGATGGTACTCTTCAAACGATCACATTACCCACTAATGGTACTCTTTTTTTTTGATAGATTATTTGAGAGAATCTCATCGGGGATGATATCAATCGAAATATGAAACTATCGTCAATCATTTTGTTTATTGTGATTTATTCATATCCATGAAACACAAGAGGATTTTCAAAATTTGCATTTATATGAGCGCTCATTATTTATTCTTTGGTAATTATGTGATTTTTTTTAAAAGTTGATAAGTAAAAAGTTAAGAAGACTAACTTAACACTTTCCGAATGTTCATATGCTTCTTCTCTGTTCTCGAAAAAATAAATAATGGATTTTAGGCATTTTAGATGGTTTCAGGTGAGGTTTCAGGGATATCAATAGTGGATAATGTTTTTCTGCGTTTTCGAATGAGAATATTTTTCAGAAGAAGTGCGTTTTTCATATTTACCTGGACAATTTCTGCGCAGCAAAGAGGTCGGTTCACGTTTATGGTTCTATGAATATGACGAAGATGGTCGTGTTAAAGCGCTTATCAATCCATCAGGAGCACGTCTATCCGTTCGTGATCAAGTTCTACGTCGTGGTTTGTTGATCACATCTGTCGACATCGACGAAAAGCCTTATTCGACATTCACTTTTTCACCGAATGAATTTTCCGAATCAGGTTCGTTCAGGTTTCAATAATCGGTTAACGAAGATGCTGCAAATTTTGCTTCTTGAAATTACGCTTAGTCTGCAGAATATGATGCATTTGCATGCGCCATAGAAATGTGATATACCCATAAGGTTTCGTTTTCAATGGCATCACCTGAAATATGGTTCTTCTTCGACGTACCATATTCTGCAGATTACTCGCTTGGTAGCTGAAATCTCAATAATGAAATAAATAGGTTCAGGTGGTTTGTGGTTGGTGCAATGTTCTAGGTAGAATTGTATGCGCGTGGTACGTAGTTGAGAAGATTCGAACGCATGCGATTTGGCGATAGTTTTTTAAGCTTGCAGGTCGTGGAAAAGTTGGTGAATGTAAGGAACATGAACAATAGGGACAGCTAAAATAAAATAATTGGATCACTCGTTAGGGATATATCCTTTAAAAAATTTCTGTTTTTTTTTTATTTTGTGATATCATTTCAGATCTTCAGGGGTTTTTGTCTGTTTTTAGCGTTACATTACTTTATCCTATTAGTGATGGGTAACTGCAAACAATGGAACACCGATTTACTGATCGACTCAGCTACAACGGAGAAAAGCTGCTTACTGGTAAAGGCACTTACTGTAACGGCTTGTTTTTGTCTCGCCTACAAAATGAATGATTTTATTTGGTTTAAAGGTGTGGAAGAGCGACATGCGATCTTGTTGGATGAAGGTCTGATTATTGATGCTGGTGGCTATCGAAGTCATTTCGAGAGTGTTTCACATCCTCTACTTGAACCATATGAAAATGCGATTCTAAAGCGGAAAATAACGTTACCGGCTAGTGTTGAGCCGATACGTCGTGAATTAAATATGCGTTTCGAATGGCGAGGTTATGTACGTCGTCGTGATGGATCACGAGCGAGACACGGTGGCGAAGGTGCAGCGAAACGAGTGCTGCAGGTCGGCCGGCGGCCAAGGGTATGAGTCGGAGTGATGAGTGCCGAGTGCCTCACACTGCTCACCCGAAGTGCTGCTTTGCTTTATTGCTTCGTTTTAACTTCAATAATCAAGTCGATTCAGTTCGATTAGCATTATGCCTGTTTTTTATTTTAAATTTAATTTTGCATGATGAAATGTTGCCTGAAATATTCGTGTCCTATCAATTTTTCCTGTGGAAATTCAATGCGCAAAATGCGGAAGTACTGCCGAGGTAATAACAGATGGGGAAAATCGAACTAATGGAAACTCGCGTTGCCATTTGATGTATATTAGAAAAAAACTGATTAATATTGAATTAATATATTCGATTTCATGCGCCTATATTATTTTTTATGGTGCTTTCGTTTATCGTCGTACAAAACTTTGATAGGTTCCTTTATTCCGTCAAAAAATCGGTGATAGTTGCAGTTCGATGAGGGATAAAACTAAAGTCTATACTAAATCCGCGATATCCTGTAAATGTTTTGAGAAGTGTGATTGTCGAAACATGCTTCCCGAGATGTCTAGTCTTCGCTTCTAAAATGTTGATTGGTCATGAATGATTTGTCCATGTCTCAGTGTGCTATCTTTGGCCTTATTTTTCTTTAAAATTCAAATTACTAGCATGATAAGAACTTCTCGAGTTGATTAGTGGTGTTGGCGAATGCGTGTGTGCTGAACCAAAAATAACAAATGCAAATAAAGTTGGAGTGATTAATCGATAACATTTGCTAAGGCTGTTATTGATGCTGTTGGCTGGAAAAAAGTGAATGAATGTAATTTTTACGCTCTTTATTCTACTATTGATGCTTCAATTGACAGTGTGACGCGGACTTACATTTTCCGAAAGTTACATCGTTGAGGTGCTGTTTTATGGGATTCTTCTCCCTTATTTTCCTAACTCTATCTGTCCTTGTCCACCTCCCCCCCCCCCCCCCTCTATGTCGTGTCCATATATTTGTACTCGAATTTTTTCCAGGCGGGTAGGCTTTGTCTTTCCAACCTATCTCTTCAACAAGGAATCCTATCTATGCATCACACTGCCAACTTATTGAAGCTGTAGTCTTATGTAAAGGCATAGAGTGAAACATTTTCAGGTGAACGGTCGAAATGTTTTCACGATCGAATTCGATCGTGAGAAGAGAAGCGATAAAATTCGCAATCACGCTGACGAGGAGTTTCTTAGCATCCAGTATAACGAAGCCGGTCAAGTGGTTAGTATTGCCGCACAAGGTCGACCAAGACTTGCCGCTTTGACCGCATTCTACGATGCTATTGGACGACAGAAACGTATCTCATGGGGCAATGCAACAATTGATTTTGCATATGATCGACAAAATCGTATCACACAATTGGCTGTGGGATTAGCTGCGAATCTTCTTACAAGGTTATATTTTGATTTTTTTTTCGTGGTGGTCACGAAAATAAGTTGCATTCGATGGGAAATGAGTTGTAGTCGCTCGGCTTGAAGACAACATCGAGATTACGTATTCTTAGTCATTATTTTCAGCGAAAAATTTAGATTTATTTTAGTGTTTCATGATTATGAAACCACATCAGAATCAAGCGTTCTTGTGAGTTGAGAATAGAAAATATAGTTTTTTATGGTTGAAAGTTTCAAAGGTATAAATTGGATAGTCTTTCACCGTCGAAAATCCTTAAGCCTTCAAATTAGGCAGCAATTTCTTTAAAGATACAATATTGTTCTTAGGGAAAATGTTTATAATGTGTGATGTTAGTACCTATTAAAATGCGGTTTTTATAAACACTTAACTTAGTATAATCTTTTCGATTTTAATCACGAGTTTTTTTTTCGCTAATAAGACCCTTCCAGTGAAGTATACTACTCCTTCTGAAGACGCTTTTGTCGATGGGTGCATACGGCAACATAGCGTGTACTTCGCTTAGAGTTTTGGGTAAACCTGGTCATGACCGCAAATGGAACTGTACAAGAGCGATTTGTAGATAGAGTGTCCTCAATTTTACCTTAATATTTTATAGATGTTTGAGGGGAATTTTTCAGGAAGTTTTCATATCAGAAGGAAACACTTCAAACGCCATCAATGGTGCAGACACCATCTGGAGAAAGGTATCGTTGGCGATACGACAACGTTGGCGCAGTTACTTCTCTGAAAGCGCCTTCTGGTGAATTACACTACTTTGCCGAATATGCCTCTATCGATCGGCGAATACGCCATCGTAGTGTGCCCTTTTCAAACGATTCATTCGTCGCTGTAATGGATGACGGAGGCCAATTGATCGAATATGCAACACCGGATGGTTTTCATTCCCTAGCAATCAGACGTGACATCCATGGCCGCATCGTCCAAATAAGTGCTGATTCCGATAATGTAGTGATGGTTTATCCGGAGTTCAATGGTGGAAGACAGGTATATATCTTCTTTTGTTGTAAATCTGTGGAATACTGAAGAGTTTTGAACCAGAAAACAATGAAGCGATCTCGTCCATCGTTTATACTACATTAGATCTGTGGTGTTCTGGCGTATCTTAATCCAACATATTTTATGAATAGCTGCGAATTCGACATCATTTTTTGTTGTTGTATATTAGTAGATTTTCTGCGCTAAATTGATTATTCTGTTTTGCAATAGAATAAAAAATGAGTTGAAATAATATATAAGAATAAAGAAATTCACGTATTTTATGGTGAATGGAAATGTATTATGGATGTGGAAAAATCGATTATTACTGCTTAATTTTTATTTATTGTTTATCGTTTTTTGTTTATTGTTTACAGTGTGTTGTTTACAGTGATTCTATGCTTGGATTTCTGGAAAAAAGATTTAAATTGTGAGGATGTTTTTTTTAAATCCTTTTGTTTTTAGTAGTTTATTTAGTCTTCTGCAAAGGAATGCTCTAATAATGAGTTAAGGTTACTATTTTTATTTATATATTTATAGCCGATACGAGTGTTATCACGTTCACTACGAAGAAAGATTACACGTCAAGGGCCATTAGCGATCGCTATTCACGAAGAGCACTCCGATATTAACTATGCAAATAAGTATGCTGATTGAGAATTTATATGCAAATTTTTCAAAGAGGCATTCTTTTGTTGAATGAAATTCATCTTGAAGTCAAATTACTACATCATTACTGAAATTAACAGGATTTTATCTCTATATGCAATTTCTTTGGAAAATTAATTTATAAGGAACGGTGATAGAATTTAATTGTATAAAGACGGCACTATTCATTGAATTGATAGTAAAAGAAAAACCATTAAGTTAAAGCTATTCGTTTAATTGTTTTTTTAATCAGTTTATTATCTTTTATCAGTAGAGTGATTGTTGCCATCTTTTTTTTTACTGGAGCAGCGTTTCGGCAATTTTTTTAATATCAGTACGGTTATAAATTATATCTGCTGTTTTATCACATAGTGTTAGGCGAAAGGTAACATAGAAATTGGCTGTAGTGGCTTTGCGTATTGCATTAAAGAGAAATGCACGAAGATCGAAAAAGGCGATCATCTTCAATGATTGCGAATATTTTCAAGAAATAATTACTTATTTTGGTTTAAATTAAATTCGATCCGGTAGCCACCGAACGTTTTACGACGTTTAACTCATTACTCAGATATCTTTAATGAGACTGGCATATCGTACGAATCGAAGCTATCCGAACCGGTTGCAACCGGAATCGGAATGCAGCTTAAATTGTGGCCCATAAGTATCAAGTGTGACTGCCATGTTTAATGAGTGAAGGTCTTCGATCATTGCCTTACCTTAATGATTATGAGTCATGACCCATATTTTTTTCAGTATATCTAACATATAGTTTTATGTTCGTTTAATCAATATTGCTAAGCATTTGTAAATATTTTCAGGCGATTCGCTGAGAGTTCTGTTTATTTTTCTTACGAATACGATGATTTGTTTCGTATGATTAGCTTAACGACTAACTTTGGTGGTCTATTATTGGAACCGCTTCGTTGTGAATATGACACACGTGATGGACGAATTATTAAATTGCATAATTTCTCATTTCTTCGTGATGGCATCGTGAAACGTATTCTCGGAGAAACGGTTTGATTTCAGATTCTCTTTTCTATGGGAGTGAATAGAAAGTTCCATCTATGTAAGTCGTAGAGAGATAAAATTTGCATATTGGTGTTGATTTGCATAGTTGTTGTATAATGGATTGCATAAAGATTCATAGAGGTGCAATTTTTTTGAGAAGATTTTCACATGTATAGAGAATGTTGTACAATTTTGATTAAAGGAAATATTAATTAACAGTAAAAGTTTTGCTAATCGAATAGGTAAGTGGCAGCTAAAAGAAGAACTTATATTATTATTTGAAATAATAGCATAAAAAGTAATTCAGTGTAATGTCCCACAACAGTACGAAGAATCGATAGAGAGTTGAAGGAAGTGTAATGCATCGTGAGAAAGTACGAAACACTAGTAATATAGGTATATTAAACCAGGTAGATATATTACTTTGCCAGTAATAAAGGTGTGTTGTGTCAAGTAGATATATCAGTTTAGCACAAAAGATTACAGGATAGTAAAGTCGAGTAGTGTTCGATGGTTCTGTATTGTTTGATTGTTTTATAAAAGAATGATATCTTCGCACCTAATTTTAATTGAATCAGAGTTTTCTTTCTTTTTTTTTTTGATGTTATAAGAGCGGTAACTCAGTGCCGCATTGGTAAGGCCTTAATAAAACCTTGGAATTTTTATTAGGACCATCACTTTTACTATTAATTGTCCATAATAAAAGTTATAGGTAGACAATCGCAGAATTACTTAGCGGTAATTATATGTTTATTTTTAGATTGTAGTAGAGAGTAGAAGAGATGAACAAGGTGCTGAAGTGACACGTAAAGTGATGGTAGGTGAATTACGAGTTGCTGAAGTGAATGTGGTTCGAGATATACTTGGACGCCTTGAGAGTACTGAATGGACAATATTCGGTGAAAAACGACCTATCGAAAAACGCACTTATAATATCGATGGACAGGTCATCATTTTCTCCCCAAAATCTCCTTCATTAATATTTGACTAAAATACTTATAAATATATTGGTTAGGATTTTAGAAGGATATTTTTTGTCTTGCTAAGGACTTACCATTATTTGAATGGAACTATAGATTGAAGCAGACGATTTAAAAAATCGTTTATATTCATGAAACTTCTTGCAATTCATTATGTGAATAAAGTACTAGTTATTGGCTGATTTGTTTGCTGCTTAATTTATTGCCTTGATGGGGCATTATTTTATTCCTTTCAAGATTCGGTTTGCCGAAAGTCTGTTCCATCGAGGTGATCGCAGTTTTTAATGCTTCCTATCAGAGTCGACGAAGGTACCTACAAGTGACCTGTTCTTTTTTTTTTTGTTAGTTCGTTAAAGAAGGAGGTTTTGAAGTTTTGTGGTAGGTGATTTTATTATATTTTTAATCCATCATTGAAAAATCGCAAGAGGTCAACTATTATTTCTATAGTTTGAATAGAATTTTTACCTTAATCTCTAAAATTTATTTTAACATGTCGCAAAAGTTTCTTTTCCATCGCATTAATATCAATTTTCCGTCTTTTAGTGCCAAGAATCCCCCCCCCCCCTTCCACATCCAAAAATCTTGGCAGGTTTCTGATGAGTGCTCTAACCTCTTGCGTGCTATTCCAGAAAAATAAAAAAATGCTATTCAAAAGAATTTCTGATGAGTGCTAATATGCTATAAATTTCTTCATTTATTACAGAAAAATGAAAAATCACTTTCCAGGTTTTTCAATTTTTAAATTTCCTATAAAATTATGATTGCAGCTTACTCAATTGACAATGGGTGAGAGCGAAAATCGGCGCTGGACGCTGCATTATGATTTGGACGGACGTTTAAAAGCGATCAATGAACGCAAGTTATCGCTCGCATCCGGTGGAGTTCCACAACGCTTTGAGCAGGTTCTTAGGGTTTTCAGCTAAATGAAATATTTAATTTCAAATATTGACAGCCGGTTGGCTTGTAGTTTTCATTTTTATTTTGGGAAGGAGAAAAGGAAAGGAGATTGTTTCGCAAATAAGTCAAATGTAGATTTATGCAAAAAAAAAAAAAAAAGATTAACGTAACGTTCCTGAATTCTTTTAAAATTTGAGAAAACTGGGCATATTATTTTAAATTACCGGAAGTTTTTTGCGTTTTTTGGAACTTATTGAATGAAAGTGTTCCCCATATATAAAATGATTTCTGTGAGTTAAGAACTAAGGCTTTCTACAAGTGAATCCGAACCCATTTCCTTAAACTTCTGCTTCGATACCCTATTAGCTAAGTTATGGTTTTTTTTTTTTGCAATCCTCGGTTGCAGTCAAGTAGTTGGGAGATTTGCCATCTGTTACCTTATGCCCCATGCAGGTGATATATGATTACGTCATGCCGCTTCTAGGTGAATATGATTACCTTATGCCACTTCTAGGTGATATATGAGGTGGATGGAAATGGATGGACGACAAGGCGTGGTGATCTTCGCTTTGAGACGGACGTATTCGGTCGAGTACGACGAGTGGTACAACCAGGCTCATTGGACATCGAATATGGGTATGATGAGCAGTCACGTATCATATGGCGACGAGTTGGCGACGAATCACTTCAGCGTTTCTTTTATGGTTATCCACACGCATCTCACCTCATTTCACATTTCACTGCCTCGTAAGTTGGTCTTTTGGTTTAATTCTAGAGCACATTGCTTGTGAAAAATACGGAATATGTATGCTTCGAGGGACAGTGATGGATAATAGTAATATGGGAGCTATTGAAACAGCATTGATGAATGTTGGAGGTTTTATTAGGTTATTCATATGCTTAGATATGAAGCAGCTAACTTCAGAGGGAATTTTATTGGGCATTGGGAGTGGTATGTTTAAGTGATCTTTGGAAGTTTATTTTTATTAAAACATTTTATGATCGATTCGATTGAATTATTATTTCACACGAAGAGAATTTATTTTTATTTGTTTTAATTTATTTATTTTCTTTGTGGATATTAAGTTGTTATAAAGTTTTCATGGAAAGTTTTATTTATAATTGGATTGTGAAGAAACAAAAAATTCAAGAAAAATATTTCACCATGAAATTGTTTTCAATGTTTTTATTTCATTAAAACTTAATTTAATGTTAATAAAGTCATACTTTAACACATTTTTTCAAACAATCATAGAGGTAGCTTGTTTGCTGATACTTCTTCGATCAGTGAGAATAAATGATCTGTTGATCTGTTACTTGAAGATAAGGATAGGTGATCCATTGATACATATGCCGTTGATGATGATCAATGGTGTCAAAACTAAAATGAGAAGTGCAAAGTCTGTTATTTGTGTGCAGTAAGAGATTTGAATATTTAATTATTATTTTTTGCATTATGAAACAATAATTGACTATTGTTCGGGTTCTTTTTATAAAGAACTGTTACCATTGTAATTTTTATGATATCTGTATTGAAGGGGTAACGTCCTGTAAGTTTACCTTGAAGGTCTGATGAAGCGGTTTCATTGATTGTCTATGATGAGGATGGAATGCCGATTTCAATGCATCGAAATGGATTAACTTATGCGATCGTTTGTGATGCTGATGGTTCGGTACGCTTCTTATTCGGCCAGGATGGTGCACTCATTAAAGAAGTGATTCGTGGCCCACTTGGTGGCATTATCATGGATTCGGATCCGACATTCTTCTTCCCACTTGGATATCTCGCACAATTCGATGATCCAGTAGTTGGCATTGTGATTATTGGTGCGGATGCTAGACCACTTGATACAGTTATTGGAAGGTTCATGACGACGACACCAACTTTCGCAACCGCGAATCTTGATACATTTCATCCTGAGCTTGAGGCTGATCCGTTCAGATTGACTGCCACGAAAGCAACTTCACCAACGATTATTCCAGTAGGTGAGTGAGGCTTTCAGTTTCTGATAGAAGAATCTGCCGTTCATCGGAATTCACAGTAACCTTTCAACCTATTTATTACAATAAATGTCACAAGAAATGTAATGCTATTAATGCAAGTGGGATATTTCAGGTAATTATTATTCTGTAATAGTGAATTCTTTATGATCCATCCCCTCGACAGTTATCCATTCATCTGTGATCTTTGCTATTGCTGTACAAATTTTTCTTCTTATAGTCGTTCTCAAATATTGCAACGACTTCATATGTTGAAATATTTTAATGATGTGATAGAGTTTATACTGCATCTGATGCAATTTTGTATTACTTTTGCACCCGATGCAAGTTTATATTATTCACTTTTGTTTGTTATTTATTAAGGCTTGGGCACCTTCATCTTCTTCATGAAATTTCTAAAGTGGCAATATTATTATTTTGTAGATGTAAGCGAATGGATGACGATGTCAGGATTCTGGCTGCCAGATGCGGTACCGTCATCACAACCTGATTCTCGTTGGAATTCACCGTTGGATGTTTGCGATGCTTCACGTTCGCATGCGTTATCGGCAGCATTTTGTTCATTAGCCACAAAGACGGTGCATTTTTCACATTTTCTAACCGTTTCGACATCCGGTGTTCTACCACCTTATCAATATCCTTCACGTACAGTTGCACCTAAAGTTGCTTACACGGTCGTCGATTCAGTTGGCTTCAGAGGTGTTCTCTTCGCTAATCTCTCTTCCGAGAAGGTAAGTTCATAAGTTTTCGATGGTCAAATTTTGAGTATAAGGCGTAAAATTTTCTATGACGTTTTATCGGACGTATGGTGACAAAAAGTACCAACAAAGTACTACAAAAGGCAGTTGTGCTGTATTACGCAGAGCGGCGGTACACTGGTTGAAGTATCCGATAGGTGCGAGGATGTTAGAGAGCACAGCCAGTATTTCATCGGGATGCGACGCCGCCCCCCCCCCCCCCCACCCACCTCTCCTTTCAATGTACATTTACTAGCTGTCGAGGGGGTGGTTTAAGTACATTTACCGAACAAAGTTTTCTGGACAACTGATGCCGGACAGTTGTAATACTCCTTTCTATTTTCCGCAGTTCACTTAGCCTATTCACCTACCAAATTTCTACCCATCCGCTCTTTCCAAAAAAAAAGCTTGGAGCAAGCAAAATGTGATGGAGCATTGAAAAATAGTTTTTGTGTTCTTTCTTTCTTGCGCAAATTTATATTCATACCCCGTGCTAATATCTTTTGTATACTGTATGTTATGAGTTTTTTCTCATGAATGTGTTGAATTTTTTGTTTTATTTTATTTTATTTTTTTGCAGATAAATGCAGTGATGGGTACTCAACAATTTGAAGGAGGAGTATTGAGCGTATTGAATTCGATACTCTCAAAAAGTGTTTTAGTGCGTACCGATGACTTTGGTATAATTCCATCGGCAACAGTTGTAGCAGAGGTGAGACATAATTAATTTTTTAAGGTATGTAGGTATGTATGTATATAACTTTTTTTTAGGCATGTGGTTTTGTCCTCGTCTCTGTATTTCTTAGTTTATATGTGTATATGTACTTCCTACAGTTAAACATTTTTAGTGGCTTCATTTGCACACAATATTTTTTACTGTTTTTTTTTCGCAATATTTTTTTATTGTTCATTCGTTTGACAGTTTTTAAAAATTTTTATATCTATTTACAAGGGAGATACTTTTTCTTATTTACAAGAGAGTTTAGCGAAGATGCACTGAAATATTATTGATGAGGAAGGCTTTTTATTTTAATGTAAGCTATATGTAGCAGAATTTATTCTACATTATGATGGACTGTTGTTGTTGTAAAGATCAAATAACAGAAAAAAATTAGCCGATAAATAAATAATTTTTGAACTTCAGGTTTATAATTTATAATATTTATAAATTTTTAGGTTTTATTACGAAAAAAAAATGTTTATTTAAATTATCCTCTTATAAATATTCATTTTTTCTAGACTCATTTTGCATCGCTGTCTCCTATACAAGCGGAATCTGCTTATGCTGATCTATCAGTGCTTTTTAACGTATCGCTACGTGAAAACGAACTTATATTATCCGCCGGCAAAACGACGATCAATTTCCATTTTAGCACCGATGCTGTAGGTTTTGTAATTGCTGCTGTTTTTTATGTTAAAGCAAATCGGTTGGTTTATATCGCAGTTGTTCCGATGGAAAATAACCTATGAATGAAAGCAACGCATCATGAATTTAGGGAAGAGAATTTGTTAGATTTTTTAAATATATCCGTAAATTATTTGATTTTTCTTTTTTTTTATAAAGTCATAAGTATTAGAGGTTATCGCAAAATAGTTTTAAATATTTTTCTCGGAAAAAAGCCAAATAATAAGAAATTTTTTTTAGTAGAAAGTAGGTTTTTTTCCAAAATTTTTTGCAATAATTTCACTTAAAATTTTCCCCTAAGTACCTACTTTCTCTGTTAAATTCTTTTCTGGAATAGTCGGTGGAATAAAATTTTCACAATCGGTGTACCGGTTCTTCTCGCCTAAACGATCTTGCAGGTTTGCAGCATTGGATAATGTAAGCAAGAATAAATGACTCATTCACTAGCTTTCCATCCCTTAGCCATCCTCGCCAACCCCTCCCCCCTCTCCCTTCCCCTTCCTCAGGCCTTCACTCTTATTCCACCAAATTCTACCACTTGGAATGGCAGCTTTAGAAGGATGTCTGTGAAATTTGATTTTTTTTCACGGGTGAAAATGTTTTCTGTTCTAAATTTCTTTAAAGAAACGAACTTTTTACTTTTTACGGAATACTGATCCGTATTTGTCCAATTTCTTGAAAATAAATGAGAGAATGATTTCAGGATCGTGTACGCGCAGATCTCATAAGGCGCTGTACACGCTTAGTCGAGTCGAGACTTTGGGCACGTGAAGTAAGAGCTGTACAAATTGGAACAACAGCACGCTATCAGTGGAGTGATTCAGAACAAGTGGAGTTAAGTACGAAGGGAGTTGTCGCCAACTATGACATCATTTTCCATCCAGGTGACTCTATTCCACTACTCTCCAATCATAATTTATGGATCTTTGATCGTTCACGTGGTTGATTCCGTATTGTTATTTCGTATCAAGCAACCGGTTATTTGTTTCTTTGTAAAACAAATTGAGGCATCTTCTTGAAGTTTTTGAATAAAATTAATGAATGATCGAATAAGTTTTTAATTTCATAATTTCCGGTCGAACTTTCCGACTCCGCCTCTTTTATTCCGTCTGTGCCGAGAACGATGCCCAATGTGTTTTGAATTGTGATGCATTTGTCACTTTGTATTATCAAAATTTGTTTGCCCACTTAAAAGCGATTTATTTCGTTCCGGCCAAAAAAAAGGCGAACGATATGACAGTTGTACAAAGTTTGTTGTTCTTTTTTTTGGTGTTTCATAAATTGACCGCGAAATATTATTACTCCTCTTCGATAAAACTGGGTCCTTTTTCACTGCATTTGTTCCACAAATAGTAAAAGTAAGATGTAATGGATATAGTTGAAGGAATCCATTCTTCATTGCATCCATTGCAGGGTTTTATGAATTTCCATGAAAATTTTATAGAAACCACGCTTACACGAGATGTGGAAACTATCGTATATATTTTAAGTATTTGCATTGATTTATTCAAGTAAATGGCTAAATATAGAAATCAACGGTGCGATTTACGATGTTTGAATTATGCGGTCGATCATTTCATGAAACGTTATTTTTGAGAAGCATTATTCAATTGCTCTTCATTTGGTGCTTTACAAGTATATTGCTCTTCAACTCAGAGTGCATGCATCTCATTGCTTTCAAACCAAATGCATTTTTTTCTTTTTATAGTGTTTTCCATTACTACAGCAACTATGTATTTATTAATAATAATGGTTAAACGCTTTATTGATGCTCGCCCTTTTTTGGTTTTCTTTGTTGGAACGGACACGTTTGTTGTGCATCATGTAACTTTGAAGAATTGTTACAGTCCCATATAAAGATTTTTATCCCCACTTATTTTTTATTCTTCTTATATATTACTGGCATTTTATGCAGAGTGGATTACTCAGAACTGCGAATTCTGCTGACTGGATTACAAAAAAACCGTCTTGAGACAGCGCGGTCCAAAGAGAGACGCGATGGATAAGGGACCGGAGACTTCGGCGCTCGCAGAGGCAGGGAGCAAAGTAACAGAGTGTTCGTTTTGATCTATCGCCATTCTGAAAGTAGATCAAAGGTAGGTCAACACCAAGGTAACTCGAAATGAAGGTAGATTGAAGGCAGATCAAACTGAGGGTAGATCAAAGGTAGATCAAAGTGAGGGTAGACCAGAGCGGATCAAAGTGAACGTAGATCAAACTGGGGAGACATGAAGAGTAGGTCAAAACGGAGGTACGTCAAAATGAGGGCAGATCAACACGAAGGTAGATCAAAACGAGAGTAGACTAAAGGTACATCAAACTGAGGGTGGATGAAAGTAGATCGAAACGAAGGTAGATCAAAACCAGGGCAGACCAGAACGAGGGTAGATCAAAGGTACATCAAAACTAAGAGCAGATCAAACGGAGGGTAGGCCAAAGGCATATCAAAGGGAGGGTAGACCAACGTGGATCAAAATGAAGGTGGATCGCACTGGGCGTAGATGAAAAGCAGATCAGAATGAGGTTAGGTCAAGGGTAGATCAAAATCAGCCTACGTCAGACGGAGGTGGATCAAACGCAGGGTAAGTGAAAGTTACATCAAAACGAAGGTAGGTCAAAACGAGAGCAGATAAAGACGGATTAAACTGAGGTAGATGACAGGTGGATCAGAGTGACATTAGGTGAAAGGTAGATCAAAACGACGGCACTTGGAAGGTGGATCCAAACGAGAGTAGACCAAATAGGTCAAGCTGATGGCAGATGAAAATGGTGGTAGGTCAAAGTGGGTTTACATCAAAGGTAGATCAAAGTGAAGGTAGATGAAACTCCGATGGGTCAAAGGTGTATGAAAAAGAACGTAGATCAAAGTGAGGGGAAATCAAAAGAGGTCAAAACGAGAGTAGATCAAACGTAGGTCAAAAGGAACGGAGATTTTGAGCCGCCTTTGCTCTGCCCTCAGTTTGATCTACCTTTCAACTACGCTCATTTTGATCGACCTTCGTCTTGATCTAGCTTCGATCTGCGTTCAGTCTCACCCACCGTGATTTTCATTCACATCCGTGTTGATCTACCTTTAAATTACGCTCATTTAGGTCCACCTTTGATCTACTATCGCCTTGATCTATTTTTGATCTACCCTCATGTTGACACACCCTTGGTCTACCGTGAGCTTGATATACCTTCATTTTGATCTAGAACGAGGTAGATCAAACGTATTTCAAAACGAAGGTAGGTCCAAATGAGGGTAGATCGGAGCTACATCCAAACGAAGGTAGATCAAAAGTAGATGAAACTAACGGTAGATCAACGGTACACCAGAACACAGTAGTTCACAGGTACAGTGGATCACCGAAGCGACAGTAGATCGCAGGTAGATCAAACGGAGGGTAGGTAAAAGGTAGGTCAAAATGAAAGTAGTTCAAAGGTAGATGAAAACGAAGGCAGATCAGAATTACGGTAGTAGATCGAGGGTAGATCAAAACGGGAGTAGATCAAGGCTAGATCAGAACGAAAGTAGGTAAAACTGACAGCAGATCAAATGGAAGGTGGGTAAAAGGCGGATCAAAACGAAGCTAGATCAAACCGAGAGTAGATCAAGTCGAGGGTAGGTCGAAGGTAGATTAAAACGAGACTTAATCAGGGTAGGTCAACTTGAGGGCAGATCAGTGGTACGTCAAAACTAGAGTAAATCAAAGGCAGATCACAGTGAGGGTGGATCAAAGGTAGGTCAGAACGAGGGCAGATCAAAGAGATGGTAGGTCAAAACGAGACTGGATCAAAGGTAGATCAAAGAGAGGGTAGACTAAAGTGGATCAATACGAAGTACATCAAAACGATGGTGGATGAAAGCCAGATGAAAACGAACGTGGATCAAAACGACATTAGATAAAGGTAGACCAAATAGATAGTAGGTCAAAGGTAGATCAAACTGAGGGCAGATAGAAGGTAGAACAAAACGAGGGTAGGTCAAGGGGAGGTCAAAGTGAGAGTACATCAAAACGGCGGTATATCAAAGGTAGATGAAAATGAGAGGAGACGAAGACTGGTCAAACTGGGGGTAGATCAAAGGTATGTCAAGGCGAAGGTAGGTCAAACTGACGGTAGTCAAAAGCGAGAATAGACCGAAGGTATGTCAAAATGACAGTAGATCAAACTATGGTCAAAAGGAAGATATACTTTGACCTGCGCTTCATCTCCTCTCTGTTCGATCTACCCTCATTTTGTCTACCTCTGTCTGATCTATGGTCACTTCGATCTACCTTCGTTTTGGCCTATCTTCAAATTACTCTCATTTTGATCCACCTTTGATCTACTCTCAGTTTCATGTACCTCGGACCTACTATCGCTTTCATCTACTTTTGATCTACCCTAATGTTGACATACCTTTAGTCTACCCCGAGCCTGATCTACCTTCGTTTTGATCTATCCTTACTTTGATCTACGTTGAAGGTAGATCAAAGGTATATCAAAACGAGGGTAGGTAGAAATGAAGGTAGATCGGAGCTAGATCAAGACGAATGTAGATCAAAAGTAGAGCAAGCTAACGGCAGATCAAAGCGAGATTAGATCAACGTGAGATCTAACGAAGAGTTGGTCAAAGGTAGATTAAAATGAGGGTAGGTCAAAACGAGAATAGATCAAAAGCAGTTCAAAAGGAAGGTAAATCAAAATGAGCGTAGATCAGAGGTAGAGCAAAAAAAATAGACCAAACGTAAATCGAAGTCAACGTAGGTCAAACTGAGGGCAGATCAAGGGACGTAGACGCACACACACGCAACACACGCGCGCACAAACGCACATGCACGCCCACATTTATGCACACGCGCGCGCATACATACACATGCGGACACGAACATACACACGCTCACACACACACGCGCACACCCACAGGCATACAAAGAGGCAAACACAGGGACACACACAAACGCACACACACGCACGCAGACACACGCATACGCCCACATGCAGACACACGCACGCACAATCGCACATGCGCGCACACGCGCATGCACACATGCACACAGAGGGACACGCACACGCGCACGCACTCACTCTACACACACCGCAAACGCCCACACACGCACGTTCGTAAAAACAGGCACACACACGCTCACACGCAGGTACCGGACGCGCCCACATACGCTCACGTGCGCACATACATGCACATTCATGCAAACAGGCATACACACGCACGCACATACGGACACGCACATAAACTAGGCACAAGGCACACAAACAGGCATACGTACACGCGCACACACACATGCACACACACACGCACTCACAAGCATACCCACAGGCATACAAACAGGCAAACACACGGACACACACAAGCGCAGACACACGCATGCTCACGCTCACGCACGCACACGAACATGCACACGCGTACACGCGCACAAACGTACGCGCAAGGCAAACAAACAGATATCACTTAGAAATTATATATGCAAATGAGCCACAAAGAAAGCGAACAACCTATGCAAATGAAACACATTTTAACATCAGCAAAGATCGCAGTTATCGACAGACACCTTCACTTATTTGACACTTCAAAGGGTTAAGGACTGATAAGCTGATAAAGGATTATTGGTTGATCAAAAGCGTTGAATGAAGACGAGAAATTTCCTCGTAGTACTTGCAACTCTATCTAGTTTCTAGTAACTTCTGTGGTATCAGCACAAGAGAGTAGTAATATATGAGAAATTGCTGCATGTTCTCAGTTTTACTAACAATAAGGAACTGCTGGAAATTAAGCACAGTTCCAGGCATTTCGGGAAAATTTTTTGCTTCCTCAGTGTAGTTTTTGATCGGCTTGTAATCTCTTGATCTGATTGATTGATTAATAGACAGGGTTGTACTAGAATATAAAAAAATATAAATTTTTGAAGTTTTATAAAAAAATAAAGAACATAGTATAACAAACGCAAAAAGTTTTGTAGAACATTTTAAACGTTTTGTAACGGTAAAAACAAATATAGAAATGTTTAATGAGGTATTATAATCTTGAAAAACAAATGAATAGGTCGACCTTTGAAGTTGCCGAATTATCTTTAATCATTAGACAAATGAAGGTGTGCGTAACTATATTTGTAATAGTTTTATTTAATTAAACAAAATGTGTAAAATTAAATAAAGTCTATACAAAAGTTTATTAAAATGTAATAGTAGGTGAGCCGGTAAACCATTAATTAAATAAGTTTTGCACAAATAGTTGGACAAATATGTGATAATGAAGAGACCGTTTATATACATATATAAAACTTGCGTAGAAACCAACCGGAGAATGTCGGTGTGCGAGAAACAAATTAAGGAAATATATGTTGGACAAAACATTTCACGAGTACAAGCATAGAGGCAATAGACCACTATCAGAAGACTAATTAAAAATGCAGCAATAAGATGTGGATGAGTTACCTATTAGAATAAGAGGTGATCATGTTTCGGTCCTTATCGCTTAACGTGTGCACCTGGATTATGCGCGCGCCATCGTCAGAACGATACGCATAATCCTGTTAGTGGGAGAAATTTCACAAACATAGAGAAATTGCGCGTAGAGAAAAGAAATAGAAAGAAAAAGAAGTGGAAAGATCTGTAGTTGAAATGTATATTAAAAATGCATAATGCACACAAAAATCATAAGCTTATAACACCTACCTCATCGTCAAGGTCCGCTTCCATCCTTCTTTCGAAAATAGCCGTTTCGGAAGGTGGAACTTGCGCCTCTTTTAGCACCAATCTCTATCACCTAGTTCTACATATAAAGTTTCAGCCGAAGATCGCAGAGCCAAAGCTATTTTTTTAATTACTCCGATGCGGTGAATTAAGCATGATTGAAGACCTCGCAATTAAATGCGCGACGTTTCTCGTCGCTTGATCTCACCTTTCTCAATCATATTCTCTTAACATCTGGTAATCAGTCACATCTTATCGCTGTAATCCGCTCAAAAAAGCAACATCAGGATATTGCCTAGAATTACGCACACTTACATGCTTTGCAAAGATCACTAATTAATGCTATCATTCTAGTGGCTTCCGAAGTCGTTAACTACCTGAAGATTTCCAGCTAGTGTAGACGTGTAGAGGGATACACCAAATTTAGCAACCTCATATGCTTTAATTTCCAAAATTGAATTGGTGGCCCATGACCTTTCCAGGAAGCGGAGGATCGCTAGGCAGAAGCAAATTTCCTTCGCGGAAAAACTAGTCGAGGTATGCTCGTGCAGAGATGTCTGACCACCACTCCAATCCTGTCGATGAGGCATTTCCATAGAGACATCGTGCTGTTGCGGTCCCGAAACATCTAATGCTAGCACTCATAGACAAACCTCTATGTGTTCTCGAACTGGCCTTACTGCCTCTCTTTCCACAAATACATCACTCCGTGTGGGTCGTATTTGGGTATAGTTAATACATAAAAGCCATTGAATTCATCGTACTACAGAGTCTCCCTTATCTTTTACTGTAACCGATCACCCGATCACGTATTCACCCGTTGAGTCGACAAACGAGTGAAGACCGTACTTGTAAACTGAAGCAGTTTCAGTTAACAGCGTTTCCTTTCCAACTGTTACCTGATTTCCTGCTCATTCCATTGCAAGTATTCATCGGTCGTAAGATGAGACGACTATGCAACGCTTCATATACTTAAACGAATGTAATGTTCACAAACCGATGAGGCGCTAAGAATTTATTAACATCACATCGATAAAACGTATATCAGTTCTAATATACCAGTCTTGCCAAAAATATCAAAATATTGGTACTAACATGGAGAAATAAAACAAAGTGACAAACAATTCCACTATAGATTGCGTATTACAAGAAGAAATTAATAAAATACCCAAGCATTTGAGATTTTAATGTGAAGATGGAGGAGGATAGGGATGCGTACGTGGAAAAAGAAAGAAAGAAAGAATCGCTAAAAAGGAGGAATCGCTAAATGACAAGCATCTAATATGCGTGATTAGCGATATAGAGACTCTGACCAGCTGCAGAGCCAGCTCCACCTCCGGTATATTTGCCAAGTGCTGCGAGGCCGTTCGCCTGAGCTCTTTTCAGGAAAGCAGCTTTTGCGGCCTCTTCATTCTCTTTCTTTCCACCCCACGCAGCCAACACGGATGCCTGCAGCGCACGACCATAGCTGAACGTTAGCGCCCATGGTTTCTTGCCCTAAAACAACAAAAACATCATATTCGCTTACAAAAATAATGTTATCCGAATCATAAGCAAACAGTAATTAAAAGAATATGGTGTTTATTCCTCCTTCAAGGATTCGAAAGCGATTGCCGCGAAACACAACGAGTCTCCCAATTACCTTCCGCAGGAGGGCATCTGCTGCTCCACACTCATTTCAACAACTTGACCAGATAGCGTAGTGAATTTGCAACTTCTATGATACCTTACACACTAACATATATAATCACTGATGAAGACAAATGCACCATCGGAAAGACATGTTTAATAGCAACTATGCTAAAGATAAAGGCAAACTAAAGGTACGGGTAAAAAACCATGCAAGTTTTGGTCGGGTGCCAACTAGCGAAGATAACATTAACCGATAATGAACTCATTGTCTCTAAGGTTAATGGGCTCAATAGGCTCAATTATGGGAACACACCTGGTATTGATTGATGGCATTGAGATTAAGGGTAGCATCTTCTTCAGATTGTCCACCGGACAGGAAGACAATACCGGGCACTGCGACCGGCACGGTACGTTGTAGACAGGTCACCGTTGCACGTGCAATTTCTTCGTGTGATACTTTCGGACCTTGCATACCTTAAATATAACCCCATGCAACCGATGTATGCACAAACGGCATTTCGGAAGTGATCGCAACCTCAAGTTACTTCAAATTTCTGAAAAAGCACACCTTAATGATGGGAATATGCGCCAAACAAATGGCGCAATACATTTTCTTGAAATCCCCCAACTACAAACAACAAATAAACGCCTTAAAATATAAAAAACAAATATAAAAGCAGGCATCAGATACGAGCATTCTGCGGTCACCCAGAAAACTTCCCCACCGAAAGCAAAAATCCACTGGTCGAAAATGAAATAACCACATACACAAATGAACGTTCTAATCTCAGACACATAAGTACCCCTGGATGAGATCATCAGCTCTTCGGAACAGCGGAACTTCTAGAGCAATAATGTTCTACCTGAAGTTCCACCTGACCTCCCACCTCACTTCAATAGAAAGCGTTGACGGCATGACCTTCCGGGAACTGAGAAATTCGTAAGAATCTATCTCCTTTCATTTAAGTCTGCAATTTTTTGCAAGAAGGCTGCATGTATTTAATACGTAAAAACAGATGAGACAACAGCTAACCTGGCGTGACCATGTTGGGCTTGAGCAGCGTTCCCTCGAGGAAAACGTGATGATCAATTAACGCCTTGTAGGTGTACGACAATACCGCCTCAGTGATCTTTTGGCATCGGTCCAAATCGTGATCTCCATCCGGAAGCGTTTCCGGTTCTACGATTGGCACCAATCCGTGTTGCTGGCAAATTGACGCATAGCGTGCCAACACCTAGAAGCCAATTGTCTTCAACTTCGTTAAAAAAATTGACGTGCCTCATCAACCGGAAATGACCTTTTCCTTAAATCTTAATTTCTTTCCCACCCCCTCGCCCCTCTAAAAAAATCCGAATCCCATCTCGAATTGACTAATAATGAAACTGACTTAAATAACGCAGTAATACTTGAATATAAAGATGATACTGGAATCACACACTGCAATTTTATCAACAGAGATAATATCAATAACGATCCCGACAACAGCAACAAACTTTCTTCCACATAACGCGAGGCTTTTGAGTGATAAAGGCATGAATCGGTTCGATTGCCCGGGACACTGAAACGTGATTATTTTTTCTAATTCATTCTACAATAATCAGTTATAATTAACCTTTTACAAATTTGCACACTATCCCCCCAGGACGAATGAGTTCCATACAGAAATGACAAAAATCAGAGTGAATTTAAGCGCCCTTAAAGACCACCACGTTTCTCTTCTATATTCATGATCAGTAAATAGATATAACATTTATGCACATGGACAAAAAGATGAAGCCAAACCTCAGCGATCTCGACAAGTGCCATATGGCTGGGGGTTGTAGCACCAATTTTATGCACACAACGCCACTTCGCGAATTGAGCTCCATCCTGAAAAGCACCACTTTTGACTCCGAACATTTGATGGACATAAATCTCCATGTGCCGATAATCAAAATAACTGCATCTGCTTGTCTCTAAGTGACTCCGACAGACTGCTGCAATAGGCTCCGCCATTTCTAAGAAATATGAATGGGATATCGGAGCCAAATGAAAAAGAAAACTTTTGTTTCAAAATTTTCAGCATGTCTGACAGATCGCCACTGGAAAGGTATGTTCCCAAAAACTTTGGACTGGATGAATTATTCTGAAAGTGCCTCAAAATGAAACCTCTTTTCTTCCACTAGGAGAAGCCCCCATGTATCCCTCAATTACCGCAAGTTACCCTCACATAAGAGTGGGATCTTCCCATTAAACTGCAACACGACTAAAGTGTTATGTATTTCAGTGAAACCTTAAAAATGCATCAGCAAATTCCCCCCCCCCCCCTCTCAAAAAGGATTTTCATAATGAAACAGCTATCAGAAAGCGAAGATTAAATGCCATTTTCGTAAAACGACTGCTGATAACGATAAAGTAAACCTTCTTATATTGAGCGCATCGCGCATTCAAATCATCAAGACCTTGGGTTGTACCTTCACCGATCGTTCCGGCCATTGGTACCACTCCCTTATCAACCTGAAAGAAAATTTTTTTAATCATCCTTTGAAGTTTTCGCTTATGAAATTCAAACGATTAAAAAAATACTAACTATTACATTATAAAAAACAAAATAACTGTAAATTTAAAAAAAGATGGCGACTGAAAAACTCAAAACAACGTATTTTTAGAATCAGAATGAATTTCAACTACGCTTCACATTGCTCCCCAGTTAAGAGAAAGACTCCTCCTCCCTCCCCCCATCTTCCTCCATTCGACCGACTTATCGGCAATTTCGAAGCTCCGCCAACGAATGAATAATATCCGCCATACAATCACAAGGTGAACAATTTCCAACACCATTCTCCAGGAAAGAACCAAATTCAATTCAATTACGCAAACGAATGAGATAAGGCGAATTTTACCATCGACGAAAATGCAAGTCGAGTTCAACTCAACAGCTGAAGAGGAAGAAGAAAGTTTAGAATCTCTGAACTTCAAACGACTTGCCTCAAACTTGCCAAGTCCCGGTGGATAATTTATAAACGAACAGCTTCAACGGCATGCGTACCTTAAGGCAAGGTGAATAACCGCTCCTCCTCGTACCCATCCCCACCCCCACTACCCGTTTAGAGAATGAAAGGGTAAAAGAAACCTTAATGCCCGGGATGATTCCCTTCTTTTTAAGCACCTCAACGAATGGTGTTCCGTCGTCGGTCTTCTGATAGAATGTCTCGTGGAACATGATCACTCCCGAGATGTGCTTCGATATTTCATCCGATGAAGTAAATAAAATCTACAATAGATATAGCTGAAATTTTGCACATTTTTATAAATCAATACTTTATGAGTAGTGATCTACTCTTGTCCATTTGATCTAAACACACTCGTGATCACCTATTTTAAGTCCTATAACTATAACAGTATGAAATCATATCCGTTAAAAACTTATGCCGACACTAAATGAAATAAATAGACAACCTTAAAAGGTGATAAACGAAAGTCCTCTCCATAGATTTGACTTTCCACCATCAACCAAAATCAACAGGCAATCTTTTAGCTTAAAACGCCAATCACAACTTCATGCCGGAGATTCACATGTATGTGGGACCGCTTAAACGAACAAATCATGCAAAACCACTCTCCATAATTCTTCTTATTTTCCAACTCCTTCCCAAGCACTTCACATATAAACATCGCCACTGCCCTATATTTTTTCCTCTTCATCAACATGCGTGCACAGCACCGATCGTTGGTTTCACATATGTGCTGTATATTGCTCATACTAAAAGTCCTCTAACTTCAATGCAATAGGAAATAACCATCAGATCCTTCTACACAGGCTGGAAGGGGTGGAAGAGAACGAGGGGGGGGGGGGGAAGGTGAGTGTTGGTGATTATGAAAAGGCAACCAAAGCATTAAATCCACTACTCCCTCCTCATTGATAACATAATATTTTTTTCATCGAAAGCGACGATTTTAAATCACGTAATAAATTATGCCTTACAAGAAGGCATAGGTTTTCTGTTCCCTGCAGGTTTCACCTATTCGCATCAAAATGGTTGTAAGTAGAGAAAACAATAATGATCGATCAACACTTACATCATTCGATTATTAAACAAACGTAATCATATTCCACATCTCTTTGTTATCAATAAATGGGAGACATATGACCACTTTACAAAAAATGGAAAGCGATAAATATGCGTTAGTTTTTCCTTTACAATATGAGGTTGCTGCCTCATCAACGAAACTAATAAATTTTACTAAAGCAAAATAGAATTTGAAAGAACAACCTGACGATAGAGACGGCGATTCTCCTCAACATTCTCTAGGCCAATCGGCTTCAGTTTCTTATCCATACTTCCTGAATATCAAGTAGATTTGCAGCTAAAACTTCGTAAAGCAATCGAGTTTCACCGATGAAAATGATATTAAACGTTAATACTGTCCATGGATATTCTTGTATCATCATCATTCGATCTTATCTTTTTGTTTCAAACAACGAAGTCGTCACCCGAACAGGCAAAGAAGCACCTAGAAACTGATTCCAGCTGAGCTCGAATCCCTAACTGCCCATAGGTATGGGAAGCTGACGACATCTCCCAATACACTCGGATTTTTCTTAAAGAAAGATCCCCTTGAAATGAGATGACAGGAAATTTCACAGAAAACCTTTTTTTTAAAGAAACGAACCAGTGCTCTCATCAGCGGCAAGAATTCCCTTGCCAGGTGCAACAATTGCTTGTGCAATTTGTCGTAGTTCATCTTCCTGCGCCTTCGTTAAGTACTGCGAATATGAAGCCATCTTCCTGAACTACCTTCCATTAACCATTCAAATATCTTCGAAGTCATTCAAAAAATATAGCGTTTCGCCTCAAGTAAAATACGCAAAATAGGTTAAATCATTGATGAAAGCCCACCCTGACAAGAGATTCGGCTCTTATCGCCCATATATTCCATAGTGCGGATTCGAGAGACGGTAAAAAGCACGAGAAAACGGAGCGACTTAGCATAGAGACGGTGATTAGGAAAGCCAACAATTTAATTACTGCGGGAAAGCATAGACAGAAGCGCTTGAAAAACTCACTTCTCATTTGTAGCCATAACACATGACTCATTACTTTTGAATCTTCACTTGTGACCTACTGGGAGGGAATGGGGGGAGGGGTGGAGGGGTTCGCGACAGTGAAAGAGGGCGAAAAGAAAAAACTTTTATGAGAAACTTCCCTTTTTTTAACGTTTAAGCACGAGTCACCTCTTTTGCAACTGGTCATGCGATATGAGCCCATCAACTGGGTGGAGGTGGTTACAGAGAGGAGGGCTAGATGGGAACTGTGGAAAGATGAAACAGCCTGCTTATGAAAGATGCGAATCCATCAAGCCCGATGTTTGAATACTTCACTAAAGGCAATTGAATAAAAAACATATAATCAATCACCTCAGACTTTCGTCATCTTTCCACTTAGGACCTTATAATTTTCCGGTGCTCTAAGCAGCGTAATTTTTCCACCTTCAAATAACTACAACCACTGAATCTCTCCTCTCCTCCAATTTTCATCTCTAGATATTAGTTAATGGAATATAAATTCGAACATAATTTTCTTGGCCAAGACAACTAAGAGACTTGCACAACATAAAGAGTGCAAAAAAAATCTTCACCAGCACAATATGCACCCTATTCGAGTCGAAAATTGGTGCCACCCAATAATCCATCAACTCACAGACATTTCAGCCTTCAATCGACAAAAAAACATCGTCTATATCGACGATAATTGTGTAAAATAACAGTTGCACACTACGATACCGACAGAAAAAAAAAATGCTTCTCTCATTAAACACTTCTTTTAATGCACTCCTAACGTTTACAGAGATCCTAGATGATGGATATAAACTAAGAAAACCGTCCAAGCGGCTTTATGCAATGAAATGGAATCACCGATACATTATATCACCGATATTTAAATATATAATTCGTAAAAAACTAAAAGAACCTGTTTTTATTTTTTTTTAAATTTTACATTAATTTAAAACTATTTGCCATATAATTATTGTCCTTTCATATTTATTTTTTTTCTCCCCTCGACATATATATTATGGGGGAGGGGAGACATAAGATGGTCCGTTCATTAATCTTCGTTCCCTTCTACCCCCCCCCCCCCCCTCCCCTCGCAATCTTTAAATTCCACTCCTTGATAATGATCGTGGTTTGAAAAGTTCCCAGGTTCATGTTGCTTGTTTTCTTCATTTAAAAAAAAGCTGTTTGTTTACCTTCACTTACAATGCATCATCTACTGCAATTTGCTATATTTGCATTATATGAAGACAACATAAACCTATGCAAATTTAGGCTGTAAACTTTATTATAACACTATATTATCCGTCTAAACTATATGCTAACAAAGAGTGAAAGTGCGCTTCATTAATTATGCAAAAACGATTTATCAATATTCAAATTAGATTTAAAATTTAAAAGATACCACCTGACGTATATCGCATGATTAGATAAAACTATTTTTGCGATTCTCCTACTCCTTCCCCCTCCCCTCCCCTCCCCTCAAGCTACAGATTAAATTGAATGCGCATTTGCAATAAAAATATTCACAAAGGCTATAGTTTAAAACAATGGAAAACGTATAGAGAACCTCTTAATTTAATTTTTTCTTTTCATTTTAATAAGTGAAGCTTTTTTAAGAGTTTCAGAGAACTGGCATATGAAGATTAGTGAAATGTTCGCCAAAGTTTCCTATGAAAGATCTCTCTTGCAATATTGGGATCATTCTACCGCATAAAGGGGGATCTCTTCTTTGTTGTCGAACCACGTCAACTAAGAGGATAAATAAAACTTCCTCCCACCCCCCCCCCCCCTTCAAATATTCCCTTATTTTTGTCTTAACTTTGTCGAAATATTTGAAATAAATGAATATTTTATTATATCTGATTTTCCCGAATAATATTTCAGCACTAATATTTCTTAACGCTCCTTCTAGCGCCAATAAAAAAAAAGAATTTTTTTAAGCGATAAGGAAATATAACGTGTGGAAAAATGATACTGACATATGACCAAAAAATAATGATAAGGCCATAAATGAATTGATAACGTCATCGTTGTTCGATAGCTTTCGCTTCTTTTTTTTTTCTTCTGATGACAGGTAAATTGCCCGGTAAAGCTAACATGAAACTTTCTTTTTGAAGCGTACATCATTTATGAATTGCCCCTAGTCGGTTTGAATTCCTGAATCCATTTTAGGAAAGAAGGTAGTTTGTATCACAGAAAGGTAACTGATGCAACGGCCTTTCAAACAGAGGAAGATTCCACCTAGTTATTTTATCATCGAAAGAAATTTACAATACAGATCAATAATCTTTTCAACTCCACATATGGGAAAGTGATTGGATTTTGCCATCACTTATCTACTGATAACTGATAAAAGATAATTCTTTATTAAGCTTTACAATCCTTATTTCATATCCCTCATATTCCAATAATTCCGGAAATGATTTTTATAAGGAAGCCTGAAGAATTTTTCAAATCAGAAAAACAGTAGCAGCACGAATTGAAAAATAACCGGAAACAAAATCAAGCAAATATGAATTGCTTCCGGTTAATGAATACGGCAAATGCCATTACACAATATGCGATGAAGTCAGAACTTCCAAACCTCTCATAAGAATTCAATTCTAAAGTTCCAGATATCTCATAAGATTTCAGTTCTGTCTTCGGAGATATGCTTTAATAAAAATTCATTAAACAAAATCTAAAATTTCTTCAATAATAATCAAGAATTTCAAACTTTCGACTAGAAAACGTCTTCCAGATTCCTCCATTGTTTTCTGGAAGGATTATATCTATGAAATCGATGCCTGTCATCAAAACTTAAGTGCAATAAACAAAAAAACGATCAATTCCAAATCGTTTTAAAATCCGTAGAAATCTAACGAAAGTTCAATCCTAAAACCTTGAGAGAAAAAAAAAACAAATAACCTTCTCCATACCTGGAAAAGTTGTACCATTTGAAAGATGGCTAGACGACAAACCTAACTATTGAGGAACTGACCATGGTAATTCTATTTAACTCGTCAAATCGATCACGATAAATTTAGGCAATTTGGCGAGTTATACGGGTTAAGTTCTTATGAAATACGACAAATTAGTCATCGTATCATTGTGCAATAATATTTTTAGATGATTTGAAGCAGAAAAAAAAAGGTTTTTTTTTTGAAAATATTTCTAATATCATTTAATTTAAATTTCCAATAATAAAACCCATATGGAAGATGTCTTCTTTTCTAAGAGAATAAAATTTCGAAATGATATTTAATGATTTTTTTCTTATAACTTACAAAATAATCATTGTCTAAATTCATAATTGTCGAAAAATTCCATTGAATGAAGTCATACCTGTCTAGGATTCTATTGCATAAATTCAAACAATAGAATTGGCTAGTTGTCGATGATATTTGTCACCGAAATTCTCAAAACACTTACGACCAGCAAGAACTCTCTCAAGATAACGGAGACAACCGCACCCGAACGAAACACAACAATCAAATGACGCCTTAACTAGATAAAAATTGCTCAACTCGACGAGACGATGATTAAAGAACGCGCTAAGAAGGGCCAAAGAAAAAAAACGGACGATCAAAACTCGATGAGCAGCCATCGAGACGTAATACGAGCAAAATATAAAACTATGCACTTCACCTTTAAAGTTGTATAAGCCAAAGACATGCGATGAATAATTCCTATTCTATTCTGTGGGAAAGTTCTCGAACTATCATATTCTAAGCTTGACGTCAAGTCGAAATGATAAGTTCTCGAACATAGTCAAATGAAAAAGTTGAAAGTTCTATGAGGAGAAAAAAAAAGATGAGAAAAAATAACAATGAAATTGATGAAAACGAAAGAAAAAAAAATGAACAAAGAATGCAACAACAATAGAGAGAACGCAAAGCGAAGAGAGCAAAAGAAAAAAATAAAATCGATGATAAAATCTCACTAATAACGTTATAATCTCCGTTTCATAATATACTCACGTGTTATGTGAATTACACAATAGAAAGCCCACCGCTCAACCTATCGTGAATCATCCACTTTCGAAAAGCTATACCAAGCATTTCTTTGTATTCACCTCCCCCCCCCCCCCCCCCCCACCCGCCCGCATTTTAGGTCAGTTTCTATATTTTAGGTTTCCCTCGAAATTTTAGGTCCACCACCATATTTTAAGTCCAACTCTATCCATGTTACGTTTTATACAACAAGGTAGGTAAGAGATGCTGAAATTCCGTGTTGATGTACACTATAAGTTAATTGCGTTCAATCGGCACTCTACGTTTGGCAAAATCCTGTACAAAATTCCCGGAAATACCTAAGGCAGGAACAGAAATTGAATTAAGAAATTTCTTTATTTTAATTACAGCCACTCATTTTATATTGTCATACTGCTATAATTCACGCAATATTTCATTGAGTAAATCGGATAACACTTCAAAAAAAAAGTGATGAATAATGAAATAAGTTGAGTATCGACAGATTTGTTGGAGAAAATTTGAGAGAAGCAGACGGCAAACTAACTGCCAGCCACAGCTGGCTCGAGGAGAACGCGCACACAATTACTGCCAGCTGAGGCAGCAGCAGCAGCAGCACTGATGCACCTCGACGACAATCGATTCTCGTTGATGTGAGGCGTTCCGCCTCTCCACTCCAATCCACCAACCACACATCGATGTGCACACATTTTATAAGCACGCAAAAGAAGATGGGCGTTTCAACTAGGAAAATATCATATATTTGGAACGTGCAATTCACAACAACCGATCATCAAGTTGAAATTGTTTTTTTGTAAGGCTAGAGCAATGTTTTCTTCAACTGTTTAACAAACTCAAGTTGATTAAGTTTACACTTGGATGCAGTATTGCATTAGAAAATATTTTCGGGAAGATGATCGTCATTTCCGATAAAATTCGAATTTTTCAACTTGCGCAGGTTTTATTATGATGTCATTCACCTTATACTCGGTAATAATGAATTATGGATGGGAAGCTTCTTTAGGATTGGATAGGATTTTAGCAATTATTGAAGAATTTCTGCGGGGAAATATGCAGAAGTTGCATATAATTCCTTATAATCAAAATTAAATAATGAAGAAACACACGATTTTTATAGACTTAATTGATTGTTGGGGGGGGGGGGTGGGGGGGGGGCAATAATAGACTAAAACAATTAGTTATATATGCTAGTGGAGCGTATTGCTTGAATGAATGGAATAGTATAGGTTTTATATAAAAGATTATCAAAAAATTTGCATAATATCCAAAAATTTGCATAATTTTAAGGCGCATATGTCTCAGATGTTATTAAATTTTATTTATAAAAGTATTCATATTTATTATTTATTTATAAAAGTATTAGTATCGTTGAAAATACATTTATTTACTCGGATTACTATTTCAATTATTTATACCGATTTCAAAAATATACTTGTTCGTCGAAAAAATCATAACCAATTGACTCTCTTGAAGTCGGGTTCCCTATTCGAATGAAGCATAGAGTATTAATAAATCAAGTGAATATACGAACAAATGATGCTTTATGATTTGTTTGCAATCCAAAGTCATTAAGCTTGAGGTGTAGAACCATAAATGACATATAAGGTATTTTTTATACCTCAAATAGTCATAAGTATGAAATATAGAAAATAAAAGTTTAAACCATCAGATAATTCCCCGAAATGAGGTATGGGAACAAAAAAAACACCTCATATAGCTATCCGGTATATATTTCACCTTGATGTCTACCACTCCATCCTTCCATCTCTCCCTCTCAAAAATTTTCTTGCGGAATTAATAATCTAACTAGAAATGAAAAGGAGATCTTTAGTTGAAAAATCTTCGATTATTTTCGACTTTATAAAATTGTTATCTATAAGAAATTCAGTACGACTAATTTCGTATATGTTTACTAAGAAAATGTCGAAAACGTTTTATTGCATCATAAAAAGCGATAAACATTACTTAGAGTGATGTGTATGAGCAAATTTCCATTTCGACATTCACACAAATATTGATTACTTTCTACATTTTAGTGCCAAATTTGCATCATTCATGCTTCACACGAACAGCACACGTCATTTGCGCCTTATATTGGTCTTCACTAAGAACACATGCATGCTTCACACGAACAGCACACGTCATTTGCGCCTATATTGGTCTTCACTAAGAATACTTCTATTGAAACGTTACACTACATTCATGGTCAAACAAATCACCACAGGTGAGACATTCATGTTCACATCTCATCTTACATTCATAATAACGTCGAAATTATTGTAAAGATTTGCATATATTTTCTCTATGAACTCAGTTACTGAGAGATGAGAAATAAAGATGTTCAAAATTTTATGCAAAAAAAAAATTTTTTTTTCTAGGAGGAAATATATATCAAAGGTATACTTTATAATTTATAATTTATATCTTTGCTAAAGTGCGTTTTACAAATTATGCAGCCAAATGAAATACCAACGTTTCTTACGTTGATTTAATTCTTTTTTATAAAATTATGTATAGCTTTCTCGATTTCTTTCTTTTTTTTTTGGGGGGGGGGGGGGAATATTCCAGTCTAGCCTCCTCACCCCTTCTCTCCTCCTCGCAATCGACGTGGGTATCGCTTTCAATTCGTCAAGAAATGTTCTACACAGCTTGCAATTCTGTGTTGTATGTGCGTGGAATTCTCGTGTTGAAATCGTTAACCACCGACTCCTTCATCGTTTAAACTACGATTTTCTTTCGATCTTCATTGCTGTCACGTATTGCTGCTTTCATGTATTCAATGCCTCTTCGCCTAGGCTGCTGGCTTTGCGGGTATATTGCTTTTTTTTGCTTTTTTCCTTCCTTTATTGTTCTTTGCTTTTTGCTTTCTTCATGTTTTCCCCACTTCAGGACGTTGAAATAAGTAAGCAAGTGAATTAATTGATAATTAATTAACTAATTAGGCAATGAATAAATGGAAGGATGATGTCAACAACGGTTTGCAAAAGAAAGGAATGGATTGTATCTTCAAAAAAAAGAGGGGAATATTTGGCAGGTTAATCAACCGGACCTAACGTGGTTCACAATGGATAGCGACAATAGAAGACTAGATGAGGATCGTCTATGGCAAGATGAAGGGCGAAAATCCATTGTACTGCATTATAAACAACTAATTTCTTAATTCCTTATATAAAGCGATTTGATAATTAATCAACGTTAACGATTGTTTGCGGCTCACTGAAATGAGTCCAGCGGCAATTTGTTGGGCACGTACATTTGCGCCATTTTTTTAGCCGACATTATATCAATTAAAACACCACAATTGGATCAGCGGAACTACTCGAATAATTCAAGAGATTGCAAAAACGTTTTGCAATGTTTAATATTGCAAAAATTTGAATGCAATTTTTTCCATAATATCTTTCACTTAGATATACGGAATAAATACTTGATATCATTGTAATTAATTACCTAAACTATTATGCTTGCAATTTTTAATTCAATTTTGCATATCAGTTTAGTTCAATTAATTTTCTTATAATTTTCAATCTTTTCTTTGCAAAAAAAAATCAATAACTTAAAATACTGCATTTAGACTTGAATACTAAGCTTGAATTGAATTACTTGCATTTGTTATTTGTGAGGGAATGAAGAAGGGAGTGACGCAATATGCATACGTGCCGTTCAATGCGGCTGTTTCGTTTTAAGCCCTAGTCAACGCGGGCGAGCTAAATGAATATAAGCTTGCTCGCACGAAGCGTGCATGTGAGATATCCGCTGTTCTCCTCAGCAACAAATCCACTCATCTTTCAAATAGAAGAAGCGTGCAAATGCCAACTTATTTCAAGTTGAATTACACACTCACAAGTAGTGAAAGGTAAGCAATGAGGTAGAGAGACGATGAAACGAATCTCTCTCAGAAATATGCTCGAAAAATTATAGATGAAAAATCGCAACATAATTGCATCACTAAAGAATGCGTAGAATTCTTGCTATGTCATTCCATCATCTGTTTATTTTATCCACTTTAGAGCGTACCTGTTATATACGTTTCAGGTAAGAACAGGAACGAAAATCCTCTTGCTATATGATCTTCTATAGGCATATATGTACAATAGCTCATTTCAAACAGAACAACAACAAAACCGAATAAAAATATACCTGAAACAGAAAGAAGTGGGGGGATGGGGATGCACTTTGTATTCTATGATTCCAGAATTCAACACTTTATCGAAAAGAATAGCCAGTTTTTTTTTCCGAATAGATATACTGCTAGAGAAATAATAACTTTCTTTATTATTCAACAAAAAAAAAATAGTATAAATAAGTATTTGAAGTTCCTATATTTGCATGAAATAGTAAATAATTGTTGTATAAAATATTTGAGGTGGAAATTTAATGATAAGGATCCCATAGATGAGGATGGAAACGTTTCCAGCATAAAATATTACACATCAATTTTTCAAGATATATGCAAATAAATAACGCTATCGGCATATAATTTCGTTAAAACATTTGATAGAGTAGGCCATCGATTTTTATTGAGTACTGTGAAGAGAAGCTTCGTTAAAAACTTTTAAGTCATCTAAAATTTCGTTAAGAACTTCAAAGGCGAACGAATCCAATTTCTGTACAAATAATCCAATAAATATGCGAAAGAACTATATACGACAGGTGGGCCTTTATGAGCTCTTGCATTAGGTGGCCAAATAATCACCTATTATTCGCAGGCATTTGCTTTTTTTTTCAAAGGAAAAAAAAGATTCATATTGGGCCATCGAGGCGAGGGAACAGCAAGGATGGAAATGACGTTCCGGGTGAATATTAATATTTAAGAAATGAGTAAATAAATCAAAAATTTATTTAAAATGAGTGGACGATATGAATATTCATTTGCTCAGGAAGAAAAAAGAGAAAAATTGCTAAGCAGGTGCAAAATTTAACATCGAAATGAGAGGATTTATTATAAGATTCATAGAGTTTATCAAAAAGGGGGATATCCTTTGGCCATATTTCCCAACCGATCGGGTATTAATACATCCATATCTTCTTTCACCGAGAAGCTTCGCTAGAAATTATCTTTCGATGATTTACTTTTATTTGTTAGATGGAAGATTTAAAGCTTGAAAGAGAATGGACTTAAACATTTGTAGCGATGGATTCAAATTTCTACAGCGAATTCCAAGTTGGTGCTATAAAAATTTCAAGAAGAGTAATTCTTCGAACTGAGACGAATTCTGTCACCTTTTAAGTCTTATGATCGATTAAGCATTAAAATCATGAGTTGCTCGCTTAAACCCGCAGACAGACGGATAAAGAAAATAATTCCAGGAAATTCAATTATCTTCTTCTCCCTCCTCCTCCCCCCCCCCCCCCCCCCCCCCCCCCACATTCGAAAGAACAATCTCTGCTATAAATTCACAAGCATACTCTCTCCAAAGAAGACGATAAAAATGATTGAAAAATCTGTAAGACTGATATTTTAAGTGCAAATTTATCATATCATAAATCATTCAATTATGAATTCAACTCCACAAAATTTCTTTCATTTAAAAATCGAAAATGATTTATCTATATTCATCTTTTTGCAATATTGATATACGGAAGGGAATGTATTCGAAATTAACATCGCTATAAATTGCTCAACAATAAATAAGTAATACAGCAATCTTATTCGAAACGAATATCAATTTATCTTTGTCAGAAGACCACATTTGAGAATATATTTAAGTACGGGCAATATGGAAGTACTTCTCACGAATGTGAATATGAAATCATATATGCTCTATCAGCGATAATTTACTTTTTGAGTGCATATAATTATATGCAAATTAAGAGGTAATTAATTTATACCAATAAAAAGCCGAACTGTTTACCGCTAATAATATACAAGACTTTTTAATGAAACACATACAAATAGGGCGTATCTGTCCATTTCATTGAATGCATAAAATTTATGCCAATTTATCGTCAAACGTTAACTAAACAAAACAACTCTATTCTCAAAAAAAAAAAAAAAAAAATCAAAAGCATAGGCATCACAGGCGGCCATTTCGCCACAAACCAATTTGCGTAATATACAAGCACATGGGGATCAAATGTTCGCCGCATGCAACTGTGAGGCAAAAGCTCGAAGATCGAGATACGCGCCTCATGCATTTGCGAGCCACTAACTCAAAGGCCAAACATTCGGCTCTCATATATCCAGTTTATAAAAATCTATGACCTGAAAAGTACATTCAGGGAATACTATAAACGAAAACTTGTCATTGCGAATCCCTCCTTCCTTCTCACGACACTCAAAGAAGTTTTTCACATTCTGCTCAGTTTTATTGATGCTCTATGAGCAAATACACAAAAATTTAAATAAAATTTAGTAAGGAAATTTAACACCATAATTTAGCCAAACGAAATGAAATACTAGGAATAATTTCAATGCAGTCGAAATAATGCATCAAAATATTAATGTTCCACTTTCCCGCATATATCTAACTTTTTGCTCGTATTTACAGCTGAAAATCTAAGAAAATAGTGGACTAAAAAAAAGAAAACTGAAAACAAATAACATACTAAGTGATAGCATAGATAAATTGACCAAATTCACTCAGAAATCGAATCCGATTATGCTATGAGGCTAATCAAAAAAGGTGTTGCTCTTAGGCATTAATAATTTGTTGACTGATTTATAGAGAGAAGCAAACGGACGGATCGTTGGGGAGTGGTCAACTCTCTATCCTTTCTAAATGGGAAACTTTTTTTCAAATAAGTTTTATAACAATTTCTCCTTATCCCAATGAAAGTACACTTCTACTTATCTAGTACCTTCCCTATCGGTAATTCCACTTTCCGCAAAATCCTAAAAAACTCCCATCGAACTCACTTAGTTCCTCCTCAGCCGCCATGGCCACTGGCTCACTCCCTCTGCACAGACGATCATATGTCCGATTGTGAGATATTTGATCATCAATCTTCCGCAGTCAAGCACTTCAATTTTTGGGCTTCAATAGAGAAATTAATTTGCTTGATTTCACATGCGTAATATAACACCCGTGATGTTTTACACCTCCTCAACATGTACTGCAACTCCTACTCATATTCACTCCTCGACAGTCCATAACTTTGGGCAGGGTGCCGTTCACCTCGAAAGGATCAACTTCTAAAGATCCAGTTTCCTTCCTCTAACCAAGGTCGAATATTGAAAGGTTCGACTGCTGGAGTTCGACGGTTGAATGATTGGATAATAAAGGTCACACATGCGCAAGTCATAGCTAATTTATTCAATACGAACGTCCCGATAGGTTTTGCCTAGACTTTCTAATGCATTTATAACATCACAAGTGGATATTTTGTTTTCTTTATTTACCTATTTCGCTCAACAGAGCATTCGTTACGAATAAATGTCTCCTCACAGAGCTTTCATTTGTCTCGATTCAATGCTTCTCTGATCCAATTGGTTCCTGCGGTTTTTTTTTAAAAAGTCATTCCATCTCACTGCAGGTCGGCCTCTGCTTCTTTTGCCGATCAATTACATCCATTCTGTCATTCTTTTCACCCAATCATCAATTTTCAATGCGGATATCTTCGCCGGCCATCTAAACTTCCTCATTCCGGCCACCGTCATCCAGTCATTTATATTTTTTACTTCTGCAGCCATTCTTTGGGTTTTCTCTCGACCAGTTTGGTTTCTGCTACGAATCTTCCGGTTCTTCTTTCTGCCACTGTCAATAGCAAGCACATATTTTGGTCGTTGTTGAAGTTTCAGAGTCGTAGAAAACTGTTGGCATCACGCTTTTTTCGAAGGGTTTCCGTTTGAGACTCATCGGTTCTTTTTTCTCACGGCAGAAACCTTTATCCTTGAAAAATGCTTTCCAGCTTTGTCTGATCCTGCGTCTTACATCTGCCTCTGTCCCTTTGCTCAATTTTACAAACCTACCGGAATATATAAATTCATGAACGTTTCCAATCTTCCCGCCTCTTACAACAATTGTTGACTTCAGCTCTAGTTCCTCAACAGTTTCGTTTCGGAAGTGTTTGATCGTAAACGTTCCGTTTAACAGCGGCAAGGACATGCAGTATCTCTTTCACACTTCTCCCTCGGCTTCTACTGATATTTGCCTTTCACGTAAGAAAATTATACTCATCGATTTGTGTTAGATTCCTTGAAGGATGCAGATTATTAAAATGTGTATCGCCGCGCTTTCTGTAGATCTCCAAAGGTGACATGTTCGACAGAATCGAAGGTTTTTTGTAGTCGACAAAGAGCAAGTAAAGGGGTAAGTTATACTCTGAGGTTTTCCCGGTCAGTATGATCGACACGTGGATTTGCTCGATTGTTGACTTGCTCAGTTCAAAGCCTTCTTGCTCGGCATCTTGCCTCTGTTCGACTTGTTGTTGCAGTCTTTTGCACAGAACCTTCGAGAAACACTTTGAGATTATTGGTAGAAGTGATATTGGGCGATAGTTTCTGATATTATTTGGACTGGCCTTTCTTCGGCAACAAAATTGTTTTGGAGAGGGCGAAATCTTTTGGGATCTGTTGATGTTCGATCATACTGTTGAACAGGATTTTCAGCGGTGTTATTAATAAATCCTTTCTGCCTTTCAGCATTTCGCTGGCTAATCCCTTGATACCTGTCACCTTCCCACTTTTCATGCTTTGGATTCCGTTTCTTATCTCCAAGTCGATGATTTGTGAGAATGGCTTATCGGTTTTTTCTACATTAAACTCATAATCAGTCTCTCCACCGTACAGAGTTTCATATAAACTCTCGAATGACGTAGCCAATTTCTTGCGTTTCTATCGAGAGTTACCCATCGCTTTTCCTTAGCTCACTTTCCTTGCCCCAACTAGTCGCCTTCTCACCCGGCTTAGTTTCTCTATGGCTGCAGCTTGCTTCATTATATTGAGATATTTCTCGCAATGGTTTTTTCCAAACTTTTTCCAAGACCTCCTTGTTGTGTTCGCAGAATCCCAAATTCATCCGAAAATTCGCATTTCGTTTTACCCTTCTCGTTCGTACTTCTTTTATTTCTTCCATAAGAGGCGGTCTTCTTGGCCCTGCTTCGTAACAATTCGCACCGCTTGGCTGATTTCTTTTGCAATATTTTCATAGGACGATTAACTCCTTGTCGAATCTATGAACTTGTGTCGAATAGTTTTTCAGTGCTTTTCTAAACGTAAAATCCACCTCCACTCCGCGATGTCTGATCCTCCTCTCCACAATACAAGCAGTTGTAACGATCAACGGCCTCTTCGCCTTTCCTTTTTGTTTCTGCTAGCCACATTACGACGCATTTGATTTTTGACCCCTCTTCTTCCAATTCCTTCAGCCGAACATTCGACAGCAGCATCCCTGCATTATATCCATATAAGTTACACATGGTCGCGTCCACGTTAGGACTTAGGCTTGTTCCTGCCCGCTGGATTTACCGTTATGACGATCAAGGCTTACTCCGCCACTCCCGTCCCGATGAGGATGCTGAGCGGACTCAACAAGTCTGTACGGAGCTTAATTGAAACCGACCGCGCAGTAACGAATGCTGAACGATATTTAATTTACGTATTGCAAATTTTTATAACAGAGTGCATCCAACGTTTAATCTTACTAGAAAATTACCAAGAAACACGTTTTTGACATCATTGATTTTTCGATTCTTCACGCTGAAAATACTTTTTGAGAAGATTCTCAAATTCAGGATTAAAGAAATAGAGTGCATTTTAATACACTATATAACGTCTAAAACATTAAAAATAATATAAAAACAATTATTTTATATATAACGAACTGAGAAATTTTTCAAAAAATAATAAATATTTTAAAAACAATCGAAATAACAAGAAAGGACTATTCAAAATAGCCTAAAAATATAAGCAAGTAATAAAAACAACCTCAAAATATCAAACTCTTAAGATGCGATATTCACTTTCGAGTTGAATTCAGTCACATTTTCGAGTTGTTGCAAATGAATCTTGATTTCATAGTTAGATATTTTTTCAAATCTGTTTCAATAAGCTTAGGACGTTGGCCTCATCGTTGCAATTTCACTCGGTACTATAAGAAAACAATCCGGTCTATGAAATGGTAGCGTCAATCCATTGAACGATAGAATCCCGTGAAAGAAACTCTAAAATATCAGTTATTGTCAGAAAATATTCCACCTTTATGAGCCCATTCAAATGAGCTCAAAATATGCTATTTGTAATTTCCTCGAAATTTATAGCATAAAAACAACTCGAAGCATACAACTTGGAATGACAATCCAGCATTTTTTCACTCAATTATGTATCCTTAATCTATGTCTCCTTTTAGGAACGTTTCATTCTCTCAACTGCCAGTTATATCACACTCAGCTGAATGAAGCGATTATCATTGAAAAGTGAGATTTAAGACCAACTGAGAGCTGATTAACCAATGCTGCTTGTAATGCTACCACTGATCGTCTCTTATTCATCATCAGCAACTATTTTCAGTGCTTCTGAAGGACTATCGGCCGACTTCGAAAGGGCGCTCGAGTCGGGACTTTTATCGGCCCCAGATGAAGCCGGCTGTTCCGGGACGGTGTTTTTTGGAGAGGTTTGCTGCTTTGACGGAGCTAACGCCATCCATCGTCCTGCGGATGGCGGCGGTGGTGGTGCTATTCCCGGATTCATCGGAGGCATCATTCTCGGTGGCGGCACCATTGGCCTGAAAGCGAAGCAAACTGTTTTTGAAATAATACCATGAGCGCATCCACATAGGTCTCTAGCCCCAACCAGATGACCCTCAATGCTCCAGAAAGGAATCAAGATTTCCGTATTGCGATGTATAGGGAGTTTCGTAAGCCATAAATCGTGGATAATGCTTCGTATAGAGAAAACTAAACGGCAAATAACCTGGGCGGATGATGTAATACGGTACGCGGATCAGGAAGTAATGCACGTCGACCAGTGCCACTCACGATTGGCGGCATCGGGATCGAGCGGAACAGGTTCGGCTGCGTATCCATCGAAGGCGCTTTCAGAATCGATTTCGCAGGTTTAGGTGGAAATATTGATGGTGGTGGACATGGCACTGGTCCATTCGTCATTGGTATTGGGGCATTAGCCTGTCCGCTGGTACTTGTCGTTGGTGTACTTGCGGCAGTCGATGGTGGCTCATTTCTCTCGTTTTCAATCACCTGGATTACATGCCTGTTTACTGCACTTGTTTGCATTATCCTCCTAGGCGCTGCATATAGCCCCTTCCCCTCTCCTCCCCCCTTGGAATAGGAGGAAAACATCGTGCCCGATAATTCCCACTTAGGCATAAAACGGTGCTAAGATGCGAAAATTGCAGGAGCCAAATGTCACTTCATTACTTCGAAGGTTCAAACACTTTTGATAGAGCTGAGTTCATAGGACGCCCAAAAACCTATAGGAAATTCGATACGCAAAACCGGAATTTCTAATCCATATTTAATGCTTCAAGCAATCGAATAGTCAACTGCAAGCATTTTCATAATTAAATGATGAAAAACTTTTTACAATATTATAAAAACAAAATCTCATTAAAAGAAAGCAAAAATAACAAGTAAGCTTACTTTTGGTATTTTAAAATTCTTGAGGCTTGCGAATGCAGGCACCTGTGGAGGAAATTCCACACGTGATGTCTTCTGCTCAATCGGCGGTGGCCGCTCTAATTTCAGCTTCTGAAAACACTTCTATTATTCTTTTTAGCTATTCTCTGTAATATTACAATCCAATTCTTTCATCTAAATAAACATATTTCTCTAGCATCTTTCTATTGATAACTTCTTTTAATTTGAGGTTTTTCATTTCATATTCAAACAATCTTCAAAAATATATCAAATATGCTCGACGATCACGAAATATAAACTATACAACTGTTATATGCCATTTTTAGAAACATGACATTTAATAATGAAAAAAGGGTTTTTATTTCTGCAAAAGAACAATCCGAAAATTGGAAGAGCAACGAATAGACACTTCTATTCTTCCATCAAATTATGTAAATAATTTGCAACATTACCGCACCAGCAATCGTTATTGCACTGTAATAAAAAGATTAAAGTAGCTGGAAAAAAAGGTATCCTTTAAAAAGAAGACATATGAAGTGGACCTTGCTACTTCCGGATGAATCGCCTTTACGTTCCCTCTTGGCTGACTTGCGAGAACGTTCCTCTTGAAGTCTCGACTTCTCTTTCATTTGCTTTTGTCGGAAAAGAGCTTTTTCCTCACGAGATCTCGAAGATGATGGAGGTTGACCAGTGAGACGCGATGAACTGTAAATATAGACACAAAATTGGAAGGAATAGAAATATACAGCGAAGAGAAAGGATTACAGAACGGTCGGCAAGAAGGAAAAGGATTGTAACGAAACATAGATGGGAAATTATGGATTTAAAAACAAGAGCGAGAGAGAGAGAAAGAAAGAAAAATGATGAAATAAAAAGAAGCATGAGAAGAACGATAAAGCAAAATTTTTATGGAATCAAAAAATCGAATTGTTTTCAGATATTGAGTAACTGATTAGAAATAGATTGAACTGAAACAAACTGTTTTCAATAATCGGATAATTGAATAACTAAATGGAATTGAATTGAATTATTTTCAGTAAATAGGTAACTGAATTAATGAATTAAAATTAATCGAACTGAATTGAACTGAATTCAACGTTTTTCAAAGAAAATCATCATTAAAAAATTGCACCTAAACAATTCAAATCCTTAAAAATTCGCGTCAATTTTACAACTACTAAAAAATAACAAAAAAAAAAAAATCCAATTTTCAATCTCATTTCCCATGAAATGAGATTTATTACGTCGAACTATAAATCTCAACGTTCTTCTTTTCTCTTCTTACTTATTTCCTTAATTATTGTTTACTACACAAAATATCGATCAGTTTTTCATTCCCCCCCCCCCCTCCCAAAAAAAAAAACACACCAATTATAAAAGTAACCAATTTTCTCTCTTTACTCAAATTTTTTGTACTTAAATTCGTACTAAATTTCTAATTGTATATTTTCCGAAAATTTCCTGAAAATTTGTTTGCAATATGGTTATTATATACGATAACCTTAACTATAACAAATATTCAGAACGTCGTTGTTCATAATTTTATATTCCAATAATAGGAACGTTAGTTATTAATACAAATAACAGCATTATAAATTCGGACCGCCTCTCATCTGTACCATCTCGAAATATAAAACTGCTATTATAGCAAGTTAAGCAATAGTTATTTATTAATTTAATTAACCTATATCAAGTAAATAACAAGTAATACTTAACTAAGTAACATTGCTCAAGTAATATGATTATGTAATACTATTAGCAGTACTTAACCAACATTTAGAAGGAATTGAAAACGAACGGTGAAATAGTGGAAGGATACTGCGGTGTGGAGGATTTATTTGTTGGTTGCTGTTTTAGCTTGATCATAATTTTCAAATCAGAAGTCGGCTGTTCCACCGTTGAAGTAGGTGTCACTCGAGCGCTAGGTGATGCACGAGCTCCAGGTGATGCCGACGCTATCGGTGTTGAGGCACCTTCCCGTTTCACTGCACTTGACTGTAACGATGAAAAGATTAACAAAAAGAAGTGATAACTGATACAGGAATCAAAAATAAACCCGTCCTTTTTTCATTAAAATGTCTCTTGTGTAAGAGCGATTTTTATGAAGCCTTTTTTCAATTTCTGTTAAATGTCCAATGAAGCCCATTCAATATGAAGTCAAAACGTTCAATGCTCTGGGGCTCATTTCCAAAATTGCCATGAGCAACGATAAGACAGCTGAAAAGCAAAAGAAACGACAAACTGTCTGAAGCAAAGTTTTCCAAATGATCACTACTGCAATACAAACATCAACCACTGATAAGTCGTTCCAAAAAAACCGATCAATAGGAATTACATTATCAGAACGAGATGAAGTCAAATGGAGGGACAAGGGAGGAAGAGATAAATAAGACGGTTAAACCAAGTTTCTTGAGAAAAGATCAGAAAAAAGACGACATCTAATGAATTATGGTAGAGAATATCCCCATAGTACCATATAATTCCTTCTTACCTTCAGGCAAACTTCATAGATAAGTAACGCTTCGATTATATTAATATTGAGGCTTAAAAATAAAAGTACCATGAAAACCGAAAAAAAATTTAAAATATTTTCATTCATTACACCATCAACAACTCGAAAATTTGATATTACCATTTATACCTATATCATCGATAAATACGACTAACTAAAATTTACTTCTTGCGGTTTAGTGACAGGTTCAGACTCATCGTCGTATAAATCAGAAGCCGCATAAGGATTAGACGAAGACGTCGATGTGCCTCCAGATGATTTGCAGTGAAGCTTGCCAACGACAGCTTCCAGACTACTTTTTCTCGATTTGCCACTTTGATAAGATGTCGATCCTGCTGCATTATGTGATGGCGTAGTCGCTGAAGGAGATGCACCTACTGGAGTATTTGCTTCCGTACTGCCACCGCTGCAAACCTCTCACCATATCACCGAGAAACACATACATACTAATGCATATATATATATATATATATATATATATATATATATATATATATATATATATATATATATATATATATATATATATATATACGAGTAATTTACATGACAGGTTAACCACCTATCTCCAACTTCTTACAACTTATCAACTCTGCAAACGCTGAGCTTTGCTTCAGGATATAAGAGTTGATCAGTTTTGTGAGGTTCACAATTGGAATTTTCACCATTTCCCTGATATATTTTCAGGAACGGTGGATTTGGCGGGTTGAAAAGAAACAACACATTTTGCATTCGCCTCTCTGGAAAGCGTTTCTACTCTTTTATAACTCCACATATGTAACAGGGAAATTTTATTTATATATTATACTTCCGCAAATACGCATCTAACTGGAAAAATTTGGAAAATGATGAAAAATCAAATTTCGAAGTAAGTTGATTTAAAAAATTACGACACTATTTGTTACATTTTCTCTCGCTTTTCATGACACCTAGAGAGGATCATCTCCTTATAGCAAATAACTGACATCTCATAAAATCCGCTCATCAACTTGCCTAGAAGCAGCAGAGGAAGCTGAGTTGGCAGAGCTGGCGGTAGCCGGTTTATTACTAGCCACAGGAGAACAAGTAGATGCAGACGCGGTGGGTGTAGTCAAAGGCGTAGAAGTTGCAGTGGTAGTCGTCGGAGGATGAGCAGTCAAGCGTGTTGGTGGTGGTGGATCAGTCTCTTCATCGGACGATTCCTCAAGTCCATCCACCTCGGAAACCGTTTCTGAACGGTTACTAAGAGCCGCCGCTGCTACTGAAACTTCATTAAAACCTCAAAAATAGTGGAAGTGGTGAAGCAGGAGAAGGTGGAGGAGGTTGGGGGGGGGGGTGAAAGAGGAGGTTGATGGGTACGCTAACGTTTTGCCCGTCGATTCCGGTAATCACTAGAACAAATATTTCTGGTATCCGTTGAAGACACGAAGTCGGTACAAGGCCACGCATTCAGATTCCAGTGTTGCTTCAACCTAAAGCCTCAAGCAAAACTAGCAACTCCGGAACCACACCTGGATTCAAATAAACTTCAATATCATAAATTGTATTGTTTACTCTGCGTTTATACTATTTGTAAGCATTCCACAATATCTAATAATAAAACCCAACAACAAATTGAAATCTCTGCAGAAACAACAGCTCCATAAAGTTGCTAACCGGTGGAAAGCTGAGGTGCATAATGCATATCGGAGAACGATCGCTGCAACATTGGTCTATCCATAGCGAATTGATGGGTATGTGTCTGCGATGCGGCCAATTGCGCCGCCTTACGAGGACGACGAGGGCGACGTGTTGTTGCCGTACCTCAAAGTTATTTCATTTATTCTCGAAATCTCTTCATATACTTTTAAGATCCCACTCGATGGGGAATATGCACATAACCAGTTCATCATTTATATTTCTGCAAAAATTATTTATTCAATTACGTTATTCAAGTTGACTTCCTTCACACTAAAAAATGACCTACATTCGCGGGGGGTATTATATCAGGTTGATACGGTAACTATGCATAAAGACTCATGCATATTTAAAGTCTTCTAATAATCAAAGAGAGAAGATTTGTTTCCAAACTTTCAATGAAGAATTTTGAATACGATTAATAATCGGCTTAGTTATGAATAAATATAACAACTTCCCGCTATGTTCCATTCCAATTATTAAATTTTCTGATATCTACACATTTGTCCTCCACTTCATTTTCTTACGATTCACAAAACCCATCGTTATTTTCCAAGGGAGATCAAATAGACAAGGGGAAATCCAATGACTCTCGACACACATAACTTGCAAAATAAGGCAAACCAACCTCGAGGTCTTCTCGTGCTCGTCGTTGTTGTCACCAATCCCGTATTCGGATCAATGAGGGTAGTTGTATGATCACCTGTCCTATCGCCAATATTAGCGGCCTTACGTCCACGACCACGTCTTTTTACAAGAGGAGCCGTAGTGCCACCCATTGAGCCACGTGCTGATTGCATTGCCGGAAATTGATAACTAGCTTGTGCTCCACCAGGAAAATGAAACTGCGATGGTGTGGAGAAAGCGGACGTTGATGGCATACGTGGTGGATCATCGAATTCGAATACATCGGCCGCATTGCTCAAAGGAGTCTGTTGCTAAAATTATCGCTATCGTCATACATCGACAAATCAACTATCACCAATAAAATGGCATTAATTAAGCAAATAATAAACAAAATTCAATGACGTTAATAATAAAACTTCATTACTATAAGAGTTTATGAAAATGCTTGTATAACCAGTATTTACAAAAATGTTTATAAAATCATTAATTAAGTTTCTTTAAATTAATCGACAAAATTAGCTTTATACACCTCTCTAACTTAAGATTTCAGAAAAAAAAATTTGCATTAGAACTATTTGGAATTGGAAATAACTGAAGAACTTTTTGTCCATTCTTGTCCATTCTCCTCAATTGTAAGACTACCTCACTAGTCACTTAGATAGCGAATTATTTCCGGTTACCTGTGATTATAGAACATCTAATATAATATGCAAATATATGACATTGTAAATGAATCTTCAATAGTGACTAAAAAATCAATAATACTATGAATGAAAATAAAACAAACGGCAAGTCGTTGACGCGCAATTTCGAGTGGCGAAAGTTGTGAGATTGAACTCATTTGTGCACTTCGATAGCGATCGCTATTCGACGATGGCGATTGTGGAGGAACTTGCGCACGAAGTCGTTGCGCCTAAATTCAACTTATCTATATAAACGTAGGCATTAAAAAAAATATCGGCAAAATATATGACTTTCATTGTCCTGCTCCTGACAACATTCCTCCGGGAACCTATTCGACTTTCGTCCCTTCCCCCCCCCCCCCCCTTCCTTCCCTTCCCCATCATCCCTTCTCAGTGAAGGACTCTTTCCTGAAGAAAAAAAGAAATGGGTAAAAAATTTCATTGCGAATGAATCGAATTTCCAAAAAATTTATTATTATTATTTAATTTCGAGGATTTATGAGATTATAATTTTTCTGCTTCAAAACATATATGAAGGAAAAAAGAGCAAAAAAATTTTAACAACGATTTTCAATACTGAAGCGAATCATTTAGCTAAGCAAAACGAACATCATTTAACTGATATCGTGACTCGAATGTCAATGCAAACAGACCTCAACCGCTGATGGAGAACATCGTTCAACGATTGATGATCGTCCGCTATGTTCAGAGACATTCGATTCACCGTCATCGATATTTGCTGCCATATCGCAGATTGCATCCTCAATTACAACGACTATCAAAACTTATTCTATATCATTGATTAGCACAAAACTGTGCACGAAGATGCTTAATTTCTTACTGTGAATTACTGCTTGTCTCTTTACTAGACGATTACTGTGTAGTATAAAACTGTCATTGTGCTATAAATCACTTGAGATCAGGTGTTTTGTCTTATCATACTATTTCATTCGTCTGCCTTTCAATTTGAGCTTTCCTTACTATTACGCTCATTTTTTTTAAAAGCAACTTTCTTGCCTAAGTAAATTAAGCACTGTAAATCGAAATAGAAATGTAATTATTACATCGACTAAAATCTATAGAATGGACGAAAAAACGCCCTTCAGCAATAATATAACGAATTGCCATAATGCTCTTTGACATCAAGCGATCGGGATCCAAAACGCAATGACTACGTTGCAGAAATATTGCTTTCCAATGTCATTTCAAACCGAAAGACCAATAACTTCAGCTGTAATTTGAAAATTTTAGTGAAAAATAGTAAACTTTCGATTGTCTCAACTCTTTACCCTCAAGCAGGTTAATTTATTCATGACTTTCTCAAAAAACATTTAATTTGTCTTTTATAATTTGCAACGATTTGTTCGATGTTCTATGATGAAAAGCAGATAGTTCTTCACCACAAATCAATGTTAGTGATGACATTATGCAAATTACATTTTGCATTTGTATATGGATCATGTGCATATAGATTACTGCTCGAAAATCATAAACCTATCCTTTCTCACTGAAGAGTGGAATTTTTGGGAAACCTATCTTCAACAATTACCCAAATTTCATCACCACCTTTCCCTTACTTTTTCGTTGGGTTTGTGGCATCATCACAGTCAACGCGAGGAATTTCATAGCTTTGCTTTTTTCCTTAGCACAAGAAATTCTCCCATTTAGCATTTGATAAATAAATTTGAGTTATTCGTTCCCTCCACAATTTTATTCATCGATATCGATGCAATAATCACCAATTCAATGCATTTATGTGATGCATTTGGATAATGCTTCACGAAAGCTAAATGAGAATTGTTATTGGATAGCATTGTGCTCTCAATAGTCGCTTCATATTGGTAATAAATTCGTTTAATTGAAAGCTAGATTTGTTAGCATTGAGATGACTTCATCGAACATTTTATGCCACTGCTCTTTATAATTCTATTCTCTTCCATTTCAACGAAATATATCAATAGTTAGTTGTTTGCCTCATAGATAACTTATTTCTGCTTTTCACATATGACATTACATTCATATTTATCGTTTTTTTATTGGATAAAGGAATCATCGGCGATTTTCCTTGCTAATCAACGATTTCCACGACCCTGTCTGGTCTTATCAGCAGATTTCATAAACTCATACTTCTAATGCAACAAATCCATACTCATGAAATCGGGGCTAAGTCGATGTCGTGTCTGTATGCGCATCTGCATGTCTGCCTCATATTTCTTCCCAGAAGAGAGCAAAGGCAGAACTATGAAATTTTATGGATGTAATGTCCCACACAGTGTACCTCCTCAACCGTCAAGCATGCCTCCCATACCAATCATCAAGTCAAAGTATCGCTTTCAAAACTAGTTACTTAAATATGCCAAAAAAATTTGAATAAGTTTGCGATTGACCTAATTGCAAAAAAAAAACTTCTTGTAAAACATTTATATGAGTGGTCGGGTCGAATCACTTAACAAGTGAATGCATTATTGCATATTATTTGTCATCTGCTGATGGTTCACCGAAATTGTTGATGTGTTCAGTGGGATGCATATTGCGGAAATCTTGCCAGCTCCGTGACGCGCTTTTCGACTTGTTCAGAGAAATGAGAGGGTAACGACGATTACACTACTTTTCATGGTTAAACGTAATAAGTCCTAAATACTATATAATCACTTTCACATTGGATAAAAAACTAAAACTCTATCTAAGAGTTACCTGGACCCTCGAATAAAGTACCTCAGTCTTTGGATCCTTAAAGAGCCGGAACTAAGGAAACCTAGTTCTAATCTGTGCAGCGGGTCTGATCTTTCGTTAGAGTTCAGGGAATATCTCAGAATATAATAGAAATTATGTACCAGATCGGAGAGCGCATTGATTGTCATCGTGTTCTCCGAGTGAATACGGTTTGTGCGAGGCGCAAGTGTTTCACCGATGCGCGGAGGAGCGGAGGGGGTATGCGTGCCAGGTGGTTGTACAGGAGGGGGGATCAACTCATCCACCTGATCCAATTCTTTAAAAAGTGCCAACATTGAGCGTGTACCCTCAGGTGTATCTTCATCAGCAATTATGAACTCGAACGAATGTTTTGTATGTTCCGCTGTGCTTGCAACAGGCAACCAACACTGAGAAATTTTTACATCTTTCCCATCAGTAACATTACTATGCATCGCTAACACAGCCTCCTCGCTAGGCATTTGCATGCCGCCCGCACCGCCCCGACGCAGCACTCCGCGCATCATCACCGCCAGTGACCACGACCTGTAAATAGTGACGAAACATCATCCACTTTTAGCATTCCTTCTGACCGTTAGTATCCCTTGAGTTACACTATTAAAAATAGTGCAACTCAAGAGATACTAACGGTCATCGAATTGTTGATTTGGAACTGACCAATATAGATCATATCTACGTTTTCTTCCATACACTATTCATATTTTCAATAATCATATAACAACGAAATTAGCACAGGATTAATCCAGTACCTATATGCCGAAGTTTCCATCCTCCCAGCAAAGTTTTCTCTTCATAATCAGAGCCTAGCGATCTTTCTACTCAATTACTTTTAATACTCACAAAATATTCCAATCCCTTCTCTCCGATTCGTGAAACATACCCCCATCTAAGATAGAACAGTCATTCGAAAATGGTACACGACTTACTTGGCTAGGATTGAGGAAGCATGCTGCGTTTCCGGCAATATTCCACCAGTAGCAATACATTCCAGCGAGACGCCCATCTTAGCTGCCGATACGTTCACACGAGCTGCAATTAAACTGCTCATGTTTAAGCAAAACAAACAGTTCCAAACTTGCATCAAAATTAAAAAAAAAAAACTCCTAACGAGCTAAGTGGGGAATGATAAGATATCATTTAAAGTTTTGGGAGTTTTATAGCGATCGATATTCTATTCAAGTAAGGGAGGGGGTATATTCGATTCTATACGGTATAGCATTCATTGACCAATATAGCTTTCACATAATCGGAATCGACAATCAAGCTACCACCCAATGTGTCTGAAACAAACCGCACGTAACTGTGGTGAATTACAACTTTTACAGCTTCATTTTCGTCATTCTTTAATGCTATCGAAGTCTGAATACGATAGGCTAAGATGAAAAAATTCTATAAAGCTTTACGAGCAAACACTACTCTAAGACCTTTCGTAAATGAGCAAATGAACAAAAAGAAAAATAAGAATTTTATCACAAGTTAGTTCGACTTGTACCTTTGTTCATAGGAAAGTAACAAGGCGTCCTGATTTAAAAACAGGACAAGTGGGGAAGTTATTTGCCCAATCTTAGGGAAAACCGTTAAGGTTACTTGCCCAACGCTAAAGAAAGGAAGGAAAATTACTCGCTCAAACTCTAACGAGAAGATGGAAGGCTATTTGCCCTATCATAACTGAAGCGAGAGTAATTCGGTGTTTCCGATCACCATCATGTTAACCATGACCACACAAATTAAACGGATCAAAACCCTTGCTTATTTATAAAATTCAGGATCGCACTACCCAAAAATTCAACGATGCAGCACTTACCTATAAAAGCAGTCCTTCGAAAAGTGAAAACGAGATCATAACTATAGATAGATGCCGACGTTAGTCTAATCTCGACTGCACCGTTCATTGATGCGTTCGCGTTATGTGCACGTACAAGACTCTCGAAAAGTGCGTTATGTGCCAATTGTGTGCGTACCGTCTCTACTATGAGTACCACATCACGTGGATGCATAAATGTCACCTGTATAATAAATATTAATAATATAAGAAAATTAAAAAAAAATAAATATTTACAAAAAATTGTTCGGAAGTAATTACTATGGGTATAAAAAATCAGAAATTGAGAGAGAATAATAAACATAATAAAAAGGCAACTACAAGTGTAGAAAAAGACGGAGAAGCAGATATAAAATATATGTGAGTCGGGAAACGACAAAATCAAAGCAGTACTTATTCAGTTCAACGTTGTTAAGCCAGCCTAGCCAGTCAAAAAAACAACGGGCAATAAATCCGAGAAATCCCAACCGGATTCGGAAAATCCAACTCAAAAAGGCTGGCGCGGAATGCATTTTCTGTAATCCAGCTCATTTAAACGATCAGCAATGGCAACATCCACGTAACGACAACACAATACCTCAAACTGCAATTTCTATGTCATTGAGGGTTCATTAACAACAGCAATTCCACACTCAAACAAGGGGACCATATTTCACTACCGTAACCTTCGCTCACCGATGCATAAATATGAAACGACAAAACAGCGCCCGAAATATACTCATATCAACTCTTCACTTAACCTAAATAAATTTCTTTCTATTCAAGAATGAAAAAAGAAACGACCGCATATACCTCGCGCACAATACCGTCATCGTGAGAACTGAGCATCGACTGATCTAATATATAGCGCTGAGTCGGACATCCAGGTAGACTCACCTGTAGATCGTTCCTTACCTTAAAATGATAATCCGGTAAACTCAAATTCGAATAAAAATTTATCCGGTAGGCTTAAATTCGAAAAAAATTACCCGGTAAGCTCAAATTCAAAAAAATATTATCCGGTAGGCTCAAATTCATATTTTCGTGCCTGAGCCGAAAATTCCCTAATGACTCAGCAAAAATTTCTCTTCTCATCGAAACTTGCAAAATTTAGCAAAATGTTGAATCGAATCAAGGGATCGGTTGTAATAACATTTAAGAAACAACGACATAATACCCTCATCAATCAATATCTCTGATTAATAGCATACAGCATATACGACCATCAATATAGCACAACGACATACCATAGCATATATGACCATCAATAAACTTAAATTTGCATATATAAGTTTCAGAGCAATTTCGAGTATGCACAACTTTCTCAAATTTAAAGGTGAGGATGAAGTAGAGACCGCACCCTAGCTGCACCGGCTTGTGAGTTAAAGCTATTAGACAGACTGACGCAAACTATTCGACAGGCAGACAAACTATCCGATAGACGGATACAAACTGTCAGACAGACGGTCACACACACTATCCGACAAACAGACAAATAAAATACGCATGATATGAAGCGCAGATCTGTATTTAAAAAAAAGAACATACATCATCATCATTAAGGAGATATTCATAAATATTAAGACCGCCTTCGATTGTTAACGGGAATGCGGCTATACTTGAGAGCTTCTTCAGAGATTCAGCAGAGAATATGATTGGCCTCGAAAAACGTAAACAGAATGCAGCCGGCAGCCTGCAGCCCGATTCCACTGGGCGCCATTCTCCACTGTAAACATGCATCATATTTATCATACCTATTTCTACTATTTTTTTATATTTTCAAATTTCCCACTGAAGTCCCCCCTCCTCAACCGCACTTAAATTCATCAGCCCATTTATGCACAGTTAAACCCAATATTTGGGGATTTATTTCTTATAGAAACGTCTGAAAGTAAAGCGAGATGAAACCCGACATTCCCACTAAACCAGCGTCACAAAACAGAAAGCCTCGCAATGCATCCAGTCAAGGAAACTGCAAAAAAAAAAACGAACTGTGCAGAGAGCAGTGGTGCATCTGAAAAGAGCTGCGGAGTTGGCGAAGCAACCACCGAAAGTCGCGCACAAGGCAGAAGTAAACCATCGTTGATTGCTGCAAAATAACTCCCTTTATTTATGCATTATAAGCATCAAGCCTCCTCTTTGAGACAAACTATATCTGTGTCAATGGACTGAACAAAAAAAAAATTGTATTCTTCTTGTACGCTAGAAATTTGTCACTTTTTCGCTTCTTATCGACTCCGGGCAATTTTAACAATGCTACATGGAATACTTTAATATGCAAATGTTCCTCTGGCAGATGAAAGCTGGCAGATGAAAACTGCATGAACCTGCTGCCGAATTTAATCATTATCTTGCCACTAATAGTTCCTCCACACTCAGTACCGTTTTGACTTACACATTTGACCATCCTCTCATCTTCTCTCCGTCTCTTTGCTTCATTAGCTCCAGTTGGGAACGCACGACATGGAGTAAAATTTCGGAAGGAATGATTAGATTGTTCCACGAAACATTAACTGTTTTCAACAAGCCATACAAGGGTCTTTTGCGATTCACGAGAGAGGCTGCAGCATCTTCTGCGTATTCCAACCGATTAAGCTCGAGCTAAGGAGTTCGAAAGAGAACAATCTGCGCTCAATGCGCCGACGACCATCAACCATTTGAAAGGAGTCATAATATTTATATTTGCCTATATTTACATTTGTCTATTCTTCCGATCACTACTTCAAAAGACTGCCTCCCACCGACAGATCTGTCAATCAGTTTCTACAAACTTCACTGGTTGAATGGTTTAACGCTACATTGCAACTTATCATTTAATGATAACAGCAACTACATGTGCACAACTGACTCCACTTTTTTATCAATGGAATATGGCCATTGAACAATGAAACAATGAAAGAGCACAATAAAATGAAAAATAAAAAATAAAATTAAGAAGCTCTAAATCACAGCATCTCTTTTCTTCTAACTGACCAAACTGTACAAAACACCTCTTAGTTAGCTAAATCAATACAACGATGCTATCGCTTTCAATATATGTTATTACTCATTTGTTAAAAGTTCTATCAGTATTATCACTGCAAAGGAGCGGATATATATTTTCAGCGGATATTTCCATTTTGTTTGATTTTCAAAGAAAATTGTCTACAATATCGACCACATCTTAGAGTACTAAAAACTACTAAAAATAAAGCCACCCCCCCCCAAAAAAAAATTTCTAAATAAACGAAAAAAAAACAAGAAATGCAACCTTGCTCATCGACATTCAGAAACGTTCCTGACTGCACATCAAAGAAAATGCTTGGTTCTGCGATCAGATGTATTATAAACGGTGAGGATTCTGTACGTGGTTGACATAATCCTAGCATGCCACCATTTATTTTATCGACCAATGGTATTGATGTCGAAGAGCTGTTAATGATTAGATCTTTGTCGATCAACTCCAAAGAATGCATCGAAGCGTTTAGTAGATCCTTCTCCAACAAATCCAAACATCGCATACATAAGCATTTCTCTTCCCTATAAAAACTGCCGTACATTTCACAACGAATATTTCAAGGTAATTAAACAAAAATGCACAACAATATTTTCCGGATATACCCATACGGACAGCAAATATTCAATTCCGGCTGCAACTTGCCATTTCCGGATATGTCCGTATGATGCTAACCATCTCTAACAAAAGGGAGCGATCAAATCCTTACAACATGAAATAGAAAATACTTTTAAAATAATATGGTGAGACAATATTACGAGACCGAGATGCCACCCACGGAACGGTGAGGCAGAGAAGCGCAGAATAAAAGAACCGTTATCTAAATAATGACTGAGAGACCGATAAAAATACGGAAATATGAAGGATTTTAAAGACAGTCACGAAACAGTCTATTCCCCTCACAACCTTCTACGAATCAAGGGGATCAGTCTGTCAGAAATTTTAATGACAATTACGAACGAATGTTATATCACCTCGAAAGAAATCGTCAAAAGTCGAAAAAATCCTGAATGGTAATAACACCTCGAGAGATGGTTGGAAGCAAAATATGGTGACCTGGAGAGGTGGGGGGAGGGGATGGCGTAAACTGGAGAGTGAGGGAAGGGGATGGAGGAGGATGTACAACAAACTAAAAATAATGAAACGAAACGACAAACCTTGAAAGGGTGGTTGGAAGAAGACGCAACATCGCTGAAAGTGTATTATGTATAGTACCCCATCTGTTTTCAGCAATCAACTTCTTCAGTGCAGTTGCTTCGACGGGTCTTTCGCCGAACCACGATACCGTACATGCGGACACCTGCGTACCTTCCACGGCCACCTCAATCGAAACTTCAGCACTTTTCAACTTGAAGTAACCAGGATGTACTTGAAAATCGCACCTGCAATTTCCCAACATGAGTTTGAAAGTAAAAGAAATATATACTCCGGAAAAAAGGTCGTGAGTTAGTTCACGGTCCATTTACTGCGTCCATCCAGAAAAAAACCATTAAAACTTCACGGAAGCTCTTTGATCATACTGAAAACTTCCCATGGGTAATTACATTCACTGGAAAACTTGAAATAGTTGACCTTTTTAGAAAGTGAGGACCTCACCTTTCTAGCAGAGAGGAAGGTGCTGCATTTGCATAAAGCATAGCAAGTAAAAAATTACCTCAGGCTCAGCAAACATAACTGGTTTATATGAAGTCTTGCACACCCTTTGCTTTTAGCTTGAAATATCTTCACGTCAATACGCCGCGTTTTGCATCCTAGATGGAATACATCATAAGGGGGAAGCAAAAACATAAGCTTCGAGTCGATATCACTCGTAAAATAAACTATTATTCTCAAACCTGCAACTAGACGAGAAGTACCTAATATTTCTGAACCTCCTCTTCCCCTCCCCTATACGTATCTCTTCTCGTAAACGGCACAAAAAAATGTAAATTTTCAGATTCCACTATGTTTCTTTTGATCTAGCTCTCTTCAATATGCAAATGTGCAGTTATCTTGCACATTCCGACTCTTAGTTAATATCGCTTTATAATCTCATTTATCAAATATCTTTACCAGTATTGTCAATGTTACTAGTAATATCCCGATATTGCCAGGATGTTATCCTGAAATTGGCAGGACATAAACACTCACGATAGATTATCGGCTAAGTTACGCAGATGCGTTGCTAAATCACCACTTTCATCAGCAGGCATATGCTTTCGTAGATCACTTAATGCATTTTGTACATCCTCACGATCATCGGCGTCCAACACTATCCGTTTCTCCTCAAATAATAATTATTCATAATTCATTAAGAGAAGCCGTTAATCTAATTTGCATATTTGCAAATTTTGTTAAAATTATACACGTTTTAAAAGTTTTTGTGTGATGAAATAAGTACATTTTATGCGGATAACGAATTGCCTTAAAATAACATTCAATTGGGTGATAAATTATGAAGATAATAAATTGTAAAAAATAGGCTTAGCTAGACCACATCCAAATGTTTCTATATATATATATATATATATATATATATATATATATATATATATATATATATATATATATATATATATATATATATATATATATATATATATATATATATATAACGTAGATGCATATGAAGACAATCTGTTGGAATTTAACCGAATTTCGAACTGAAAAAAATCGAAAAAGATTTCAAAAAATGGAAGTAAAAACAATGAAAAGAAAAAATAAAGAGAAGAAAAACGAACCATAAGATTTTTGCGAAGATACTGAGCAAAGTTCTCCCATGAATGCTTCGACGCTGATTGTCGAATTTTTTCCATGCTTATTTCCTCTTCGATCTTCTCTACATCGAATTCCCCATTTAGAATTATATTATTTCGGTCTTCCTCCATCCCATCCACTAACATACTCTCCATCCGTTAAAAAAAACCTACAAATAGTCGTTTTACTTGTTGATTACGAACAAGCCTGAAGTATTTTTGTGCGCATACATATAATATGCAAAAACATCTAAGGATGTGAGCATTATAAGTGAATGAATAAATAAATAAATATATATATATATATATATATATATATATATATATATATATATATATATATATATATACATTTGCATAAATACGCACGTGTATTTGCATAAATATGCACCTGCACATATATGCATAATGCACACGTATACATAAATATAAATATGTTTCGATGAAATAAATTTAACATCAGGTGCTAATAAACGAAAACACTTGCAATATGTGGAATTTTTTTCCAACGGATATGCCAAGTGGTTCGTATCTGTAATAAGAATTTCACAAGGAGTATTTCTACCAGTTAGAAACTATTTGCTATTTAATTTCGAGTGGATATTTAAAAAGTTTTGAAGCCCACATTCGAGGAATAAATTCTATATTTTATAGACAATTTGCTAATTTTTAGCCGTTTATTTCCACTTTAGTTCGCCCAATCATTTCATTCTTCACATATGGAAGTAATAATATCGCAATAGTAATAACCATAATAACAATAATGATAGATTGATAATGGGAAATTAAATCGCATTTTGATGATATATAGCAAAGAGTATAGGAAATAAGAAAGAGAAGAATAAGCGAAATTAAATGATCCATAGCTAGACGTAGAAGTAAGAGTTGGATATTCGAAAAATTTTCGAGAATATTTTAAAAAACAATCCGAAAGAGAAGAGCTTTTTTCTTTCATGGCAATATTCCAAGCAAATGCAATCAAGAAACGAAACAGAATGGAATATTTGGTCTCCAAAATTAAAAAAAAAAAGGATAGGGAAATTAATAACCGTTCATTTACATGGAGGTTGGAAAGCGCATCCACTGCCTCAGCATAGCCTCGATGAGGGAACGTATAACGCTAAAAAAAAAAAGGATTGAATGAGTTAGTGAATGAAGTTTAGCTATGATAGAACTTCTAATTTAAACTTCAACGTGTTGGTGTTCTACATTTCAACGTAACTGGTAATTAAAGATGGTTCACCTGATCGAATGACAGCATGATGAACGAATCTCTATTCATTTTTGAAGTGCACTTGGAGGAAAAAAAAAAGGAACGAGGGTGCCGAATTTGAAGGCGAAAAATTTGAAGACAAAATTTTACATCAATGGTAATTTCGGGATTTTTTTACTAAGTCCAACTTGGCACATATTTGGGAAACTTTCTTGATGGCCTAGAAGACAGTATTTTCTGCGTCAATACTCTTTTCTATGGCGTGCTATCCTCATCCCAGAGGGATCCCCTCAACATACATTGTCGTCTGGAACGTCCCACCCCCAAATCCAGAAACATTGGAGATCATTAACCTTCATGCGGTAAACCGCCTGAAGGTTAATGCCCTCTTCGCGCGTTATACACAAGGCATTTCTTGCGCGCTGCGATCTTTTCGTTGCAATGCTTCAGATTCCATGTAACAAACGTTGCAGCCCAATATTTGTCATTGCTAGTCCACCTTGATAAAACCCGTATGAATGAACGCCGCATGTTCACCAATTCGCAGTGTTGAAAATACTAGAAAGTAAGAAAGCGATGAGGATCAACCGGAAGTAATTCGTTTAGAACTTTGAGCGTTAAAGTTGAAACCTGCTGGCCAATAGTATAATAATATATTGAAAACTTTAGAAAATTATAGCACAAATATACCTGAAATATGTTCCAATTTTCATTTATCGATTTTTCTAAAGAAATTACTTTATTTCATTCAAAATGAAATCAATGCATAATTCGAAATCGTCTGAAATTAAGTTAATTTTGTCTGAATCTAAAGGGGCATTTTATATTGCAAAAATTATTTAACTTTGTATTTTATGTTTTATTATGTTAGCGTAAATGAAGAATTGCAGTAATAAATGGACATGACCGGAAGTGACCATCATCAATGTCCACTTAGGCGCTCATTGTTTACTGAAACACAATGCTTGTTGCAACAATTCCGCTTGTTGCAACGCTTATTGCACCATTCTGCAAAAAGAACAATTGCTATTGTGGAAGATAAATACGTCGAATTGCATTGTTTAGCTAAGACGAGTGGAAAAAAAAGGTTTCATTACAAATGTTACAACGATCCTTTCATGACATATTACTGCTCAAACAATGGGATCCATAAGACGCATAAGAAAATTCATCGGAAGGAAATATGCGATGATAAATTATAGCATTAAAAAAACAATTAGGAAACGAATGCATTAACTAATGTGCGGTAAATTAAGCACATGCAACTTAGACCAGACTAACATTTGCTCTTTCCTTGATACCTTTCCCCAAGGACAGTCTCCTTATTACCTGTAAGTAACCCCCTTCACTGTTCCCACTTATGATAGACAAAAGCGCATTAATCTGTTGAAGGGATTGCAAGGCGGAGAAGGATGTTTTTCATCCTATCAGCTCCTTGGCACGACTATCTATGAATTTGCTGATCTAGAACCAGATTAGCAAAACAGTTCCATCTTGCCAACACTTTCCATTTTTTTTTTTCATCATCAGACGCCGATAATCCTATCTCTGTAGTGCGCGCTTCGCATATATTGATAAAGCAATCTCGATAGATCCTCTCAATGCCACCCAAATGCAAAAAAGAATTTGTTGCATAAGATCTGCAAGTGTCCAGAGCTCAAATGAACAACCCGTCGAGCGGCAAATTAAACCATAAGATGGAATGAAATATGCATCAATATAATATATATCACAAGATGACCTCCTATATCACTTTCGATCTTAATTCATTGTCATCGCAAGGAATTACAAATTTTTAAAAATATTGAAAAATATGCGCACATTTTAAATCGATTTGAACTTTATTTTATATCGAATTGCTTGTGGAAAATGGAACCTTTTGTAATAAAAAAATTCACAAATTACTAATGATTGTAAATTATTGCTGAAATTACTGGATTACTTTTAAGTTCGTAATTACGATAAAGTCGTAAAAATAAAACTAGGTTACCACTGATAAAGTCGGACCATCACTAATAAAGTCGGACCATCACCAATAAAGCCGAATTATCAATGATAAAGTCGAAGTATCACTAATAAAGTCGAACCATCACTAATAAAGTCGGACCATTAGACACATACGTACAGTATGATAGTGACCCTATCACTTTATCGTTGCGATACTGGTCAAATATTTTTTTCAGTATCAAAGTATCAAATACTTTTTGTAATCGCTCCAATGTTTTGTTATTGGCTCCAACTCCAATAGCTTCTCCAATTCTATAAAAATTGTTGAATTGGAAAATTTTCTATCGTTTACCTATTTGGGTATTTAAGTCAATCATAAATTGAAATTCACTCCCATTATATTAATAATTTTCATCAAAACTTATAACCATCATAAATTTTATTCTTTTTTAAAAAAAACTTTCAAAAATAAACAATATAAATATTTTTTTCGATGAAATTTCATTAAAAAATTCATTAAAAATTCTTGAGATTATGGTTATTTTATTTACTCGTCGCAAACGATAAGAAGTATGCAATTAAAATCTATAGAAGAGCTCTTTGTTAAAAATTTGCATAAGCTCAGAAAGTATACTTATCATCTATATTGAATGAAACAATCGCATAAGCTTATTACTTCTTCAGCTAACAAGTAGTTGTAATGTATAAAATTATCCGCCACTTATATGAACTGAAATTTTTCTTGGATTTTTTTTGCGCTTATATTCTAAGCTAGCAACTTGGAATAGTGCTGTAAAGTTAGACGTTTTAAGAAAACTCGAGTAGATTAACAGACGAACTTTTCTTGTATTCATGTATTCTAAATTATGGAGTAATCTTTTTTGGCTAGGTACTCTATGACTATCTTTTTCTTCTTTTTTTTTTTTTTTTTTTGAGATCTTCAAAAACTTTGCAAAGAGAATTTTTAGTGCAAAATCACTTAGTGCAATATCGAATCGTTTCTCTCAAACATTGTCTAAGCATTTCATTATTAAATTCTCTATCGTTTACGTTTTTTTTGCTTTTCGTTTTTATGCATAATTTGTATTTATTTTGCATTGTGTTTGTGATCATGATTCTCTCTCTTTGCAACTGTGTTGATCCTTTGCGTCTATTATATATAAACTACTCAACTTTTCAAGTATTCAAACTCTTGAATGGAACTAGAGAGTTCCACCGGATCGGAACTAGAGCTCTCCAAAATGGAACTAAAGAGTTTCCCGAAGTGGAACTAGAGAGTTGTCCAAAAATAGAACCTGAAAGTTCCTCAACCCAAATTCGTCGAACCTAATATAAGTCTAAAAATAGAAATAACAGCATGAAGATGATGAAGAAAACTATCGCTAATACCCGTTATATTTTCTGATTGTTTTTTTTTTTTTGGGCTGCTAAACACTTCCTCAAGAACAAAGTGCTTTCGTTGTCTTACTCTTTCCTTGCCATCCGAAAAATAGATTTCCATAGCTTGTCAATTGGCACAACGAGTAATGGATGAGGAACACCAAAGAGTAAGACCTGCGTCTGGAATACAGTGCAATAGTATTTGAGATTGCTCCCTTCTTAACCATCCTCATCCTCCCCCCCCCCCCCCCCCCCCTCTTCCACTTCGTCTACCGCCTCCATCTATCGTTGCCTCATTAAAAAATACCTTTAAAAAACGTTCAATAATTGTGTTATATTTGTTTTCTCTATTCAATAAGACGACAATAAATTGAAGGAATTTATTTTGCTGAAAAAAAAAAGAAACATAAATGCAACGATATAAATCAACAATATCATAGATAAGAAATCCAAAGAGAAAATTATTGAAAGGCAAAAAAAAAATCCCCCTAAAAGATTCAAAAAAAAAAGCATAAATAGACAATCGGCATGAGTTAATTTTGCATATGAATTAATATCCTCTATCATAGCACAAATAAAATGATAGATTCAAATATATGCAAAATTTTAGCGATATTAATAAACAAATTTCATCTTTTATAGAGAATACTATAATTCGACAACAATAATAATAATCATAATTTAAAAAATAGATCGCTTAAAATTCGTAAACGAATCGCTCTTCACCATTGGTGAATTTCAAGAGGATCGATGATCGCTATAAATGTTGAGATTTTTCGGAAATATTTGTTGATTAAAAAATTATCCGGGAAAGTGAGATTTTTATACTTTCGGCGTCTGTTTTTATTTGGTCACTAAAGTTGGCCACCAAAATAAGTGACCAGTAAAGTGGTCACTTATGGATAACTGTAGATAAGATAGGGCCTAATCATATAGCGATTAATATTTCATCACATAACAACATCAATTATTTTTATGGCGATATTGAAAAAAAAGTGAGCATTTTAATGAATTTAGATTATCGGAAACGGTTATATTTCTTCAACTTCTTTTTTTTTCATACGGCATTTCTTTTTCATACAAATTCCTGGCAACTTTTCAAATTTCAATTGCATAAATTTTCAAGTGAATTCACTATGCAGATTGTGATTCTATTATTTGAAAAGTGATTTTTCTTTTTTGATATTTTTCAAATAATCTCAATTCCAAATTGAAAAAAAAAGTAGGCGAGAAATTTTCGCTGAAGATAATAAATCACAAAATTTAAAAAAAAAAAATTAGGTTGGCATAAAAAGTGTTACGAGCTAAGCTCATTTATGATTCAGAACGAATTTCAGCACTTACGCTATTTTTTCCACTCTATTCATTCGCAAAGAAAAACCCTTCATAAGGCATTCGTTTATGCTGCACGGTATATACACGATACAGGTGAATGAATGGGACATCGCACTATTAAGTAGTATGGAAGGCTATGCAATGCAGAGTTGATTTTAGTGCATAAAGTGGGCGAAAAAAAGGGAGAGAAAATTCTAAATTTGTCTCGGGTTTTCTTCAAACATGATCCGTCCTATACAACCTATACGTTTTCAGAAAATTATCGGATCCGATCAAGCACAGATCAAAGTTTTCAGCCGTAGCCGAACATTTCTTCCAAAGGTCGACTCATGCTTTGGCTATTCAAGGCTATGAGACAAAACAAATTTTTGCCTATAATTAGCGAAATTTTGTTGCTGTTTGAATTCAGTAAATTGTTTACAATATAGTTGAATCATAATTTCAGTATATTTTCTCTCGTTACCAGGTGTGGGCAAAGGGAACGAGAAAGGGATGGCGGATGGCCGTGGGCACCTATCCTCTCAAGTCTTCGAGTGGTGGTGAAGGAGCGGAGAACGATTCACATGGAGGATTGGATACAGGTATCTTATGAGAAATACAAAACCACAGGAGAAAAATAGACGAAAATTTGGAAATTACACAGTGCATTAAGATTCAAGAGAGCTGAAAAATGCCAATCTTCCATAGAATTAATCAAGATAGTTTCCACTATGTCTCATTTTCCAATAATTGTCAACGTTTATTTATAATTTTGAAGCTGAATAAGTTTATCAAAATGGTTTATTCGTAAAACTTGGCTTCATTATTGTGGGTACAGCTTTATACACTTGCTCAAACTTGAAATTTTTTTTTTTTGAATTTCGGTTCTTTCAAGAAATTTTTTTCTCAGATTTTCACGAATGGTAAAATTAAAGAGAAATGAATCTGCAAACAAATGAAAATTGCATCAACTTTCCATTGTACGGTAGTTACTGTAAATTGATGGGGATACTATAAAGGATGTCATTAGCACAATCAGAAAATTGGACGTAGAAAACGTCTAAATATTTCAGGCGATGAAAAAAATACGATTATACCCTATAATCTTGAAGATAAATCACCAATGCAACGAAGTTACCATTTTGTGATTAGCGGATACTATTTGGAGGCGACTTTTATTCAAAGGTATACGATAGATGATCAGCCAACCAACCAACAAATAGACAAATCATTCCACATAGACACAACTTACTTTAGATACTAAATATGCCTTCAGCTAAAAGCCAAGCTATCAAAATTAAAGGTTAATTAATGAACAATGAAGAAGGTAACTCTCTTTTAATTCACTATGTTTTCATTTAGCACTTTAAAAGGATTTAATCTTCTCTCCAATTCCGTCTTTATAAGCGAAAAAAGTTCATTCTATCTTATTTTCAAAATCCCATCTAAATGCAGTGAAAATTTCGTGAATAAAAATCTAAAAGTCGGATAGTCTCTAAAATCCGCCTGAAAGAAACATTTCGACCACTTTATTTAAACCATAAATCTTTGACCTTCACTGGTCAGCAGCCCAGCCATCGGCTGGTATGAATATCAACCATATATACACCAATCATCTATCGATTCAATTAGTGGATAGAGGATTAGCCGGTGAAATCGTTCTCATTCATCAAATTTTATAGAGTGCAGAATTGTCGAAATGCATCGCACTATGTCCTTGGGAAAGCGTAAAAATGAGCGATAAAAACGATCGGAACGAAAATAGTGAAAAATGGTGCAATGATAGATGCGGTATTAGCAGTGATTGTTATCGGTGTGATAATATTATCACTGACAAGCTCAGGTTCGATTTTTTTCGTTGGCCAATTTTTGTAATTGCAAAAATCATCACTATTACAAGCGCATACATTAACAGCGACGCCCGATTTAGTGGTTCGTTCTTGGCATTTACCATCCGGTAGATCGCTTTGTGAGCATGCATAATGTATTCCGGTCACCGCATGATCAAGCATGAGACATGCTGAAAATAATAATTCAGCATTAATTATACATCGAAAATATTTAAAAAAAAAATCCGTCATGAGCTAATATTTTAAAATTTTCTAAATTATATTTAGTTGTTAAAATCGTTTTTGATTATAATTATTGTTTAAGCTCGTTTCAGGTTTTATTTACCTGTCAATAATATCTTTAAGGTATTCGGATTACCTATGTTTGATTTTGATAGGACTCAATAAAATCCAATAGTGTAATGAGATATCGTCAAATTCATTAGACGATCGCAATATCGAATTTTATTCTATGAAAGTATGCAATCTACTTGCAATGAATATGGTAGACAAATTGATAAACTTTCAGTCGTATATCCTTGCAAAATATTGATTTTTTCTACACCTCTATGAATTTATATCGATTGATTTGCATATATTCGAACTTTTGAACATCTGGAACTTTTCCAAATTTTTGACACGAAAACGAATTTTATTAGTCGCTTTTTTTATCGATTACTTCATCAAAGTACCATTATTAACCTATACTATCAAAAATTGCGCTATTTCTATCCAATAAAAGACTAGATTAAGAGAGCTCCCAGCAGACTCTTTGGCTTCGACCTACTAAGTCACTCCGACCAGGGGCCTCATCGAGGCTAAGGTGGTAAAACACGTCAGAGCTCTCCTCTTCAGCGGAACAATGATGAATCGACTCGTCAGCATCCAATGGGCAGGAGACGAGCCTAAGCCCTAACCTTCATGCTACCTTACAACTTCACCTAAGCGGAAATGGAAGCGATATGAAGAGACATTTATTCGTAATGAATGCTTTTTCGATTAAAGTAAATAAGTAAATAAATAAGTAAAGTAAAAGACTAGAAAAGTATATTGGTCGTCCCGTTATAGAATGCTTATAGGGAAAAGATAGGTATTTGTTGATCGGTAGAGATATCTACTATCTAGTAGAAAATTGCGCAGATTTATATTCAAGAAAATTTTAATTTTATTTGCATTTTCAGAATTTTTTAATGAAAATGTCAAAAAAAAATCAGAAGTGAATAAATATGGATTAAAAAAAAAAAACAAGGATCAGAGCTGTTTCAGTTTCATTGCACATTTCCTGTTGAGATGAAAAATGGCAAATTAATTAAAGTTTTTTTGTCTTTACTAAGATCATAATGTACTCCTTAACGACGTTTATATCTAGGTCTTATTGCTAGTGAATAATAATTGAAAATCAATTTTTCGCGCTCTCCACCTTCCTCCTTGCCATTTGACGAATGATAGCCTCAGGCATTTTTGATAACATTTGATACCCCTTCATCGAATTTTGTAGACAGATATTTTAGACCACGAACAATTGCTAAATGCTCTTTTGAAAATGCAAAAATTTTTTGAACGTTAATCCAACGGAAAGGTAAAAAAATTAAATTGATTATCTGTCGAAGAAATTTCAGGTGTTCTCTCTCTCTCTCTCTCTCTCTCTCTCTCTCAAAAAAAGGCAATTTATAGAAGTCGGCAATGATCACAATTCAAACACCCTCAACGATGAAGGATTTTCAATTACAATTCGGTATCATTTGCATATATCAACGCTTGAAAGTCGATAAGCATTAAAAGTCGATAAGCATACGTGTAAGATAGCAGCATGACGTCATAATTAATAACTACATGACGTCACGTAATATTTTTATTAATGAAATATTTCTCGCTAGAAAATTTTTATCATCATATTACATTAATTCCAATTCTTTTTTTCTGGATTTTTACTCGAAAAGCATAAAAAGCAAGAGAATTCGTTCAATTTTTCAAGTGATCATAGATCATATCAATCCATTTCTTTTTGAAATATGGTGATATAGGAAAGAATATGAGCTTCTTAATGGATCACAAACGACAATGTTTTAGGTGTGCAAAAGGGAACGACGTTTTTAAGAATTGAATATTTTTGTTGTAATTATTAAGTATTTAAGTATATTTAAGTACAATCACGTTTGTATACAACCAAGCGCAAAAGTTGAAATGGGAGAGAGAGAGAAAAAACTATTCAAAACCGGACGAGTTTAGCAGGGAAATTTTCTATTGTTTATTGCATAACAAATATTTTATGGCATAGTCGAAATCTAAATAATACAGATGAAAATATATTCATCGTTGATAAGTTTTTTTTTTAAAAACATGTAAATCATATTGAAACACTCATCTTAACAATATGAAGTACATTCAAAACGAATAGCAATAATTTAACAAACGTTGAGGGTGGAATTATGAATTCGACTGAATTCACAGATTTTTGATTACTTAGAAATTGACGAACTTAAAAGCCGGATATGTCAACGTCAATGATTCATATATGAAAGAAGTTCAGCAAATATGTACCAACTGCAACTGATGATGTTTGCTTCGTTCATATTTTCCATTTTGGGGCTCCTATAAGAAATGGAAATACCAAAACATATATATATATATATATATATATATATATATATATATATATATATATATATATATATATATATATATATATATATATATATATATATATATATATATATATATATATATATATATATATATATATATATATAGCCACAGTGCTACTCTTCGCAGCATGCACATGCATCTATTGACACAAAAGTCCCCTTTTTTTACCGACCGTAAATTTTCCTTTCACAAGCAGATTTCATCTAGCACACCGTATCCCCTCTATAGAACTCCAGCGCTTTTGAAAACAAAGTGAAGTGCTTCGAATACTACTCTTCTGTATTATTCGACCTTAAAAAACAAAGTTAGTTTCATATGTATAAAGAAATACAATCCAATAAAGTGTTATAATAGTAAGTAATTATACAAGTAAATGAACGAAAAGGTATTAACCCCTTATATAGAATATGGGGTGTTGTAAATAAAGTAAAATGGATTGATCGCTATGAAAAGTGCCTGCAATAATATTAACGGAACGTCAATAAGTACGCTACGATTAGTAGTTGTGTAAATATTTGAGCAACACTTGTAGCATTTAAGTGGTACCACTTCACAATTATTTCTCTTTGCCCATATATGGATCAACACAATGGTGGAACTTTCTGCATAACATTACAAATATAGTGTGTTATACCATTTGATATGAATTATAACCCCCTCCCCCCCTCCCCAAAAAAATCTTTGCGTCTAGGTGTTTGTGTAATGTGTACCTACTTTTTATCACAGAAAAACTCATTTCCGCTAATCGATGAATCATTAAATTTCATGATTTTCATTAAGAGTAAGAAAATCTATTTGAATATTGAGCCACTTAGCCACTTGTTAATATCCTTCACTATTGATGAATATTCATTAGACTGCATTCATAATATAGGATTACATCATCTGCTTTAAAATCTCTCGTTTAAGCAAAGCGTTTTCAAGAAATTCTCTATATTTCGATGAGAGTTAAATACAGGCAATAGAAACATTCAAAAGTATTACCTGCACCGGAAATAGGTTTTTTTCGAAACCGGAAGAACCGGAAAAAATTTGAAATAATAGGCCGCAAAAGTGATGCCATTTAATTATTAAATGAAAATTATAATATGATAATTAATGAGAAGTTTTGAGTCTCATAAATCAATAAATTCATCATAAACAATAAAGTTTTTGTGCAAAAGTCTCACCTTTCATCATCATATTAAATTATATCTCGAGGCGATCCATTAAAAAAAATTCAAACCAATGCGAAGTATTCTGTAAGTATTAGATTCGAATGTCACTGTTTGAATGGGCATTTTTTTGTAGAATCTTTTTTGCTTTTCGAACTTTTTTTCTCTATTTCACTTTCATTTTCGTTGCAGCTCTCAGCAAAATATAAGTCGATATATATATATATATATATATATATATATATATATATATATATATATATATATATATATATATATATATATATATATATATATATATATATATATATATATTGATAGTAGAACATTTTAACATACATATTCAATATGACATTTACTAAGGCATGAGTTATTTCCAACGTTTAGTGATACAATATGGCTTATAATACCGATAACTGTTAAATCTACTATATATAAGTTACTTTCAACGTTTCTTGGAGCAAGTAACTGTTACAAGTAACAGTAAACATCATATTCGAATGGTCTAAAAACATTGGTACCCTTCAAACGTTTAAAGAAAGCATTCATTTGCAATATGCATATACCAGTACAAATGAAGTAAGACGTCTGACAAGACGAATTAGGAGAGTTGTTCCTTTTCTGTTCGCTCTTTTCAGCTTTGAAGTCCTTTCCCAACAATTCTATCGTTTTTTTTTCCCTTTACTCTATGAAATTTGCGAATGCTATGGTACTTGGACCTTTGTTTCTATAAGAATCGCATCAAATAAGCGCAAGTTTAACCTTAATTTGAAGGTAAAGGGGGAAGTGAACGGGATGGGAACTTCACACCTACTATGATTTCAACAAGGAACGGATGGACAACACTGTCGGCGAGTAGGTAAAGCACAGATAAACGGAAAGATATACTTTCGAGAAACGCAAACATTTCAGCTCGCAAGTCATTTTGGTTTGATGCGTGCATGAAGAACAGCTGAAATTTCATATTCTCGCAAAATGAGTTTATCGCTATGCCCCCATATCCCCTTACTCCCCCCTATACCCCCGGGGTGTTTTAAAATACCGTACTCACTGAATTGTAAATCCATTTGTCAGTGCTAGATCTACTTCGCTAGTCAAAGAACAGTGCTGATGAATTTCTTCCGTGTCCCCCTCCCCCTCTCTAAATAAATTGCCGTTTAAAAAGAAGGCGGAGAAATTTCCATCTTCTCATCTCTTGCGTATCGATAGCAAAAAGTACAACCTTTAATTTTTTTTTATCTATTAATTTTTATATAGTTAGAGGTCTTATGGAATTTTTCATCCATCCATCCCCCTCCTTTCTTTCTAAAATTGTTGAAGCAAAACTTCAAGGATTTTATTTCAAAAAATGGAAAAGCAGACGAGAAATTATTGCCAAATCGGTTGTATTTTTAGAAGCGAGATATAAATTTTACAAATAAGCGAAAAATTTTTTTCAACGAAAAGTTGGGAAAAATTTTCTTCATTCATTCTATTCTTTTTTTTTTTCTGAAATATCTACTACTTAATTATTTTTTTTTTACTAACGATAAAATTTAGCTTCAGCTCAAGTTGTATAGTACGCTAAACATAAGAAAGTCTATTTTTACTCTAAAGATAGAATAAAGTATAGAAATTCTACAATTATAACTCATATAAGGTATGTGCCATATACTTATGATTTAGTGTGCAGAAAAAACATTAAATATCAAACGTACTATCATAGGCACGTTTGTTATAAAATACGTCTATAAAGTTATCAGTATCATACAGGTAAGCTCACCTGCTTTCTTTTATCCCAACAAAAGAGCACATAATGATGACATAGAGCAAATCATATAAAGCCGGAACTTGAATAATCCATTTCAAATTTGCAACATTTGTGAAGTCAGCTGATTTAAAATTTATTGCAAAATGCAATGATATTGCAAATTCTTCACCAATTTTTTTTTTTTTTTGAACTTCATAAGGCTGCTTTGTATCTTCATTGCTTATTCGTTTCTTTGCGCTTAGTCAATATATCTATGAAACGTTTCTTCTTACACATAGTTAAAATTATATATTATAGCCGATTAGTTAAGATAAACTGAAGCTAGAATGATAGAGCACTAGACCGGAAGTCTAAACATCGAGAGTTCAGATCCGTCTACGAATAAATTTCTTTCGATGATCAAATAAATCCCATGTTTCCATTATTTTTGTTTCATAGCGATGCTTAAAAATTTCGAAGTTTTAAAATGCCTTTATTTGCGATATTTTTAATGACGAGAAAGAATTCTTTGTGAGGCTAAAAATCGAAACACTTTTAGTAAAACTAAATCAAGAAAATTCAGTCTCAATTTATTTTTTTTTTTTAAATTCAAATTTCATTAATATTCGGAGTTATATTCGATCTCTAATAGTGCTTTTGATCTCTCTTTTTTTTTTTTTCAGAGGTAATTTGCGAGAGAAATTCATGCGAATTAATACCAACGATATTAAATAACACAATCATATAATCAATAAGTAGAGCATTTTATTGAAATGCCATTATTATCTTATAATATTTCGATTTTTACTCAAATTTTCGAGACGGAATTTTACAATTAGAACTAGAAGTACAAAAAAAAACCCCCGCCAAAATTTGAGTATGAATATAACTATCATCGGTTATTTGGAGTGGCAATTTCTGTTTAAAATTTGCAAAATATATTTCTATCGTCTCGTAAAAGATTTGAAGAAATTCTTTCAATTTTATTAGAAAATAAAGCATGAAAAATACAACATTCTGAAGCATTCCTCTTTCAAGGGGATAAATATCCATAATTATGACACCATTATCCTGGAAGTGATGTAGTATAACAACTTCAAAAACCATTGTTTCAACTAGTGGAATACACATTAGGAAACATTGTGTGCTATATGTGTTTTCATCACCAGAGAATATCTAGAATGCGATGCTATGAATTATTTACGTTGTAAAATCGGTGAAAATCGAATGACAAGAAAGCAATTTACGAATACATAGTCGACGTTTAGTCTGGCATAGCAAACTTTTTTTTAGTTTTGCTCAGACTGGAAATAATAGCTATTGTTTATGATGGTAAATGAAAACTTAATCCACAGGCGATGGTGAATCTACAAACTTATGCTTGCCAGACGATTACTGTATCGGCGGACAAAAGGCCGTGGATTCGATCCTTTCAAGTGACACGATTTCATTACTTGCCAAAAGCAATGCCTAAAATAGTTCTCGACCGTTCAATCGAAGATGCTATCACAAGGCAATTTGAAGAGTTGTTTTGGATGAGGTAGACTTATTTTGGGCTCAAGAAATGAATTTAAAAACAGAGCTTTTGCATAAAAGAGACTATCTTAGATTTGAAATATATAAATACCAACTTTTATCCCACTTGGTACACTCGTTCCATTGTTCACTGGTAAGCTGATAATGGATAAGAAAGCTTATTGGGCCAACGATTATGCCTTTCAAAATTCATACCGATGAGTCTCGTGTAAGCAACTAGCAAAAACCTTCACTCGGAAACATTAGCAAAAGAATAGACAAACGACTCAACATCATTAGCGTTTTTCATTGTAACGCAGAAACGCAATAAAGACACATTTTATTTGCATCGCTAGTGTTTCGAATACACCCGGAATTTAGTGGATGAAGTTTAATCCTTAGTGAGAGCTCTTCGCAGACCTCAAACGACATATGCGCACATACTCGCCATTCATTAAAGCATATCTACGTATCAATATAACATCGGAGAAAAGCATAGCGATGCATATGCTTTTAATTTTCAATGAATCACATTTGTGTTTAATGAATGAAAGCACAACCTTTCTAGTTAAGCTAATGCAAAATTTTAAAAGATAGCAAAATCGAATAGAAATTTTTGCGTTTGAAATATCAATAAATTTTTTACGATTGGAAAATATTCCATTTGTTTAAAAAAAAAAAGTTAATTTTTGAGCATATTAATATCAGCTATTCCAGAGAAAAGATTATAGATATGGAAATTTTCATAAAAACTTAAAAATTATCATTACGAAAATAATCAATATTAAACGGATCTAATATTGAAGTTTTTTTTATTTAATATTATATTATTGTGTTGAAAAGCTTAGAAATTTATATGAATTTAGATATTTCTAATTTCGAAACAATAATCTAAGAAAATTGCATGAATGCATTATTTTCAAATTCATAAATGTGGAAAATCAAAAATGACACTATACTTAAATATCCAAAGTTATATTCTAGTCAACATTAGCCATTTTTTTTTTTAGCTGATCTGTAAAGATCTATACGATACGGCAGCAAATTTCTACGATCATTTTATTGTTCAATGAGGGCTGTTTGGTCTTTTCGGGCAAAGTTAAGCACTACCGCCTTATTTTTACTTGCAGAATGCGATCGCCTGCATTCGGGAGCAATTCGACGAGGGCTGTTTTACAGCAGCGCCAGATAGACGAGATGAGGGTTTTTCTGGGAAACTGGCGTATCCGAAGTAATTGGGAGGAGGGGGGGGGGGGGGGAGAGGAAGATGCCCTTTGGTGATGTTTATTCTTTTGGGGATGGGAGCGGAGAGAGGGGACAGAGGGTGAATAGCTGTTGTAGAATGGCGCAATTTTTTGCGCTCTTTTTATTTTTCTTGCTCTTGAGAGATTTCTGAGTACGGTCACCAACGTTTTCGGAGCGTGGATAATATTTGCAATGTCGAATGTTATATAAGCAGCCGAAATCGCTTTGAACCGGAAGTTGTGCATAAGCAAGAAACGTCGAATTTTCCTATCTTTCCCGACCTCATGCTAACACTGCATCTTTTCTTAGCTTCATTTTGCACCTCAGATTCCACTGAAAAATGCCTACTTTTAAAAAAATGAATTGTTATATCTATGCAGATCTGAATTCGTATAATTTTCGACAATTCTTATAATTTTTTTTCGACATCAAACTAAAACTTTAAAAAAAACAACCAATTTTCGATACTATGCGCTTAATTGACCGACCAAAATGACAACGAATCAAAGAACCAATACTTTCCTCGTTTTTTCTTCTTCTACCTTCTCTTTCCCATCCCCGCTAACCTGTATTTCCTTTCTCCTCGTCATAATGGACATTTTGACTTTTACATCACGCTATAATTGCATTCTAGTGCGCTCGAATTTGATAATGTGCGGCACAAATTTTTCTTTTCTGATCGTTCATCGTTGTCGGCTGCTCGCATTAATCACAGTAGTTTTAGAAATGCGAATTAATTTCAAAAGCAATACAATTTCTAAACAAAGGCGAAGCTGAACGAAAGAAACTGGCGTTCGCTAATGACTTTCTTGTTTCCATTTCAGTATCCCCATCGTCGGAATGAGAGGGCGGGGGGGGGGGGGAGGGGGGAAGGAAAGAAGCGGGTGTCCTTGCTTCTATACTCCATTGATGATTACATTACCTACACCTATTGTTACAATATTGTATGTTCCCAAAAGATTTATTCCTCAAATCAAATATCTTATAGTCACATTTCGTTATACATAAATTCAAAAAAGTCAAGGTAATATAAGAGAAAAAATATTGCGAAAAAAAAAAACAACAACAACTCTGCCGTTATTGAGAACAGAAATGAGAGAGGAACATAGCGGTGAAATTTTGAGATTATCAGGAAATAACCTAAAATCAACTGATAAATATAAACAGGAAAAAAAAATTGTTCATTTCAGAAATTTTGTGATGAATCATTCAAAAACGTCGTCTTCATCGATATTTTTCCTCATTAAACCGAGTAATTTATTCGAATCGCTTATCGTTAGCAATTTCATCACTACAATTTTATTTTTCTATTACAAAACTTTATTCTCCGATAATACCACTAAGAGTAATACAAATTTCAGTCGAAATGAGCCACAACTTTCAATGGAGACCTACATCAAATATGTTACTCCAATACAACAAATTTCACTACATTATTTGTACTGTTTCAGTGCCGATTGAACTGATCGTACTGTCTAAAATAGGAACCCCTCGTTCGATTGGGGATTTTCTGATAGGTCTTTCATATTGAAGAGGAAAATAAAAACTTAGAAACTTGGAGTTGTCTAAGAAGCTTGGAAAAAGTCTCAGAAGTGATTCCAATAGGAAACCTTCTTAAAAGCCTACATCTCATGAAGGGAATAAACTTAATACTCCCAAACGTTCGAGGTTTAAAAGATAAGGTCTGCTATCCCAGAAAATATTACCATCAAAAGTCTCCTCCTATACGTTACTAATAAACCTTTTTTTATTTGAGATGTGAGCCCCTAGCAGACGTTAAGCAACGAAAAATCTTTTGTAATGTTCAAATTTAGCTGTCAGAAAAACTTCGCTTAACACTTTGCTGTATCGACTATTACAGTTTATGCATTTGATCGATTGTTCAGAGTTTAACGACTGCTATATGTTGCCCCCGCATTTTTTTTTTCTTTTGTGAAGCTCTTTATTCGAAAATTACTGCATCTTTCGATCATAGAATTCATTCGGTGCAACCAACTGTGCAAAAATAAACAATCTTCGATTATCTCAACTTGATTTTTTGTTTATTGTATATATTTTGCATTATATAGCAGTAGGAAAAGAATAGCGCCAAGAGGCTAGGGCATTTGTCTAATTATTCCTCTAAAAATACCTCAACGTGTTTATCAGTATGGTGGTAATGGTTCTCACGTAAAAGCTACAGTTTATAGAATCCTTTGACCATTTTTGGATCATATCTGATCAGACTGCAAAAAAAAAAAAAATTGACCTAGAAATTTTGTTCTCTTGTGCAATATCAATAATATAAAAGTGATCCCATTATATAGGAATTAGAGGTAATCCTAGAGCGTTAATATACCCGTCAGATTTCGTTGTTGTTAGTTTCGTGATTCGTGAGCTCAATTCACTAGATGGGAACGCCACAGATAGAATAAAACTATAATATATCCATGTATTTCAAAAATTTCAATCACTGTTTTACTTCTCAATTATATTCTACTTTTCAAATATCTCTTTAATATGATTTGTTAGTAGAATGGAATGGTTTCATATGCCTACGACATCACAGCAGCAGCAATATGGATGAGAATAAATAAAAAAAATCTATGCAAAGACAGAAAGATTTAGTGGCAACTGTTGCCGGTTTCGATCACAACTGTGCATTTCGTTGTTCTAAGCTTGCACTTTAGAATATTGCACGACACACACATTACAGCAATACATGACGCTCGTTCTGTGCATGTCTTCGAAGCGTGTGATCCGTATATTTCCGGGAGGAAAAAAGCTCCGTTGCCATATTTTTCACGATATGCAATGAACAACTTCAAGGAACTATGAGCAGATGAGTTCGATTTATACTGATAGCATTGTATTCATCTTCTAATCGTTGCATTTATGGACAAGCTAATGCTGTTAGACAAAAGTGCAGCCATAATTCCAGGTGTTACATGGTCTAAATAGTTACCAAGACTATGAACTATCATCGAAAATTACTCAAGACATGCGACGAGACAGCTAGTTGCTGCACGCGAAAAAAAAAAGTGTCTCGCCACACAACCTCAATTCACCGCAAAGTAATCTTTCGCAGAAGTTATCACCGGGGACGGGAGGAATTGAAGCCAACTCGCTGCTCTTTTCTTCTTCTCAACCCTCCTCCCCCCCCCCCCCCCCCTACCCAACCAGCAAGTGATTTCCTAGAGTTTCAACTATACTGAAAATTTTTCCACATTGGAATTTAGCAGATTATTATACCATATTTGATAAGAAATAAAATTGAAATTCAATATTTCCTTATTAAGCAAATAACCGCAAAAAAACTTTTTATTATTATTATTTGGCATTGAATGAATAAATACGATCGACTATATCGGTCAATGTAACATTCAATTTGCAAATATTTGTGCAATTGACAGTCGCATGAAAGCATTCGTCTATTGAAAAGAAATGCACTAATGTGGTCACATCGCCTCACAAATAGCGCCTTAATTGCATTGTACACAACGAAAAATATCATTATATATACGCATCGTTGCCCTTATTTACTATATGACATTGCGCCATTAATTTCTTTCATTAACACGTAAAGATTATCTGTGAAAATATTAGATTAATTGCTGTGCTAATAAATTAGACAATCTTTTCTAGAGAGTTTCGATCTTCGAAGTTAACTTATCGCATAACTGAATTCGTGGGGTGGGGGGGGGGGGGGGGAGGAGAATTGAAAAGTTATATAAGGAAATTATACAATCTCTAGGCTATATATATATATATATATATATATATATATATATATATATATATATATATATATATATATATATATATATATATATATATGTATTGCCGTTGCAAAGTATGTTTGTCATTTAATCGATTGAATTGCAAAAAAAAAAATTAACTGTCTAGTCAATCAACAAAATTTTAGAGGAAGGAAATGAAGGCGCTTTGCTATCGCTTGCAATGAAAGCTTAAAATGCAAAGTCTATAACATTTCTAGCAATTATTTTTTTGCAATTATTTCAGGCATTGCAAAACTCGAAATAGTTTCACTCAATGCAAATAGCCTAATGAATGCAGCATTGATCGTAGCAAAAATTTTATGAAAAGAAGAAAGAACATTTCAATGAGAATTGTATTTCGTTTTGCAATTATCAAATTGCAACAATGATAATCCGAGACGTTATATTCGAATATTTTCAACAAAATAAACAATTTTTTAAGGCGAAAAAAAACGATATATTCTATGAGATTCAATTTTCAGCATAAATAAGTATTAAATTTTTATCAACTGCAAATTAAGAAAAATTCGATCGTCTCTTTTCTCTTCTATCGTCCAATCGAAATAAATGTCCGTCCGTTTTAATTTTATCGTTGAATTTTATCTTTGCAAAAAAAAAAGGTATAATACTGAATAGCCGGAAATTGTGAAATGAGTAGATTATATATGCAATTGCCTGCAAATAAAACAATCAATTTGGCTCATTTTACTCTATATAAGCAAAAGAAAAGAAATCCTGCGAAGAAAGGATCCCTCAAATAAAAAAAAGATTATCTTAAGCGACAAAAAAGATCCTTCAAATAAAAGGAAGAAAATAGATGAAGGCAACAATGAAGCATTTATAGATAACTGAACATTAAAGAATGACACTTATATTTTTGAAATAACTTTGATGATGCATTTCATTGATTTAATTTAATCGAAACAACGGAAAATCATGATGATGCGATATTCGCTGATCTATTTACTGAAGTTTTGAGCATTTTAAACAACCGGAAATCCATTTAAACTGCACAAAATTTTAAATTTTTTCATCAATAACGACGAAAAAAGTTATTTTATCTCCAAGAAGTGATAAAAACTAATTCTCATAATTTCTTACTACAACAATTAACAGTACTAATAAAATTATATTTGCTCATTTTTTTCAAAAACTCTTCTCCGCCTATCAAATAGAGCATTGATCAACACCTTCCTTAACAACATTCTCAGGTGTGTTGTAAACTTTGAATTTTTTTTTTTTTTTGAATGGCTTGGAATTGAAATATATTATACAATTATAGAGTTCATATTGGAATATATGTTTGAAAATCAATTTTTAAAAAAAATTTTTAAATTCCTATCACAGTAAAACGTTCGGAAAATAGAGACAAATTTATTTTCCTATCGTAATGGATTGCATTTTCAAACACAAAATTATGGCCTATAATGATAGATGCTTCACTATGAAATAGATTAACCGATATGAAGAGATATGAAGCGTATATAGTAGACCGAACACAGACTACTAGCCAATAAAATATAGTAGTTTCAAACAACACCGATTCCACTTACGTGCAAAGTTTTTACTCATCATCAAGCTGGTAGCCAAAGTTGAACTGCTTTGCGCAAAAGATTTTACAAGTCATCGAGGAAGAGAGAAAGGCTAGGATTGGTAAGAGGGGGAGAGGGGAGGAGAATAGGAAGCAGGAGGGAGGAGGGGGGGGGGCGACCTGGCACCTATTCCTCACTTCTTTCACAACTTTATATCAAACACTTCACTCTACAATAGAAACACTACTATCATCGGTCGGCCTCAATAATCATGTAAAATTAGAGATACCATAAATCCCGTTTAAGAGAACTTCATTTTTGGAAATTTTGATTGTCGTCTATTCAAGTTACATTGTGATGAAACAATGTCGAACCGATCATTAAGCATTGAATTGCTCCGAAATTGCTCCAAATAAATATAATTTCGTCTAATTGAATACTAAACTCATAGTAACATTGATTGCAAAAAAAAAAAAGAAAGAAGAAAAACTCGTTAGAGATTTTATAAATTTCCTCATAATTTCAATTTAAAGCGCTCATCTTTAAATAATTGCGAAATATTATTTAAAAAGGGGGAAAATTACTGCATTTAATATCGTCACTCAAAACAAATCAAAAATTAAATGCACAATAACATCTGTCATATATTGCACCTCTCAACTCTACCCGAACACATCAAAATATATCAAAAGTAATGCGTGTTCACCGATCTGATGAGGATGGGGTGGAGAAGAGGAAGAAGGTGGGAGAAAGGTGATAGGTCGGGAAAGGGCGGGCAAGGGAACGAAGGTCGAGGAATTGGAGAAGAGGAGAGGTGGGGAGAGGGGGGAATGACGAACTAAATCGGTCAAAAAAAACATAAATATATCACAAATTTTAGAGAACAAACAAATATCATTATTTCCGAGAAAAAAAAAGATTTTAGCATATTACGCAAAGATTTTAGCATATTTTAGCATATGCAAAGATTTTAGCATATTAAAATTAGCGTTACATAAATAAAATTTTTAAATTCAAATTTCAATTCTTTAAATAAATAATAAGTTTTTGAGAATATTCTCATAAACATTTCATAATATTACAAATAAAATTACAATTAAAGTTGTAATTACAATTAAAGTTATAATTACAAGTAAAGTTGTAATTACAATTAAGGTTATAATTACAAGTAAAGTTTAGATTTATATTTATGATTATTACAGCAATAACCTTCATTAAATTGATGTAATCGCTAAGATTTCATAGGGATAAAATAAGATTTTCACTTTAGCGGCGTTTATGCTTCAATAATTTATTCGACATATTTAAGCAATTATTAGATTAGAAGTTCATCATTTTTCTCTTATAAATTGGATCAAATTTGCTAATGAAAGCAATTAGATGCAATAAAATTAATCGAACAAAAGTAAATCGAACTTTTGAAATAAAACCAACCGGTTAAAAAAATGAGAATAAAAATATCTCTAAAAGAGATGGCTTTAATTTTAAATTATTTGGGGTTTCTATTATCGACATTTCAATATTGACAATTTTTGAGGAAATTTTACAGCTTAACTTCATTCTATGATCGAATAGATAATCGAATATAAACGTTGCAAAAGAATGGGATTTTAATTTTATAGCACAAAGATAAAAAATAAAAATAAAAAGAAAAGATAAATAATTCGATTTTATTGATTTAAATATATATATATATATATATATATATATATATATATATATATATATATATATATATATATATATATATATATATATATATATATATATATATATATATATAGCAATAAATTGAACATTCTATCATTTCCCGATTTCTTCTTATATATTCACTATTATTTCTTCATTTCTTTAAATCGTATTCATTATATCTCATTCTCCTATTAGACTTAAAAAAAAAAAAAATTATTAACAACAACAAAAAAAAATTAAAAGGTAAAACAAATATAAATAAAAATTAATTCGAAGTAATTAGTAATAAATCATAATTGATGTAACTTTTTTATTACTTCAATAATTTTATGAAATTTAACTCAGCATTTGAAAAATTTTTGCTGGAAAATTATTATGAGGAAATATTAAATGGGTAAAATTATTGAAACGAATTATATTATTATTTTCTATTATCTATTCTCATAATGCATCTAAAATTTTAAAAAAATTTAAAATTTTTTTTCAATGGAAATGAAAAAATTCATGAAAAATTAGAAAATTTTCAGCATCGATTTATAAGCAAAAAAAAAAAAAAGAAAAGCAAAAAAAAAGAGCAGTAATTGATTGAGTGCATAAATGATTTTTTTTTTTTTTTTTGCTTCGATATTCACGAAAAATACAATCATTCGAAAAATGAACGCTTCAATTTGATGCAATGAAGATTTTAGCAGCTAAAAATATGAAATGCAAATAGCATTTAAAAATTTTTTTTGCAATATGAGATTGATTAAGTTGACTTCTTATAGTACCATAGATAATTATTTATTTAATGGAATACATTATTTGTTGGTACTTTTATTTCATTTACACATATAGGGACAATCTTCCTTCTTCCCCTTCTCTCTCCCCCCCCCCCCCCTCCTCCGCATTCCTCCTCATTTAAAATTCACCCAAGCAGATGCAATTTGAGGTTAAATGAGTACCAAAAAACCTGAAAAAGATGTGATTTTAAATAGTAACTAATTTCATTACTCAAATGCACTTTAACAATTTATCAATTAGGAAGTTGCGATTTTTTTTTTTTTTTTTTTTTTTTTTGCTGTAATAATGTGTCATTAATTTAAGAAATAATTGAACTGCAATCCCAATACATCCCAATATCATACGCATATAAGATTCAACTTCAACACTATCGATTTCATAGTCAATGCTATAATCATGAGAAGCATATGTTTGAAATTTTTTTCTTTTTTCTTTGTTAAGCATTTAAATAAATCTAATGAAATTGAAATTGGGATGGAAGAGATCGTATAAAAGGCAAATAGAGGAAAAAATGAGTGGTATAAATCAACCTTCGAATAATATGCTTCGATAAGTCGATCAATGAAATAATTTGAAATTTGGGCATTAAAGCCTACAAATGTAAGCATTCATATTAAGAAAAATAGCTAAATCCGTTGAAAATTCTAACAAATATAGCATGAGAGGTAACGTTGGGGACGCGGAGTCAGTAATAACCCACCCGAATAAGTAAAAACAGCAACACGAGCAATACAGCGTCTAATTTACTCTACTGTACTAAATAAATGGGTGGTAAAGTGTTGATGAAAAAATTCGGAAGCATCTCATGAAGAAGTGAAATTTTAGAAGTTTTGAAAAGAATCCAGGCGAAAAAAAAATGTTGGCGATTTCCTGATATGACTAACGACCCGCAAACTTTCAAAGAATCGTTTATGGCATCATTTTTGTCAATTTCAAATACTTATTTCACGTGGCAATATGAGGAATTTTTGAATCCTATCATTTAATCAACCATATACAGAAATAAAAAATGCCGCCAATCATATGGTGGTCCATATTAACCATACCCTCTGGAACAAATAAATCTCAAAAAAACTGAAATTGACCACTATCACATCCTTCCTAATGGCGCAAAAGCACGGTTAAACACTGGGGTATAGATAGAATTTCAAAAACCACAACTGGAGCTCGAAAAAGCTGGCTGGAATTCTCTTTTAGATACCGAGACTTCTATACAACCATGATGTATATATTTACGAAATGGACGCTAAGAATAAAAAGCAACTAACCGGAAGGTTCTGTGTCGATTGTGCATACACCATCAACACATTTCACTTTTCCACTGCTTTGAGTGCACTTGCATTTAAGCGTTAGTGCTGTACACACAAACAGTTGCACGACGATCAATGCCCTCGAGACGCATCTGCAGCCGATCATCGTTGCCCTCCGCAGCTCGATCCAAATGACCTCGATGTGTTTTCCCGTTTAGCAGAACTCGTAACACTCACGCGATATGCAATACACTCGAAGAGATTTAACGCGATGTTGAATTGAGTCGACAAATAACGGCCACTTCGTTACTCGCTCAATCAGCGATCCTAACGTCAAGAAGAGTTTATAGATTGCAGCAGCTCGAGCTTCAAACGTTAGAATCTGAAGGTCAGTGTCGAACAAGATGTGATCAATGAATTTATTTCTTGACGAATGAAGATGTATATTTAGATGAGATGAACGTAGAATTATCGATAATAAACAGTAATAAAAATTGACTATATATAAACGATTTATAAAGAGAGCGATGAGCGTGATGAGCACACGAAATATGTCATTGAAAAGAGTGCAGCAATAGTTGCTGCTCTCTATGAAAAATGTTTACGTTGTGAACTTAACGGCTAATGCACATTAGCACCGCCCATAAATGTTCTACGTACCGCCCATTCCTTATAACGACATTTATATCCATCTCAAATTTACGTTTTCTTCATCCAACAAACGACAGACAAATATGTCGGAATATTTGTGTAAACCTCATTCAGAGTCCAAAAGATAATTGTATAAACTGAAAGTAAAAGATAAAGGTCAAATATCTAACAAGTAAAAGGAAAAACAAGAAAGAAGAGATGGTTTATGAGACTGACTGGATAGTCCACCTCAAATTTTGGCCAAGATTAGACAAAGTTATATTCATATTCAGCAAAAATAGACATATGTTTGGCAGAAATATGTCTACAAAATACATGTTGATATTGTGCAAGAGAAATTATGCAAGAAATTATTTTTTTTTCGGGTCTCCTCAAGAGGTGGCGGGTAGGGAGAGGGTAGGAAATCCGAATATGTGGAGGAAAAATACCATCCATTTTTTAAAAGATGAAGGCTATTTTATGTTTATCGACTATATTGCACGTTATATGAAGAAATTGCTCCACTCAAATAGATGAATATTCTTTTCTATTATCAATTCGTTTCCGATTTCTTTTCATCGAGGCGTTTTTTCTTCGATATCCCTATCGGGTTTATTTCTTAATATGAAAATGATAATTTAAGAGTAGCTTTCTTGTGAACTCTATATTTGATAACTCTCAAGCTTGAAAATCGATTAGCCATATCTTGACGTCGTGGATTTATGGTATATTCTGAAAGCAGCAACAAACAATAGTTGTTCAAAAATTTAGAAATATTTTTGCATAGGAGATTTTGATACATCACTTCTCCAAAAATTGCATTTATTTACTTACTTTAATCGACAATGCATTCATTACGAATAAATGTCTCTTCATATCGCTTCCACTTCCGCATAGGTGAAGTCTTAGGGTAGCGCGAAAGTGAGGGCTTAGGCTCGTCTCCTGTCCGTCGGATACTGACGAGTCGATTCATCGTTGTTCCGCTGAAGAGGAGAGCTCTGACTGCTGCACCATCCTCGTCCCGATGAGGCCCCTGGTCGGGGTGACTCAGTAGGAAGAAGCCAAAGAGTCTGCTGGGAGCTCTCTTTAAACCGACCTAGCAGTAAGCGATACTAAACGATGAATGTTATCAAGATGAAATCTAAAAATTGCATATCAAGTTGAAATCTAAAGAAATAGAGCAGCATGCTTAAGCAGCTGATATAATATGGACTTTTGTGTTTCGCTCTTTCAAAAAAATTTACTTTTATTAGCTATCAATAAGAATATGAATATGCAAAATGATATAACTTTCATATTATAATTGATTCAAACATTCGTTTAGATTATCTTTGGAATATTCGGTTTTCTATGAGCCAATTGATAAAAAAAATTAGAATATATTGCTCCAAAATCTTGAAATCTGCACTTTGATCTAATCGTCAACAAATTTTAAGCATTTAGAATTTCATTATCTACAAAAGAGTCAATATATGATTGTAGTGTTGGCTTCATTCTGATTGAGCTTAAAAAAGCAATCTGGCTCAAGAAGACTGAGTTCGAATCGCTGGTCTCCAAAATTGGAAGCTTTGCTATCAAGAAGCCTCGTTTGTTTTCTGTCCACGTAATTTTCTGTTCGCCAGCAATCTGCCATAATAACCCAGCAAGCGCTAATTTCGTTCCATATCGCCCCATTCGGCTATACAACTTCTATTTCTTTATCGATAATAGCAAATCGATCGGCGCTTCAAAATCTTCCAAATAATCTAGTTGCTTCTTCCTCCATTATCTTTGATAGCGATAGTGCAGTCATATGTTTTAGGCTTAGCCCTTTGTTCATTTTTTTTTTTGCAGAGGATGCTTGCCTCTTTATGAGCTTATTCTTCTTATATATTGCTGCCACTGCCATCGTTACTATTTGTGCTCATTTGTCCATATAATATATCCACGAAATTCATAATATTTTCATCTCATTTTGAAATATTCCGTTATAAGTGTTCCGATAATATAGAAATCGCCTTATATACTTTCGTGACAGCGTTGTTCCTTAAGCGTTCGCCTGAATTATCCATTTCAAAACGATGTATTACTGCAGTTTAAGAGTATGCAATTAGAAGGATATAGAAAACATATGAATGGAAGAAATACGGATCGTTCATGTTCGCAGAAAAATGCCCGAAAAATATAGCTTGATAGACGATGATTTGATAGGAGACAATAATAATATGGTAGAAAAAAAAACGGGAAATTAAAAGGCAATTAAAGATTAGGAAATTTCAGCAAAAAAAAAAAAATCGCCGAAGGTAAAAAGCATTTGTAATAATATTAAAGAAATAGTAAACAAATTTCAAACATGTCACAATAATATACGAATAAATATTACCTTGATTTATTCACATAGAAGAAACTAGTTTTGAAGCGCTATCTTATTATGGGTACTCCATCTCGCCTCTTTTTTTTTTTGCTCACTCACCTGAATGTCGACATTCACTCGCATCCTAGTTGCATAACAACTTTTTTTTTTGCAGTACAATAAGTGACAATAATTTCAATTATTCTAAAATTCATTTTCGTAATGTGTTTACAAGATGGAATAGAATTTATGATGGAATTTTCCCAGGAAAAATTGATACACGGGTAATTTTTGATAGGGGGGGGAAATTGATAAGGAATTGATAAGAATCTTGATAAGTGGGCAATTTTTCTTATATCTCATGGAGAAATAATATTTTGATCGAAAAGTAGATGCGGCTCCCCACCTAAAGGTTGTAGCGTAATTTCGGTTGAAATCGAAGAAAGCTGAGAATATGAAAACAATTTCCGACTTCCGTAAATGTACTCGGAATTTCAGTTCTCGACAATAAATTCTTCGGATCGGCTCTCATTGCCAATAAGAAAGAGAAATTTTTGAAATCATTTTAATAGTCTGAGCTATCATTGTGATGAAATATTTTACAAAAAACGATCGATATCATTGATCGAATCGAATCGAATCATATGAGGAAATCGACGAAAGATTGATATTCGAATCGAATCATCGAATCATCAAAAACAAAAATCGAATCATCGAGTGATCGAGTCGAATCGAACAAATCGATCATTTGAACCTTAGGAAGCCAAATATAGAAGCCGTTTCGAGGAAAAATTATATAAATAAAATTCGTCTCAAATACAAATATCGTCAAGCAAACGTTTATTTATGATCAGCATAAAAGATCAGTTAAAGTTGCGTCATATATATATATATATATATATATATATATATATATATATATATATATATATATATATATATATATATATATATATATATATATATATATATATATATATATATATATATATATGAAACTTTTACGATGAATGTTTTTCTCTCATTACCCAATAATTAATGGAGAAGAGATGGAATAGTTTTGAAAGAATAAAAGTGAGGTTAACGAAGTGACCAATCAAAAAAAAATTTTAAAAAACAGTAAAAATTTTAAGAATTAAAAAAAATCGGACAATGAAGAGAGCAAAAGTTTTCGACACTTTTTTTCGATCGGATTGCTGCTTACAAAAAAAAAAATTGGATTAAATATAAATCACCATCATTATATATAATCGTTTAAATTTCCATTCATTTGGTTCTAAATGTCTCTCTTCACATTTTACCAATTAGTGCGTCGCAAATTTCAGCAATAGCTAATTAGTGAAACCAGTTAGTGAGATCGAAATTCATTCGTGCTTTATTGATTAGTAATGTGATCGGCTATAAATCGGCTCCGCTCAAACTCATCGACTCCGTTTTATCGAGCCACTCTGCTCAGCATCCTCATCACCACAGGCTATGTCTTAACGTATTTTCTAAGCGGAACAACAATGGCGACTTGTCAGCATCCGATGGGCAGTAGAGGAGTCTAAGCTCTAGCCTTTACGCAACCTTGCAATTTTATCTAAGAGGAATTTAAAGCGTTATGAAGAAACATTTTTTGTACTGAATGCTTTGCTGATTAAATTAAATAAATAAAGTGAAGTAAGTAAATAAACTAGTTAGATACAGAGCTTTCTGGAAATCACAAATGAGGCGATGAGGGTCGAGGAAGAAGGGGTAGATACCTGCTCGAGCTTATTCATGCAATAAAAAATCGCTCTGCATGAGACGTTCATCGAGGAATGAATTTTTTTTTTAAAATTGCAACCGTCAGCTTTCACACCTGTTTTTATGAGCAAGAAGTGCACAGGTGTGCACAGATATGCTCTCAAAGATAGAGGTATTACAGCAAACCATTAGAAAGCTCTCATTTAAACTCCATTCCACTTATGGATCTTCCGCTGTTTACATTCTGGACGGAACAGAACGTATATTGAGAGAGAAAAAAAAATTGAAAGAGTTTTTTTTCACTCATGACAGCCGTAAAGCAATGTGCATTTTCTTAAAACCCTTCAAGTTGAAGTCAGCAATGATGTTTGAAAAAAAAAAAAAAGAAATCAAACAGCAACAAATTGAATAAATGACTAAAATTTAATGTTCACTCGAAGCTGAAAAGTTTATTTGGAACAAATTTTTTTTAATAATTATATGACGGCTGATAAAAATGTTCGTTGTAGAAAAATTGGAATTTTCTTTTATCGAAAGAAATACCGCTGAATGATTATTAAATGCAATCGTATATTGGCAATAAAGATTTAACATAACGGCGAACATTAACGGTATCATATGAATAATGAAAACGAGTGTTATTCATAAAAAAACGGGGCAGGCGGAAATATTTCGACTTCATAGCACACTGCGCACATCGGAAGTGCCATTTGCGCCGATTCAGATGGTAATATCACCACACTTTTATGCATTTGAATCCTTGTTTTTTGATTCATAATTTATGCAAACTACTTTCAATCTCATAGCGTTCACCGTTATTTCGGTGATTTTTGATTACTTCTACTATATAATGTATTGCAGATCTAAAATGACCTAATTTATTGCTGATGTCGTTCAATCATTCGATGAGCGTCTTCCTTGTTTTTTACCGTTCTTCTAATGTCTTTCCTTTTCCTTGTCCTTCCTTACCATTCGATGGTTGGTTGAAGCTCATAACTTTCGGTAATATTTCAACCTTTGAGACATACTTGGAATGGGGACACTGCTTCAAGTCGCTCACTTAGAGAATAGTCGGATTGCCGAGACATCAGCAAGAACAGCAGTTCGCATGCAATTACTGAACGCTTCAAAAACTGAGAGAAAGGAACGGAGCAAAAAAAAAGATGCTGATGAAGTGAACGAGAATAGGCATGAAACGATATAGAATAAAATTTAAAAAAAAACAAAATAAATCAATGAAAACAAGATAAAAAAATAAAAAAAAAAAACAAAAATAAAATGGAATAATAAAAAATAAAAAAAAAAAAATAAATGAATAAATGCAATCAGCACATATTATCAAAATCGGCTAAATTATCTAGAATATTCTTATTATAATTTTAAATTTGCATTTTTAATGAGTTATTCAGGAAATTACCTTAATTATAATAAATCTGAAAATCCGAAAAAAATTTGTATGCAAAAGAACGAAGGCACTACTGAAATAGAAATAGAATCGCCGAATGCAATAATAAATAATGTCTAGCAATAAATCATTCTATTTTCCGCACATTTGAAGTCACTTCATAAGACCTGAAAGAAATATGAAAGCTGTAATATGTGGAGTAAAACTATATAAATTTGCGTGCGCTTAACAAGCATAAAAGCTCCGAAAGAGCAAAAAGGAGTTGAATTTTTTTTTTGTTGGAGCATATTCTATAAGAATATCACACTATTTCAAAAAAGTTAGCACTTATATAATAACTCAGCCACCCTTTATTTGGGTGGAATAAAGGAGCAAAAGAAAAAAGTTTTTACTTCTTTTCCAGAAATTAAGTACGAACTGTTCGATTCGAAGCACATTTGCAAAAAAAAAATCAATCAATCAATAATTTATTAATCAAATAATAGTGAATTTTTTATTCATTTATTGTTTCAATCATTCATGACGTTTTGGAGAATTATTTTCATTTGCGATAATGGATTCGAATGATTATTTGTGGATTTTTTTTTCAATTATATCACATCTCAGTGTAAATTTGCACGCGTGTGAATAGAAATTTATGAGAAAAAAAGGCAAATAGTGCACGAGAAGAAATGCTAAAATCTATGCTCGATAAGTCGCTATTTTTTTCTTCGCTTTTTCGATAGTCGCTAATTTGGGTAATTCGACATATCGACCGCTCAGAATCAATATTTTCCCGCAAAAATTGTATAAGATAACTACTTCATTGTGATGTTTGATGCATCGACTAGATAGGATCTACATCGTCAGTGACTCCCTCAAGCGTTTAAAGCAATCTTTATTTCTTGCTCTAGTAGGGCGGCTCTACTATTTAAACATCTAAAGGCGAGGGTTTTGCTTTTGAAGCGTTTCTGGTTGTTGATGGTAAAACTGTGCTTTATTACGGTATATATATATATATATATATATATATATATATATATATATATATATATATATATATATATATATATATATATATATATATATATATATATATATATATATATATATATATATATATATAATGGTTGATTTACTTTCTCAATGCACTTTCATGGTAAAGTGTGGTTTATTGCGGTTTATTAGATATATGTATGGTTGATTTACTTCTTCAACGCCATAGGTATCTTCTAAACAAGTTATACTGTAGAATAGTTGATACTCTGAGAGCAAATAGAAAAAAATGAAATGTGAAATTTTAGCCGTTGTGCGTTGAATAAACCTCTCAACGCTTCATGCGATCAGAAGCGAACAAATTCCGTCATCGCCTCTAATTGCATAAATAAAATAGAGACGAATTTGGTGATGAAAGAATTCGCAATGAAAATTTTCTGCTTTTGAATGCAAATTAGTTGCGCGTTTTTCGATTAGATGATTTCTTTCAAATGGATGAAAATTTTTCGTCCTCGTTTGGAAAGCTCAAAGAAAAATCTTTACTTTATTTATATAGGTGTTTTCTATAACGTTATATTGGATATTGCAATACTGTCAAATTTCGATAAAGTTTTGTTAAATTCTATGAGTTAGAGGCGTGTGAAGTGATTAAGAATGACTCCGGAGTTTAGCTTGGGATCGCTGATTAATTCGGAAGCGAACTTTGAATTTCGCTCCGGAGAAATGAGTCAGAATGAAGGAACCAGCTGTCGACCTCTGCTGTTAGTAGGAGTGGGATATGGGATTTAATCTCTCACTTTAAGAGCCGGAGAATTTAAGTAGCATGCACTCATTTTTACGGGATCAATTCTCGGTAATGAAAAATAAGCAGCTTAGAAAATCATATACTAAAGAGAGAGAGAGAGACGAGAGAAAGAGAGAAACAGAGATAGAAAGGCAAATTGCCAAATATTTTCATATCAGAAATGAAAATTCCAATATTATTATTTGTTGTATTGATGAATATTTTTTTCCCGTTTACGGCATCGCACTATTTAACTATCATTCTCTTTGGCAAACAAAATAAAATCACTTGCGATCATCATCATACGAATAAATAATTTCGTTAAAAATTTCACAAAAGTTCTCTTGAAAGATTTTACTTTTGCATTTTTTTATGCAAATATAAAGGAATGTGCGAAATATTAGAAAAAAAAATCATTAATTCAATCAAGAATTTTTCAGTATATTTGAATAAATTTATGAGAAATAATTCTTGAAATAAATTTTAGAAAATTGAAATTAAATAAAATTTATGCAAAAATTTCATCTCATAAAAAAAATTTTTTTTTTTGCATTAAAGGGGAAAAAAAATTTCGTATTCTATCTTCGAATTTATTCTCTCTTGAATGTTATCATTATTTTTTTTTTGTTATACGAATTTTTTTTAAAAAAATATTCTTTCTTGTCATAAATTAGAGAAAAATGAATTGCGAATTAGAATTGAATAACTAAAAAAAACGGAAATTCTCAAAGAAATTTATGAAGTTACTCTAATTAGCAAAATATTTACTATGAGTTATGCCTAACGAAAAAATGTGCCACACTATATTTCTTTAATAAATGCTATGCATAGAATAAATAGATAACATGGAAATGTGTTATCGTAACACATTTCTTTTCATTTCACCTCTATGATATTTTGATAGTTTTTGATTAATTAATCTTTGATTTTTTTTTTGATATGCTGGAAGCGATGATAAAATGAATGGAATACAAAGAATGAAAAAATATCGAAGTTTGTTTGAGGTTAGGTAAAGTTGAAGATGATCATATCAGACGACATTTGATCGATTGATAAGATCACCGTTGGCTCTAAGACGAAAAGATGAATAGATATATAGATATATATATATATATATATATATATATATATATATATATATATATATATATATATATATATATATATATATATATATATATATATATATATATATATATATATATATATATATATATATATATATATATATATATATATATATATATATATATATATATATATATATTCTTTTCGATTTTCTTTCAATTTATGTTTGATAGACACCTGATTCGATGGTTTATCGCTATTGAGTGAGCATTACTTATAACAAGAAAATGAAAGCTGTTTAAAATTAGAGTCTATAATATTTCTCTCTAAAAGATTTATAAGAATTAATTTGCTTACTTATTCTATGATGTTATAAGTTCTCATATTCTTTACTAAATAAGTAAAACAAAAACAATTGGGAATAAAATTGAATTGTATCGAATTTACAACTTATTTCATTTTTATAAACGATACTATAAAGTAATACAATATATCGATTTCATTTTATAAACGATATTATAAAAGTAATATTTATATAATATACGAATATAAATAATAAATCGTATAAAAATTAAAAATTTTTTCATTGTATTTGATAGCGAATAATATCAATGATAGTAAAGTGTATGTCAATATAGATGAAGTGAAAATAGGATGATGAGAATAATGTGTGAAAGTGCTAGTAATTGTAATTATAAGAACTAACCTATTCTCACGCTCAATGGGAGCTACCACGTACATAGACGTAAATCAATTAACGAAACACTCGTAACGTTAGCAAGTCTACTCCATTATATTCTAAAATTCCCCAACTCCGGATATGGTGTATTTCGTCAGGATTTAACCGAGCTCAATATCGAGCAAATAATTTGAATGTAAAAATGCATGCCATAATAACTGTGATTTTTCATAAAAGCACATAAATATAGCTATATTAACCTTGATGGTCGATAGTTCAATATGCTTAGCAAAAGAATTTAAACGATATTATAAGTAGGTAAATAACATTGAAATCGCACGAGCGCAATAAGGGTATATTCAATCACTTCAACATAAACATATCTTCACGTAATGAGCGAATTGCTTTTATTAGTGACATAACTGCTGCGTTAAAAAAAAATGGATTTTGAATAGAGATGTCAAAATTATGGTAGGAAAAAGTTCCCTTAGTTGGCGAACAAGTAGGCAAATCTCTACCCATTCAGGAAGTCTTAGGAAACTCTGCAAAAAAAAAGGAGATTACTTCAGTAAATCCAGTCAAGAAGAATTTTATCATTTGTGAATAGCATCATTGCAACTAAAATTTCGAAAATATTTTTTAAAAAAAAACCATCGTTTGATTAATTTCTGACGAATTTTCCAAATGGCGATTATCTTAGCGCTTCTTTCTCGATAGTAGCTCTCTCCTTGTGGCGAAATTATAGAAGTGCAACGGCTTGTTTAAATTTACAAATACCCCCCCCCCCAAAAAAAAAATGAAGAGAAAAAGCCTTAAAGAACCTCACCAATTTGCCTCTTCGTTCATATTTGATGATGACACCAAATCATATTAAGAGGAGCAGTTATATAGTCATATAGATAAGAATGATGTCGCATATTTCGCACACTTTGAGAGTTTCCTTTAAATAGACCTATTGAAACCTGAAAAGGTAACTTTACCCCCTCCCCCACCCCCCCCCCTCTTATTCCCACCAGGACGACATATGCGGTTAACTACCACCATAAATTATAGGTTATCCAGGTGGATGACATTTAAAAACGGATAAATACAAGAATAATCTAAATCGGATTTCCGTGTGATAATCATAAAGACGCCTGAAATATTGTTTTAAAGTATTTGTGTTAGAAATTAATTCCTTATACATTTTTCATTTCTAATCGATATAATTGCATTGTTTTTTTTTTTTTGTTCATATTCAAAGGTATTTATCATATTTATGCTATTCACTATACATTTTTTATTCATTTGTTTGTTTGTTTTTTTTAAAATTTATTTATATTTTAGTCGATTTTTTTCTTTTCATTATCATAGAGTTGGCAAATCTTCTTTTTTTTTCTTATATTGATGAAATAAATTTGGGAATTTATAATTTTTTTTTTTTTCAAAACTTGACATACGACGAATTTTAATCTGTTTTCTTTTATTTCTATTATTGTTTATGGTTAGAAAGCGGGCATATACCTTTATACATTCGACAAATCTCTTTTTCGCGGTATCATTTTGTTGTGCTTTGCTAAAAAATTTTGTTGTTCTTCGAAAATTAAAGCTTGTATAAATTATGAGACCGCGCCAATCGTTGGCGAATAGACGGAAAATTTACCAGGTGAATCAGGTAAATTGTAACAAAAATAAGGACAGTTAAATGATGCTGTAATTTCATTTGATTTCCTATTTTTATTTGCGCAAGGATGACATATGTAATATTCTTACTTATGTTCTTTTCGTCTTTTTCTGGTTTCTTTTTTTGCAGCTTCTTTGCAACTCATCCTGTCTGTTTGTTCGGTCAGTGAGCAATGTTATTCGCTTCCGGTTGTGGCCATAGCACTCCTTTGTAATTCATCAAGAAGGCACCTTTAAACAATATCTGTCAGAATTAGGCCGAGACTTCAACAGATTGCAGTAAATCGAAATTGTGCTGATGTCAGATCTGCTCATCTCCAAGAAGCTCATGTTTGCAATGAAGAGTTATCCATAGTTCTTCGAAGACCGTTGAAAATTTTAGCCCAGGATTATCCAAAAAAAAGAGGCGGTCACCTTAACTTCAGGATAAACCGCAAACAATCTTCTAAGAAGGAATGATGGGTCCTCGAAAATATTACGCTGAAGAAAAAGAAACAATATCTACGCGTTTGCCACTGGGATGTTCCTTCATCTGTGGCGAGCGACGTTCCGAACGCTATCAAGATAAACTGGTCTGAGCACCTCTTCTTTCGTTGAATCGCATATTGTTCCATGGAAGTTTTACAAGTGTCCTTCCTCTTCACCGTCCAGAAACAGGTGAGTCAAGCACCTAGCTAGTTGATTTCTAAGTTTGAGACTATAACGCTATGCGAGAAATGCACTACTAACTTCTGCGCCTACACGTAATGTTCAATATGCGAAGGAATTAAAGCAAGGCAAAATAGGTCGGTATTAGTACTGCCGCCAGTCATGATCTAGCCTTCGTCTGTGATCTTTTCCTCATCGTCAAGTGTTCATGATCCCATGGTCATCATCAAGTATATTTATGTGTGCCGTAATAATCCTCCGTCTAATTCCATGTTGACTTATAGTCTGCCAGTCTTGCGAACCTCACAGTTCTCTCGCAAACTCTTGCCATATTTACTCTCGTATAACTTGAAGAGCGCGTCCCAATGCATACGGTCCCTCGCGTCTCCTTAGGTGCTTCCTTAGAAAGCCTCAAAAAATAGCATCGCCTTTCCGCATTTTGATAAACCGAGCATTGTTGTAGGCTTCTATCACGGAATGCCGGTACATGACTTTGGATTTTTGTGGACGTCTCTGGACTTCCCAAGGATCGCCGTAGACGCCTAGCCTAAGCATGTGTCATACTGATTTAAGGATGTGATCTAGCACACCTCGCCATAACTCGGTAACAAATCCACGACATATTCCTATTCAGAGGACTCTATTAAGTTGATGTCGTTTTTGAGCGAGGCCTGATAGACATCATTACTCGGCTATACTGAGAATGAAATAACGTTTTTATCATCTCAATTTTCTTAACGAACAATTTCAACATTCAAGCACGGAAATATCCCTATAGTAGATGATAGTAAGAGAGTATGTAGAGATATATACGTTCACTCAAGCTATTTTCTTATCCACCTTGTAAAAAAAGCGACAAATGACTTGACAAAGAGGCAACTAGAGAGCCTCAACAATGACGGCATTCATCTCGAACATTAGCTAGGAGAAATACGGATCTCAAAGATAAGATTATTAAAGATCAAGAATAATATGCGGTTGCCGGAAAAATTGGGACGTGCTCCATCAATGGCGACTAAAAGACGAAAAAAAAATCCACACCGATTGTGATGGGAAGTTCATGATGTAGATAAAACGCCATGGCTCAATCCTTCCTAAAAACGAGAACTTATGGAATTAAACGCCGACCTTGATGATCCTCAGAGTCGTCAGAAATATGGGAGAATATGGGCAGTTGGTTTCAAAGCGCCAGTCTGTATCACTTCTGATTTACCCGCGTCATGGCGAATGAAGTATCCAGTATGATCAAGTGTTTTACGTTCTGAAGTAGGCATGTCAAAAAGCCTTTGTGGTATAGTATCGCCGAAACATTGAAAGAACAACGTCAAAGGGCGATTGAAGAACAATTGCAGGAAGAAGTATCGAAAAACCGCAGTGAGGAAAGCAGCTAGCGAATAAATCACGCTATGTGTGAGGTATGAAGAAACATAGGTAGATCACTAAATTGATTGAAAGATCATTGATAAGAATTTTAATCAACAATATGATCACTCATTATGTAAAATGTTTGTTTCAATTATTTTTCCCAATTGACTGATCATTGCTATAAGTATTGGCGCTCCCATTTAAACTGTTCGATGGAGAGCAAAATGCAAGAACCAGGTCGTTCTAAACCTCGCTCAACCTAGATGTGCCCTCGAGGAATACCTAGATAGGCCAGTGTGCAATTAATAGGCGTTCAAACGGCCGAATAATCAGTCGTCAGCAGTTTCTTTAATTCGTTCATGCGGGACGTTTGTTGCTTCGTTGGTCCGCAAGCGTTATGAAATCAGCATTGGCATTCTTGCTGGTGAGCTCGAGTAAGCAGTTCTTATCGTTGCTTCTACTGGCGGGTCTAGGAAGCGTGTGAGGTACAGTTTATTTACGACGTGAATATCTCACCTCCTCCGCATAACAGTGGTCCAGATATGCCGACGTTTGCTGACTAACTGAGAAAAGAGAGACAGGATAAGCGAAACCAATGACCGTTGATATGAAGGTTTGAAAGGACAACAGGTAGGGGGAGAGTAGATGAGTAATGAGTAAGTTATTCTATCTTTCATGTTGTTTGCGATGTTTTGAAAACACAAAAATATGTTATGCACATTATTAAAAAGTGCTCACACGGCTGTGTCTAATACCGTATTGGCTCATATTGGCTTAAATTAGCTGAGGCTAACGCTATACTGGCGTAATTAATGAAATGTTCTTTCAATTATTTGTACAATTTGAGCCCACATAACCGTAGACTTCTGTAAGCACACCTTTTCAGTCGTATTGGTTCGATCGACCCATGTTTACCGTGATCCCTATGTGGATCAGCTATCCAGTATAGGAGGTACGCGTTTCTCCACTTCTTCAAACCTTAACTTATAAGTGTTCGTACGCGTGCATGATAAGGCCAAGCTGCGCAAGTGCTCGATTAGTTTAATGTATATATGAGTTTGCCGAACCGAAGTTGGCTTCCTGCTTCTAAGAACTCGGAATTCGAGAGCAGGCGAAAGTTTGCTGTTGCATTAAGCATATGCATGTTTTTGACGTTGAGATGACGGTTTAGAAATTTGCACTGCTTGGCATTGATACAGCCGATAGCAAGGCGGTCGATGCAGTAACTTTGCGGGAGTAGATAGTTGACATTTGCGAGTTAAACCCAAACGTTTATTGGCACACGCTTTAGGCTGTACTATTGAACATCGTTGGTAACGAATATTCTGAATTTCCTTGGCTAGTGATAAAATGTGATGCTTGAAGGTTCCTTAATCAATTCGGCCACATTTTAGGCGACAACTTCTGTCTTCGGAGAAATGATGGTACATATGCGGTAGGTTGCGTTCCTCAATTTATTTTATGCGCTAACAACGTCTCACAAATCATGTCCTGCAGTAATGGGCTCTTTTTCGACGTATACACCAACAAATGCGTTCCACAGTAAGATTTTATGCAAATTATGAAGCGTATATGAAGTTTAACAGTTAAAGAGCATACTTTTGGCCGAAATATTTCGTTGTGACCGCTCTGCGAGGTGAAAGATGGAAGATATGGATAAGTCGTTGAACGAGGTCTAGAGTTATCGTAACGGCATGCGTAAGCTTGCCATTGGCACGTAAAAATTGCACGCGATACTCTCGAAAAAGAGCTACAGCATATTCTTGCCAGGAAATGGAACGACGGTCGGTTTCTTTTTCACCATATGAGACGTCAACTTATGCAGAGCATGTTATATAAAATATTCGCAGTTGTGTGGCACTTTGCAGAACTAGTGCAACGATTTCATAGAACTTGAAGTGTGGCTTATCAACCCGTTTCCTTGCTGATGATTAATGCATTATTGATTAGCATTGAGTAGATATGCGATAGTGCAGAAAAAAGATCGCCGAAGCATTATTTCTTGAATAGTGATCGTATGCAAAGTGGGCAACGTGTTAGGTTGGTATATCTCAAAATTGCTGTGCGCATTGCGATTTTTTTTTTGTGGGTCTTTATTGCAGATGGTACGCCTCATCCTGTCATGGTCATGTCTATCGAAGTCCTCATGGAAGTCTATCGTCGTTCACCTCAGTCGCACCGGGTAATAGACTGAACATTCTTTATGGAAGTTTCTGTTTCAAAGATGTGTTTCAAATTGTTTCCAATCGCTCTCATCGGGTGAGCTTTTCTGCAATTTCGGTGAATATTGTTGGGATCTAAGAAGTTTCACGGGTACAAAGTTGGCTCTTTAAGCACATAGCCATGAGGGGTTTTTTGCTGATCAAAGAACAGACGTGAAGGGTTTCCGCTGATGGAAATCCTAAATTATGAGAAGTTTTTTGCTGATGGTAAAAACGCCAAGAGGACGGAATAAAAGAGAAATGCAAAGGGAATTGTGCATTATGAAGCTTATCTTCTATTCTCGTTGATCTTTCTTTTTTTTTTTGTGTAAATTACGAAAGTGCTGTCGATTCTTAGAGAAAAGTACATTCTGCTCGAATCGATCGAATGGCGATTATAATATCGGTTGTGTGCCATACTTTATAAAATGTGCGGACGGCGAAGCTCAGGCCAAGGAATGCCCTAACGGTTTTGTTTTTAACGAAGTTTCTAAGAGATGCGTGGATAAGAACTATGTGAGCGTATGCAACATCTATCCCTCAATTATTCTAACCACCGCGACAGCGACCACAAGCCAGATGACAACTACGGAGACGCCATCTTCGAAGGCTACAGCCGAAACAATCACCACGCTACCGGAGAGTAAGTTGTGTTTTGGCCTTCTATAGGCGACATGTCATGTGCAGTTTTGAGATAAGAGATGAGGCTGAAGGGCTTCTGAAGTCACGCCGTTCATGTTTTGGTTCTAAGGAGTGAAATTCCTTGTCTTTCTTGTTTCGTTGGAATGGCATTCGGACGCTAGTATTCTTGAACACATTTTTGATGGATTGCGACGTTGCTTGTGAATGTGTGAATGTGGCTTAAAATATTCAACAAGCGACTCGTTGAGATAATTGTTGAGAACTCATTTGGGTCAACACGCCAATATCTTTCAATCGTTACGTTTGCTACCTTCTAACCTTTCGTTTTGTTGCACTAAGTTGATTGTCTGTGCACACATAAACGGTGTTTATTCAGTTGTGCACTGCGACCTTCAACACAACGGCTTTTTTGGATTAGGATGTTCGTCACTATATTTGGTTTGTGTCGGTGGACGACCCATCTATCATAGATGTCAAGATGGGTTCACGTTTAACGAAAGAACGCTAACTTGTGAGCCAAAGGTACTCGAGCAATTTTTCAGCCATCTCAGTATTACTCATCGTTATCGTCGTATTATAAATATATTGCTGTCGTATTTGGGCGGTTGGAACCGCAATCACAAGCAATATGTCATCCAAAACTAAGTGAGATAATTGTAGCCATCCTATAAATAATGATCCGGAGTGATTACATGGATTAGATAGGTGAAAAATAGTAAGAACAATTTATAGTGCAACAAAGCGTTGACTTCATCTACATCGGCGCTAGTTTCATTAAAAACGCATCTGGTTAAACCTACAAAAGGCTTTCGATGTTCTATTTTTTTCTGCAGTGACATTCACAGCTGCATCATTAAGCATTTGCTTCGAAGAATGCGTATGGGTATGTCGACTTGATTTCATTTGAGCGAAAGAGTTTACAATCATCTTTATTTCTTCGACTTATTCTGCAACCAAGCAGCAAGAGAAGTGCCCATCCTAAAGAGCTGCCTAATGCCTTAATCAGAATTACTAACAAAAAAGATGCTGAAATTGACTCGGTTCATTCAACGAGCAATCCAGGGGAAAACCTAGTTTCTACAGTGTAACGTGAAGAGGTGTGATTGCCGCCCGATGACGACAACTTCGACAACAATGACTACGACTACCGCAACGACGACAACCACCACAACTTCTACAACGAATAATTCTCAGACAATAGCACCGGAAGCTGCAGTTCAAGCGACTACTGCTTTTGAAGGCTTGTTTGGGTTTTTTTTTAACGCGTTAGGCAACTGAGGAGATTATTGCAGGTTTTTTTTTATGATGGCAGGGCTTCTTGCATTGAGCAGCGTGATTTTTTTTTGTTCAGTGATAGGTCACTACATACTATTTTCTCCAAATTGGGTATCACTGAATGGAGGCGTTCATGGAAGCGCTTTGAGCATTTTCGGACAATTATTTACGAACCGATATCGATGATTGGTAGTGGCTTGAAATGCTATGCTTCAATACAGCATAAGAAAGATGTTTCTTTAGTTGGGCCCTGCCGTTATCAGCACAACGGCTTTTTCGGCCTGGGATGTTCGTCTCGATATCTGGTCTGTATCAATGGTCGAACCGTTTACGAAAAATGCCCTCGGGGCTTCACGTTTAATGAAGAAAAGCAGATTTGTGTGGCTAAGGTAATCGGTTCGTTTACGTGCGACTCTCATTTTATTTGTTCATTGTGACCATGATATCGGAGTTATTTAATACATGCTTAGCGCATTCATATAAGCGATGAATAGCAATTACAATGGCACAGACAAATCGGAAATAGAAAGAATACTTTATCGTCCAGCACCGGGATGCTTTCCCCTTTCTCGGCGCTAGTTTCATTTCAAAGGTTCATCGATTCCACCTCGTTACTGAGGATGCACTGATGCTTTCTGGACACATCCGGTTTGCTTGCGAGAGGCTGCTGATGTTTTATTTTTCTGCAATGAAGCTCAAGTAAATAATCAACACCTTTCTGGCTATATCGCTAATCATTTGCTGCGAAAAATACATATTGCAGGTTAGGTTAATTTCATTCATCTTCATTTCATTGCAGAGGGCTCTTTGCAGATACCTTCATTCTTCACCTTATTCTATAAACTAGGAGCAAGGAAAACGCTCCATCAGGCTCCCCAGTGGTTCAGTCAAAGCTGACAAGGAAAAAGGCGCTGAAGTTAACCCGTTTCACACAATGTGAGATTAAAGGGAATGCTTTATTTTTGCAGTGTAACGTGAAAAAGTGTGACTGCCGTCCAATGAAGACAACTTCGACAACAATGACTGCGATCACCCCAACGACGACAACCACCACAACTTCTACAACGAATAATTCTCAGACAATAGCACCGGAAGCTGCAGTTCAGGCGACTACTGCTTCTGAAGGCATGTTTGGTTTTTTTTTGACGCCTTTTGCAATTGAAGCGATTATTGCAGGTTTTTTATGATGGCAGGGCTTCTTGCATCGAGCGGAGTGATCTTGTTTTGTACAGTCGGGGGTCACTAAATACCATCTTCTGGGAATTTGGTGTTATTGAAGTGTGGCATTCATAAACGCGGTTTGAACATTTTCGGACAACTGTTTACGAACCAGCGTCAATGACTGATAGTGGCTTGAAATGCTATGCTTCAATACAGCGTAAGAAAGTGTTTCTTCAGTTGGGCCCTGCCGTTATCAGCACAACGGTTTTTTCGGCCTGGGATGTTCGCCTCGATATCTGGTCTGTATCAATGGTCGAACCGTTTACGAAAGATGCCCTCAGGGCTTCATGTTCCACGAAGGAAAGCAGATTTGTGTGCCAAAGGTACTCGGTTCATTCAAGTATGGCTATATTCTTATTTGTTTATTTATGGCCGTGATAACGGGATTATTTAATAAATATGTTTTTTTGCTAGAGAGCGCAGCAGTTATAACAGCGGTGAATAGCGATTACAATCGAAACAGCTACCTAGCAACAATGATGCATAGCGATTGCTACGGAACAATTTATCGTCCAACATAGGGTTACTTCTAACTTTTTCGGCATTGTTCGATTACGAAATTTTATTCTGCAGTGTGAGATGAAAGAGTGCGGATGTCGCCCAACAACGACCACGTCTACGACGACGACTACCGAAACTCCGACTTCGGAAGCCACAACCATAGCAATTACGACAACCCCGCGGGGTATATTTTCTAATATGCTAATGATATGCGCATGTTATCGGTGCTGAATGGCCGAATGGCATTTTTGGGAAGAAGGTTTTTCTGCAACCTATCATTTAGTTGAAGTTCGTATATTCAACGGGAAGTGCACTCTACCGTGCTTATCGATAATAGAGGATTATTTGCAAATTCAGCAGTTGTGGTCTCCAAGTTTTCCTGGACTATTATACGCTTCTTGTGTGCTTCAGTCTGTTCGTGTTTATTTTTTCTTTTCAGTGGGATCGTGTTCTCGCCATCGCGATGGTTTCTTCGCATTGGGTTGCTCGCCGAAATACTTACTATGCATCGACGGTCGTCCAGTGTATCGTTCCTGTAGATCTGGTTTTATCTTCGACGGGGCGAAAGGAACCTGTCTGCCAAAGGTATCAGGGTGAATAGATTTCGTTTTACCAATCGCTGTCATATTTAGCTATGGTCTGAGGTGTTTCCCATGAACATGATATCGCACTAGGTCTAAATGAATTGGTTAGATTTTATTCTAGTTGCTTTGGAAATCTGGAAGCTGTCGAGAAGGTAATGCTAAGGCAATGTTTTCGGTACTGCTGCCAACTTATCGAATGCCTTTAATTGCAGGATATGGTGAAGCATCGTTGATATTAGGCACCTCTAACGATATAGATGAAATTGGCGGAGTCCAACCATATCACGGTTGTATCATCCCAGATACGACTGCAAACCAACTCTCAACGACTCATAGTGGTTACAGCTGAGCAGATAAAGTGGAAACTAGTGAGAATAATTTAATGTCAACAATGGTCTCGGCGTTCCCACCTGTCTCGGTGCTAGTTTCCTTTCAAAGTTCTATCGATTCTAGAGTGTGAGTTGAGGATATGCCGGCGCTTTCGGAAGGCATTCTGTTTTGCCTGTGAAACGCTTGCGATGTTTTATTGTTCTACTATGATTTTCAGTTAAAATCATCAATCTTTCTAACTGCATCATTAGGCACTTTCTGTGAAGAATGCACATGGCAGGTCATCTTAATTTCACTGAGACGATGATGTTCGTAGCAATCTTTATTCTTCACCTTATTCTACAGCCTAATAGCAAAGGAAATACTTCTCTTACATGACTGCCCAGCCGTTTAATCGAAGCTAGTGGGAGGAAAAAGGTGCTGCAACTGACCCGGTTCATTCAACGAGCAATCCAAGCAATGGGTTTACTTTTATAGTGCAAGGTGAAAAAGTGTGGTTGTCGCCGTATGACGACTGCTTCTTCCACAACTACGACTACCACCACCCCGATGACGACTGCTTCTTCCACAACTACGACTACCACCACCCCGATGACGACTGCTTCTTCCACAACTACGACTACCACCACCCCGATGACGACTGCTTCTTCCACAACTACGACTACCACCACCCCGATGACGACAACAACTATTACTCAGACACCCGCACCGGAAATGGTAGTTCAAGCGACTACTGGCTTTGAAGGCATGTTTTGTTTCACTGACGCCTTTGGCAAAAGAAAGGATTATGCGGGCTTTTAAGATGGCAATCTTCTTGCATTGAGCAGCGCCGGTTTCGTTTTGTGCGGTCAGGGGTCACTATCTATCATCTGCTCTGAATTGAGTGTCATCGGAAAGCGGCATTCATGAACGCAGTTTGAATATTTTCGGACAACTGTTTACGAACCGATATCAGTGACTGATAGTAATTTGAAGCATTACGTTTTCAGGTCATGTAAGCAATTTAGATGATCGTATTTGCTTAAACGGTGTTTCTTTAGTCGGGCTATGCCGTTATCAGCACAATGGCTTCTTCGGCCTAGGATGTTCATCCCGATATTTGGTCTGTATCAATGGACGACCCGTTTACGAAAAATGCCCTCAGAGCTTCACGTTCGATGAAGAAAAGCAGATTTGTGTGCCTAAGGTATTCGGTTCATTCACGTGCGGGTGTCCTTTTAAACGTTTACTATAACAGTGATATAGGAATTACTTTATTAATATATTCGGACTGTTAGATAGTGCAGTCATATCAGCGGTGTGCCAGTCGAGAATTGTGTGATGTGACTGCAGTCATTACCATGGAACGGACAAGTGGAAATCAGTGAGAATAAGTTATCATCCAACATTGGATTGCTTTTATTTTCTTCTGCGCTGTTCCATTGCGAAAAAAAAATTTTTTTTAAATTCTGCAGTGTGAGATGAAAGAATGCGGATGTCGTCGCCCAATAACGACCACGTCGACGACGACGACTACCGAAACTCCGACTTCGGAAGCCACAACCACAGCAACTATGACAACTCCGTGGGGTATATTTTCTAATATGCTAATGATGTGCATATGTTGTCGGTGCCGAATTGCTGAATGCTGTTCTAGAAGGAAAGGATGGTGATCCCGCAGATTTCTTCGATTCTCACATGCAATTTATGTGCTTCAGTCTGTTCCTATATATGTTTTCTTTTCAGTGGGATTGTGTTCTCGTCATCGCGATGGTTTCTTCTCATTGGGTTGCTCGCCGAAATACTTACTATGCATCGACGGTCGTCCAGTGTATAGTTCCTGCGAACGTGGCTTCATCTTCGACGAAGCAGAAGGGACTTGTGTGCCTAAGGTATCAGGGTGAACAGAGCTTTTTTTATGAACCAATATCATTTTTCGTTGTGATATGGAGTGCTGTTTTTTCGAGTTTCATCAGTAGGTGTCAGAGGTTTATTCGAACTAGATAGGCATGAACTACTTTGATCCCATATTTTAGTTGCTTTAAAGGTCTGGATGCTATCGAGAAGATAATATCAGTGTTGCAGGCGCTGTGGCAAGATTACCAAATGCGTATAATTGCAGGACTTGGTGAATCGTTGTTTGTCTCCGGCATCTATAACGGTATAGATGAAGTTAGCGGAGCCAGTTATAAATGAATTCCTTCTCTTCAATATTGGATGAGGATTCTATCGCATGCAATGTATTTATTTTATTCTGTTTATACGATTATGTTTTAAATTTAATAAGTGTTCGCAAAAAAAGCTTCTCCTAGTATTTACGCATATGAAACATTGATAAGCTGCACCTGATTAAAAAAATCCGCTTGGGTCACTGCGAAATGCATGCCAATTTTTTTAGCATATCAGCATTTAGGCGTTTAAAATAATATGAAGGAAAAAAGAAACGCAAAACCACATAGGCAAAGAATTCAAATTGCTATCCGAAGCACCTACTTATATTTATACTTGGGTCGAGCAATTGGAACACGACAGTTGGGAATTCGTGGCAAAAGGTCAATTCCTTTGTGATGATAGCGA